>CM077676.1:52957487-53557487 GCA_039707655.1 Elymus sibiricus | reverse complement strand
GTCGAGAGCTGTCTTCCCTTTATTCTTAAGTGCCGGCTCGGACCTGGCAGGAATCTTGGTTAGAGCATTAGAGGTTTCCGGGGAAGCGTTTCGCTGTTCACCGGTCACCACTACTTCCTCTTGACCCGGTGCCGCGGGCTGCTCTTCCATTAAATCTTCCTTCTCCTGAATAATAGGAGAAGGGGCATGAGCCGGGCTCACAGTAGCGTCTTGAGGCGGCGGGCTGTTCGGGAACGCCGGCTCGTCCTGGGTGCCCAAGGTGGCTGTTTCTTCCTGAGGGCCTGTTTGAATGACCGGGTCAGATGACCCGGTGGCGGCTTTTTTCTTAATGGCCTTGGCGCTGTACAAGGAACAAGGAGTTATTCAATTAAAGGATGAAGGGCAAGAAACCATTGTGACACAGGAATGATTAAATTGCTTACCCAGGGTTAATATTAAAAGCCGGCGCCTGAGTAGCATTTGATTCATCCGAAGAGGGGGATGTCTGATATGCCGAGTCATTTAAATGTAAGGGCTCCTTGAAATGACCAGCTAGAGGAAAAGAGGGAGTTGGACTAAGAAGCACCTCTGCCCGCGCTCTACGGGATGGCGGCTCGTTTGGTAGGCCGCCACTAAATTCCCCTTCACTGCTCCGGGTTTTTCTTTTGGAGGTGCTGGCGTGTTGTGTTTTCTTCAAAAGAAATTGGGGATCTAAGTAAGCATCTTGGTGTGAAAAAGGGACTTTACGGACAGTAACCCGTGGTTTCTTTCGAACTTTACGGACTGCAACCCGGGTTTTCTTTTGGACGGGTTTTGGAGAGTCAGAGTCTGAAGAGATCGAAATTACCTCTGGCTCGATGGTGTGACTGATTTCAGCTTCTTCCTGCGAAGAGTCGGCATCAGCAAGCTGATTAAAAAGGCGGCCAAGGGAGTCAAGTTCTACCTCGTTATCTTCATCATCGTCTGGATCCTCTCCATCGCTTTCCCGAGGAGGAGTAGGGTCTTGAATTTCAACCCGCCACCAGTCATCGTTGTCCTGTATCATGGTGGGAGGATGGAATTATGACAAGGGTAAAAAAAAATATTGATGGAGTAAAAGGCAACGGAGGCGGCTTACCTTCGGCGCCGGGTTGTTTGAGTAAAATGGGGCATGTCCCACGAGCTTGATATCGTCCTTCGTTTCACCAAGAAGCTTCTTGGCAAATTTTAGGACGTCCTTCTCCTTGAGGTTAACCCGGCTAAACCGAAGTGGATCTTCTCGATGACCGGTGTAGGAGTACATGGACCGGGTCCTAAAGCTGAGTGGCTGAATTCGCCACTCAACACAAGTCCGGGTCAGATCGACGCCGGCGAGGCCATGGGCGATCAATGCATTCATCTTTGGGTCTAGGGGCTCCAGACTCTCTGTTTCCTCCCTGGAGGCAAGACCCGGAAAGGCTGCATTGGTGGCGAGCCGGTTTGCCCTATAACCCGGGAGTGGGTGCTGCCCTTCGCGGGAGGTGTCCTCACAATAAAACCAAGTTCTGTGCCACCCTTTTGGATGGCTGGCTGGCTTGGCCTTAGGAAAGACTGTGTTCTTCCTCCGTTGGATGGAAACTCTGCCAAGTTCAATGCTTGGGCCGTCTTTATGTTCTGTTTGGCGGTTCAGATAAAATAATTCCCGGAACAAGTTGATGGACGACTCAAGCTACAGATATACTTCACAGAATACTTGGAATTGACACAAGTTGAAGATGGAGTTGGGGGCTAGGTCCTGTGGCCAGATGTTGCAAAAGTGCAATACGTCTCTGAAAAACTTCGAGTCGGGGGCACGGAAGCCCCTCGAAAGGTGTTCAGCGAATACAACAACCTCTTTCTGACCCGGCTGGGGGTGAATTTCTTCTTCAGGAGCCCGCCATGAAATTGTTTCCTTAGCCGGCAGCAGCCCGGAATCTACCAGGGCTTGCAGGCTAAGCTCAGACATGCTGGACTTTGCCCAGTTAACAACCTTAGGCTTGGGAGCCATTGGTTCAGCTGCTATGAAAAAGAGATGTCATAAGTCGGTGCACATGAGCTTTTGATTTACTGTAAACGGTACATACGAGCCGGCAATTGAGATATTTGGCCGGGTTACGAAAGGGGTGCAATAAAATCCGGGTCAAGGTTCTTGATGAAGATAAGCCGGGAAATAGGCAGTGCGAGTTTTTACAAGTGTTGAACATGGCATGGACTACAAGTCAGCAAACAAGTTTTAATTGGTTGAGGAAATCCTACGGATCTGAAAAATGGATAAAAAGGAAAAAGAAAAAGCTAGGTATGTTCTTCGCGCTATGAGATAAAATACAGTGGATAAATCTAAGGCAGTACATCAGATCTGTCAATGAAGAAAATACCGCGGAGCGACTGTGTGAACTGAAAACAAGAGGGACCAATGCGTTTTGGATCTACATAGGTTGTGGCGAAGAACACGGAAGAACAGTGAGGAGCTAATGGCGATGGGGAGAGAAACTTACAGATCTGGTGGACGAGCTTGAGGTCTTCAAAGGTGCGGTGGATACGGCCGCGCGACGATGAATGGCTACGGCGTCGAGGAGGAGACGTGACGAGGTGCTGGCTCCGGTGGCGATGAGCTCGAACGGGCACGGCGGTGTCGCGGAAGAGAAGAAGACGAGGAGCAGTAAAAGAAAATGGGGGAGGCGCTGGCCTAGTTATAGGCACAGTAGAACCCAAAACGGCATGCACGGAACCCCAGGCGGCGCAGTGAATAATGGCTAAAAGAGCTCCTCGATTTTTGCACCGAACGAGGCAATACAAATTTATTCAAGATTCCCTGTGACGTCATCCCGGATTTTATGAAGGTGGAGTATGACATCATGAGGAAAAAGAGGTGAAAAATGTGATGTCTGAAAACAGAAAGAATGACCCTGCGCTCTACTTAACCCGGGAAATTATGTCTGATACGGACGAGGCTCCAAAAAAAAACGGCTTGAGAAGCAATTTCTGGGATCACTTTCCTGTTAAATGATTTGTTTGTCTTTCAGGGTGGAGTTTAATATGAATGAATTCAAGTCAAACTGAGGGCTAATGTTGGGGATATTTCCCAGCGTGTAGACCCGGCAGGGCGATGACCCGGCCATAGAGCAGGCTCAGCGGGTTATCTTACTACGGGGCTAAGAAGGCATTCAGTGGGCCGGCTTATGGAGGCCCGGTAAGAAAGGCCGGCTCAATCTACGGGCCGGCTCAAGAAGAAGATGCATGACTTCGGAGTTGCCTTGCAGAATAAGTAGGAAAGAGTAGGAGACGGGTCAAGTTACGACCCGGACTCTCATGTAAACCTAGGGTTCCGCCTGTATATATAAAGGGGAGTACCAAGGTGAAAAAGACTAAGTTGCAATCCCTCAAGAACTAGGTTAGCGAGATCGCATCCTTGTAATCGAGATCCACAACAATATAATCAAGCAGGACGTAGGCTTTTACCTCCTCCGTGAGGGGCCGAACTTGGGTAATCCCGTGTCTTCTCATTCCCGATCAACCCCGTTAAGCTTCCACCCTTGTGCGATGGCCTCATCCCGAAGTCCTTTCACAAGGGCATCTGCCGTGTCAAAACCACAACATCGCCGGACAAAGGGAATTTTATACGGGATTACTTGAATCCTTGATGTTGTGGTTCAACCGATAAAAATCTTCATGGAATATGTAGGAATCAATATGGGCATCTAGGTCCCGCTATTGGTTATTGATCGGAGAGGTGTCTGGGTCATGTCTACATGATTCTCGAACCCGTAGGGTCGCACGCTTAACGTTCGATGATGCTAGGGTAGTATTGGGATATTCATATGGTGAGTCCGAAAGTAGTTCGGAGTCCCAGATGGGATCCGGGACGTCATGAGGAGCTCCCGAATGGTCCGGGGGTAAAGATTTATATAAGGAAAGTCGTTTTCGGGGTTCCGGAAAAAGTTCGGTTTTTCCCAGTATTGTGCCGGAAGGTTCTAGAATGTTTCGGAGGGTTCCATGGTGGGGCCCACTTGTCCAGAACGTCCCACATGGACCAAGGGGTGGCGCACCAGCCCTACATGGGCCAGGCGCCCAGCCCCACTTGGTTCATGCGCAAGGGATAAAGGGATAAGGCCAAATCCCTCGAAAATAGGGGGAGACTTGGAGGCCAAGTACTATCCATGGCCACTGTTCACGGTTACTGTTCACATACTATTCATCCCATGGAAGAGGGTCCAAGGGATGGCCAGCCCCTCCCTCACCCCTATATAAAGGGTGGAGGCGCAAGGGGAGGTGATCACCCCTTTGCCTAGCCGCAGCCCTCCCCGTCTCTCCCTTCTCCTCGTTCTGGTTTTGCTTAGCGAAGCCCTGCCGATACTCCACCACCACCATCACCACCACGCCGTCGTGCTGGTTGTGATCCCATCTACTTCTCCCCCTTCGCTTGCTGGATCAAGGAGGAGGAGACGTCACCGAGCTGCACATGTGCTAAACTCGGAAGTGCCCTCCGTTCGGCGCTTGATCGGTTTGGATCGTGATTGGATCGCGAAGAGTACGACTACATGAACCGCGTTATATATGCTTTCGCTTTTGATCTACAAGGGTACATAGACACACACCCCTCTCGTTGCTATGCATCTCCTAGATTAGATCTTGGGTGTTTCGTAGGAAATTTTTTGATTTTCATGCAACGTTCCCCATCAAATTCTCCACGTCTTGGGAAAACAGGCAGCTGAGTCATGAGTCATTATTCTAGCCGTTCTTGAAAGATATGGAAAGAAGCAATGTGCGAGGCTGTTGGCCCTGAAGGGTAGTGACGTCAACACCAAGTTGTTACATCGAAGGGTCAATGCTAGAAGAAGAAGAAAAATCACATCACTAGGTTGAAGCATAACAATGGTTGGGCCACTGGACATGAAGATAAAGAGCTTATTGTCCATTAGCATTTCTTTCAAGTCATGGCTCCTGGCCCTCCAAGAACTGTGACTTTAATTGACCTAGGGGTCCTCGATGCCCCTTCAACTGAGCGCGAGATTTTCAGTGCTATTTCTCAGATGCTTGGGAGCAAGGCACCGGCCCCGATGGCTTCACCAGCCTATTCTTAAACAAGTGTTTGGGGATTATCAAATTGGACATCATGCGCGTGGTGCACCAGTTCGGCAGTTTGCATGTTGATAACCTTCATTGGCTGAATTCGACAAATAATGTTTTGCTTCCGAAGAAAGACAGCGCCGAGGAAATTGGGGACTACCGGCCTATTAGCCTCATTCACGCCATTTTTAAGATCATCACCAAGGCCCTATCCATTCGGTTAGGGACCCTTATGAACTCCCTTGTCTCCAATGCCCAAAGCGCCTTCATAAAGAACCGGAGCATTCACGATAATTTATGTTCATCAGAAACTTTGCAAGACGGCTGCACCGTAGCAAGACCAAGGCGGTACTTTTCAAGCTCGATATCTGGAAATTGTTCAACTCTGTGCGTTGGGATTACCTACTTGATTTTCTACAAAAGAGAGGGTTCCTGCTTAGCTTCTGCAACTAGTTCTCAGCCTTGGTTCGGACCTCCTTATCTCATGTCATTCTCATTGGGATCCCGAGCTATCCTACTCTTCACGGCCAAGTTCTGAGACAAGGCAACCCCCTGTCCCCGTTGCTTTTCTCCCTTGCAATTGACCCCCTGCAGAATGTCCTGGACTTAGCCACCCGTTGGGGATTATTGCGTAGATGGCAGGGTATGGGGCCTGTCATTCTCACCTTCCTGTACGCCGATGACGCGGCAATCTTTCTGGCGCCGAGCAGAGACGATGTCAACCATCTTGCCGGCATTCTTCAAAGCTTTGGTGTCATGGGTTTTTGCACCAATTTCCAGGAAAGTCATGTTGTCCCGGTCGCTTGCCATGGAATTATTCTTGATGATGTGCTCACAAACTTCCTAGCCGTCCGCTCTTCGTTCCCGATGAGATATCTTGGGCTCCCGTTGGCGGTCACTCAGCTTAAGCGGATGGATTTCTAATACCTAGAGGATCAAATCACTGGTAGGTTGGTGTCGTGAGAGAGGAAGAATATGACGGCCGCGGGCCGGATCGTCTTGGTGAAATCGGTCATCACCTCTCAGGAGGCTTACCACGTAATGCCGTTCATTGTCCACTCCAGCGTGCTTCAGGCCATTGACAAGATTAGGCATCCCTTTCTATGGCAGGGCTCATATAAGGCGGCTGGGGGGGAATTGCAAGGTCAACTGAGAGATGGTGTGCCGGCCTAAGGAGTTGGGAGGCCTTGGGGTCCTTCACCTTCCAAAATTTGCGCACACTCTTCGGCTCCGCTGCCCTTTGTACGAGTGGACGAACACCTCCAAAACTTGGGTCGGGATAGGAAACCCATGTGATGCCACTGATATGGATCTCTTCTATGCGTCTATGACCATCTCCCTCGGCAATGGCAGGCGAGCTCCTTTTTGGGTTTCGGCATGGCTTGAGGGCCAGCGACTGAAGCTGGTCGCTCCCCTCATTTACAAAGTTTCTCGTAGGAAGAATTGGTCCCTTCATGCTGCCCTGCAGGACAGGGCCTGGATCCGCCAAATCAACTTGGAAAATGGTTTGACCGTTGCCCACATTCAGTAGTTTATAGACTTGTGGTCCCTACTCTCCTTGGTCATTCTATCCCCGGAGGTACCGGATTCCATCTCCTGGAAATTCAATGCTTCCGGTATTTATTCGGCCGCTTCGGCCTATCTAGCTCAGTTTTTGGGGGCGACTTCTTTCCCTCTCCACGATGCTATTTGGAAAGCTTGGGTACGGCCGAAGTGCAAACTGTTCACTTGGCTTGCTTCGCAAAACAGAATTTGGATCGCCGATAGGCTCGCGAGACGAAGTTGGCCCAATTGTGGGTTTTTTCCCTCTTTGCAAGAGGGAACCGGAGACTGTGGCTCACCTCCTATTCTGGTGTCACTTCTCCATGCGTATTTGGGGCATGATCAAGGATTGGCTTGGTCTGCACCAGCTTGATATTGGGGCGTGGACGGCCGAGGCTACCATCAAGAGCTGGTGGATTAACATCATGACCATCGCTGCCTTGCCGAGAAGAGCTATGACCTCCGTCGTGATGTTGGTTTCCTGAAAATTTTGGAATGAGAGAAACGCGAAGTTTTTCGCAACAAGTCTTCGACTCCTATAATCATTGTCGGGCGTATATAAAAAATGAGGCAGCCATGTGTGCCATGGCCGGCATTAAACACTTCAGTAACATCATGCCACGAAATTGTCTCCTCAAAAAAAAAAAATTTCATGCCGCGAAATTAATCCTTTTGTTGTGGCCTTTGGCCTTTACTTGTAATTTAAACTCTTTCTTAGTTAATGAAAAGGCAAAGCTTTTCCATGTTTCAAATATAAAAAAAAGATTCCCTTGCAAATTGCGATGGCTAGAAACGTGCGGCGCCCACATCCAAATGCTCGCCACACCCTATATATTAGAACACTAGATGACCCATTGCGCCCATGACGCAAAAAGCGAGAGCGAGCCTTGTATTCAAACCATGCATATATGATTGATTTAGAACCGACTTAATAGATACTTATATCCCATTACATGGTACCATGATAAACTAAAAGGAAGTAATGAGATCACTTGATAATAGCATACATTGGCCTTATAAAGGAAGCTATAGTAGCAAAGATGCATGTTCCATCAGTATCGTCTAAGCAACTCTTCATGGTATCAGTGGCTGTCATTGGCGAAAGCACAAATGTCTTCGATATCACTTAACTCATCTTCGTCTTGCAGTACTTTGTTGTAAGAGAGCTTGGAAGGCGAAAACAGATAAACCAGAAAAAGATTACAATAATTTATTTAGATTGCTTCCATAACCTTCATCCAAATGGCTTGCCGTGTCAGGTACAGTTGAGCATATATGACCACATTTTAGAGGGTTACAATGTAGGTCAACGATAGATGTTAATAGCACAAAAATCATTTAGCTAACCTCACTAACAATGTAGAAATTTACTTTAGTGTACTAACACAGTGATTTTGGATATAAACAGCCACCGTGGAATTAAACATGGGTGATATATGACCATTCTGAGGAAAGAAGAGCCCAATCAGAAGAAAGCACATGGACATGTATTGACCAGCCCTTTTTAAAGCAAGGCTTTAGGATCAGAAGTTGTGTAGTCGATTAACTTGCAAATAAAAAGGCTTTCCTTCAGATCATTACAGTGCCTCTGAGAAAAGAGAATGGGAGTTCAATACCAAGATGATGTCAGGTCACTTACCAAATAATGAACACATATACTTCTCCATATTTAATTTTGTATGTATTTAGAAAGCTAATGCCATCTGATCCTTATGGATCACAGAAATCCGGCTTGACTACATCTGTTGATATAAAACAATTTGTCAAACTGCTCGACAGGAACAAAACACATGAGCCAAAAAAAAATGTATGATTGGTATCTGTATCGATTCACCCAGGGCACATTTTTATCCTAAAAAGTAACAAACTATATGCAGGTGAATTTGTTTTCTTACCTCAACATGCAACAAAACCTAGCAAAAGTATAAAGCAACTCAACAAGAAATAACAAGACTGCACATACCATACCATAATCTGGACCTTGGATCCAAAACCAGGGAAATGGGAAAGTACGACGCTGATCTTTCCGATTGTTCGGCTATGCAGTCCCGACTTCATTTGCAGTACGAAGGTCTTCAACGAAAAGAAAATAATATCACGTGAGAATAAGTGGAGTAGGCAATAGGTAGATAGCATTGCTATGATACTGGACCTAGTACCTTGTGGGAGGCCTCTTGACCATTTAACACATGACCAGACCTGGACTATAATACCACAGGCTCGAATGCACTGATACGTGAGGCAGCTAGCGCACCCGTATCGGATATCGAATCCGATATGGATACATCTCTGATACGTCCTGGATACGTATCCTGGAAGTATCCGCGAATAAACGATTTAAAACAATTCCAATACTCGATGGATACTTGGTTAGTACGTCTTGGATACGGCCCAGCCCAAGAACGAGCCCAGTTAAGAGAAAAACAGCAACCCTAGTACCCCCGATGCCCCACTCCTTTCCCTCTCCCTGTTTCTTTCCTCCCTCCCGAGCCCCACACCAGGCGGCGGCTGCGACCTAGCGGCTGCTCATCCAGCGGCGGCGGCGGCGGCAGGCAGGCGGCGAGCCGTCGACGAGCTCCTCCTCCTTCCTCACCGACTCTCCGTCGTCCTCACCCTTGGTCCCTCTCACGCAGCAGCGCAGCCAGGCAGCAGGTACCAACGCATCTCTTCTCCTCTTCTCCTGCCGCCCCGTTGGAACAGGGCATCAACATTGCCTACTGCAGAGGATGGTAGCTGCTCTGGCATGCTCAGGAGAGCAACCATGAAGGTAATCTGCTTTTTGTTTTGAATTAAAAAAATAGTAAAACGTATCCACGTATTGGCACTTTTTCAAAATGACGAATTTACATATCGATATCCGCCTGATACTAATACCCGTATCCGTATCGGTGCTTCGCAGACCACAGGCTTTATAGTGCATGCATTCAGTTCTGAAAATGATTATCAGGTGCAAGAAGAACCCAACTAACATAAACATCATAGATAGATATTACAACAAAGAACAAACCTAGTTGAGCAATAGAATAAAGGCTCCTTTTTTTTACATGCAAGTAGGTGTTTAGTGACAACAAACCTGGTTGGGAAACAGAGCTACTCATATAGTAGTTTAAGATAAATTTCTAACACTCCGTATTTATAATTGCAGTACAGATGTACAGAGAAACTTAATTATTATTTTCAATTGCATGAACAATGCTATTTTTCCAGATTCTCACATCTGAACGCTAGCATTCTGGTTGTAAACAACCAAACCCAGAATAAATTTAGCAAAATAAAACAGAGCGGCAAAAGGAAAAAATAAAACTTTCATGTCTCATCCGTCGAGCCTTTCTCAAAGATGGCTAAACAGATTGGGAATGTAGGAAGCACAACATGAAGGTTTCCGATTTAGACCGAAGAACGATTAAGAAATATTGGTCATTGTATTACTCGACTGAGTTCACAAACAAATAATAAATTGTTTGATGTTTCGACATAAGCATCAGAAATTCTGAGATGGGCTATGGCAATGAAAATTGTTATGAGTAGTAAGCTAGAAATTTTCAAAGCCACGGAAGAAAAACAATTTCTAACTCTACTTGAGAAAGTAAGAAGAGAAGAGAGAACACCTGATTGCCTCTACAGGATATGCCATGGCGGACCTCCCTGCGATTGGCCTTCTTGCCGAGGCATCACGGAGTGGCAGCACTATAGTGGGGAGAAAGATGGAAAAGAGCAAGACCAGCAGAGTGTCCTTGTCTCCACTACTATTAAACAATCAAACAAGAACTTTCTTACGTGCACCCCGCAATTAGTCCCACAACACCGCACGAACCAATCAGCAGCGTACGATTAGACCCACAAATCTCAATCTAACGGCCATCATTTATCTAATAGCGGGATGGTGTGGACTTAGCAATTTCCAATGACTGACCGTACTCCACCAGCAGAGGAGTATTCGTTGGCCTATAGGTGCCGCAGCCCACGATCTGCTCCGAAATTCATGGCGCAAATTTCAAGAGGTTTAGTTTTTCCTTCCCACGCGTGATGGAGATTAACCGTTGACGCTACATGCAAGGAAATCATTAAAAGCTTGAGACGTTAAGGGAGCTATGCATGCAGCCCTCCCGTCCAAAAATCTCGCAGATTAATTTCAGGTTCCGACGCCGCCTTCCACCTGGGCAGAGGCCGTTCCGGTCATCGGCAACCTCCTCGACGTCGCAGGCAAGCTGCCGCACCAATCCCTAGCGCGCCTCATGTTCTCGGCCGGCCTGGACGAGCCGACGTCCCGCGAGTTGCACGGCTTCGAGCGGGAGGCCGTGGCGCACTCCCTCAGGCCCAACGTCTCGGACTTCTTCCCGGTGCTCGCGGCTGCCGACCTCCAGCGCGTCAGGCGCGGTTTTACCACACACACTTGGCGCCCTCTATGGCGTGTGCGGCACCTACGACAACACCTCGGTGCCCTCAACGGCGTTCACCGCGACATGCTCTCCCATCGCACGGCTCGCCCATGCTCTTCATCGACGAGACGATCCCGGCGCGGAGCTTCTTCAAGTCGTGGCAACCAGCGGCCGTTGCAGGCACGGAGGTGCCGCGCGCCATCCTGGTGGTGCCGGCCCACTGGGAGACCGAAACCCTGGCCGTCAACGTCATCCGCGGCAACAACGACACCATCTACGACTCAGCAACTTCCCCAAGTCCATGTACCAGGTTCTTGAGTTCGTCCGTGCGCCCCTCTCGCTTCCATGTACCAAGACCTTTGTGGGGATTCCGTGTTGATTCCCATAACCAAGATTGCATCGTTGTCTGGGTTTGGTTTTGAGTTCTTGATCACGCTGGGGATTGGATTGGATGTCATAGTACTACAGGGGAATAAGACCAAATTGGATGGCAGTTGTATTTCTTCATTTTGCTGTCAAAAACTTTTTTTTGGTCGATTACTTGTGTCGTGAGAAAAAAATATTGTTCTGTTGTTTGTGCAAAATGGTTCGTCGTTCCTAATTTGTCTGATTTTTGTTGCACATGGCACTTAGGCCATCTACAACAGAGGCGCCCTCAACGGCGTTCGCCGCGACTTGCTGGACGTCGTGCGCTTCAGTGCCCACCAGACATGACGTCGTCTCGGGAGTGTGCGACGGCACCCTCGACGACATGCGTGGTGGGGCATGACGGCATATGTGTCCAATTCCTGATTCCTTCAGCTATTTCTGTTTCCTTCATGGGTGTCCCGCGCGTGCACGATGGCATCATCTAATTCCTTCTCGCAGGGAGTTGTCAGCACTAATGTTGAGTTTTTGTCAAGTCATTTCTTTCGTATGCAGTGGTTTGAGAGAAGGAAGCACGAGATTAACCTTTTGGTCTTTGCGATATACAGTTTTTATATAGAGTCTCAGTGTTGATGTTTTACAAAATGAAAGAACTATGTAGAAATCCCCCCTATGCTTAATTGGTTACTTATTTCTCTCCTTTTCCATTGTATTCTGATCGAGAAGATACTCTTGGGCCTATGAGAAGAACATCAACTCTTTAATTGCTGCTATAAAAATAGTGACAACAGCTTTATATGCAACATGCGCGTCCTAGAGGGCCCTGAAATTTTAAACAGTCAAGCATGGTTCCTTCGGTGCAATTTGTAGAAACTGGAATTGTACATGGTAAGCATATGACTTGGATATTCATGTGCAGTTGTATGGCGAGATGAATGCTATTGTTTGATGGGGAACAAGGCAGTTTACATTGAGGTGGAAGTTATATTTGACTAGTTGATCAAGGTATGTCCACAACCTCATGTGTTATATACACACATTCATAAGATTTCACTTTGAGGAGCAATGGCTTCGACCAGAAAAAAGCTGACATTACCCGGTTGTCATGGTGAATAGTCTACATTCTATATTCATATGTATTGTAGGCATGCGATTTCCATGATAGTTATATAAATGTATGTGCATGACTATTACAACCTTCGAAACAATTGGTACACATGTTGACGTATTAAATGTGAAGGTCAAGAGCATCCCTCACTTTGTGCGGGATTTGGTCAAGAGCATCGTTTGACTCATGGTAATAAATATGTTCATTTGGATTTTGGGTACAAGTCACTGGATATTTTTATATTAGGCCATTGTATTGGTTTTATTATTTTAATACTCTGAATTGCTTGTAAGCGAAAATCCATGATGTATTAGTCCAATATTTATTATTATTTTGAACAAAACATGTTTTCTTTATTCGTGTGTGAAGATAGAGAAAACTATGAAAATTTTGCAAAATTCACATGTTCTTTAAATAAGCCGAGGTTGGACTAGGATGCATGTGAGTGTCCGAAGTCTGAGACTGCGGGCAAATGCAACTCAAATCTCTTTTGCTTCAATGTTAGATAGCTGATTGATATGTGATCTCTTTGCTCATTTGCAACCCTGTGCCTATGATAGACCATTGAAAACCCTTCTTACAACATGTCCTCAAGGCTGACTTTGTGTCTAAATCTCTAGACCTTGTCACTTTGACTCCGTATTTGCATGTGATGCTTATTATTTTGTTTCGTCAAAGACAGAGTTTGTATTATTTATGTTTTTTGTAGTAAAAATACTAAGGAGATGATAAGTAATCAGACAATTAGTTTTCCATGTTACTCCAAGGTGAGAAGAGAAGTACATGTCATTCCTGATTATTTTGTTGATCATTTTTGTTAGGGTATGGTGTGGTAATATTTGTTCTAGGCTGTTGCTATTCATATAAGAGGATACAATTGGTTTTGTCTTGTAATATCTTTCAAATTCAGTAAAATTTCACAATGAAAAATACAATTTTGAATTTGGAGCAATCTTGAGGGAGACAAAAAACAGAAAAATGTGTGATCATGTAGTGATAATGTAGATTTGAAACACTTGTGGAAAACTTTTTTAAGGAAGACGTGCGTTGCACGTGCATACTAACTAGTGTATGAATGGTGAACAAAATTAGAGTAGCAATTCTGAAATCACAATATAATCACATCGCTTTGAACCAATGGAGAACTCTTACATCCTTTAGGTATTGTATAGGCCCATATCCAGTGCATCTTATTTTGCAATTCATCATCGGCATTTGAGTAGCAAAAGGGGGCAGCATGCAGTATAATTGGCAAATGGCAAAAGAAAACACCAGTACCCGATGGAGACATCATTTGCAAAAATATGGACATCAAATTTTATATTTACACTTACTAACAAAGACATCATGGGCTAGAAGGTTCATCAGGTTTAACATGACATTGAAATGAAACAAAGGTAGCAACTTCACTTCCAAAAAAAAATAGCAACTCCAATTTACACATAAAATCTAAACCATTTGCTGATCACAAAAATTCGGAGACAACAGCAATGATGTACGAATAAATTAATCACACAGAATAGAGGATGAAGAATAAGACCAAGCCATCTAAAGTGGGGCTCATCTTGTAGATGCAACCGATGGATAGGGAAGCACCCGCAACAAGATGGAGAAGTCACATCAAACAGAGGCATAGGACGCGACCTGCATGGGACACAAAACAACCAGCAGGGGGGGTGTTATAATAGATACATGACATGATTCTTAGAACATTGTTATTCAAACTGTTAACGGAGAATTCTGTAAAAATATTATGGGACACAAAATATAGTATATAAACAACAAAATGTTTTTTTTTGACTGAACACTGTGAGGCAAAAGCCCCACAGCCCTTTATTAATAAAACAGGAAAGAAATACAGAGTCTTACATATGTACAACAGAAAGAAAACAAGCAAAGAAAGGAAAGTATCACCATAATTAGCAAGGATCATGGAAAGAAAGATAGGGAGCACCCTTTGTATCATCTAGTATATGCTGGAAGGTACCGGGAATCAAATCTGGTATAGAAGCACCATGGATAACAAAATAATTATTTGGATTTGTAGCAGCAGCAACCTGAGATCACCGGCGCATCGAGGGGGACCTTGACGCAGCCGTACACGAAGACGCGCCATGGAGGGTGTTGGAGGAGAGAGCCCCCACCTGATGCAAGCCCGGGAGACGACCAAGGCACAGCTGCTGCATGCCTGCAGCCCGGCCGCCGGTGCTGCAATCAGGTGCGCCGCTCGCAGCTCGCCGTGCTGCTACCGTGCTACGAGGCCCTACCGTCCGTGCGGCAAGCCAAGGACGTGAGCTGCTGCAAAGGGTGGTGACCAGTGGAGCTTCAGGGAAGCGTCGTCGTTGCTGCCATGGAGTCGGGTCGTTGGTACTGCAAAGACCTGCTAATCACCAGAGACCACCGTCGTGGGGAGCTGCCACTCGCCACCAGCTGCTTCAGGGACCCGGATCTCGTCGGCAGAGGAGCTGCAATGCAACTCGATGGTGTTGCGACCCAAATCTCATCTGCGGTGGATGCTGCGACCTGGATCTCGCCGGCGGCCGAGCTCCAATGCAACTCGGGTGGTGTTGCGATCCGGATCTCGCCTGCGGCGGATGCTGCTAGTGGTGTTGCGACCCGAGTCTCGCCGGCGGCGGAGCTGCAATGCAACTTGGTGGTCTTGTGTCTCGGATCTCGCCGGCGGCGGACTGCAATGCAACTCGGCTGGTGCTACGACCTGGAACTCGGCGGCGGCGGGGCTACAATGCAACTTTGGTGGTGCTGCGAGCCAGATTCGTCGCGCGCGGAGCTGCAATGCAACTCGGGTGGTGGTGCAACGCGCGGTTCTCCCCGCCGGGAGGAGCGACAATGCACTTGCCGGCGTGGCTGCACGGAGCCACGGAGGCCGAGGTGTTCTAGCGACAGAGCGTGCAGTTGCACAGGACGACGGGTCAAACCTGAGCTGGTGTTCTGATCCACGCTACACGTGTTAGATCTGGCGGTTGGCGAGCCGACTGATTTTCCCCAAAATCAGTCGGCTGACGCCTAGCAGCCCCCATAAAAAATTGGAAACCATCTGGTTTACCTTGATACGAAAGTGACCATATTCCTTCAATTTTTCGCTGTAAAATCTACATGGAGCAGGCTAGCCTAACTACCAAGTTATTTGGAAGCAACAAGAAAGGAAACAAATTAGAAAACTAACCATTTTCTGCTTCTGATTTAAACCCAGGAGTTTATGCATCTCGTATTCTTTCCAACTGCCTTCACCAATCTCAGCAAGTCCTTTAAGAAATCATCACAAGTTCACAAAAAAAATGAACTACAAACAGTCAAAATAGTAGCCTGGAGCACTTCCTTATCACAAGGAGCCTTCAAGATCTAAATTGCTAGGAGCAGCTTAGATGCTGGATAGAGAACATGAGACCTACCACGAATCCATGATCCAGGGAAGAAGAGGCGGTGGAGGGCGAGCAGTTGTGTTCTCCAGGACGAACCAGAGCCGGCATGTTCTTTTCCCCCGTCGCCGGCTTCCTTCCTCTCCCTGCAACTCCACTCCACCGCGGCAGGAGGCCGGCCCCTGCTGCTTCTTGTCCCCGGCTCCTGCTCTCCCCAGCTCCGGTCTCGCTGCTCCTTCTGACCGGTGAGGAGAGAGGTGACAGATCCGCCGTTTTGCTCCGCCAGGCGAGACGCCGGATGGTGAGATGGCGGCCGTGCGGTAGGAGCATGAGGCGGCGGAATGCGGAGTGGGGAGGAGGCATGACGCATAGGGGAAGAAGAGGAGGCGGCGGCAGCG
This sequence comes from Elymus sibiricus, assembly GCA_039707655.1. Lineage (NCBI taxonomy): Eukaryota > Viridiplantae > Streptophyta > Magnoliopsida > Poales > Poaceae > Elymus > Elymus sibiricus. The sequence continues at coordinate 53,541,274 of CM077676.1, read as the reverse complement.
AGGAGAGGAGGAATCGAGCGACGAGCGATGAGAGGAGGAGGCAGATACTTTTAGGGACTGTCTATTTGACAGTTGACTGATTTCCAATTCGGTATCAATCAAATTTTTGCACCATACAAACAACTAACTATGTGCATTCGGTTTATTCAGTTTGGTGAATACAATTTTTCGGCATGTACAGTATCAATACTTTGGTAAATATGGTATGAAATCAAAATACGGTTCGGTTTCGGTATATACCAAACTATATCGGTATGGTTTCGGTAGATACCAAATAAACCAAAGTTGACACAAATTTGAAAATGAGCTAACTTTTTCGTTATGTTTGTATATTTTTGGCTTTTCAATGACTAAATATTTCATATCAACAAACCATGCGAAGACATCTGGGTACAAGATTAATGTGGCTGTTGCATCGGTGTTCGGTGGCTTTGTTTGCTCACTGTCACCAGGCAAGTAGGCAGTGAATAGACATGGTGCTCAATTCAGAGCCAAATGCTATCTCCACCATGAAACATTGAAACTGACGTGCAGCAAGAGAAAGACTCAGTGGACGACTGGCTGGACGTAACCAGAATAAGAGAAGGGCAAGAACAAACATTACACAAGCATAACTAGTAGCTAGTATGAGCATTACCACTTTACAAGATGACAAGTTCACAGTTCAGTACTAATTAGGACGGCGGATGACAGTCAACTGGGCAGCACGCAGGACGCCGAGGAGCCGCGACCGCGAGAGCCGGTACTGGTGGAAGGGGAGGCAGCGACGGGCCGAGGGTGCCGGAGGGAGGGGAGGCAGCGAGCAGGTCACGGCGTCACGCGTCGGAGGAGCGGCGCCGGAGTAATCCCGGCAGAAGAGAGGCACAACCAGGCGGAGGCGGAAGGGAGGAGCCCGGCAGCGTGCTGCTGGGCGACGACAGAGCGCTCATGACGGGGGATTTGGCCGGCGGCGAGCAGCTCGGATGGTCGTGGCGCGTCGGTACGTCAGGGGCGGCGAGGAGCTCGAATGACCAGACTGCGGCGGAAGGGACGCGGCCATCTACTGAGTTTGGCGGCCGGCGCTGCCGCTGGAGGCTGCGGGGCGAGCTCTTAGGCGACGAGATGCTCCTGGACTAGCTTGGCTACTGGGCATCGGGACCCCTTGGTGGTTTGGTGTGGACGTGTGGGCGAGGAGTTTAGTGGGCCTGGGTGTTGGTAGTGGCCTGGTGGGCTGGTGAAATTTGTGGTCTGGTGCTTGTGGTGGGCTGGGCTGGGCACCTGGGCGTTCCTCTAATCGGTAATTTCGATTTTCTGATTTTTTTTTTGTTTTATACCCAAAAAAACGACCTTTGTATGGTTTCTAAATTCTATACCATACCGTAAACCTAAAACCATATTAACAAAAAAATTAGGCTCGATTGGTTCCATTTTTCTCAGTATGGTTTTTCGGTTCGGTTTCAAATTGCACAGAGTTACAAACAACGACACATGGCACTGACTGATTTCCAATTCCGTATCAATCAAATTTTGAACCATGCAAACAACGACACATGGCACTATCAAATAAAAACTCATTTTACATGATTTCAAAACCTCAATTACAGCCTTGCTTGCTATGATTTACATGTTGAAGAGCTTGTAAAAACAAGTGTAATGACTGTTACTTGTTGTAGATAAATATTTCACACCAAAAACACAGAGAAAATCCAGTCTACGTGATTATTAACTTTCACCAAAAACTATTCAGAGAACAAGTAAGCTTATATTTTGTCATATTATTAAAACTTACACTCTCTTAACACCAAAATTACATGTAATATATATTGTAACTCCGTTACTTTTGAAATGTAAAAATTACTAACATTCAAACATGCACTTGATGGAACTAGCAACAAACAAAAAGATAAAAACAAAAAGGGAAAAAGAAGAGAAACAAAATAAAACCAGAATTCAACCACAAGCAAAAAACCACCATCCACGGAAATGTCTATTACCCAAAATAAATAAATAAATAATTAGGTACCAAAACCACCCACAAGAAAGTCCATTAGCCAAAATAAAAAGAAAAAAGAAAAATCTAAAAACTAATAGGCATAGAAAGAGAAGAATTGGAGAGTCAAAAAAATTGATTGAAACCGAAAAGAAAATCATTCGACTGAAAAATAACAATTCTGAAAAATAATCACTCCATTATTTTAATTGTCCCATAATAGATGTTTGTACTTTTTTTTATATTAGCCAAAGAGGTCAGTAAAAAGATTATTATAACCTGTAGTTGTAGGGCAGTCCGCAGTTGGAATGAGGATAGAGGTGAAACCTCAACAGGCAGCCCAAGCTCACCTACACCTGCACTCACAAAATATTTGCACATGGCAAAAGTTCCAGTAAAAATATTTATGGCTCAAGGGGTTATCGTCAGTATGCATCCCCCCTTTAACAGTTATAAGGAAGAATACTTAAATGAAAATCACTCACACGCATTAAGAAGAAATGATGGTAAATCACTACCACAAATTTACTGTCACATATAATATTGTGATACTTTGTAGCAAAGTGTTCTATTATTTTGGATGTGGATCTCTCTCTCTCAAAAAAATAAGTCTTTTCCCGCCGGTATTTCCACCCTAACCTTAACCCTTGGTCACTAGACATTCTTTAGGATTTTTTGAGGAAATATTATTTAAGCTTTCTTTGTCAGACGATAGAGTGAGAACATGATTCCTTTGGAAATTGTAACGGCAAGGCCTCAGGCTTTTGGAGATTCTCTAATTGTGCCTGATGGGTGCACATGAGCAGATATGCTCTACCTCCAAAATGACGGGCACATCACACATGCATGCAGGCATAATTAGGTGAATATACTCGTGGAACACTATACATGATTCTCTTCTCGGTTAATGAAATTAAATTCACACCATCATTATCTGATCCCATGAAAAAAGGTAATCCCGTCCCACCAAAATGAATTATGTAGATCTTTTCTTTTTCTCTTTATCATCATTGGCTTTTCTTCCTTATTATTAATGTGGTGTCTTCAATCTCACATGTTCTTCATATATGTAGATTTGATATATGTAGTAGTTTATCATTCTCTGTTCCTCGTTAATGTGCTCCTTCGCATTTCTCAACCAGGGTATATGATACTACTCAAGTTGAATCTTAGGGAAAAGTTAAAATAACTGAATGGTTTTCTTTTTAATATATTCATCTGCCTTCATCCCACAATCAAAATCATTTGCAATTAGGAGAGTGGCCAAAAAGAGGAGCGCTTTTATTGAAGTTGATGAGAGGGGAGATAATACGTGCTTGGCAAATATGCCCAAGCTAGCTACAGAGCATAAAAATAAGTTGTAGCTCTTCTAGGACATGCCATTGTAATCTGCGTGGGACTTTTGCACCAAATATAGCATGAAGGAAAGGCGGAGGATACGATACCCTTGCAAACTGCAATGACAAGGCCGAGAGATGTCACAAGTTTTGTCCTTGTGCTCTATGGCTAACTTGCTTGTACTTCCCTCCCATCAATTCAAGCAATGCAAATGGAATCTTATCTTGTTCGGAAGGCATAGGAGCACAATAAAAATAAATCACTCTTTTCTTTTGCTTGCCCCCTGACGTTTAAATCAAAGAGAACTAGAGGTGGCAATTTTTTATGTTTTGTTTGTTTTATCCAGACATATATTCAACTAAGAATGGATATGGTAAGGTAAGCAAAAATCCATCCATAATGTAAATTCTTCTCCGTCCATATTCATATTTTAATCCACATAAAATAACTCTGTCTACATTCTTATTTTGTCCAACTCTTCATATTTGGTAATGAAATATACATATTTTAATTTCATTTCATGTTCCATTATTCAAAATTAATAAAATGAAATAACTAAATACGCTACATGTGAGAGAGTATCATAAATATATTGCCCCTACATAAATTAGAATAATGTAAATGTGGAAAAAGCACTACTGATTTTTATCTGATCCATTTCCACCCCTACCTATAGCCATGCATCCTTTGAGGGAAAAGAAGATGAGCACATTAATAAGATGAAAGAAAGGTGAACTACTTCAGCAGTGTTTTTTCTAACAATGAAAACATTGTGTGGCGAAGCAATGCATTATCATGTAGCATATGAATTAGCATGACTGTTGTAATCTTATGCGCCTTTGGAGGAAAGGCCGAGGATACCATTACCTAGCAAAATTGCAATTATAGCCTGTAGTTGTTGGGCAGTTGCCCTTTTTCAAAAATATTTTTTGGTACTTCAAAAAAAACTGAAAAAAAATCATAGTACTTAGTAATCACATGTATTTAAGATTTGTAAAATGTCGTGCAAAAATATGATGTTTTGTGGACTGTGTAAAAAAAAATACCGCAAGTTATGAGTAGGCACTGTGATTTTTTAATAATATTTTGGAGTGAAAAAATATTTCAGAAAAATGGGTGCACACCTGGGAATCAAGGCTTAACAAACTAAAAGTACGGACTACCGATTATACATGGAATGAAAAATGAGACAGCAAAATTCAAATTCTCACCTAGTAAAATATTTAGTTAGATCCAAGGTGACAAAGTGTGTGTATGTGTGTGTGTGTGTATATATATTTGAGATTTTAAGCACAAGGTATATAGCTAATATTAAAAGACATACAGACGTCACAAATTGTTTTGTCATAGAAAATCAAAAGGGTAAAAAAATACTCACGGCTGGAGGGGCCAGGGTGGGTGTCCCCGTCCTTCCACCACTGATAAAGGAGAATATTAAAAAGAAAATGACTCATTAACTTTTATCCTTTTCTCACTTTCAAACGGAGTAGAATCATATACGCCGGTCTCACTCATTAGGCCCCGTTTGGTAGCTTAGTTCAAATTTTACACTTTTAAAATACTTGTCCCCAAAAATATGTTTTCCCTTGTTTAATACAATCGTCTAGTTTTTTTCTTCTGTTTGGATACATGGTTTGCATAAAACAGTTGCATGCACTGAACTTTTTCGAACATGCCACTACTACCAAGCAATGCCCAAAGTAAACTTGTGCAGAGCACATCTGCATACACTATTGGTAATATTATTGTCATTTCGTTACTCAATCAATCCAGGTCATCTGCTTTGGTGATCCATATGTATGCCGCAGCGTAACCATAGCTGAATAGGGAATGAAGGAAGATTATTACATGCAGTAGGCATTTACTTTTGGTCAGACACAATGGTATAGAAGTAGTAAGGCAAAAATGACAACATAATGGTCAGACACAGACCATGGAGACAGGCTTCAATAATAATCAATAATCTAAAAAATTGCACAATAATCAATAGCCAACAAATTAAAATGAATATAGTTCAGTTATACACGGCTGACAAAATGAATACACGGATATAGTTCAGTTAATGAACAACACTAATATATTTCAGTTAATAAAAAACACTTCCAAATGTCATAGCAGGAACATAACAGGTTGAAGTAAGTCCTCTGATTAGATTGAAGTACACTCAAGCTATGCTAAGAACTTAGTGAAGGAACATTGCACATGGACATGAATATACTGCTGCTACTTGTAGCTTGCATTGGTATTTCCCCAAAGAGGAAGGGATGATGCAACACAGTAGAGGTAAGTATTTCCCTCAGTTATGAAACCAAGGTTATCAATCCAGTAGGAGAATCATGCAACACCTCGTTAGCAGTACCTGCACACAAACAACAAATCCTTGCACCCAACGCAAACAAGGGGTTGTCAATCCCTCGGCGGTAAGTTGCAAGATTAAATTGTATGTGATAGATAGATAGATTGAAACAAAAATACAAAATAAAATAAATAAAGAAAAAGTGCAGCAATATTTCTAGGGTTTTAGTAATATGATTTAGATAGACCCGGGGGCCATTGTTTTCACTAGAGGCTTCTCTCAAGAAAATAGCATACGGTGGGTAGACAAATTACTGTTGGGCAATTGATAGAAAAGTAAATAATCATGACGATATCCAAGGCAATGATCATGTATATAGGCATCACGTCCGAGACAAGTAGACCGACTCCCGCCTGCGTTTACTACTATTACTCCACACATCGACCACTATCCAGCATGCATCTAGTGTATTAAGTCCATAAAGAACGGAGTAACGCCATAAGAACGATGACATGATGTAGACAAGATAAACTCATGTATGAATAAACCCCATCTTTTTACCCTTAATAGCAACGATACATACGTGTCATGTCCCTTTCTGTCACTGGGATTGAGCACCGCAAGATCGAACCCATTACAAAGCACCTCTTCCCATGGCAAGATAAATCAATCTAGTTGGCCAAACCAAATCAATAGATCGGAGAAGAAATACGAGGCTATAATAATCATGCATAAAAGAGATCAGAAAAGACTCAAATATATTCATGGATAATCTGATCATAAACTCAAAATTCATCGGATCCCAACAAAAACACCGCAAAAAGTGATTACATCGGATAGAACTCCAAGAACATCGAGGAGAACATTGTATTGAAGATCAAAAAGAGAGAAGAAGCCATCTAGCTATTAACTATGGACCCGAAGGTCTATGGTAAACTACTCACGCATCATCGGAGAGGCCGCAAGGTTGATGTAGAGCCCCTCCGTGATCGATTCCCCCTCCGGCGGAGTACCGGAGAAGGCCTCCAGATGAGATCTCTCGAGAACAGAAACTTGCGGCGGCGGAAAAAGTATTTCGTGGACTCCCCTGGGGGTTTCTGATTTTTTGGGAATTTATAGTGGAAGAATTAGGTCAAACGGAGCTCTGTGGACCCCACGAGGTACCAGGGCGCGCCTGCCCCCCCCCAGGCGCGCCCTGGTGCCTCGTGGGCACCCCCTGGGGCTTCTGGCCTCCTCTCGAAGCTTCTAGAGTTTATCTTGTCCAGAAAAAAATCTCCAAAAAGTTTCGTGGCATTTGGACTTCATTTGGTATTGATTTTCTGTAAAACAAAAACAGGGCAGAAAACAGCAACTGGCACTGGGCACTAAGTTAATAGGTTAGTCCCAAAATATGATATATAATTGCTGTAAATGCTTATAAAAACATCCAAGATTGATAATATAAAAGCATTGAACAATCAAAAATTATAGATACGTTGGAGACGTATCAGCATCCCCAAGCTTAATTCCTACTCGTCCTCGAGTAGGTAAATGATAAAAACAGATTTTTTGATGTGGAATGCTACCCATCATATTCATCACATGTTATTTTATTTTGTAGCATGGACATTGGACTAGAATGATTCAAAGCAATAGTCTATAATTTGACATGAAAATATAAATACTCAAGCATGCTAACAAGCAACCATGTCTTTCAAAATATCAACGCTAAAGAAAGTTATCCCTAGCCCATTATGCTCAATCATTGATCCATTCATGAAACACACTCGAAATTAGCTACACACAATGCACAAGTATGACAATAGTGCTCTCTAGTTGGTGCTTTATAAGAGAAGATGGAGACTCAAATAAAAATAAAAATTACATAAAAGTAAATAGATAGGCCCTTCGCAGAGGGAAGCAGAGATTTGTCAAATGTGCCAGAGCTCAAAGCTTAAATTAGAGAGATAAAAATATTTTGAGAGGCATGCTTTTCCTGTCAACGAAAACGACTGAGAATTCCCAATATTTTCCATGCTAGATACATCATAGGCGGTTCCCAAACAGAAAGTAAAGTTTATTTCCCTTTCCACCATTCTTTCACAATCCATGGCTAGCCGTATCCACGGATGCGCTCCATACCATCACTTTCCAAGGAATTTTGTTGTTATTAATTTTTGATTTCATTGTGGGACTGGGCATCCCTATTACCAACCACACTCCCGTGCAATGACAAGTGAATAAACACTCATCGTGAGAATAACACATCTAGCATGGAAAATATTGGCCACTCCCTTCCGCCTCATGAGCGGTACAGGCAAACAAAACGGGAAAATTATTTTGAAAATTAGAGTTGGCACACGCAAATTTACTTGGAACGGCATTAAAATACCGCATATAGGTAGATATGGTGGACTCATTTGGCACAACTTGGGTTTAAGGAGTTTGGATGCACAAGCAGTATTTCCGCTTAGTACAAATGAAGGCTAGCAAATAGATTGAGAAGCAACCAACCAAAAAACGAAAATGGTCATAAACATGCATTGAACATAACTAACACCGAATAATGCACCATAAGTAGGATATAATTTCTTTGCATAACTATTGACTTAACGTGCATGCATAGGGAATCACAAACCTTAACACTAATATTCTTACTAAATCACAATTACTCACTAACATGACTCACATATTATCATCTCCATATCGCAAAACTATTGCAAGGAATCACACTTATCATATCCAATGATCTATATGAAAGTTTTTATTATATCCCCCTTGAATATTCATCACTTTGGGACCAAATTCATATCTTGTGCAAATTACTGTTACTTTTATCAACTCTCAAAAAGATATAAGTGAAGCAAGAGAGTGCAAATATTTCTTCAAAATTTCAATCTTATCAATTCTCAAAATAATATAAGTGAAGCATGATAATTCATTTCTTCAAAATTTATCAACTCTCAAAATAATATAAGTGAAGCATGAGAGTTTATTTCTTCAAAATATAGCCACCACCGTGCTCAAAATGATTTAAGTGAAGCACTAGAGCAACTGCCTAGCTCAAAAAATTTAAGTGAAGCACATAGAGTATTCTAATAAATTATGATGAACGTGTGGCTCTCTCAAATTGGTGTGTACAGAAAAGATGATTGTGACAAACTAAAAAGCAAACAAAGCAAAGACTCATATAATACACGACGCTCCAAGCAAAACACATATCATGTGACGAATAAAAATATAGCTCCAAGTAAAATTACCGATGGTTGTTAGAAGAAAGAGGGGATGCCTTCCGAGGCATCCCCAAGCTTAGACGCTCGAGTCTTCCTAGAATATTACCTTGGGGTGCCTCGGGCATCTCCAAGCTTAGGCTTTTGCTACTCCTTATTCCTTCATCCATCGTTATCTCACCCAAAACTTGAAAACTTCAATCACACAAAACTCAACAAAACCTTCGTGAGATCCGTTAGTATAACAAAATAAATCACTACTATAAGTACTGTTGCAAACCCATTCATATTTTATTTTTGCATTATACCTACTGTATTCTAACTTCTCCATGGCTTATACCCCCGATACAATCCATAGTTTCATCAAAACAAGCAAGCAACACATCAAAAACAGAATCTGTCAAAAACAAAACAGTCTGTAGCAATCTATTTAAAATCCATACTTATGTAACTACAAAAATTCTGAAAAATTAGGAAAACGTGGGCAATTCAAATACCAATACTGTGTAAAAATTTCAGATTTTTTCACGCTCTAGTACAGAGACAAAATTCCTGCACTGGACGCAAAACTTTCTGTTTTCCAAACAGCATCAATCATACTATCTTCCAAATCATCCCAAAGGTTCTACTTGACACAAACACTAATTAAAAACACAAAAACACACTCATAACAGTAGGATAAATGTGAAATCACACAATAACAGAAAAAATTTATTTTATTCATTGGGTTGCCTCCCAACAAGCGCTATTGTTTTATGCCCCTAGCTAGGCATAATGCATAGTTTCAAATATTATCATCCTTCAAGTTGATTCCATAAGTGGCCCTCATAATGGATTCATATGGTGCTTTAATTATTTTCCTAGGGAAATGCTCCATACCCTTCTTTAGTGGAAATTGAAATTTTATATTCCCTTCTTTCATGTCAATAACGGCACCTATAGTTCGTAAAAACGGTCTACCAAGTATTATGGGGCAAGAAGAATTGCATTCAATATCAAGAACAATAAAATCAATGGGCACATAGTTCCTATTTGCAAGAATAAGAACATCATTAATTCTGCCAAAAGGCTTTTTAATAGTAGAATCCGCAAGATGCAAATTAAGAGAGCATTCATCAATATTGGTAAGCCTAACACATCACATAGAGATTTTGGAATTGTGGAAACACTAGCACCCAAATCACATAAAGCATTGCACTCATAATTTTTAAATTTAACTTTAATGGTGGGTTCCCATTCATCATATAACTTTCTAGGAATTGAAATTTTTAGTTCAAGCTTTTGTTCTAACGCTTTCATCATTGCTTCTACGATGTGTTTAGTAAAAGCCTTATTTTGCTCATAAGCGTTGGGTGAATTTAGCATGGATTGTACCAAACAAATGCACTCAATTAAAGAACAACTATCATAATTAAAATCTTTGTAATCCAAAAGAGTGGGCGCATCGCTAGTTAAAGTTTTTACCTCTCCAAACCCACTTTTTTCAATTTTCTTATCAAGATTGTCACCCTCCGAATTATGGGGACGCCTACTAATTAAAGTTGACTCTTCTTCAGTCCCCTTTTCATCAAGTTTTATATTGCTAAACAAAGAATCAATAGATGAAACACCAATCATTTTAATATCTTCATCATTACTACGATAAAAACCGGGAGGAATCGCTTTTTCTAAAAATTCTCATTTAGCTCTTAGCATAGCGGTTCTTTTCTTACTCTCATCCATCGAGACATATAAAGCTTTAATTGATTCACTAATATCAATTTTAGGTGGCAAAATTTTTGTCTTAAGATTTTCCACATCATGAATAATTCTATGAATGCTCCTAGACATATCATCAAGTTTACTCAATTTTTCTTCTATCGTAGCATTGAAAACTTTTTGAGCATTAATAAATTCTTTAATATTACTTTCAAGATCAGAAGGTATCCTATTATTATTGTAGGAATTACCATAGGGATTGCCATAATTATTAGAGGAATTTCCAGAAAATGGTCTAGCATTGAAATTACCTCTATAAGCATTACTACCAAAATTGTTTCGCGAGACAAAATTCACATCTACGGGATCATTATTTTGCTCAATCAAAGTGGACAAAGGCACATCATTAGGATCAATAGGAGCATTTTTGCTAGCAACCATTTTCAGAAGCGCATCAACTTTATCACTCAACGTACTAGTTTCTTCAACATAATTCACCTTTTTTACTAGTAGGAACTCTTTCAGTATGCCATTGTGAATAATTAGCCATAATATTATAAAGAAATTTAGTAGCTTCTCCCAAAATAATTTCCATAAAAGTACCTCCCGCGGCGGAATCTAAAAGATTTATAGAAACAAAATTCAATCCCGCATAAAATTTTTGTATGATCATCCATAAATTTAAACCATGAGTAGGGCAATTTCTTATCATTAATTTCATCCTCTCCCAAGATTGGGCAACATGTTCATGATCAAGTTGCTTAAAATTCATAATTTTATTTCTAAGATAAATAATTTTCGCGGGAGGAAAATACTTAGTAATAAAAGCATCTTTACACCTATCCCAAGAATCGATACTATTTCGTGGTAAAGATGAAAACCAAATTTTTTGCACGATCCCGCAATGAGAATGGGAATAAATTTAATTTCACTATATCATTATCCACATCTTTTTTCTTTTGCATGTCACACAATTCTACGAAAGTGTTAAGATGGGATGCAGCATCTTCATTAGGACTACCAAAAAATTGTTCTTTCATAACAAGATTTAACAAAGCGGCATTAATATCACAAGTCTCCGCACTAGTGGCGGGAGGAGCAATCGGAGTACTAATAAAATCATTATTATTAGTATTGCAAAAAACACACAATTTTGTATTTTCTTGAGACATCGTGACTATGCAAACAAGATAACAAGCAAGCAAACAAGCAAATAAAAAAACACGCAAAAAGGCAAACGGAAAATATTTTTGTATTTTGTAAAAACGTTTTAGAAGTGGGGGAGATGAAAACGAGAGGCAAATAAAGTAAATGCAAGGAGATGAGAGTTTATGTAAAGGTACTTGATAGATGTTGATGATGTCTCCCCGGCAACGGCGCCAGAAATTCTTCCTGCTACTTGTAGCTTGCGTTGGTATTTCCCTGAAGAGGAAGGGATGATGCAGCACAGTAGAGGTAAGTATTTCCCTCAGTTATGAAACCAAGGTTATCAATCCAGTAGGAGAATCATGCAACACCTCGTTAGCAGTACCTGCACACAAACAACAAATCCTTGCACCCAACGCAAACAAGGGATTGTCAATCCCTCGGCGGTAAGTTGCAAGATTAAATTGTATGTGATAGATAGATAGATTGAAACAAAAATACAAAATAAAATAAATAAACAAAAAGTGCAGCAATATTTTTAGGGTTTTAGTAATACCCGGGGGCCATAGTTTTCACTAGAGGCTTCCCTCAAGAAAATAGCATACGGTGGGTAGACAAATTACTATTGGGCAATTGATAGAAAAGCAAATAATCATGACGATATCCAAGGAAATGATCATGTATATAGGCATCACATCGGAGACAAGTAGACCGACTCCTGCCTGCATCTACTACTATTACTCCACACATCGACCGCTATCCAGCATGCATCTAGTGTATTAAGTCCATAAAGAACGGAGTAACGCCTTAAGAACGATGACATGATGTAGACAAGATAAACTCACGTATGAATAAACCCCATCTTTTTACCCTTAATAGCAATGATACATACATGTCATGTCCCTTTCTGTCCCTGGGATTGAGCACCGCAAGATCGAACCCATTACAAAGCACATCTTCCCATGGCAAGATAAATCAATCTAGTTGGCCAAACCAAATCAATAGATCGGAGAAGAAATACGAGGCTATAATAATCATGCATAAAAGAGATCAGAAAAGACTCAAATATATTCATGGATAATCTGATCATAAACTCACAATTCATCGGATCCCAACAAACACACCGCAAAAAGTGATTACATCGGATAGAACTCCAAGAACATCGAGGAGAACATTGTATTGAAGATCAAAAAGAGAGAAGAAGCCATCTAGCTACTAACTATGGACATGAAGGCCTGTGGTAAACTACTCATGCATCATCGGAGAGGTAGCAAGGTTGATGTAGGGCCCCTCCGTGATCGATTCCCCCTCCGGTGGAGTACCGGAGAAGGCCTCCATATGGGATCTCTCGAAAACAGAAACTTGCGGCTGCGGAAAAAGTATTTCGTGGACTCCCCTGGGGGTTTCTGATTTTTTGGGAATTTATAGTGAAAGAATTAGGTCAAACGGAGCTCTGTGGGCCCACGAGGTACCAGGGCGCGCCTGCCCCCCACCCCCAGGCGCGCCCTGGTGCCTCGTGGGCACCCCCTGGGGCTTCTGGCCTCCTCCCGAAGCTTCTAGTGTTTATCTTGTCCAGAAAAAAATCTCCAAAAAGTTTCATGGCATTTGGACGTCGTTTGGTATTGATTTTCTGTAAAACAAAAACAGGGCAGAAAACAGCAACTGACACTGGGCACTAAGTCAATAGTTTAGTCCCAAAAATGATATATAATTGTTGTAAATGCTTATAAAAACATCCAAGATTGATAATATAATAGCATGGAACAATCAAAAATTATAGATACGCTGGAGATGTATAAACTGCCTAAGTGAAACTCTGAAGAATTCGACACTGAAGCTCAAGTTCAGTTAACTGCATCTCGGAAACTACTGTCATTTCTAGTTATCCACTAGAAATGTGATCATGGCGTATCCTTCATTTAGTTGAATTTTCATATTGTCAACAGCTAAATAAAAAATAGTTACAAACGAAACAAATTGGACTTGTCCAATCAAAACGAAGTCTCAATCAATACAAAGCACAAAACAGGAAGAAAGAGAACAGAAGTATAGCACTAATCACTATTTGGAATTTGGAGAATAGCCCCTTTAAACAAGGTTCACATGTTAAAAAAAGGCTTTATCACGAGATGGAACATGGCAGCTCTAATATAAGTTCAGAAAAGGGCAATTTACAGAGGAAGTAAAATTTCTTACTTTGCCAAGAATATATGATTAGCAAACTAATCACACAAGTAAAAATTTAAGAAAGAAATTAATTCTAGCAAAACCATTAAGATGAATAATCAAGTACATATTCTCCAGTTCCACCATAAGATGATCCACATGCACTTTGATCTTCCAATACCATCACCTCCTGGAGCCAAAACATCAACATCTTGAAACCTGGCAAAGCAAAATTCAGTGGATTTTGTTTATTGAAATGAGCACTAACTAACAGATCAAACAAATGCATTCATTGACAAAAAAAGATACAAAACAAAGAACTTACTAACAGATCAGTTTAAGAGCATTGACAGGTTAGTTTTAAAGTACCGTTAAGCAAGTTGAGCATCTTAATCCATTTAAGGGCTCAACAGTTACTAATGCCTAGGACCTACTCCAGAGTAGCTTTGACAGTGTCGTGTGGTTCAGCAAGGCAATACTTATTCTCTTGGTCATGTAAACATCAACAGACAGTGGCTCGCTCCAATGTGGAAGCCGAGTACAGGACAGTGGAAAACATTGTCGTAGAGGTGTGTTGGCTTCATCAACTTTTGTTCGAGTTACAACGTCCCCTATAGAAAGATACGGTTATGTTTGGCGATAATATCAGCACCGTTTACATGACTCAAAATCCAGCTCGAGATCGATCTTCATTTCGTTCTTCATCATGTGTCCACAGGCTGGATCCGGGTTCTACATGTTCCAAGTGCTCATAGTTTGCGGACATTTTCATGAAAAATCTATCAGCATCACTCTTCCTGGACTTCAAAAACAGTCACACCATCTCAACTCCTAGTGGCTAGTTGACATTGTCACCGAGAGAGGATCACTACTAGAAACACACTCTTTGTTGACCATCATAACTGACGGGGAGGGAAAACCCATCAGTAGTAGTACTTATCACTGATGGGCAAACACGCATCCGTTAGTGGTGACTCTAAAAAAATGGCAAGATTCAGTGAAAAAAGCCACCACTAAGAGGCTGAAAATGGGGCCCGTCAGTGGTGACATTGTCTTTATTGATGGCCAACACTATTAACGGGCTCTGTTTTTGCCCGTCACTAGTGAATACACAACACTGACGGACCAAAATTACATGCTTGTCAGCGCTAATTATGAGGCCCATCTGCAGCCCGAAGCGACCATTTGGCCCTCCTCCTATATAAAACAAATCTAACACTAAATCCCTATTCACTTCCCCCCTGACCTCTATTCCACCCAATCGAACCACAGCCCCAGTCTGCTTTTCCTCGATGAAACCGTCATCTTCATCCCCTTCAATGGCAACATTCCTCGTTTTCTGCCTTGTCTTCGCAGCCGCCAATGCCGCAGATGGCCTCTGGCATCCTGTGGTCTATGATTCTGTTGTTATAATGCCCTCAGCTAGATCTCCCTCCCACTCGCTCTCCGGTGATTAGCCTCTAGATCTAGCTGGAGCGAGGAGCCGGTGGCAGGCTGGGGATTCGTGATGAGGGGAAGGGAGCCATGGAGCTGGCGGTGGGTGGTAGCAGCGGGTTGGGGATGCGGCGGGTGGTGTCACACTCCTCGTTGTCTGAGTAGGACGACTTTGACCTCTCGTGCCTCCTCCTCGCATGAGCCTGTTGTTACGACGTGCCGTCGGGATGACTCCGTGGCTGTGAGGAACGAGGCCATGAAGGACTGCAACGAGTTCCTGAAGTGGTCGTCCGCTGAAGGCTACACGGTGAATCTATCCAGCATGACCACCAAGGCGGTCTCCATCTTAGCCATTGAGGGCCGCGATTATGGAGTGCCGGCGGTTGTTGGTCTGAAGGAGACAAAAATGGCCATGGTCTCCACCGACCGTTGATTACCCCCAAATGCAAGGGATAATTGTAACACTTTCCAATTATGGATGTGGAAGTACTGAGTGTCGAACCCCTAAGGAGCAAATAGGTAGGCCTCCTATTCACTCAAGTTATGTATGTCACTTACAAAACCTTTTATGCACCTTTAGTGTTTACTTACTAAAAGTCAAATTGATAGGTGTAGGTTGCTTTGTACAGGCATGTCCATTAAAGTTATGTGTTGTTATTAATTAGTTTGCAAGAAAATAAAGAAAGCAATAGTGCGGTTGTTGTGAATGAAGTAGTGGTATCCAATGGGAGCAAGTGTTATAGGCAATTGGCTATTTTGTGATAAAGTGGTTGTCTTTCTTATAGATTGTGGGCAAAGTCTAAAGGCAATGCAAAAGATGCATCTCAATGTTCTACCTATGTGATTTCTATCAGCTGTCATATCAATGTTGGTAGACAAGGCATTATGTAAGATGGACTTTGTGTTTCCCTTCATAAGTGAAGCTCGTGTTTATTTCTAGGGTGGAGCCTAAGCTTACATGCCGCAAAACCATTGACTCTCATGTACTTATGATTGAACTCCCAAAGGGCAACCGGCCTAGCAATTGGAAATTATTAAGGTAAAACCCAATCATAGCTTTAAGATGTACGGTCCCCATACTCGCATATGCTATAACTCCAGACTCGTGGGATTTGGTTTCTGTCACTCCTGCATCCCCTCCATCATTTATCATAACACATTGCAAACCCTATGTGTTGCCCTAATGTACATGTGCACTCATACAAAAGCCACAAAGGATAGCATATAAATTAACATATAAATGTGCAACCAATCTTCATACTATTTCACCAATGCCATAGAACAAGTTACTACTCAAACATCAACATAAAGATGCAATAAATCCGGGGGGGGGGGGGATAATTCATAGCACAAGAAATCATGTTTGCCAAATAATTACAGAGGTTTTGTGACAGAGAAGGCCCTGTACTAGGGAAGAACATGGTGGTGAAGGCGATGGATGTAGGTTAACGCGACAGAAAACAAAAAATTTCCGACCTACACACCAGCCCAGGACCACTATGAAGATGCATACAAGGTTTTGATCTGATCGTTACCAACTCGTAGCGCAGCGGAAGTAGATTTGGTGAAGATCATTGGTGCAGATCCCCGCAGCTAGGATTTTACAACCTCCCAACCGCGAGGATGTACTCCCTCGTCAGCTCACCGAACGGATCTCCGGACAGCCCTTCGGGAGGCCTTGGGACAGTCCCTCGGATAGTCCCACCGGACGGATCCTCGGATAGCCCTCCGGGAGGCCTCTGGACAGTCCCTTGGATAGTCCCACCAGACGGATTCTTGGACAGCCCTTCGGGAGGCCCCCTGGACAGCCCTTCGGGCAGGTCACTCGGAAAGCCCTCCGGGCAGGTACTCGAACAGCCCCTCGGGCAGAAGATCGAAACCATGATCTCTCTACGGGGTTGCACACATACGGTGTCAGCTATCCAGTAGGGCTTCGCCGCCCAGAACTAGTTCCCACCGGAACCCAGACAGCCTTTCGACTCTACGAAACTATTTCGTGTGAGGGAGAGAAGAAGCCAGATCATTGCATGTCATTGTGTATGAGAGAAAGAGTGAGTGTGGAGAGTGCCTCTCCACCTCTATTTATAGCCCAAGCCCAAGGGGTACAACACACTTGGACATACCAAAATGCCCTAAAAATATGTCCTTCACAAGGGCATAAAGGGGTGGCTAGTGGAGCTCCATGGAGGAGCTCCCCATGGCCGGCCACCCTTGTGTGGGCCCCCCCGAAAAGGTGCTCCCACCTTTCCATGTCATCCCGTAAGATCTTTTGAAAAAGCCCAAAAAGGTGGCTTTCCAAAAAGCAACCAAAAAGTGCTTTTCATTATTCATGAAAACATTTTTCCACGACCGTAAAATCCAAAAATATTTCTGTAGGTCCAGAACATTTCCAGTACCCCCTAGAATAAATCTGGATGCGTTCTGAAACATTTCCGGATTAATGATCTTCATCTCCGAAACATTTCCGGTAACTCCGGAACTTTTCCGTCGTCTCCGAAACTTTTCCGGTGACTTTCTCTCAGACTTACTGTCTAGTATTCAGCAGATAGATGACCCTTAAGCGTGCGACCCTGTAGGATTGGTGAAGTATAGACATGACCGGAACACTTTCCGATCAATGATCAATAGCGGAACCGTGGACATCCATATTGATCCCTATACCCACACGAATGAATATTCGAGTGAACCTGTAGTTGCCGTGTGCTATTCCTGTTGCTTCACGATATGTTACAAACACCCGAGGTGAGACTTATCGGCATCCCCGTGGATCAACAACTTGTCCACTATGCCAGTTACCTCCCTGCCGGCTTTGTTCTCTTTTCTCGTTTCCGCGTTCCGGTACCCCTATGATCAAATCACATTGTGTCTGTCCAGACGATGATGGATACTGTAACACCGAGAGGGCCCTAAGAATATCTCTCCATCGTCGGAGGAGCAAGTCCCAATCTTGAGCTATCAAGTTACTTGTCATACTTTTCCATGAACCCATAAGCCGCCGTAATAGCCACCCTTTTACGGATGGCGTTTAACAAACCCCAACGTTCATGAAGCAAGCATGAAGAAACTCGATACTCTCATGGTCTAAGGAATTATGCAAACGTTCACTTTCTCTGTGTTATTAACCATTAACTTGTGACGAAGATATCTCATAGCATAACATCAATCGGGTCGATTCAACACAAGTGTTCTTCTAACATTGTGTCCTCAAAAGTTGCCAGCATAGTCATGCCCATGATCAGGAAAATAGAACCATCATGCAACACTTGAGCTAGTCTTAAAGGCCAGACTAGGAATACATTTTACCGTTTATTATTACACACGTGCATATGAATTTTCCTCCGAGTCTCGTGGTTATTGTAGACTCGAGAATCATAGCAGTTATAGCATGGAATATAAACATAATTACGAACATCGAAATAAATAATAACATTTATTATTGCCTCTAGGGCATATCTCCTACAATGGAGGCGATGGTGGTGATGGCGGTTCCCCCGGCGGCGTTCTAGCGCCACCGAAAGAGAGGGGGAAAGCCGTCCCCCCCCCCCTCTTCTTCTTCTTCTTCTTCTTCTTCTTCTTCTTCTTCTTCTTCCTTGGCCTTCTCCCCAGCAAGGAGAAGGATTTTCCGTCTCGTTTCTGGTGCCTATGTTGGTGGAGGACGAGAGCCTCCCCCGGGATTGGATCTAACTTTCGGGGGAACCTTTTCTGGATGCTGAAATCTAACCCCCTCGACACCGTTTTATAGTTTGCCGGAGATCCGTAACTCCGAAAAATCTGAAAACAATATGGCGGTTCTTAAACTTTGGGGACAAGCTTCCATCCAAAGGGCAACCCAAAGGGAGGCTTGTGGGCCCCATGCACCCTGGTCACACGGTTTAGTCCAGGGCACACCAACCGGGCGCGTGGAGGCCCTATGGCTCCCCTGGTTATCCCCTTTTCGCGTGCCTTCGTGATCCCTCTGGAAACTGCCAAAACAATTCTTTGTTTATTTTTCCTCAATACGGAGATTTCCTGCAATCACAGCTCTAAAGAGAGGGAAATCTGCCTTCTGGCAATTAATTAGTAGGTTACTCCAATAAAAATAAAACAATGCAGAAAAACTATAAGAAATTGGCATGAAAACTTCAAAAGTTATATATACGTTTAGGACGTATCAGCCGTCTGAAGAAGATTGATGTACGTATGATAGGAGAAAGATGTGCACAGTGCGAGGAGGAGCGGGAGAGCGAGCTGCGGTGGTGGGTCCGTGTGGTGGCGGATGCAGGCCGGGGCTGGGCCTGTGGGCCTTTTTTTCTCTCTTAGTTTTTGATTGTATCACAACCGACAGGCGTGACGCCCGTCAATGAATTTTTTTTTATCTCCACTGACTAGTAGTTACTTTTTTTGCGGAAAGGACCTCAGATCTATTAATAAGGCCAACCAGTGATACAAGGCACCCCAACAAAGCAAGATATTACAAACAGGTCCTTGGAGAGCCACACAGCCACAAACGCCAGAGCGAGGTGGTGGCGCGCCGCCGCCATCGCCGCTTCGCATCTTGTTCGCCGGCCATCTCGAGCGGACGGGAAGTCACCGGGCTTCGGTCCAAAGGACCAACACCCCAGCGCAGAGACCGTCACCGGCGAGACCTTGCACAGATCTGAGCTCCTCGGCCTTCTCCTGCACAGGCCCGGAACAGGGGATCCACCCGCCTTGCGCCGGCGACAGAGAACGCCCCGCCGCAGCAGGGACAAGGCGGAGGAAGCAGCATCTGCACACATGGTTGCCGCCGCCGCTTCAACAACCATGCTCGAGAAGACGAAGCTCTCCAGCGCGCGCGCCGGCAGAGCAAATCCTAGCCTCACCGCTCGCTCGGAGCGGCAGGAATCTACGCCAACAGCTCTCCGTATCCATCCCGAAGGACGACGACGAGGTAGAAGGAGCTCCGGCAGCCAAAATCGCCGAAGAGCCGTTGCCTCCACCAGTGCATCGACCCGGCGAACAACACGGAGCGCCGCCTCCAGCCAAGCGCCGCTCCCGCGACAACCATCCACCTTGCTTTGCCTCCGCCGCCACCTCCGCCGAGAACAAGGCCGCAGCGTCGGGGAAAAACAAGAGGAAGCAAAATCGCGGCCGCCTCCATTCCTCCCGGTGAAGAAATGGCAGCCGCCCGAAACCTACAGCTAAACTACTACCTAGTCTACTGTACAGAACTCCGCCCGGCCAGACTGTCGCCCACTCCTCCCCGACGGCGGCGAGGCCGCCCCGGAGTGGAAGGAGACGAGGATCTGGCCGGCGGAAAGCGAGGCGCAGCGGTCGCCTACTTTATCGCCACCTCTCTCCTGTAGCAGGGGAAAGCTCACGCACGGACAAACCCGCCCCGCAATTTCTCCTGAACAGGGTCAGGGTCGTCCACTGACTAGTAGTTACTGACGGGCGTGCATGTCGGTGGAAAGCAGATCTGGGGTAGTGGGTGTTAGAATATATTCCAATTTGTATAGATTACGGATGTATGTCGGTTTCCCTGTATACTTGTAATCCATCTCTTAACCCTAAATCTTGTACTATATATACGATAGAATACAATAGTGCGGCGTATTGATAATCACCCTCTTTCATGGAGGCTTACTAATCAAGTAATCATGGAGCGTTACTGTGGATGCAGGTTCAAACAGATTTTTTATTTATTTAGCACTTGCTTTTATATTTTTTACCAGGAAACAAATGCACATAAAAAAATTTGCACGTGCACGTAGCTTTTTTGCTGTAGCACTTGCTTGCCTATGTTTTACCGGGAAAACAAATACAACTGGGAGCCGAAAAGTTTTTTCTGGATGCAACACCGACTACGAGCAGTTTTCGATAAAGGAAGGGTCAACCTCCCGGCCTCTGCATTTTTCGATGCACATAGCCAATTTTATTGTTCAATACCAAAAGGCTTACAATGGCAAACAAAATGACAAGCCTCAGCGGGGAAAACCCGCCTCGCATGCAGCGCACACTGAAAACCCGCTTCAGCAGGGATAAACAAAATGACCAACCTAATTAACATACACAATCAGTTTGAGCACACTGAAAGTGCGTAAGCTGGATACATGCAAGATCAGACTAGCAAGCAACATCTACTTGCCAGCTAATGGTACTACAAGCACCAACAACGGACGTGACGACCTTATTAATGATAGCCAGCCACAAGGACCAAGCTGCACTTCCACACGCTTCAAGCACCCCAAGGGAGGGATCTGCCGCTGTTAACTGAAGGGGTGCCGTTGTTCGGCTTCTTGCGAAGGAAAACATCAGTGAGGACAGTCTTGGACTGCAGTGAGGCCTTCAGAATCGCTAAACCCTGCAATTGCATTATGGAAAATACACAACACGTGATTGATGGTTTCACAAATAAAATTAGTAAATAAGACGGGAATATATATATGTGTGTGTGTGTGTGTGTGTGTGTGTGTGTGTGGATTGAGAGGCAGTGATCGATGGCGAATATATGGTTACCTCCTCGTACCCGAGCTGCACGGTCTTCTCCTGAAGTGCGCCTAGGTCCCTCACTGCGACGGTGTTGAGCATCGCCATGTTGGAGATGTTGGACATGGGAGAAATCATGAGGTCGTCCGTCACCGTGTACGTCGCCACGCCGCCCTGCACGAACCCTTTGGCTTCTTGGGTCACAGACCCAGGCGACACGTAGTGGGAATCAGTATTCATCTGGCCTCCACAGTAAGGGCACCGAGTGCCTCTGACGTCCGTCACGTAGTTTCGGCAGGGTGTGTTATAACCGGAATAACATATAAATAAGCTCTTTGTAGCCGAGGGTGGCTTGAGGAGGGAGCTCTTGGGGCTCGCCGCAGGGGATAGCACGGCGGGGCTGAGGATAGCGTCCTTGGTTGCGCCAGGCTGCATGTAAGTGTCGCAGAGGTTCTGGACGCTGGCGTAGAGGTTGCCGATGCAGCCGACCATGGACTCCATCCCCAGTAGCTTCACGGCCGTACCAGAAGGCATGGCGAGGAGGGAGAAGAGGAAGTCGACCGTGTCCTTTCGGGCCTCCGCGAACACCACGCGCGGTTGCGGTGGGCTGGAATCGACGAGGAGCTTCATGGTGAGCATCGTTGCCATCTTGGAGCTCAACAACCACCTAGTTTCTCAGGTTAAGTTGATTACTTGGTGGAATGGAATGTTCTAATATATAGGGCATGGCGAGCATTAGGATGTGGGCACCGCACGTTTCTAGCCATCGCAATTTGCAAGGGAATCTTTTTTTTATTTGAAACGGGCAAAAGTTTTGCCTTTTCATTAACTAAGAGCATCTCCAACAGAGGCGCTAAATAAGCCGCGCGCCTGAAAAAACAACTTTTTAGCGCGCGCGCGACCGAATCGGCAGATTCAGCAGACGCGCAAAAATCGCGCGCGCGCTAAAAACCACTCCGCGCGCCGAACAGAACTGCATCGCGCGCTGCTTTTTTCGAGCGTCCGCTACCGCGCGCTGTACAGCGACTCGCCCGCGCGAATGTCCGCCAACCGCCGGATCTGAAATATCCACTCGCACGCGCGACTTCCCCATCCTCTCCGGCGACCCGTCGGCGCTTCCCCCCGCCGTTCCCCACCGCGCGCGCCGCTTCCCCCTCTTCCCCGGTGGCCGCCACTGCTTCCTCCGCCGCGGCCGCCCCTCGAGCGCCCTGTTCCGCCGACGAACAGCGCCCGGCAGGGGTTTGCAGCTCGGCGCCCACAAGGTGTTTGACAAAACGCTTGCAAGGTATATATTGCTTCTAACTTCATTTTTGTAGATGAATTTGGAGCATGTTGTTTGTAGTGTTAAATTTTAGTTTGAATTCAAATTTGTAGATGAGTTCGTCCCACGATTCTTCCGATGAAGAATTTGATCTTCAAGAGGAGGAGGACCTCGCAATGGTCCTAGCTATGCACATCAACAAAAAGCCGAAGCACGGTGGTTCGGTTTTTGGTCGTCAGAAATTGCGGAGGGAAAGGATCGATGCCCACAACAGATTGATGAGGAACTATTTTGCAGAGAATCCCACATACCCCGAGTCCTACTTTCGGCGCCGTTTTAGGATGAGCATCGAGTTGTTCAAACACATTACAGAGAGACTGGCGAGTCATGATCGGTTTTTTCAGCAAAGGAGGAATGCCGCCGGAGAACTCGGGCATAGCACCTTTCAAAAGGTGACCGCCGCTTTGCGTATGTTGGCATACGGTATTCCGGCGGATCTAGTTAATGATCACTTGGCCATGGGTGAGAGCCAAGCCATCATGTGTGTCAAACGCTTCGCGGTTGGAATCGTGCAAGTGTTTGCTCCGGAATATTTGAGAGCTCCCAATGCTGAAGACGCCGCGAGGCTTTTGGAGATGAATAAAGCTCGCGGGTTCCCAGGTATGTGTAGGGGAACGCAGCAGAAAACAAAAAATTTCCGACCTACGCACCAGCCCAGGACAACTATGGAGACTGCATACAAGGTTTGATCTTTTCGTTACCGACTCGTAGCGCAGCGGAAGTAGAGTCGATGACGATCGGCGGTGCAGATCCCCGCAGCTAGCATTTACAACCTCCCAACCGTGAGGATGTACTCCCTCGTATGCCCCTCGGACAGCCCTCCGGGAGGCAGTCAGATAGTCCCTCAGACGGTGTCGCGGACAGCCCTTCGGGAGGACGCTCGAAACCCGGACGGTCACTCGGACAGCCCTTCGGGAGGACCCTCGAAACTCGGACGGTCACTCGGACAGCCCTTCGGGAGGCACTCTCGAACTAAGACCGAAACTACGATCTCTCTACAGAGTTGCACACATACGGTGTCATCTATCCGGCAGGGCTTCGCCGTCCAGAACTAGTTCCCATCGGAACCCAGACAGCCTTTCGGCTCTACGAAACTCTTTTCGTGGGAGGGAGAGAGAGAGCCAGACAAAGCATGGCATGTGTATGAGAGCAAGGATGAGGTTTGGAGAGCACCCCTCCACCTCTATTTATAGGAAAGCCAAGGGGTAAAGTTGGCATTCAAAAATACCAAAAGTACCCCCACTTTATGTCTTTACATAAAAGAATAAAGCAAAAAAGGATGGCAAGTGGAGCTCCAAGGAGCTCCACCTCCCTTGGCCGGCCACTCTTGGGGGCCCCCCCATGAGGGGGCTTCCTTGGCTCCCAAGTCCTTCTAGAAGCCTTTTGGAAAATATCCCAAAAGGTGCTTTCCAAAAAATATCCATAAAGCACTTTCACTATTCACGAAGACATTTTTTTGCGTCCGTTAAATCCCAAATTATTTCTGTGTGTCTAGAATAATTCCAGTACCCACTAAAACAATTTTGAACGCATTCCGAAACAATTCCGAAACAATGTGTTTCTTCAGCGAAAAGCTACCATTGCGGTTCCGGCTGCTCCGGAACATTTCCGGTTTTTTTCTCCGGAAAAATTCCAGAAGTTACCAGAACAATTCTGGCACCCTCCAAGAATTTCCAGGCGTGTGCCGGAACCAATATGACTTAATGGAATACCCTGAAACAACTTTTCAGTTTCACCGAAACTATTCCGGTGTTCTCTTCGGAACTTTTCCGTTTTGTCCGAAACTTTTCCGGCGATTTTCTCTCAGACTCCCTGTCTAGTATTTAGCAGATAGATGACCCTTAAGCGTGTGACCCTATAGGTTCGGTGAAGTATAGACATGACCCGGAACACTTTCGGATCAATGATCAACATCGGAGCCGTGGACACCCATATTGACCCCTATACCCACACGAATGAATATTCGAGTGAACCTCCAGCTGCCGTGTGCTATTCCTGTTGCTTCGCGATATGTTACAAAAACCCGACGTGAGAAACATCGGCATCCCCGTGGATCAACAACTTGTTCACTATGCCAGTTACCTCGTTGCCGGTTTTGTTCTCTTTTCTCGTTCCCATGTTCCGGCATCCCTGTGATCAAATCACAATGTGTCTGGCCAGACGATGGTGGATACCGTAACACCGAGATGGCCCAGAGATACCTCTCCATGATCGGAGGAGCAAATCCCAATCTTGAGCTATCAAGTTACTTGACATACTTTTCCATGAACCCGTAAGCCGCCGTAATAGCCACCCATTTACGGATGACGTTTAACAAACCCCAAAGTTCATGAAGCAAGCATGGAGAAACTCGATACTCTCATGGTCTAAGGAATTTTGCAAACGTAAACCATCTCTGTGTTATTAACCATTAACTTGTGACGAATGAATCTCATAGCATAACATCAATTAGGGTCGATTCAGCACAAGTGTTGTCCTAACATTGTGCCCTCAAAGTTGCCGGCATATCCATGCCCATGATCTGGAAAACAGAACCATCATGCAACACTTGAGCTAGTCTTAGAGGCCAGACTAGGAATACATTTTACCGTTTATTATTCCACACGTGCATATGAGTCTTCCTCCGAGCCTCGTGGTTATTGCAGACTCGAGAACCATAGCAGTTATAGCACGGAATATAAACTTAACTACAAACATGGAGATAAATAATAACACTTATTATTGCCTCTAGGGCATATCTCCTACAGACTCCCACTTGCACTAGAGTCAATAATCTAGTCAATGCTGATGGACTTTACACCTATGGCATACCGGTGTAAAACATGCTTCGCTTGTGGTATAGTCTGATGTCCAACGGATCTGACAACTTCAGTTCCGTGTGTATCTCTGCATATCCTCATGTTTTCACGCTTTCACAAAATTCATATTTTGTGTGGACTTGGCTTCATATATATGTGAATCACTGGTCAAACCTTGATTCCTCAGACTGAGCTATGGAGCAACTATCTTCAATAGTGTTCCATTGACCAAAGCCATCTTGGAATCATACTAAGTTCATGAACGAACTGTACGATTCAACATCCTCTATGTCGCTTTGAAAGCGGCAACATACTTAGCCTTAGTTATAGAATTTGCCACAGTAACTTGTTTGGAACGATTTCCAAACACCGTGCCACCATATCGTCTATTACACAAAACCCTTAACTTAAATCGAAAATCGCATGGAGCATTGATGAAGACTGTATCGATGCAATTACTTACAACGAGCACTTCTTAATCTCTGCTTGCGAGAAAACATGTAATCAGTGCTACTCCAGTACTCAATGACATTTTTCACTGTTGTCCCATGATCAGTACTTCGATCACTTTGGTATCTATACTCGTAACAGCTTTGGGAGTATCGGACATATCTGGTTGTTTTACATACCATGGAATACATGATTAATCCAAACACAAGAGTGTGTGGAATCTCCATCATGTATTTTGCTCATCAGTGGTTTGGGACACCGAGTCTTGCAAAAACCCTTTCCATGTGACTTCGGCAAGAATCACTCCTTGGCGTTTTGATGCTAAAATGTTTTAGCATCTTGTCAATATGTATTTTTGGCTTTAGCCTATTAGGCAATTCTATCTCGTAGATAAAAATGCCTAATATCAAGGCTATTTAGCCCAAGCACTTCATCGAAAAACTATTTTCAATGAAGTCCTAATTCGTATCAAGAATCATATATTATTTCCAATCAACAATGTGTCAAGCACACAAGGTTTTTAGAAATATTATTATGCTCCCACTTACTTTCTTGTAACCACAAGCATCTTCGTTATCCATTGATGAAATCAAACTCTTTTGACCATTTCATCAAAACGAAGATTCCAACTCCATTTTGCTCTCTTCTGTCCATTGCTGGAACTCTAAAGTTTGCATACTTACTAGCATCTTCTGGATTGACAAAATACTTCGGACTGTATCACATGCAAGTCCTAGGTTGCATTTCCATCACATGGAAATCCTTTTGCATCCATGTTTCATATCTCATGATTGAAATATGTATTAATTGCTAGTTTAACCCGAACCGACTTTAAGCATTGCTACGGTGAGACAACCTCATCATAGTCAACTCCTTGAACTTGTTATTGCAACAAGTCGAGCTTTATGGATAAAACATTTTATCCACATCAGTTTACAGTTCCATTAATGTTCGTTAGACTCTAAGTTTTCCGAAGGGTTTATCAAGATATAATCTTGAATCATTTATATGGAAACTATCTCTGATTATATTGGCATTTAGCCAATTCCGGAGTCAGGGCCCATCAATGCTTCCTTGTGTATCGTAGGTATACTGTTGTCTAACAACAATATCTCGCTTGCGCACCTGAGAGGTTTGCACGAGTTTTGCCTACGTGGTTCAGTTGCAAGTTTGACCGAAGTCCATACATCTCATGTAGAGGCTTCCGTATCAGTCATAGTAGTAAACTCTGGAATTAGTTCCAAGGTTTCTTTCCTTTGATCTGATGACGAAGATACTGTTATCTCGTCGAGTTGCACTGTTCTCCCACTCACCTTTTTGCTAGAACCATTCTCTTTAAAAGCATACCGTTCTTTGTGGGAAAACCTTTTGCCTCGGTATAGTGGTGGAGGAATTCCCAATAACTTGGGATAACCTACAAAGTAGCACTTGTCTGATTTGGAATAGGTTTGTAAATATTTTACACAAGCCCCATATTCCAAATGTTAAGAAAAGACAAAGCATGGTTGGGCGTACCATACCATGGCGTCATTTCAGCAGACCTGATGGCGCCCTTTTCAGTGTAAAAGCCGCAGTCTCTAAAGCATTACTTTTAAAAGGGATAATGGCAAATTGATTTATGTCATCTTTGATCTTACCATGTCACAAATGGTTTGAATACATCTTCACGGACGTACCACTCATAGTGGAGTTCCGGGAGGTGTAAGTTATGAAACTCATTTCACAACTCATCAGACATTCGCTAAACTTGTAACTCAAATATTCCTTTCGGCAATCTAGTTTGCAGAAACATATTTTTTCTTGTTACAATAATTTCTACTTCATTTTTGAAAACCTTATGAAAGATTTCAAAAGATCCAGACTTACGTCTCATCAAGTAAATATCCATATATCTACTTGAGTCATTTCAGAAGATAGACAAATCCACTGCCAGCAACAACATTTATCGGACTACATACATCAAAATGTACGATCACCAATAAGTTCATTGCTCGTTCCTTATGGCCTGTGAACGGTATTTCAGTCATTTCACTTTTCGGAGGAAAGTTGCAAGTGTCAGATGATTTATAATCAAACGACTTCAAAAATCCATCATTATGGAATTTCTCCATGCGGGTTTCTCCAATGTGACCAAATGCAGTGCCACACATGTGTGGTATTCTCTTAGTCTTGCGACATTTAGCGTCAGTGTTATGGATGTATCATATTACAATCAATATTCATAACATACATCCCATCCATGATGGAAGCATGGCCCTTATGTTATTCATAACACCGAACATCAAAAGTTCTCTTATGAACAACCTTCTAGCAAGATACTTTATGCAATGGGCTAGAGTGTATAAAAACTCTAAAATGAATTATGAAAGTAAATATAGAGGTAATGTATTATTATCAATATTCATGACATACATCTCATTCAAAATGAAAGTATGGCCCTTAAGTTATTCATAACATCGAACATCAAAAGTTCTCTTATGGACAACCTTCTTCCAAGATACCTTATGCAATGGGCTAGAGTGTGTAAAACTCTAAATGAATTATGAAAATAAATACATAGGTAATACACCGATGGAATGTATAGTAACTTTTACAATGTTCCCAGCGCGTATCGGAACCTCACTCAGGCCAGTCTTTTAGGCCGTAGTAGTTCTTGCATCGAATTGCAAAGGAAAGCAATCGAGCGGGTATCTCTGTGATTAACTCACAATACCCAAGAATCAGTGATTAACATGTTTAATCATAATTCCCAAGAACTATTTCTTTGACCAGCCTTCCATACATTTATAACTTGTATGACATTCATACATGAGCTGGATATTCCAGTCTTCACTCTTTTTGCCTTTATACTTCTCACAGTTTAACTTTTAGTATTTCTCCTACTCTCAGAAGAAGCACCCAACTTTAAGAGTGGCGTTAGCCCCGAACTTCCTAGGTTTGTAAGTCACACTAACACCCTTTGGACATTTCCTTTCTCTTTAAGTTGTTGTTTTATTCACCTTCATGACATGATAAGTGTTCTTCTGGATCCCTCTGTTATTAGTCAAATGCATAGTAAACACTTTTACTAATAGTTTGCAAAACAAACATTGCTTTGAATATCACATATCTTTTAGCCTTTGTTTGTGTCTGAAAATGATTTTCAGTTCCATGAATATCACATAGCTATCCCAAACTTTTGAAGTTCGGGTCTCATGGAAGCAAACATATTGCACTTGACCATAACGGAATTCTAGCTTTTGGATCGAAGGACGAGAGTCACATTATCCATAGCATTAGCGGGAGAATACCAAAAGCATGCGATAGGACAAAGTCCTTCTTGGCACTTTTGAGGACAATCCTCACATTACGTTACCAACCGTAAAGTTTTAACCAGATATTTAACAGCTTATTCAATTTTAATGGGGAAGGTGGAAACGTGAGCCATTCTTCTATAACTATTATGCATATAACACTTAGACAGTGTCCATAATTAATTGCACCGAGAATTAAACAAGTTAATTCTACAGTGCGCTCCCACTCAAATCAATATCTCTCATAATTGATTGTGAGTGATACAAGATCCGTATTTCAATTCGACGCCATTGACGGGTTCATCACTGATGACGCGAATTTCAATCGGTAGGCCAACTTGCCGATCACATCTCTATGTGATTCTTGTTCATCTTTCGATGGGCGTGTTCCGAGCTCAGGACTCTCCTGCCTGAACGTCAAAGACAACCAAGCGATCTTGCTGCGAGGTCTGACCTCACCCGCCTCATTCCTCTCGATTCGTTCGTGCTCATGTGTACATGGCGCACCCCGAAAAGATACGAATTTCAGACGGAGCTACACTTGGGTGAACACTAACTACTTTGATATTTTAAGTGAGAGATCACCCTAATAAAAGCGACTACCGCGCAATCAAGAAGGGTGCATCATAAGGGATAAACATCTCATGCAATTCATAATAGCATGATATGGTATAGCCCTTTCTGACGGAGAAGTCTTTTATTTCTTCGTCTTCGGCATTCGCGTCGGTGTTCACCTTCGCGAAGTTTTGCCACCACCTTGTCGATGCACCAGATAATATTGCTATCTCTATAGCTAATAAAATAGGTGCATTACTTAAGGTTGACACACAGGTCATTAAAGTGACAATCATATGGCTCCAGACATCATGCCGAATCATGACACACAGGTCATGTTAATTTACATCATATAGTCATCTCATACATAATCAAATTAATATGATCACTGTTATACAACATCATATGCACATGCAAACCATCCTGCAAAACCAAGTTAGACGCCTCTAATCGGTTTATGCAAAATTTCATTTTACGTGGCTTCTGAGGTTTCGAACAAACCGCAGCTACCAACGTCCATCATCAAGTATGATTATTCAAGTTGCTAGATTAACTTTACGGGGTGTATGAAACACGAGATAGTAAAATCTCAAGCCCCATACTGAACTTCATCATACGCATGACCCCCATGCAGATCATATCTGCATTGCCCTCTCGTCTGCGAAATTTCATCTTTCTTTTTAACTATGGTGGAATTCAATGAACTGTTAGCACTTCATTGATAAATCAGGATCGCGGATTGCCAGAACTTTGAAACTCCACCATGCTGTTATCAAGATCAGAAATATGCAAATTCCAGGGAAGCAACAAGAACATCGGGTAACAGATTTCATCTGCTACCCGCACAAATAATTATCAGCAGTAGAACTCATCTACTACAAATTATATTGTGCAACACCCATACATCTCTATGTATTCTAGATCGTAACCTGCATCTACGCATAGCATGGATCATGATGCCACTGTAGGGAACGCAGCAGAAAACAAAAAAATTCCGACCTACGCACCAGACCAGGACCACTATGGAGACTTTGATCTTTTCTTTACCGACTCGTAGCGCAGCGGAAGTAGAGTCGATGACGATCGGTGGTGCAGATCTCCGTAGCTAGGATTTACAACCTCCCAACCGTGAGGATGTACTCCCCCGTCTGCCCCTCGGACAGCCCTCCGGGAGGCAGTCAGACAGTCCCTCTGACGGTGTCACGGACAGCCCTTCGGGAGGAAGCTCGAAACCCGGACGATCACTCGGACAGCCCTTCGGGAGGACCCTCGAAACTCGGACGGTCACTCGGACAGCCCTTCGGGAGGCACTCTCGAACTAAGACCGAAACTACAATCTCTCTACAGAGTTGCACACATACGGTGTCATCTATCCGGCAGGGCTTCACCGTCCAGAACTAGTTCCCACCGGAACCCAGACAGCCTTTCGGCTCTACGAAACTCTTTTCGTGGGAGGGAGAGAGAGCGCCAGACAAAGCATGGCATGTGTATGAGAGCAAGGATGAGGTTTGGAGAGCACCCCTCCACCTCTATTTATAGGAAAGCCAAGGGGTAAAGTTGGCATTCAAAAATACCAAAAGTACCCCCACTTTATGTCTTTACATAAAAGAATAAAGCAAAAAAGGATGGCAAGTGGAGCTCCAAGGAGCTCCACCTCCCTTGGCCGGCCACTCTTGGGGGCCCCCCCATGAGGGGGCTTCCTTGGCTCCCAAGTCCTTCTAGAAGCCTTTTGGAAAATATCCCAAAAGGTGCTTTCCAAAAAATATCCATAAAGCACTTTCACTATTCACGAAGACATTTTTCTGCGTCCGTTAAATCCCAAATTATTTCTGTGTGTCTAGAATAATTCTAGTACCCACTAAAACAATTTTGAACGCATTCCGAAACAATTCCGGAACAATGTTTCTCTTCAGCGAAAAGCTACCATTGCGGTTTCGGCTGCTCCAGAACATTTCCGGTTTTTCTCTCCGGAAAAATTCCAGAAGTTACCAGAACAATTCTGGCACCCTCCAAGAATTTCCAGGCGTGTGCCGCAACCAATATGACTTAATGGAATACCCTGAAACAACTTTTCAGTTTCATCGAAACTATTCCGGTGTTCTCTTCGGAATGTTTCCTTTTCATCCGAAACTTTTCTGGTGATTTTCTCTCAGACTCCCTGTCTAGTATTCAGCAGATAGATGACCCTTAAGCGTGTGACCCTATAGGTTCGGTGAAGTATAGACATGACTCGGAACACTTTCAGATCAATGATCAACATCGGAGCCGTGGACACCCATATTGACCCCTATACCCACACGAATGAATATTCGAGTGAACCTCCAGTTGTCGTGTGCTATTCCTGTTGCTTCGCAATATGTTACAAAAACCCGAGGTGAGAAACATCGGCATCCCCGTGGATCAACAACTTGTCCACTATGCCAGTTACCTCGTTGCCGGTTTTGTTCTCTTTTCTCGTTCCCGTGTTCCGGCATCCCTGTGATGAAATCACAATGTGTCTGGCCAGACGATGGTGGATACCGTAACACCGAGAGGGCCCAGAGATACCTCTCCATCGTCGGAGGAGCAAATCCCAATCTTGAGCTATCAAGTTACTTGACATACTTTTCCATGAACCCGTAAGCCGCCGTAATAGCCACCCATTTACGGATGACGTTTAACAAACCCCAAAGTTCATGAAGCAAGCATGAAGAAACTCGATACTCTCATGGTCTAAGGAATTATGCAAACGTAAACCGTCTCCGTGTTATTAACCATTAACTTGTGACGAATGAATCTCATAGCATAACATCAATTCGGGTCGATTCAACACAAGTGTTCTCCTAACATTGTGCCCTCAAAGTTGCCGGCATATCCATGCCCATGATCAGGAAAACAGAACCATCATGCAACACTTGAGCTAGTCTTAGAGGCCAGACTAGGAATACATTTTACCGTTTATTATTCCACACGTGCATATGAGTCTTCCTCCGAGCCTCGTGGTTATTGCAGACTCGAGAACCATAGCAGTTATAGCACGGAATATAAACTTAACTACAAACATGGAGATAAATAATAACACTTATTATTGCCTCTAGGGCATATCTCCTACAGTATGCTTGGCTCAATAGATTGCATGCATTGGAGTTGGAAGAACTGTTCTAAGGCATGGCATGGACAATTCCACGGGCAGAAAAAAGGTTCCACTATAATCCTTGAAGCGGTGGCCGATCAGGAGACTTGGATTTGGCATGATTTTTTCGGAATGCCAGGATCTTTGAATGACATCAATGTTGTTCAACGGTCACCACTCATGAATAGGATTGCAAATGGTGAACTGTCACCGGTGCAGTTTGTAGCAAATGGCCATACATAAAACTATGGCTACTATCTTGCGGATGGCATCTACCCAAGGTGGCAAACATTTGTGAAGCCGTTGTCGGCACCGCAAGGTAAGAAAAATCTTGATTTCCACAATGCTCAAGCGGCGGCTAGGAAAGATGTAGAGAGAGCTTTTGGGATTTTGCAAGCCCAATTTGATATTGTGAGAGGACCGGCTAGATTTTGGGATCAAAATATCCTTTGGTACATCATGAACGCTTGTGTGATCATGCATAACATGATCATCGAGAACGAGCGTGGGCAAGATTTGGACTACTCTCAGTATGAGTTGATGGAACACCCCGTGCGAGTGCGGAGGAGGGTTGAGAGGGTGGCCCGCTTTGTTGCCTCCTACCAAGCCATTCGACGTGCTGAAACGCATGATGAACTTCAGAAGGATCTAGTCGAGGAGTGGTGGGCATGGAATGGGCGACAAAACGCATGATGTTGTATGTTTGTTGTACTCTTATTTGTTGTATTGTATTGAATTATTTGTGGTATTGGTCATGAACTATTTGTTGTATTGAAGTTTAATTATTTGTTTGAGTTGTAATAATAATTGAACTATTTTTTGTCGATTTATTTTGTGTGTGTTTGATCTTCTTTGTTTCACATTGAATGCAAAATGTTGTTTGTGCTGGGCGCACGCGCTCTATTTTGCCGCGCCTACTGAAGCGGCGCTCTGGCGCGCTAAAAATTTTCAGCGCCTTGTGAAGCAACTGCGTGGTCCGGCACGCAAAAGGGCTATTTCAGCGCTGTAAAATTTTTTTTGCACGCCGCGCCGTAGCGCGTCTGTTGGAGATGCTCTAAGAAAGAGTTTAAATTACAAGTAAAGGCCAAAGGCCACAACAAAAGAGTTTAATTTCGTGGCATGATGTTTTTTTTTTGAGGAGACAATTTCGCGGCATGATGTTGCTCAAGTGTTTAACACCGGGCATGGCACACATGGCTGCCTCATTTTTTATATACGGCCGGCAATGATTATAGGAGTCGAATAATTGTTGCGAAAAACTTCGCGTTTCTCTCATTCCAAATTTTCCAGGAATCCAACATCACGACGGAGGTGATAGCTCTTCTCGGCGAGGCAGCGATCGTCGTGATGTTAATCCACCAGCTCTTGATGGTAGCCTCGACCGTCCACGCCCCAATATCAAGCTGGTGCAGACCAAGCCAATCCTTGATCATGCCCCAATACGCATGGAGAAGTGACACCAGAATAGGAGGTGAGCCACAGTCTCCGGTTCCCTCTTGCAAAGAGGGCAAAACCCACTATTCGGCCAACTTCGTCTCGCGAGCCTATCGGCGATCCAAATTCTGTTTTGCGAAGCAAGCCAAGTGAACAGTTTGCACTTCGGCAGTACCCAAGCTTTCCAAATAGGATCGTGGAGAGGGAA
Source organism: Elymus sibiricus (assembly GCA_039707655.1). Classification (NCBI taxonomy): domain Eukaryota; kingdom Viridiplantae; phylum Streptophyta; class Magnoliopsida; order Poales; family Poaceae; genus Elymus; species Elymus sibiricus. Next base: position 53,506,400 of record CM077676.1, on the reverse strand, counting down.
AGAGTTCGCCCCCAAAAACTGACCTAGATAGGTGGAAGCGGACGAATAAATACCGGAAGCATTGAATTTCCAGGAGATGGCATCCGGCACCTCCGAGGATAGAGTGATCAAGGAGAGTAGGGACCACAAGTCTATAAACTACTGAATGTGGGCAACGGTCAAACCATTTTCCAAGTTGATTTGGCGGATCCAAGCACCGTCCTGCAGGGCATCATGAAGGGACCAATTCCTCCTATGAGAAACTTTGTAAATGAGGGGAGCGACTATCTTCAGTCGCTGACCCTCAAGCCATGCCGAATCCCAAAAAGGAGCTCGCCTACCATTGCCGAGGGAGATGGTCGTAGAAGCATAGAAGAGATCCATATCAGTGGCATCACATGGGTTTCCCATCCTGACCCAAGTTTTGGAGGTGTTCGTCCACTAGTACAAAGGCCAGCGGAGCCGGAAGAGTGTGCGCAAATTTTGGAAGGTGAAGTACCCCAAGGCCTCCCAACTCCTTAGGCCGACAGACCATCTCCTAGTTGACCTTGCATTTCCCTCCACCCGCCTTATATGAGCCCTGCCATAGAAAGGGATACCTAATCTTGTCAATGGCCTAAAGCACGCTGGAGTGGACAATGAACGACATTACGTGGTAAGCCTCCTGAGAGGTGATGACCGATTTCACCAAGACGATCCGGCCCGCGGCCGTCATATTCTTCCCCTCCCACGACACCAACCTACCAGTGATTTGATCCTCTAGGTGTTAGAAATTGCCACTTGTGAATGCGTAGTGTAGTAGCAAAAAGTATTTCCCTCAGTTAAGAACCAAAGTTTATCGAACCAGTAGGAGAACACACGAGCAACAGTCACCAGGAGCCTAGAAACAAGAAGAGCAAATACTTGCACCCAACGCGGGCAAGAGGGTTGTTAATCCCCTTGTACTCGTTCATTGCAAGGATTAAATCTGATACTTGTAGATAGATAAATTGCAAAGTAAGATAAAAGGTAAATAAATTGCAGCAAGGTAACTAGGGTTTTATTAATATGATTTGGATGGACCAGGGGGCCATAGTTTTCACTAGAGGCATCTCTCTCAAGAACGAAACATACGGTGGGTAAACAAATTACTGTTGGGCAATTGATAGAAAAGCGTATAGTTATGATGTTATTCATGGCATGATCATGTATATAGGCATTATGTCCGTGACAAGTAGACCGACTCCTGCCTGCATCTACTACTATTACTCCACTTCAATAGCGCTTCTATGCTTGCCTCTCTACGTATTAAGTTCGTAACAAACAGAGTAATGCATGAAGTATGATGACATAATGTAGACAGAATAAAACAAACCAATATGATTAAACCCCATCGTTTTACCCTTAGTAGCAGCAGTACAAATACGTGCCTCGCTACCCTTTCTGTCACTGGGTGAGGACACCGCAAGAATGAACCTACTACTATGCACTACTTCCACTAAAGATCTACTCATCAACTTGGCCAAAGATAACTCATAGATCAGAAAGCATTACATAGCTATAACAATCATACATAATAAAGTTCAGAAATAACTCAATTATTTTTAATGAATAATCTGATCATAAACCCACAAGTCATCGGATCCCAACAAACACACCGCAAAACTAGATTACATCGGAACAATCGGATAGAACTCCGAAGAGAACATTGTATTGAAGATCAAAGTAAGAGAGAGAGCCATCTAGCTACTGCTATGGACCTGTAGGTCCTGTGGGGAACTACTCACACATCATCGAAGAGGCAACAAGGGTGATCTAGAGGCCCTCCGTGATCAATCCCCCCTCCGGCAGAGTACCGGAAAAGGTCTCCAGATGGGATAATGGAAGAACAGAGACTTGCGGCGGCAGAGAACTTGTTTCGTCTGGATATCTAGGGGCTTCTGAATATATGTGAAATCATAGCATTGGAATTAGGTCAATCGGAGCCACAGGGGGGCCACAAGGCATCAGGGCGCGCCCTGTTACCTTGTCACCTCCTCGTCTGGCTTCTGGTCCTCCCCCGAAGCTTCTAGGGTTCCTTCTGGTCCAGAAAAAATCACAAAAAGTTTCGTAGCATTGGACTTCGTTTGATAGGGATTTCCTGAAAAGCCAAAAACAAGCAGAAAATAGCAACTGGCACTTGGCACTAGGTTAATAGGTTAGTTCCCAAAAATGATATAAAATTGCATATAAAGTATATAAGATTGATAAAATAATAGCATGGAAACATCAAAAAGTATAGATACGTTGGAGACGTATCAGAAATCCACCCACTTAAGCTGAGTGACCACCAACGGGAGCCCAGGATATCTCATCAGGAACGAAGAGTGGATGGCTGGGAAGTTTGTGAGCACATCGTCAAGATTAATTCCATGGCAAGCGATCGGGACAAAATGACTTTCCTGGAAATTGGTGCAAAGACCCATGAAACCAAAGCTTTGAAGAATGGCGGCAAGATGGTTGACATCGTCTCCGCTCGGCGCCAGAAAGATTGCCGCGTCATCGGCATACAAGAAAGTGAGAATGGCAGGCCCCCTACCCCGCAATCTATTCAATAATCCCCCATGGGTGGCTAAGTCCAGGACATTCTGCAGGGGGTCAATAGGAAGGGAGAAAAGGAGCGGGGACAGGGGGATGCCTTATCTCAGACCATGGCCGTGAAGAATAGGATAGCTCGGGATCCCATTGAGAATGACATGAGATAAGGAGGTGCGAAGCAAGGCTGAGAACTAGTTGCAGAAGCTAAGCAGGAACCCTCTCTTTTGTAGAAAATCAAACAGGTAATCCCAATGCACAGAGTTGAACGCTTTCCAGATATCGAGCTTGAAAAGTACCGCCTTGGTCTTGCTACAGTGCAGCCGTCTTGCAAAGTTTCTGATGAACATAAATTATGGTGAATGCTCAGGTTCTTTATGAAGGCACCTTGGGCATTGGAGACAAGGGAGTTCATAAGCGTCCCCAACCGAATGGATAGGGCCTTGGCGATGATCTTAAAAATGGCGTGAATGAGGCTAATAGGCCGGTAGTCCCCAATTTCCTCAGCGCTGTATTTCTTCGGAGCAAAACATTATTCGTCGAATTCAGCCAATGAAGGTTATCAACATGCAAATTGCCGAACTGGTGCACCATGCGCATGATGTCAAATTTGATAATCCCCAAACACTTGTTCAAAAACAGGCCGGTGTAGCCATCGGGGCCCGGCGCCTTGGTCCCAAGCATTTGAGAAATAGCACTGAAAATCTCGCGCTCGGTGAAAGGGGCATCGAGGGCCCCTAGGTCAGTTAAAGTCACAGTTCTTGGAGGGCCAGGAGCCATGACTTGAAAGAAATGCTGATGGACAATAAGCTCTTTATTTTCACGTCTAGTGGCCCAACCATTGTTATGCTTCAACCTAGTGATGTGATTTTTCTTCTTCTTCTAGCATTGACCCTCCGATGTAAGAACTTGGTGTTGGTGTCACTGGCCTTCAGGGCCAACAACCCCGCACATTGCTTCTTTCCATATCTTTCAAGAACGGCTAGACTAATGACTCATGACTCATCTGCCTGTTTTCCCAAGACATGGAGGATCAAGCATACATGCAAACTTCATATGAGCTACAAGATGATACAGTGATATGCTACATCACATCATAATATTTTGTTGTCATATCTTTATAAATACAAATTTGAGGCTCTATACTAACCGCAACATTGATCCAAATCATTAAAAAAAATCCCATGATTAGGAAAATTACAACATAAAAAATAGAACCCCCAGCGCTACTGGAAACAGGGCATTTGCCGTTAGTTTTCTCCTTTGCTGACAGCTTTTCATCAGGGCTAACGGCAAAGAGTAACCTAAGCCGACAGTCACACAAAAGTAGTCGGCAAAGGAAAAGCTATCAGGAAACTAGAGGAAAAATAAACGGCAAAGAAAAGCTGTCGACAAAGAACGGTAAAAACTGATGGCAAAGAAAAACTGACGGCAAAGGCTGGGCCACATGTCACCGCTAACTGAGATGAAACGGCCTGCTCCGTTTGCCATCAGTCTATTATCTGACTGTCGGCAAAGATAGCTTTGCCGTCCGCCTCCCTGACCAACTGATGGCAAAGATGGCCTGGCCCAATAGAGGCCTGGCCACACTGGGTAACGAGTGGGCCACCTCACCTCTCTCTCACACATATCTCTCTCTCACTCGAACCCCTAAAAAAATCTCTCTCTCACCCGAGCTCTCCTCTTTCTCTCCCCCTGTGGATTCCCTTTGCCCGACGCCGTCGCCGGCTAGTTCCGGCACCGTCCGGCGGTTCCCGCCATCATGCTACCTATCAATATGCTCCTCTCCTCACACTCTACCTCCTCATCCACATCGATCTGTTCTTTTCCCCCTCCTGTAGTCTCCCCCTTTGGTTTCCTCAGCTAGGGTTTCGGTGGTGGTAATGATTTGGTTGCCGGCGGTGCTCCAGTGCCTTGGCCCGGCATCCTCCATCGTAGGTGGCACTCCGTGGTGCGGTGGTGCCACTGGAAAGACGCTCCCGTGCGGCTGTGCCCCTAGGCAGCGCCTCCGTGCTTGGATGCACGTGTGCGGCGGTGCGACAACGGCGGTGCAACTCCGATGCTGTGCGGTGTGGGTCTGGTGCGGTGACCGCCTCTTCGCCATGGAGGGACGGCGGCGATGTTCTCTGCCGCAACCGCGATAGAGCTGTGTTCTGCCACAACTACCTCTGGTGAATTCTTCTCCTTTGTTCTTGATCTAGATGGTTGGGATTCATGCTCTATAGCTCATGTTGATGCTATCTGTTCATAATGATGCATTGGTAATGGTTTTGGACCTGGTGTTGTGGATTTGGTGCTATTGGTGGCCTGTGTGCACTGGCTCATGTGGGTTTGATGCTCTGTCTATGTTGTTTACTCCTGGATTTGCTAAATTGGCAAATATAGCTACGGGAAGTTAACTAGTTCATGTAGTGTCCCTGTCTAGGTCAAGAAATGGGGAATTCCCCAAATTCTAGGGTAATAAGTTACTGTATATGATCATCTACTACTGTATGTGGTTTATATATGCTAGCTTGATGTGGTGTATGATCACCAGGTCATTGGCAATCATACAACTGCTGGCTGTTGGTGTTGGTTCACTAGTTGGTATAAGTACATGGTTTACTTCTGTTTAAAAGCCTAAGTTCACTGACATGGCACAATTCAGTTATAATTACCTCTTTTGTTAAATAATATGATTTGCTCTGGTTTTCTTAGTAATAAAGCAATACCAGTTCGTGTGTTTATAGCATGCTCTAGTTCTCATATGTACTGGTTTGGTGATTCAGTTAAATATGCCCTGTGTAGTTGTTATATATATACAGGATCTAGTCCTGTATAATTATCTTGTTACATTTTCCTTTCCATTTGTCTGTTTAACCTCTCCTGTTTGTATACTATATAGTTATACTACTGTTTATATACTTATGTAATTTAGTACTACTAGCCCATGTGCTAGTGGTGTGCTGGTGTTCCTACTTGAGGAAATTACCAAGTGCAAGTGTTGTGCATGTGTTCTTCATATAGTAGATCATTGTACATGTTCTACTGACGGCCTATTTCTTCCTACTAATTAAACCATTTCTTTCCTAAACCATTTTCCCTCTATCCTAAAATCTGATAAGAAAAGATGCTACTGATCTCAGCTCCTCTCTATTCCTTTCTCTTCTCTCTTCTACATACTGGTAAGAACTGATGCTCCTTGGTCTAAGCCTGCCAATGATGCTGGTCTGAGTCTTCTCTCTGGGTGCTAATACAGATATTACAGATGCTCCTTGGTCTAAACCTGCCTATGATGCTAGTTTGTCGTATCTTTACTGTTTTAGCAGTTCACTATATTAACACTCCATTTCCTATCATTTTTTGATGAAACGCGCAGAACAGGCATGGACTAACTAGCACGTGCCTCATGTGTCCTTTTCTTAAATAGGACTGGATGCTTCAGATTATAATTTGTTCAGAGGAGTTGATGGTGTAATCTCTTATATAATTAGTTGTTCTACACTATCCCAACTTTTTAGAGTTATTTAACGCAAAGAGAGGTATTTTTTAAGATCAAAGAGAGTATATATTTGTTCACGAATAAACCTTCCAAGCATATGTTCTAATATGAGTGTGGTGTTAACTCCTTTGTCCCGCAAATTTTGATCCCGCCTCAGAATCAAACATAAAACATGTTGTGCCTAGCCATGAAGTACTAAACTACTCCTTTTTCTATTCTCCATATCACATAATTATTGTTGAGTAAATTCTTTCAATGCCCATTTATTTCCTAGCAAGAATCACAAACATCATACCGCAAATCAAAAATATATAGTAGCCAGCCGATAAATATGTCAACTTGCGACCATCAATATTGGTCACTGAATGGTCATTGTTTTCCATTTATGACCTTTTTGTGACAAAAAACAGTTGGTCAAAAGCTGGCCGTCTTTAATGAAACTTAACGACCTTTCTTGTGAAATGGTCGTAGACAGTTATGACCCAAATAAAAGGTCGTAGATGTTACGACCAATTGTTTTGGTTACTGGCTACCTACCCACACCACGTCAGATCCAACGTGGCAAGCTGACGTGGCAACATTGCGACGAAATGAATTGGTCGTAAATCAGAATCAGCCCGGTCTAGTTCATGAGTTTATATGGGCCGAGCCCAACTATTCCGCGCATTTAATATATTTTTTCCTGTCAATTTTTGTCAACTACATTGGCCAAGCCCAACAACTTTTTTTATTTTCTGGGCCACAGCCTTTTACCGTCCACTTTTTTGGGCCTCACGCCTTTTACATTTAATTTTGAAAATGGCCCCACTTGTTAGTTTTCAGTTGTTGTTTTTTCATTTCTATGGGCCCCAGTTCTCAAGAATGCTATTTAGGTCCCACACGTCAGTTCTCTATTTGTGCAATTACCAATATTTTGATTCAAACAGAGCCAATAAGGCATAATATTTCATACAACAGCCAAACAGAGTACATTACAATCATGCACAGTACAAATCTGTTATTCAGCTATAAAAATACAACTAAACACACACATAACTATCTCTCGTGAGCTAGAACACATTGTTGGGTGCGGGTTTTCTTCGGGATTCTTCTTTCTGGAGCTCAACTTTTGAAGAATGAAGGCCAACATCTGCGGGTTATAAATCAGAAAAGTTAGCAACATAATCAAGTGAAGCCGTGCACACAACATTCTCCTAACAATGAAAAATAGCTGCAGAATTTGAGATCTAATAAGAAACCATGAATATAACATTCTCATAACAGCAAAACTGAGATATATTTGTAAAGGCCAAATGATAAGTACCAACCCAGTGAAAGATAACAGAGAAACTATGTCAAGTTATTCAGATTTCCTAAATGTGTGTGTCACATGATACATGCATCAAGCATCAGGATGAGTAGATACCTGACTTCGTGTTGATGCTATGGATGGTGATGCAGTAGAATATCTGGTCCACATCATCGTTGACGCTGGACGTTGCCGGTACTTGTCCATTTAGAAGTCCGCCATGCGCTCACTAAAAGAAATATGCTAACTTGCGACCATCAATATTGGTCACTGAATGGTCATTGTTTTCCATTTGTGACCTTTTTATGACCAAAAACAGTTGGTCAAAAGCTGGCCGTCTTTAATGAAACTTAACGACCTTCTTTGTGATATGCTCGTAGAAGGTTACAACCAAAACAAAAGGTCATAGACTCTACGACCAATTGTTTTGGTCACTGGCAACCTGCCCAGGCCACGTCAGATCCAACGTGGCAAGCTGACGTGGCAAAATTGCGACCAATTGAATTGGTCGTAAATCAGAATCAGCCCGGTCCAATTCGGTGTCTATGGGCCAAGCCAATTAATTCAGCCCATTTATATTATTTTTTTCCTGCCAATTTTGGTCAGCTACACGGGCCAAGCCCGACAGCCTTTTTTCTAGGCCACAGCCTTTTACAGTCCACATTTTTTTGGGCCTCAGCCTTTTTCCAGCCCATTTGTTAGTTTTCTTTTGTTTCTTTTCCATTTTAAAGTAGGTCCCACTAGTCAAATGGGAACCAGTTACCAGGATCTGTTTGGGTACCGCACGTCACTTCTATATTTGTGCAACTAGATAATTTGATTCAAAAAGAGCCAATAAGGCATAATATTTCATACAACAGCCAAGCAAAGTACATTACAAATCATACATAGTACAAATCTGGTATTCAGCTAAAAAATACAACTAAATATACACATAACTAGCTCCAGTGAGCTAAAACACATTGCTGGGTGTGGGTTTTCTCCCTAGAGCTCCTGTACAACCAACTTTTGAAGAATGAAGGCCAGCATCTGCAAATAATAAATTATGAAAAGTTAGAAACATAATCAAGTGAATCCGTGCATATAACATTCTCGTAACAATGAAAATTTGCTTTTTAGATTTAACAGGAAACCATGCATATAACATTCTCATAACAGTGAAAACTGAGATATATTTTGCAAATGATAAGTAACAGCACAGTGCAAGTTAACAGAACAGATGGACAGTGCAAGTTATCAGTGATTTTCCACTTTAGAACAGGGCACATCCATCAATTTTTAAACTAGTCAGGAACAATGAAAACAATGCTAAGGCTGGGAGAGGCCAAAGAGATGGCATACCCTGGGGCGGCCGAAGATAGTCAAAGGATGATCTGCTTGTTCTTAGACAGCTCAATGAGCACCTGATATCAAAAAATAGGCTTTTAAAGGAAAAAATATATAGGCTCCAAGCAGCCTGCACACAACGAGTAATAAAACTGTTTAGGAGAGAGTATACAGTTACCAATAGCATGCATAGAGCAACTTTGATGACGTAATATTTACCAAAAATGACAGGTCAGGTTTCAAGTATAAACCACTAATGGAGCACGCAATAAATGTATCTGATATCAACTTAACTAATTCCACATGAGTCTTGTACGTTACAATATACACGATCACTCCAAGATCAAGCTTATTCAGCCAATAAAGTAAAGAGGATCACCATGATAATGGACCAATGGGTACAAATCGACCAAAAACAATCCCAGCAGAAGCTAATGCACAAAAATATTCAACATTCCTCATAAGCATGCTGAATTAATCATTTAATCCCAACATTTAGGTACCACAGTACATAACATCACACAATAACAGAAGAATGTTCAACAATTCAAGACATTCAGGAAAATAAATAAGAAAGGGATTGCACAGGCGAACTGGTACTAACCTGGCATCATTGTTCCAGTATGTAGCTCTTGTAAAAGAGATGGGACTCCGGAAATGACACTTCCAGGCAATATCTGCTAGCACAGTTAACCAGAACAATTACAAACAGCAGAGGAAATCATGAATGTGTAAATGCATGAATGGTTCTTCAGATCAACTTTAAAGCTAACAGCAAGCATGTTTATACAACTTAACATCATTAGTAATACTACTTCACATTTTGACTAGTAGAAGGACAGTGAGGATTCTTGAGAACTTTATTGAATTCAATAGAGGATAGCACTAACAAACAAACACACTATGTCAAAATGAGAGTCTTCGTTCTTAACAGTAGAGAGCAATCACATATGTTCTAATATTAGTAGTAAACCTTGACCATAGAATGTCCTAAGTCATAAGAGTAGCTACAATTGTAGATTTTCTGCCGGTTGTACTTTATTAAATTGAGCGAATTATTGCAGGTGAAAGCAATGCTCCTAGTATATCCTCATCATTAACATCAGACAATTCTGAATGTAAACAGAGATGGCATTTGTATAGACCTAGAATCTCATATGTTGCCAGACCTAGAAAAAATGAGATATTCACTAGCAAATGAAAACAGTCACCTGCTGGAAACATCACACTATGAATGAGATATTTTTACAGATGTATATATTTACACTGTTCAAGTATACTATATGCGCCTGAATGTAAGCAGGTGCGTATGTTGCCAGACAGAGATGGCATCTGTATAGACCTAGAATCAATCAGAAGGGACAGGGAGGGAATTACTCACGTATATTTTTACTAGTACTGCTAGGTTGCTAGCTAGCAGCACGTATCCATCTAGTAGTAAGCAGTCACAAGTCACAACACATATCTCATTCCCCTGTTCCACTTCAGGAACTAGTACAACAACATAGGATGATATGTGATGCTACCATCTTATCTTACAACAAGAAAAACAACAACAAGAATAGATTGACAATCAGCTAGTTGCCGGTCCATCATTTTATAGTATGGTGCAAGATGGCTATCATCAATTGAAAAAATCAAGATTGAAGAATTCAAATCGCATTGCGGTTCAAATTCCAAATTGTTTGGTTGCTACTAGGAGTTAATCAACCATCAACTAACACTTAATAGTATAACAATTTGACCTTAAACAGCAGCCAATTGAGCCCATACAGTACAAATCCTAACACCGGAGAAGCAATGGCCAATCCTAGTACCAGCAAAGCAATCGAGCAGAGAGGAGGAGGGGACGAGCTCACCTGCAGCCAGAGAGGAAGCTCCATGGCTGATGCATCCCGGGCAGCTCCATGGCTGATGCATCCCGAGCAGCAGCCATGGTCGAACCCTCCCTCCTCAGGCACCATCCATCCTTGCCGTCCAATCCATCCTTCATCCTGCACATGTACAGTCCAAGAACAGAGCAGAGATTAGAGAGAGAGAGAGATTGATAGAGAGAGAGAGAGGAGGGGATGAAGTCACTGTAGGAGGAGCTCGAGCACCCCATGGCCACCGGGCGGAGCAGAACCAGGGGGCTGAGCCACGTGTGGGGGCGCAGTAGATGCCGGAGAGGAGTCGCCGGAGCCGTGCTGGCGATGGAGGCGCCGTCGCCCCCGAAACCCTACTCACGGGGAGGGTTGCGGGTGAGCATTGGAGGCCGAGAGCAGCAAAACCCGCATGGGGGAAAGACCCAGCGGAGCGAGGCGAGCTCTGGACGGTGCTGTGGGGTGGCCGGAGTCGCTGGAGAACGCCGGAATTGGCCGGCACCTGTGGTGGCGGAGATGTGTCCCGGGAGAGAGAGAAGGAAGGGTGGGGGTCCGCCTGAGGTGGGAGAGAAGCGGATGGGAAGGGGGAGGCCGTCAGCGGCGAGCTGTGGGAGGGACGAGGCGGTGGATGGGTGGCGACGGCGGTGGCGGCGATGTGGGAGACGAGGGAGGGGATGGATCGGGGTGGGTGGGACGAGGAGTGGGTCGGGGATGGGTTTGCTTTTTTTTTTCTTTCTTTTTTTTGTGTTTTAGATTCGGTTCTGAAAGTGGAGGGCGGGCTGAGCCTTCTGGGCGCGCGCGCGCTTCTTCTCAACCCAAAATTTTCACTCATTTGGACCAAAGCGAGGAGGGTTGAGAGACGTTGGATCTCTTGGCTGTGACGGCTCAGATCGGCTACAGTGGGGTGATCCGTGGGAAGAGTGGTTCTCCGTCCTGATTGGTTGGAGACATATGTCATATAAAATAGTTTCCAAGTGCTAAAAACATGAAGTTTTGTGAAGCAGCTACTAAAAATATCTTGCAAAATGGCACTACTAAAATTTTCACTCAAATTAGAACACATTTTTTGAATGATCACCAACTTGTATGCATTTTCGATATTTCTAGCTATTTTCGGCCATTTAACAGTTTTCTACGAAATCAGTAGGAACCGGGTCAAATTTGAACTACAGCTGCTTCATAATTTACTCATGATTTTTTCCAAAAAATATTTTTAGATACAGAAGTACTTATTTCATTAGAGATACACAAAAAAATATTTTTAGATACACAAGTACTTATTTCATCAGAGATACTACAAAATGTTTGCAAGATTTCACACCTAGCTACGAATGGTCATGCCCGCCGTTTTGACCGCATTTTGAAATCGGCATAAGAAATTCAAAAAAAATCAAAAAAATGGAAAACCTTCGCATTGTGTCATTATATGTGACCTAATTTCCAGTAAAAATAACAAACTTGGAATACGGCAAATATTTCAAAAAAGTCTTCTCAGAAATGAGGTGTCATGTATGAAAATTCATAGCTTTCGAGCCAAACGACCAATGTTATGTCAAAATTCATGGCATAGTTTGTCCAAATGATCTCATATTTTCCACAACTTTGCATCTTGGAATGACAAACAATGTTGACTAAGGAAGTTTTCATTTTCTTTGCACGAAAAATTCAATTTCCATTTTTTGAGTGCCCAAAATGAGTTTTTTTGTGAAGAAACTAGCAAATATTTGTTGCAAAATTGGACCAAATCAATTTTCTAAAATATTAGGCCATATTTAATGTACAATTGACCAAATCGTTAGGTGTCAAAAGCTTTTGATCCACCTTTCGTGAAAAAGACAAATTTTCGCCGATTCAGTTGGAAGCGGGTCAAATTTGAACTACAGCTGCCTCATAGTTTGCTCTTTATTTTTTGCAAAATTCATTTCTAGGTACATAAGTATCTATTTAATCAGAGACAATCCAAAAGTTTTGCAAGATTCAATCCCTAGCTACGAACGGTCATGCCCGTCGTTTTGAGCGCATTTTGAAACGGGTATAAGAAATTAAAAAAAATCGAAAATATTGTAAACCTTCGCATTGTGTCATTATATGTGACCTAGTTTCCAGGAAAAATAAGAAACTTGGACTACGTCAAATGTCTTAAAAAAGTGTTCTCAGAAACGAGCTATCATGTATGAAGATCCATGGCTTTCAAGGCAAACGGCCAATGTTATGGCAACATTCATGTCATAGTTTGTTCAAATGATATCATATTTTGCACAAGTTTGCATCTTGGAATGACAAACAATGTTGCATAAAGAAGTTTTCATTTTCGTCGCACAAAAAATTCATTTTCCATTTTTTGAGTGCCCAAAATGAGTTTTTTTGTGAAGAAACTAGCAAATATTTGTCACAAAATTGGACCAAATCAGTTTTCTAAAATATTAGGCCGTATTTAGTGTACAATTGACCAAATGGTTTGGTGTCAAAAGTTTTTGATCCACCTCTCGTGAAAAAGACAAATTTTCGCCGATTCAGTAGGAAGCGGGTCAAATTTGAACTACAGCTGCCTCATAGTTTGCTCTTTATTTTTTCCAAAGTTCATTTCTAGGTACATAAGTATCTATTTAATCAGAGACACTCCAAATTTTTTGCAAGATTCTATCCCTAGCTACGAACGGTCATGCCCGCCGTTTTGACCGCATTTTGAAATGGGTATAAGAAATTAAAAAAAATCGAAAAAATTGTAAACCTTCGCATTGTGTCATTATATGTGACGTAGTTTCCAGGAAAAATAACAAACTTGGACTACGGCAAATGTCTTAAAAAGTGTTCTCAGAAACGAGCTATCATCTATGAAGATCCATGGCTTTCAAGGCAAATGTCCAATGTTATGGCAAAATTCATGTCATAGTTTGTTCAAATGATATCATATTTTGCACAAGTTTGCATCTTGGAATGACAAACAATGTTGCACAAGGAAGTTTTCAATTTCTTTGCACGAAAAATTCATTTTCCATTTTTAATGTGCCCAAAATGAGTTTTTTTGTGAAGAAACTAGCAAATATTTGTTGAAAAATTGGACCAAATCATTTTTCTAAAATATTAGGCCGTATTTAATGTACAATTGACCAAATGATTTGGTGTCAAAAGCTTTTGATCCACCTCTCGTGAAAAAGACAAATTTTTGCCGATTCAGATGGAAGCGGGTCAAATTTGAACTACAGCTGCCTCATAGTTTGCTCTTTATTTTTTCCAAAATTCATTTCTAGGTACATAAGTATCTATTTAATCAGAGACACTCCAAAAGTTTTGCAAGATTCAATCCCTAGCTACGAACGGTCATGCCCGCCGTTTTGACCGCATTTTGAAACGGGCATAAGAAATTCAAAAAAATTCAAAAAAATTGTAAACATTCGCATTGTGTCATTATATGTGACATAGTTTCCAGGAAAAATAACAAACTTTGACTATGGCAAATGTCTTAAAAAAGTGTTCTCAGAAACGAGCTATCATGTATGAAGATCCATGGCTTTCAAGGCAAATGGCCAATGTTATGGCAACATTCATGGCATAGTTTGTTCAAATGACATCATATTTTGCACAAGTTTGCATCTTGGAATGACAAACATTGTTGCCTAAGGAAGTTTTCACTTTCTTTGCACGAAAAATTCATTTTCTATTTTTTGAGTACCCAAAATGAGTTTTTTTGTGAAGGACCTACCAAATATTTGTTGCAAAATTGGACCAAATTAATTTTCTAAAATCTAGGCCATATTTAATGTACAATTGACCAAATGGTTGGGTGTCAAAAGCTATTGATCCACCTCTCGTGAAAAAGACAAATTTTCGCCGATTCAGTAGGAAGTGGGTCAAATTTGAACTACAGCTGCCTCATAGTTTGCTCTTTATTTTTTCCAAAAATCATTTCTAAGTACATAAGTATCTATTTAATCAGAGAAACTCCAAAAGTTTTGCAAGATTCAACCCCAAGCTACGAACGGTCATGCCCGTCGTTTTGACCGCATTTTGAAACGGGCATAAGAAATTCAAAAAAAATCAAAAAAATTGAATACCTTCGCATTGTGTCATTATATGTGACCTAGTTTCTAGGAAAAATAACAAACTTGGACTACGGCAAATGTCTTAAAAAAGTGTTCTCAGAAACGAGCTATCATGTATGAAGATCCATGACTTTCAAGGCAAATGGCCAATGTTATGGTAACATTCATGGCATTGTTTGTTCAAATGATATCATATTTTGCATAAGGGTGCATCTTGGAATGCAAACAATGTTGCCTAAGGAAGTTTTCACTTTCTCTGCACGAAAAATTCATTTTTCATTTTTTGAGTGCCCAAAATGAGTTTTTTGTGAAGGACCTACCAAATATTTGTTGCAAAATTGGACCAAATCAATTTTCTAAAATATTAGGCCATATTTAATGTACAATTGACCAAATGGTTGGGTGTCAAAAGCATTTGATCCACCTCTCGTGAAAAAGACAAATTATTTCTTACCTTTATTATTGTCAACTCTTGTTTCCTAAAGTTAACATGATTGTAGTTGTTTGCAATTTTTTTTTATTACACTAATTACATTATTTTGTAATTAGTGAACATTTTTAATTGATTTTTAGACTCTGTAGATATTTCATAAATTATTATATTAAGTCTAAAAATTAAGTAATTAGTTTGATTAAATATGAAATATCATTCTTATAATATTTGTTATTTTTACATGATTGTAGAAATTACCTAAGGATTTTTATTTTTCTGTTAATCTTATTTTTATTTGTTAATTAAACAGAAAAGTGACTGGGCCGATTTACTTAAGTTGCCCGTTTGGCCCACTGGGCCTGGCCCGTTTGGCCCACTGGGCTTGGCCCACTACCTCGCTGGCTAGGGAGACAACTTCCAGCCGTGGCCCCCCTCTCTCTCTCATTCTTTCTCTCGCCTGAGCTCTCTCTCTCTCTCTCTCTCTCTCTCTCTCTCTCTCTCGATCCCCTTCTGACCTAT
Organism: Elymus sibiricus; assembly: GCA_039707655.1. NCBI lineage: Eukaryota > Viridiplantae > Streptophyta > Magnoliopsida > Poales > Poaceae > Elymus > Elymus sibiricus. Next base: position 53,490,916 of record CM077676.1, on the reverse strand, counting down.
CGGCGCCGCCGTCGATTCCGACGTGCTCCGGCGGCTTCCGCCGTCACGCTAGCTATCCATCTGCTCCCCTCGCTCCGCTCTACCCTTCTGTCCGACTAGTTCCTCCGATTACTTCCTCTACTCATGAATCCCATGGGGTTTTGGTGTCTAGGGTTTCGGTGGTGGCTTCGCCGGCGTCCTCTTGCACTCCCGCTCGGTTTCCCTCGTCGTCCGTGGCATCGCCGTGGTGCAGGGTGCCCCTAGGATGGCGCTCCGACGTGGTCGTGCCCCCTGGATGGCGCCCTGTGCCCACGGTGCTCATGGTGCACAGTGAGGCGTCGTGGTGGTGCTCCTGGTGCTCCTGCATCAGCTCTAACCTCCTCGGTGAGCTCATCTCCATCTCCTCCATCTTTCTGTTTTAGTGATGGCGGCCATGGTTACTTTGGTGCTGCTCTGGTTGATGTTCTGTGATCATACTCATGCTCTAGTTCATGTTGTAGTTCTGTAGTTGTTGATCTCATGCTATCTAGGGTTTGTAGGCTTTTGTTTAGATATGGTTAGTGCTCTGGTTAGGTTATACACCTCCTGGATTTGCCAAATTGGCCTGGATTGTCTCTCTGACTTGTTTAGCTCTAGTGGTGGCTCTATTATGCATATACTTGAAGATTTCTTCAAGTGCTAAATGCTGCTGTTGCTGTTATAATCCAGTGGCTCATGTGGTGGTTATATATGCTATGTTCTTAGTATATGATGCTCCTGTTAGTGAGTTTCTTGTGGTTTGGTCCATCTGCTACTCCTCTTACTCTATGGTGCTACTGGACATGTTGCTATTCAGTTTACTAAACTTGTTACAGTTCAGTTGATGCTGCAGTTGTTTGGTTCTGTTATTGATTCATTTTCCTTTCCATTGCTCTGTCTAACTTTGTTATACAGGTATTATTTCTCTGGTTTGTGTGTATGCTCACATACAGAAATGGTGTGTATGTATATACATATATATGCTGCTGCAACTATATATATAAGCAGTATTAAATCTCTAGCCCATGTGATGGTGGGTGCAGGTGTTCCTACTTGCAGGAATTTTACCAAGTGCAGTGTTGTGCAGTGTTCTGCATCTAGCAGATCATTGTTGATGTGCTACATGTGGTCTAGTTCTCTACTGTTAGCTAGTTCTCTCCTCACTGCTTTCCTCTCTTTCTGTTTACTGGTATGAACAGATACCACTTGGTTTTGCCCCACTCTTCTACTTCTTGTCTATCTTTCTATCCTCTGATAAGAACGGATGCCCCTTGAGCTAGCCTAGCCTAGGATGCTGGTCTGAGGCATACTCACTGGGTGTAATATAGATGCTATTGTGGCTCCTAAAATCCAATGATGCAGGGCATAGCACTTCTATGCAATCCTAAGGATTCTATTCTACCAATTCTACCTTGCTTATCTTCCTGAAGCTTTGTCTTGTGGGTTCTGTTGTGCCTGCTTCTTGTGGTAATCCTGCTCCTCCTCGCTGCTTGAGTTGTAACCAGTTTGGTGGTCTCCTGTGTTGGTACAATAGTACCAGGTGTTGCTAAAGGTTGGCTGTGTGGCTGTGCTTGCTTATTTATAGGCTGGGCTCTCTCCTAGTCACTTGCCACTTGAGCATGTGACTCAGCTGTTTGCTGCTCAGCTGCCTGTGTGGGTTGGCCGGCTGTGGTGCTCTAGTGGTTGTGGTTGAGGCAGCATCTGCTTAGTGCTGGCAGCCTCTCCTTGATGCTAATCCACTCAAGCTGTTGGGTGGCTAAATGACTAGGTACTTGTACCCTGGCCGGCTGGGTTGATGCATATCTCCTGGTTTGAGTTTTATTTGATGCTGAACTTTGGCTTTACCTATTGCCATTTGACAACAGACTTGATACAATGTTAGTTGATCTTATATGATACTAAACACTGATTTGAGAGCTTTTAGGAATTATGGAGCTGATGCTAGTAGCTGGTCTTTGGTTTAAATTTTTATCTCTCTTGTGGCTTTTGCTAACCTTCCTGGAACTTGATCATTGGCTTTGGTTGCTACTGTTTCTTTAGTCTTTACTGGCTATCTGGTTCTCCATTGACTTGCTGGTTTGGGTTTTGTTCAGCCTGAATTTATTTAATTGGGAGTTGACTAATATTGTCAATTATCCAAAGTATTAGCTCCTAAAACAAATATGCATTTCCAGAAATGGAAATGCTACATTTTAATCATAACAAAATTCTTTTGTCTTTGAGGTTTCTTTTGCAGGTTTTGGAGATAAGAAGATCTAGAAGATTTTGAAGAGTAGTTAGGTTTACATAATTAGAAATCAAATAGATTTTGTATAGGTTTATTCCTTTTCAATGCTTGTAAGAATTGTTATCAAGAATTGTATTTGTATTCTTTTTAATAAAGCTTCTTTTATTCATTTGTAAGGTCACTTTGTATTATTATTATCATTATTTAATAAAGTTTGGATTTCCATTATTCATTATCATTTATTTATAAATGCATTTCCAATTCATATAGAATTGTACTTTAGCATTTAAGGCCCCACACGTCAGTTTAGCCAACCAGTCAATCTTTGGGTGTTCAAACTAACTGGTAGAAGTGACACATAAGCAAAAATGACAACTAGACAGGACATGTAGGCGAAATTGATGATGTGGCCGTCTAGTCATGTCAATGTATGCACGTTATGACAACGTAAGGAAATGCAGCCTATGGTGGTGTTGGCCCCACGCGTAAGATCAACGAGTCCCACCTGTCAGTAGGAAAAAAAAGTGCTAAATAGTGACATGTAAGTGAGAATGACACCTATACACGCCATGTAGGCGAGATTGCTGAGGTGTCTGCCAAGTCATGCCAAATCAAATCATCCTAGAAACTACGACTATCTAAATTGGTCATAATCGATAAGAAATAATATTGTAAATCATGTTCACAAATTTACGACTATTTCGTGTAAGGAAATAACGACCTTTCTGACCAAAATGGTCGTTATGGTTTAGGGTTTGGACCCTCCCAAACAACTTACGACCAATTGGTTCGAAATGGTCGTAGATTTACGACCAATTCACCCACGGTCACTGAGAGAAGGTCACAAGTTGACATATTTCTTGTAGTGGCTCCTACCGTCGCCGGTGAGGGAGACCTAGCCAGAGAGGATCTGGTAATTATAAAATACTATTAGCATCAAACAATGCTAAAAACGTGCTTTAAGATAGTAAACCAGTGAATATATCACTTAAGTAAACTATTTTATGCCTTACATGAGAATGCCTGGATTAGTAAAGTTGTTGAAGCAACAGTTAGCTGATCATATAACATAGAGTCAGGAATTCTATGCTTATTGTTAAGAAAAAATGTTACAAGTTAAGCCTTTGTTTAATAGTAGCTCTAAGGGAATCAACTGTGCGTTTGATGAGAATATAGCAAAAGATTAAGAGCATATTTTTCAACATCACACAGATAGTAGCACAATGCTACATGCAGCTATTGGCATAAAGTAGAGATTCTACAGTACATAGTCAGATATGAAGAACCAAGCAAACTGTTCCAGAATAGATAAATTACTGAACAAGCATGTATTCACCATCCTATTGGTAGCAAGGACATAAAGATAATCACTTAACAAGCAGCACGGACATGAATAAATCACAAAACTAAGTACAATCCAATATCCCAGCTGAGAGCGAACATGTATTCGACATTTCCGGCATTTCAATACATGCACGACAGAGAGTGGTGCTCTGTTCTTACCACGGCATGAGCGAGAGATATCCCCCGACGATGCCCTGCTTCTCCAGGTCACACTCAAGGCTCAACCAGCTCCACGGTGTGGACGACGCTCCCTCCTTGCTCCCTCCGGACGGCGGGGCGCAGACTCGGAAGCCCTGCACATTGCAATTTGTATCAAATATATGTTCATTATCAACAAGGCAAAAATAGAATGCACACTCCAACAAGAACTAAACGGTGGGCAAGAGAGCAGGACGCTACCATACTTGAAAATGTTGTTGGCTAGTGACAAACTAAGCTGGTCATAGCCAAAGAGGGATCTGCCGAAGGAGCCAACCATGCAGACGAGGATGAGGTAACTGGTGGTTCTGTCCTGCTCATCCAACCCCGGCGACCAAGTACACATCCAAGCCAGTTCACGAATCCATGGGTGCTAGCTTGCCTACTAGCTCCAGCATTGTGCCCCTGGATGCCACAAAAACAACCTGACTTATAAGCATAGATAGAGAAGACCAAAAGCGAAATAACACACTAATGCTACAGTGCCTCAGAGTATAATTTTAATATAGCCAACAACACTTAAAGAAATAATATCTATAGATGATTCCATACAAAGTAGAACGGTTGTACTTGGCAATGCATACTAGCCACTGGTGACTGGTTATATTGGTTCATTGCCATCAAATTAAAAAAGAACGAAAGGAGCAAACAAAGAGTACAAGAACAAACAAAGCTCATTGTCTGATTTCATTTTAGCTAACAGAATGTTGTGACAGAACTACCACAATCCCCACTCATACAAGAAGTCCACAATAAATAGACAGATGGTCAGTGAGGAACATTCTCACAGCAACAGAAGCTTAAAATTAAAAGAAATACACACACATCAAATGAAGTCACTAAGATACTTAAGTCCACCACATGGTGTAGGATTCTATGGTGGTATATAATTGCAACTCATGAACCAAATCGTTTGTAAGAGGTTGCGATATCCTAAAAATCATGTGCATGTTCGAATTGACAGCATAGATAATTATTAATAACCTTGACCATATCGTTCAAAAAATAACCAGGTTTTATCAAATAAATAGCAAGATATTTACAAGCAAAAACTGGGACTTGAACTTCATACAAATGAAACAGAAGTGGACTATGCCTAGAATATGTATCCCAAATTTAGTTACCAGGCATTTAGCTCAAAAGTACTTATTCTGCAAATTTACTTATCACAAATTTTCTGATGACACAAGACCTGATGAACACATTTTCTAATCACATCCATTTTCTAATTAACTAGCACCTAAATATATACATGCACTACTTCAGGAAATTTATGACTTGGACATTGTATTAATAGCAGATTACGAACTAATGTACTTGTACTTGATCTAGTTGAATACATGCAGATTAAGTTCCTGGTACAACCAGCTCCAACTTATGCTATTTATGCTATTAGCTACTGACAGAAACACACACACACACACACACACACACACACACACACACAGAGGGAGGAGATCCGACGACACTATGGCTAGATTAGGCGACCCCGAGGCCAGATCTGGTGCCCCATGGATTGGTCAACCCCAGGATCTCACGCGCGCCTCCGCTGCCGAGGCCGTCCATCTCGCCCGCGAGCTTGATGATCCAGGCCCCCACGACGACCACGTCGTGATCCATGAGGAGCTCCACCTCCTGCACGTCTGATCCATGCTCTAGTGGAGGCTCGGGCTCCACCCTCCAATCCGGCGGTGCCTGTAGAAAGATAGAGAGAGATTGAGCGAGTCAAACCGAGAGAGGGGGCATGTCCACCACCGCCGCCGCTAAATCCAAGGGGATAGGAGAGGAGAGGGGGGCGGACCTCCATGGCGCCGGGGCGGGGTAGGGAGCTGCCTTCCCGTCCATGGCGTCCCGGTGCTTGAGCGAGGACGGCGTCCTGGATCTGGGAGGGAGAAAACATGAGCTGAGGAAGTGAGGGAGGGTTGTGAGGAGGAGATGGGGTGCAGGGACGCACCTGAGCCGCCGGTGCCACGCCGGCCGAAACCCTAGAGTCAGTCGCGCGTGGCTCTGGAGGACGCGCGTGTCGGATCTCACTAGACAGGAGGGAGGTGCGGAGCAAGGGGATTCCGGTGGTGTGCTTGGCACCGTCGATTCCCGCCGGAGTTCGCCGGGATCAGGCGCCGTTGGTGGCGGCGGCGAGGAGAGTCGTGCGGGGAAGAGATGGGGACGAGGGAGGAGTGTGGGGCTGTGGGTTGGGCTATGTTGGGCGAGTGGGTAAGGGGGTGAGGGCTGCCATTGGATTGGGAGAATCCGACGGCGTTCGATGCACGATCCGTGTGACATGCCCATGTACCAATCAGAACGCAGTACACACGTACGCCGTTATGACCATCTAAATTGGTCGTAATCGACTAAAAATAAGATGCTAAATCATACTCGTATCAGCTATTTTATGACCTGAGAAATTCAAAAAATGAAAACCTTCTCATTATGTCACCAAATGTGGCCTAGTTTTGAGGATGAATAATGAATTTGGAATAAGACAAATATCTTTAAAAAGTGTCCTGAGAAATGACTTTTTTTGCGAAAAAAATAATATTTTCTATTTTTGGAGTTCAAAAAAGTGTCACAAATTTTCGTCCATTCAACATTAACCGGGTCTAATTTGAACTACAGTTGCTTCATATTTTGTTAAAATGATCTCATATTTTGCACAAGGGTGCATGTTGGAATTACAAACAATGTTGCCGAAGGGAGTTTTCATTTTCTTTGCACGAAAATTTTGTTTTCCATTTTTCGAGTGCCGAAAATGAGTTTTTTTTGAAAGACCTACCAAATATTTGTTGCAAAATTGGACCGCATCAATTTTCTAAAATATTAGACCATATTTAGTGTACAAATGACCAAATGGTTGGGTGTCAAAAGCTTTTGATCCAGCTCTTGTGAAAAAGACAAATTTCCGCCGATTCAGCAGGAAGCAGGTCAAATTTGAACTACAGCTGCCTCATAGTTTGCTCTTTATTATTTCAAAAAATCATTTGTAGGTACATAAGTATCTACTTCATTAGAGATACACCGAAAGTTTTGCAAGGTTCAACCCCTAACTACGAACGATCATGCCCGACGTTTTGATCGCATTTTGAGACGGGCATAAGAAATTCAAAAAAAATCAAAAAAATTGAAAACCTTCGCATTCTGTCATTATATGTGACCTAGTTTCTAGAAAAAAATAATAAACATGGACTACGACAAATGTTTTAAAAAAGTGTTCTCAGAAATGAGCTACCATGTGTGAAGATTCATGGCTTTCAAGCCAAATGATCAATCTTATGGCCACATTCATGGCATAGTTTGTTCAAATGATCTCATATTGTGCACGATGGTGCATCTTGGAATGGCAAACGATGTTGCCAAAGGGAGTTTTCATTTTCTTTGCATAAAAATTTCGTTTTCCATTTTTCGAGTGCCCAAAATGAGTTCTTTTGTGAAGGACCTACCAAATCTTTGTTGCAAAATGGCACCACACCATTTTTATAAAATATTAGACCATATTTTATGTACAATTGACCAAATGGTTGCATGTCAAAAGCTGTCAATCCACCTCTCATCAAAAAGACAAATTTCCGCCGATTTAGTTGGAAGTGGGTCAAATTTGAACTACGGGTGCCTCATAGTTTGCTCATGATTTTTTCCAAAAATCATTTTTAGTTACAAAAATAGCTATTTCATTAGAGAAACACCAAAAGTTTCCAAGATTCAACCACTAGCTAGGAACGGTCATGCCCGCCGTTTTGACCGCATTTTAAAACGGGCATGCAAAATTCAAAAAAAATCAAAAAATTGGAAAACCTTCTCATTGTGTCATTATATGTGACCAAGTTACCAGGAAAAATAATAAACTTATAATACGACAATTATTTTATAAAAATGTTCTCAGAAATTAGCTATCATGTGTGAAGATTCATGGCTTTCAAGCCAAATGATCAATCTTATGGCTGCATTCATGTCATAGTTTGTTCAAATGATCTCATATTGTGCACGAGGGTGCATCATGGAATGGCAAACAATGTTGCCAAATGGAGTTTTCATTTTCTTTGCATAAAAATTTCATTTTCCATTTTTTGAGTGCCCAAAATGAGTTTTTTTGTGAAGAACATACCAAATATTTGTTGCAAATTTGGACCAAATCAATTTTCTAAAATACTAGGTCATATTTAGTGTACAATTGACCAAATGGTTGGGTGTCAAAAGCTTTTGATCCACCGCTCGTGAAAAAGACATTTCCGCCGATTCAGCAAGAAGCGGGTCAAATTTGAACTACAGTTGCCTCATAGTTTGCTCTTTATTTTTTCCAAAAAACATTTTTAGGTACAAAAGTATCTATTTAAATCAGAGATACATGGTGCGGTGGCGAGACGTCGAGGTTTGGACGGTAGCCGAGGGCCCCAACTCCAGAGCGCGTAAACTGGCATGTCAGCCGCGTGGTCACTGCGTGACCGTGGCGTTGCCACGCGTTCTAGGCAGCCTAGGCATGTCTGGTGGGTTGGGCACTCCCCCGGTAGGTGTTAGGAAGAAGAAGAAAACAGAAGAATCTCACGAGGAGACTGAACTAAGCTTAAACATGAATTAGCAGCCAAGTGTTTGATTAGTGGTGGGGGAAATGCACGTGGCCAATGGGCCTGAGTTTTGGCTAAGGATGATCATCTACTAAGAAGACTGTCATGGCAAATTTGTAGCTCAAATGGAGGATCCTAGGTGGCACGTGCTTTGCAAAGTATCACACTGGACATAAATATGAATGTTGAAGCTGGGCTCAAATGAATGAATGGATTGAACTGAAATTTGGTGGAGGATGGTCATTTAGGCATAGGAAAGCACTGTAAAAATTTGATACCATTTGGACATGCCAAAGTGGTACTTCGTTGACAATGCTCTTCTCTGGACAGAAACTTGGGAAAATTATTGAGAGAATTTTGCTAAATGAAATGAGCTCAAATTTGGTGGAGGGAAGTTATATAGGTAGGATCATGCCCTAATAAATTTTCAGCAATAATGAAGCAATATAAAATATAGTTGCTTCACAGACTGAAAATATGACCTGAATAAAAGATTGAATGATGAGCTCACATGGATTGCTGAATAGAGATCAAATTTTGTGGAGAGTGATGATTTGAGCATATGGAATATTTGGAAAAATCTCAGATCATTTGGATATACCTAGCTAGTACTTCCTTCACAAAGCTTCTCTCTCGATAGAAACTTTGGAAATTTGCTAAGGAAGATTTACTAGGAAAATGGATCTGAATATTGGCATGTGGCAATGATTTGGATATGTAAGAGTGCCCAAAAAGTTTGAGGGCAAGTAGGAAAATATAAATAGCACTTCCTTCACAAAGTGCTATTCTGGACAAAATAGGAAAATGAATATTCCTGAATTATTTTTGAACTAGGCAAGGAAGGGATTTGACATATTTGTGAAAGATATGATCCAAAGAATTTATAAGAATTTTGTGGGAATTTTGGGGATGACAGAAATATACAAAACTGATGAACTATCAGCCGAAATTGACACATGGACATGACACATAGGCAAAAATTGACACATGGACATGACACATAGGCAAAACTGATGAGGTGGCGCCTAGTCATAGCAATGCACCACAATTTACAAGGCTATGACCATCTATATTGGTCGTAAGCAGATAGAAATAAGCCCATCGGACAGTGTTGTTTGCTTTACGACCATTTCGTGTAAGGCAATTACGACCTTCTTTACCAGTATGGTCGTTATGGTTTAGGGTTTTGGCCCTCCCAAACAGCTTACAACCAATTGGGTCTAAATGGTTGTAGAATTATGACTATTTCTTTCAAGGTCTCTGACAGAAGGTCACAAGTTGACATATTTGTTGTAGTGATAGAAGTTGTAGCTACGTTTTATATCTGTTTCAGATTGTTATTTCTCGGAGTTAGAAAGCAATGTAACATGTACATTTACTCCAAGGTTTTTGTTTCTCCTTCTATTAAAAAAGAACACGCATTTGTGGGCGAGTTGAAAACAAAAAATGTTTCTCAAACTACTTTTAGGTTTTCAGTTCATATATAGATGTCGTTAGGAAACTATATTAATCTCCGCCCACTCTATTTCTATTCCATGCAATTATTTAATAGAGTTTAGTTTCTCATGACACCAGAATCCAGTACGATGCGTCTGATCTGTATAACAGTTTGAATATTTGATAGTACTTCCACTTGATCTTTGGGATGAGAGAAATAATTAAGTGTCTTCAACTGGTGGATTGGATTCAGGGATGATATTATACTAAAGGTTTGTGTAAGGTTGTATTTCATCTAAAGGTTTCGATAGTTCTAGATAATTGTGACAGTTTTCAGGACTAGATTCTTTTGATAGTTTTCTTTTGAGGGAAGATTCTTTTGATAGTTACAACTGCTAGAGGTGCAAGAGTGACGGTTGTCTAATTGTGTTCGCCTTGTTTACTATGTACAACTTTTCAGCGTTTCCAGTTGTATAATATTTTTTTAGTTGTATAATATAGAATTAGCATACACGAAGAAACCATGTATTTCCGAACTTACGAAAAATGGCTCTAACTCATGGGCTCATGTTTATTTAGCTATTTGGTAGAATGGCAAGACTATATACATCATGCTGCTCTCTCTGTATATTTAAGAAAGTAGTGTGTTGTTTGTGGTTGTTTGTAAATATCTGAATATTATATGTTTCCACAATTCTATGGTTTCCGAATCATTAATGACCGTATGATTATGCATAAATATTCTTTGTTTGCATGAGCTATTGGCACATGTCAAAGAAAATATTCATACTGTATGGGGTAAAAAAAACACTGTCATGGTTTTGAATAAATTAAAATATTATTCGGGTGTATGGTTACATGGAATTCTTGTTTGTTTGTTTGTTTGGAAACATTAATCAATCAAGCATGTATGTATGGATTTAGCAAACGGAATTCCTTTCTTATATTGTGCTCTTGCTTGCTTGCTTTGCTGCAGAATGAGTTTTGATTGTGTTGCTGCAGCAGGGAACGACGTCTTCCTCGTCGGCTACGTCGAGCAAGGTAACCATTCGTCCGTCCGTCAGTCAGTCCACATTGCCTCTGATGCTTTTTTTGTCCTGCTCCATTACTCGGCATGGTGGAATTCATTTGCCAATTGATGGCTTGTTTCATTTCTCAACAAAATAAAACAGGAGGACATACTACTCCCTTAGTTTGTTTAATTATTAGATGTAGCATGTTCTAGCTGGGATCAAATTATGTTAACAAATGCTTGCTTGCTGCCTCACTTGGTCGAGTTGATCTACTACACTCCTTCATTGATGATTGACTGATTCATTCATTCATTGTAACTAAAAGAGGCCTTTTTGATTGATTGATTGATTGGTTGATGATCCAGATGTACCTCATGTGATGCTGGCAACTTAATTATCATGTATTGTGATATATATATATATACATGCTTATTATGTGCATGGATATAAAGTGAAACATGTGATCCACATGCTTATTATGTATTGTGATATTAGGATGATCCCCTTGATATTTTGCATTCTGCAAGATGATGCTCAGTCGACCGCTCGTTCTTTTTCTTTTGTATACTGTTTGAGCTAAGTTCTCGTTCATGTGCATTTCTCTGTTTGTAAAGTAGTTCATTGATGCCAAGCTTTATTTTTTCAGTGTGTAGTTCTTTTGTATGAAGCTTGTAACACTGAAGGAAGGTGGATAGATAATCTTGAACTCGTAATGGTCTTATTTACAGGAGAAGCATGAGTGCGTGCATTGGCAATCTTGAAAAGCAAGTTCTGTAGCTTATTTGGTTCAGCTTGTTGGGTTCCCTAGCTTATTTCATTGTGAATGCTCTGGATGCAAACTGTGTTTGTATGACCGTATGAGTGATGGACGATGTTGTATGGTTGTATACTGACTGAATAGTAGTTGCTGGATGATCTTCTATATTTTAATTGCAGAATTGCTGAAAATGTATGGATGATCTTCAATATTTGAATTGCTGAAGATATTATCTTGTGGTCTCTGTGTCTATATCTTTGTATTTGAATTGCTGAAAATGTTATCTTGTGGTCTCTGTGTATATATCTCTGTATTTGAAATGTTGAAAATATTGCCAAAGAAACAAAACAAAAAATATTGCTGCCTCTTTGCTGACAGCCAACCGTCGGCAAAGAGGCTTTGCCGTCAGTCAGCACTCGTCAAAGGGACACATGGCGAGCAGTTGTGCTCTTCAGCTGGAACAGGCCGAGCAGGCAATATCTTTGGCGACAGCTTTCCCCTGGCTGACGGCAAAGAACAGTACTTTGCCGACAGCTGCCACAGCTAACTGACGGCAAAGAATAGTCCTTTGCCGACAGCTAGACACGGACTGATGGCAAAGACCTGGTAGTGGGGCCCAGCTGTCAACGCTTTGCTGACAGCTGAAGTACGGCTGACGGCAAAGACCTGACGTTGTACGTTAGGGTTGCCAGGCGTTTACCGACAGCTAACTGACGGCAAAGGCTTTGCCGACAGCTTTTCAGCCCTTTGTCGACAGTTTCAAAATCCCAAGCCCGGGCCTGACCCAGCCCGGCCTACAGCCCGGCAAAATGCCTATTTTTTGCTCTTTAAAATAACAATATTGCTATTTTCGGGGATTAATACTATAATACTTACCTATATTTATATAAAAATCCTACAAAACTTGTTTCACCGGGCTTTTCCCGGGCTTCAGGATGGAAAGTGAGGCCCGAGCCCTATCCAGACGTCAGGCTTTGGGCCGGGCCTGCCGGGGCGGGCCACCCATGCCCAAGTTTAGTGCAGATATCAGCAGTGAAATCGACCTAGTAGATTACCGTCCGATGGAGCCACGATCTCCCGTTGGATCCATTTGCAAGGAAGCAACTCCCTTGTTGCGGCCCACTTCAACATAAAACAAAATTTGTTTTCTTGAAACATGACTTTGTCCTGAGTCCCATGATCATCTCATGATTCTGTTCATCCGCGTATAGTGCACACATCGCTCGGAGTATATCACGTTAACTCCTATGTGTGGTTACAAAATTAACGCAACAAATCTCAACTTATTTGTATTTTTTTTGTTGCTACAATTCTGGTATACAAACAAAACAAAATTAATACTCGAACACAACATTACAACAAATCTCCTTGGAAACATTTTACTTTTGCAAAGGAAACATTCAAAATTCATACAAGAAAAAAATCTATTGAATCTTGAAACATGATTGGAAGTATATTATTGGACAGTGTTGAGAAGTTGGGAACGTTATATGACGACGGAAAGAATTGAAACACTTTATTCTCAAGAAAGAAATATGAATCATTTCAAATGGAAACAAAGATTTTGACTACTGGAAACGTGATAGTCAGATTTTATCATTGTCGGTGAAGCCAACAGGGTCGTTGTTTAGATTGTCGACGACATCACCCGCCTGGCTAGTGGCTACAACACATGATGGTCTCCTCGTCCTCCCCCAGGCTCTAACACAGCGTGGCTCGCATCCGTCGTCGTCATGCTCAGCTCAGTGTGTCGCAGCCGGACGGAGGGGCTCCGGCACATCCTGGCGAAGGAGATGGGACATGGAAGGGAGGAATTTTACAAGGGGTCGATGGAGATGTCGATCTGATCCGGTGCAGTTACGTGGCCAAAACCTATAAATTTAAACCAACACCAAGGAGAAGAGGTCAGAAAAGGATGGAACTTGCGTGTGGATCTAGGGAGGTGGGAAGAAACCTACATGAGGGTGTGCTGGATGGAGAGCTAGAGGAGGACGCCGCCGCTCTCCGTCACTGATTAATTGGAAATTTATTTCTTTTTTGTAAGCGATTTGTCTTTTTTTTATTGCACTGTTTTGCTTCCTCTGTGGCATAAAGGCGTACTATACTAATCTGGTAGTTGGTGAGACGTACGATATATAGACTACTAATCAATGGTCCAATACGTCTACCTGTAGATAGAATGCTTTTTCCAAAACAAAAAAAATTCCTACGTACCAAAAAAGGATCCCCTCTTAAAAAATTATTAGTGCAAAAAACAGGCCACCCACCCCCGTCAACAACAACAAAAAAATTGAACACACGTATAAAAAAGAGAGCCATGGCCCCAAATTAAAAAAAAATTATACAACTCCTATGAAAAAGAGACCCTGCCAAAATTTTAAAAAGGAAAAGGTCAACCCCTCAAACTGTATCCCCTCCAAGTTTATGCGGGGCCAAGGACCCGCTTCACACGATGTCAGCCGTCGGATCTTCCTTAGGAACAATCGGGTTTGTTCATTCGGACTGGTGAACTGGGAGTTTGTTCACTGCGAGTCCACCTATCATGTGAGTGCGAACACTGGCCCGCGGCATAGCGAGGGTGAAACGAAACTACGTTGGAAATCTTATCTTCTCTTACCTGCTTGCTCTAGCGGTCTAGCCCGTCTCGGCGTTTCTCCTCTTCTCAACCCGCAGCCGCCGTCGGCCCATGCCGTCACCGTGTCTACCAATCGGTTGCAACTCCGAACGTCGAGAGCTGACGCACCTGTTCTCCTGCATGCCCCTCGTTTGCTCTAGCCCCCGGCCTTCTCTTCTCTTCACCGTTTCACGCCGTTGTGCTTCACATACAAGGCTCCGCTCCGCTTCGGGCGTCGGTACTGTGGCCTCCTATGTCCTCACCACCTCCTTCACCTGCCCCCCTCAGCCTCAGCGCCATCGCCCGCCTTGCTCGATCCTCTTACCCAGCACCACGGAGTCCGGCCCTTGAAGGCAGGCACGGATCTAAATTCAGCACCCTCTCCTCCTGCTCCTCCTCTGACTGGGAGGTGGGACGACGGGTGGGGGTGGTGGTGCGTGACAGCGCGGCCGGTGGTGCTTGTGGGCGGCAAGGTGAGCGGCCCTCTCAAGTCGCAGATGGCCGAGGTGAGGCTTGAGGCGGCCGGGGAGGGGGCATGCGTGGCCAAGCTCAGGGTGGAGTACGAGAGGCTCGATGGAAGCGGGGCGCTGTCACCGGGGGATAACCTTGGCCTGCTCAAAAAGGTCGAGGCCTTTGCCCATGCTGCCGAATACACCTAAGCCAAAAGAAACATCACAGAGATTCAAAGAGGTTGCTTGGTGATAGAGTCTGGGTGCGAGAAGAATAAAGAGGTAATCATAAGTATAAGGTGTTTGAGGTTTATATGAGAGCTTAATCCTTGTTTTATGCTTGTGTTTTTTGTATATGTTGCTCCAAGAAATAATACAGATGTATATGCATGTGGTCTGGTTTTGTGATGAATGTATCACAAACTGCAGATGTATAATGTACTCCATGAATTTAGATGTCAACAGATCTCTCTCTGAAAGTTCGATCCATGAACATTTCAGTGTTCACTACTAAGCCAAAAATTCATTGATGTGAGGCGGCGAGGAAGTGAACATTTTTGTTTCGCGATTGTTGTTCGTCGGCCAAAAAGCATTTCAGTGTTCGCTGGTAAGTTAAGAATTCAATTTCCCAGAATTTACACACTTCTTACAGTGCAGTTGACATGACAGAACTAAACCGAAGCATCAGTCGGTAATTGACAGTAAATCTCAACAATGGAGGTTCAGAATGTGCCCCCAGCTCTGAAAATCAGTTTTCTTAACTGTGATTGCATTTTCCTTGGTGCACAGCAGCTAATGCTTCCATAATGAAGCACTAAAAAAATGTTGAATATCAACACGGCATGACAATGTGATCCTGGACAGCAATGCCACTTCTGCTCAGATACTTGCAGTATAATAAGTTGCAATGGCAAGGCCTAGAGGTGACACAAGCATATTACTTGTACTCTATGGCAAGTTTCCCATCAATTCAATCAATGCAAATGGAATCTTATCTTCTTGGGGAGGAAGGCAGAGGATCACATTAAAAATAAGGTACTGTCTATTTGATAGTTGACTAATTTCTAATTCAGTATAAATCAAATTTTTGCACCATACAAACAATGACACATGGCACTATCAAGTTGACTGATTTCAAATTCCGTATCAATCAATTTTTTGCACCATGCAAACAACGACACATGGCACTATCAAATAAAAACCCATTTTACATGGTTTCAAAACCTCAATTACAGCCTTGCTTGCTATGATTTACATGTTTTAGAGCTTGTAAAAACAAGTGTAATTGACTGTTACTTGTTCTAGATAAAAATTTCACACCAAAAACACAATGAAAATCCAGTCTACCTGATTATCACCTTTCACCAAAAACTATTCAGAGAACAAGTGAGATTATATTTGTCATATTATTAAAACATACACTCTCTGAACACCAAAATTGCATGTAATGTATATTGTAACTCTGTTACTTTTGAACTGTAAAAATTAGTAACATACAAATATGCACTTGATGGAACTAGCAACAACAAAAAAAAGATCAAAAAAAGGTAAAAAGAAGAGAAACAAAATAAAACCACAATTCAACTACAAGCTAAAACTGCCATCCACGCCAATGTCTATTACCCAAAATAAATAAATATAGAATTAGGTGCCAAAGACACTCAATAGAAAGTCCATTAGCCAAAATACAAAAGTAAATAAAAATCTGAAAACTAACAGGCACAGAAAGAGAAGAATCGGAGAGTCAAAAAAAAATTGACGGAAGCCGAAAAGAAAACCATTCGACTAAAAAATAGCCATTCTTAAAAATAACCACTCCATTATTCTAATTGTCCCCTAATAGATCTTTTTACTTTTTTATATTTTCCAAAAAGGTCAGTAAAAATATTATTATAACCTGTACTTGTAGGGCAGTCCGCAGTTCGAATGAGGATAGAGAGGTGAAATCTCAACAGGAAGCCCAAGCTCACCTACAGCACTCACAACAAAATTGCTCATGCCAAAAGTTCCAGGAAAAATATTTATGGCTCGGGAGGTTATCGTCTGTGTGCACCTCCCTTTACCACTTATAAGGGAGAATACTTACATGAAAATCATTCATACGCATTAATAAGAAATGAAGGTAAATTACTACCAAAAAATTACTATTACAAATAATATTGTGATGCTTTGTAGCAAAATGTGGTATTATTTTGGATGTGGATCTCTCTCTCTTAAAAATGTAGGTCTTTTCCCACCGGTATTTCC
Source organism: Elymus sibiricus (assembly GCA_039707655.1). NCBI lineage: Eukaryota > Viridiplantae > Streptophyta > Magnoliopsida > Poales > Poaceae > Elymus > Elymus sibiricus. Next base: position 53,474,077 of record CM077676.1, on the reverse strand, counting down.
ACCATAACCTTAATCTTGGTCACTAGATATTCTTTAGGATTTTTTTGAGGAAATATTTTTTGAGCATTCTTGGTCAGACGATAGAGTGAGAACATGATTCCTTTGGAAATTGTAATGGTAGATATGTGCACGTGAGCACATATGCTCTATCTCCAAGATGACAGGCACATATCACATGCATGCATTCATAATTAGGCGAATATACTCGTGCGATGCTATACATGATTTTCTCTCTCGGTTAATGAAATTAATCTACACAATCATTATCTGATCCCATGAAAAAAGGTAATCCCGTCCCACCAAAACGAATTGTGTAGATATTTTCTTTTTCTATTGATCATCATTGGCTTTTTTTTATTCATGTGGTGTCTTCAATCTCACCTGTTATTCATATATGTAGATTTGATATATGTAGTAGTTTATCATTCTCTCTTCCTCTTTAATGTCCTCCTTTGCATTTCTTGACCAGGGTATATGATACTATTCAAGTTGAATCCTAAGGAAAAGTTAAAATACATGAATGATTTTCTTTTTAATATATTCACCTGCTTTCATCCCACGGTCAAAACCATTTACAATTAGAAGAGTGGCCCAAAAGAGGAGTGCTTTTATTGAAATTGATGAGAAGGGAGATATTACGTGCTCGGAAAATATGCTCAAGCTAGCCACAACGAATAAAAAAAACGGTGCCTCCTCTAGGCCATGTTATTGTAATTTGACTCACTAGTAGAAAACAGGGCATCAGTCCCGGTTCCAGAGGGCCTTTAGTCCCGGTTCTGCAACCGGGACTGAACAATCGGGACTAAAGGCCCCCACTTTTAGTCCCGGTTGGGTTACGAACCGGGACTAAAGGAGCTCCACGTGGCCGCTGTGGGCGCCCAGGCAGGAGGACCTCTAGTCCCGGTTGGTAACACCAACCGGGACTAGAAGGTAGCCACGCGTCAGCACCTGACTGGCGCTGGGATTTTTTTTTTGAAAGGAGGGGTTTAGGGGTTTTAGAGGCTTCAGGGGTTTCATATTGTGTTTCCCCTTTTCTTTTTGTGTTTACCATTCAATTATTTTACATTTAGGGTTTTCATTTTTATTTTATGCTTTTCATTCAACTCGATGCTAGCTACTACATATAGCAATGAAGGAACCATTACACAACATCGTCATGATCAATATATAGAGAGAAGTGACCTCTCTTTCTCCGTGCTTGGTCGAACAACAAGTTTTCGTATATCTATTCGACGCTACTACATATAGTACACGTTCATGCATATATACTATATAACATCTCTTACGATCCCTAATATCTAATTACCACAGTCGCTTTGCAAATCCCGATGGTATTCTCCGTTTGTTGGTATGACATGCTCAACAAAGAATCCCGCCAATTCCTCTTGAATTGCTCGTATGCGATCAGTTGGTAGGAGTTCGTCCCGCTTCCGCCAGATCTAATTTAAAGAAGGGGGTCAATATATATATTTATGAATGAAACTCAACACAATTGATGGTAATAAAATAAAAATGTGAATATTGTTTACGTACTTCAAATTGTTCTGAAGATCTGGCCCGCTCAGAGGTCTTGTGGTGAATGAACTCGCAAACGTAGTATCCACATAAATTATTTCCGGGTGCCTGCCACAAGCACTTTACAAGAATAGAGTTCAATCAAAATGATAATCAAGCATGATAATGGTATTGAAACTAGAATCAATGAGAGATGCGCGGAACTAGCTAGTAGTACTTACTTTGGGGTGTGAAAATCGCAGCTCCTTTTTCCATTCACCCCTAACCTGGTTGGTGAACATTTTCCAAACCCTGCTCGGCAAAAAAAATGATTACTTGATATCAGGAAATGAACGAAAGTTGCCGATATGGTGCGATAATGATTGAACATACTTTTGGAGCATTTGACTCATGTCCATCCACTCCTTAGGATCTTTACGTCTCGAGTTCAAGACAGTTACTAGTCCCGCGTCAAGCTCAATGGCTAGCAGAATATAGTGGAACCTGCGCACGCATAACTCATCAATTACACTTAACCTCGAGTAAGCGAAACAGAATGTGCACAAGACAGTAACACTCACTGGAAATTGTAAGGAAATAGTATTTCCCTTTTGTTTTGTTGTCCAAGTAACGCCTTTACCAAGTTTTGCTCTGTATCATCGGGGTTTTTTTGTACCGTATATTCATTTACGGTATTTGGGTTAATGAACCCAATGTCATAGATTTTTCCTCTGCATTCGAGGATCTTCAATCTGGATAATATAGTGTGAGGATAATTATACATGCAATGAACGAGCTGAGCTAGAGACTTAATTACAGAAAAAAATACTTACAGACAATAGCAACTGACGATAGTTTTGTCGAGGGCGTCTTGATTGTATAACTGAAATAATTCTTCAAATTCAATGTACAACGCCTCGACTCCATTGAAGTAGTGCTCATCTTTAATTCCCACGTAGATACTGTCGGTCCCTTCCTTGCAGGCTTTCAAGTACCAGTCATGCAATCTTCGCATAATCGTTGATAGTTGCGGGAGCTGCTCAGGTCTAACGAGAGGCTTCCCGTGCTGCTATCTAAACGCTACCCCAGCCATTTCGAACTGTACCTCATCGCCTAAGTAATCACCAAGAGTGTAACCAGGATGAGCGGCCGCTACCCCCGGATCATTAGCGATATCGGGAAACACCTTGAGCGGGGGGCAGGATTGTTTTTCCTGTTCGCCGAGCTGGGGAATTGTTTTCCCACTTCTTGCAGCACAGCTACTTCTGCTACTTCCCGAAATTTTCGCTTCATGAAATGTCTTTACAATACAGCGGTCATAGTGTGATAGCGGCGGAGGCGGTGGTGGTCGCTTAAGGGCATTCAGACAGCGCTTCACTTTTACCGAATCTATTTTCTCCTTTGGATCTGGACGTTTCGGTGCAAGCTGGCGTTTCACATCGGCAGCCACGAACTCGTTGTTTTCCTCCTCAGTCATGTCGTATGGTAACTTGGCAGGAGCCTTCTTGACGCTTGGACCTGCTCTGGATTTCTTCGTTGTTGTACTGCTAGCCGCCGGAGCGGCGACGGGTCTCTTCCGCCGTTGCTGAGGAGGCAGAGTCAGCTGACGCGGTGAAGGAGGCGGAGTCCGCTGAGGCGGCGGAGGATTCTGCTGAGGGGCCTCCTCCGGCAGAGTCCGCTGACGCGGCAGAGACAGCTGAGGCGGCGGAGTGTTGTGACGCGGCGGAGACGACTGAGGCAGCGGAGATAGAGCTGGACTGTGAGGAGTCTGCTGAGGGGCCTCCTCCGGCTGAGTCTGCTAACGCGGCATCCATTGTGGAAGCACGATGTATTCCTTTCTCCATAGAATGGTAGTCCTTACGGCATCTACCAGATGAGTCTCCCCTTCACCTGTAGTGTACTCAAGCTCCAGCCCCTCGAATCCGTTGGTAACTTCATCCACCCCGACAATAGCAAAGCCATCTGGAATCGGATTGCAATGGAAAGTTCCATCAGGTCTAGGAGGTAAGACATAGCCGACCGCCACCTTCAAGGTTAGGTTGATGCATTTCGCCATTAGCTCACAATGTTCCCTCTCCGTGATATCATCCACGGGGTAGCGAGGAGCCGTGATATCAGGCCGAACGAGCTCCGTGGAAGCCACGCTGCTTTTCCGCTGAGATGGTGGGGTAGCTTCGTGGGCAGTATCGAATGAAGGATCTTCGTGCTTCTGAGATGGTGGGCTGGTAGCTCGCTGACTGGTAAGTGCCTCTAGTTTCTTCTCTTGCAACGCTAATCTTTGTTCTACATTCTGCATCCGGTCTGCTTCCTCTTTCTTCTTTTTCCCTCGGCTTCTATAACTAGTGCTGTCGGAAAACCCATGCACACACGGAACGGAGCCTGATGTGCCTCGTGTTCGTCCAGGGTGTTCAGGATTCCCGAGTGCGCGTGACAGCTCGTCCTTCTCTCTGTCGGGATGGAACCTCCCTTCCTTCACGTCCTTGATTGCTTCCTGAATCTTTATGACGGGTGTTTCAAGTTGTTCTTTCGTGTAAACACACTTCCCTGTTTCTGGGTCCAAAGTTCCCCCATGCCCGAAGAACCAAGTCCTTGCCCGTTCGGGCCAGTTCGATGTCGCTGTTTGGATCCCTTTAGCAAGCAGGTCGTTCTCAGCTTTGTCCCACGTAGGCCGGGCAACCTTGTAGCCACCTGACCCCGTAACATGGTGATACAGCTTCTTTGAAGCATTTAGCTTATTTGTCTGTGACCTGTTCTTAGCTTTCTCCGATTTCTTGTACGCCACAAATGCGGGCCAGTGATCTTTTATCTTCGCATATTGACCGGTGAATTCTGGAGTCTCGTCTTTCTCGACAAACTGTTCGTTCAATATTTTCTTCCAGTTCTTGAATTGTTCTGCCATCTTCTTAAGAGCCCATTTTTTGACTTTTCGCTGTATAACTGGGTTATTTGGATCCTCCTCTGGTGGTAGGCTGAAATTTATCATGAGCGAGTTCCAAAGCTCATCTTTGCATCTATCGTCGACATAAGAAACTCCATCGTCCTTCTTCTTATTCCATTATTGGATGCTGATCGGGACGCTGTCCCTAACAACAACTCCGCACTGATGTATAAATCGGTCTTGGGTCCGCTTGGGAACAGTCGGTTTGCCATCTGGATCGACTTCTTCGATCGTGAACCTTTCATTCTCGCCCAACCTCTTCTTCGGGCCTCGTCTCCTTATAGAAGTTTGGCTCGATCCGGAGGGCTAAAAGAAGAAAGAAGCGTTAATATATGTACATACAAAACAATTAATGCATCTAGTCAGCAGAGGCTTAATTAATATATATACCTCGCCAGACTTTGCAACAGTTAAGGCTCCAACACCGGCGGAGCCGTCATCTTCTCCCTCCTCCATTCGATCACCGGAGCCGTCATCTTCTCTTCCCTCCTCCATTCGACCATCGGAGTCGTTGAGAAACTGTGAGGGGCTATCATCACCTCCGTCGCGGATTATATCCCCCAACATCTCTTCTTTTTCTAAGTCTCTGTCGTGTTCCATAGTTTCTGCAAATATTACAACATGGTAATATACAACCATGAGAGATGGATTAGTGGCAAACTGTAACACCCCTATGTAATGAGCTACAGTGATCCATCATATTAATGCCAAGTCATCTGAGATTTGCAATGATAATCATGTTGGATTAATATCTCATTTTAAATTCTGCCACTGAATTCAAATTCAAATGCAATTGAAATTTGGAGTTGCAAAAAAGTTGCTGGAAAAATATTCATCATTTAGTAAATATTCCAAAACAATTTATTGTTAGGAAAATCAACATCACTCTTATGCTAAAATGGACAGTAGCATTTATAACAGTGCCAAACCAACAATTTAATTTGCAAATTCAATTATGAAAAATGCAAAGGAATTCATATCTCTCCTAAAATAATTGTGGCAGTGCCTAAAAATGCAAAGTAATTAATGGGCCAAGTCACACATTTTTATAAAATGATTTGGTTGCCCAAATATTATTTTTCCTTCTCTGTTTAATAAATAAAAGAAGAAAAAGAAAACGGGCGAAGCCTTACCTGTTACTGGGCCGAGCCCAGCCCAGCCCAGCGCTGTCGCCTACCTGCTCCCGCTGCATGTCGCCGTCGCCGCATCCGGCGCGCACGGCGCCGGGGCAGGTGAGCCCCTGGATAAGGCCGCGACCCCATTCCTCCCCTCTGGTCGCCTCGCCATTCCTCTCCCCTCCTCCCTCACTTGCTCGTTTCCCTCATCCCCTCTCTGTCGAACGCCGCCGCCGCCGCCCGGCTCCACCCCGACGGCAACGGTGCCTCCCTCGCCTCTCCGACCGCTTCGCCATCGTCGCCGACGTCTGCCTCTTCTTCCTCGACCTCGCATTCGAGCTGGAGGATGCCATAGCCGCGGATCGAGCCGCTTCCGTCTTCGGCATCTCCGGCGATCGCCGCCGATACCGGCCTCCCCCTGCGCTACCGATCACTCGAGGGGCCTCCGTGAGCCCGCGCGGTGAGCTCCAGTCCTCCTTCCCCCTTCTCCTGTTCTCCTACGCGCCCGGAGCTGCTGGCTCCGCCATGGCCGAACAGAGCTCCGCCGACGATCTCGCTGCCATCGCAGCAGTGGCCTTCACGGCCCACCGACCTCACCATCACGTTTTTGGGCTCGAGTAGATGCCGTAGGAGTAGCGCGCCGTCCGTTTTAGCCTCCGTAGCACCGTGCGCGAGTTCGCCGGATTTCGGGCCTCCGCCGTTCTTGTCACCGGCGACGACTCCGACCTCCTCTGCCCTTTCCGATGCCATAGATCGATGCGGGGACGAGTGGCCGTTCGAACGCAAGCAAAATCACGCGAAATGGTGCTGCGTAGGGCGAATCCGAGCATCTCCGGCGGGAACGCCGCCGCGGGAGCTCGCCGGAGCCGTTTTCCGGCGACGCGCCGACGTGGACCGAGTGGGGCCCGCCCTGTGAGGCTGTCATGTGGGCCCCTGACCGCGTTTGACCGGGTTGACCACGGTCAACCCGGGTTACTGTTCACCTAAGACGCTGACGTGTGGGCCCTCTCCAGTTAATTAAATTAACTAAACTGTTTTAATTAAAACCTAATCTAATTAGTTAGTTAGTGTCACTGACATAGGGCCCCACCTAGTTAATTAACTTAGATTAGTTTAAAACTAACTCTGTTAACCCACTGTCTATGACAGGTGGGTCCCGCAGGTCAGTTTTGACCTGGAACCGCCGGTTTGACTTGCTGACGTCACAGTGACGTTAGGCTGACATAATTTAGTATTTTCTGTTATTTTCTAAATTGATTTAAATTTCAGAAAAATGCTAAAAACTTTGAAAAATCGTAGAAAATAAACCGTAGCTCGGATCGAAAAACTTTCTACATGAAAGTTGCTCAGAATTTCGAGACGAATCCGAATACGCCCTCCGTTTGTCTGTCACATGCCCACAACTACCTGAACATGGATCCGTCCCCTCCGGTTCATTATACCGAAGTCAGCCTAAATGCCAGGAAAGTATCCCAGATATTTTCCCATTTCGTCTGCGGCATATAGCAATGCATTAGGGCACCACTAACATTGCATATTGCCATTCCATGCATCTGTGTTGCATTATTTGCCTTTATTTATTGTTTCGTCCCCCTCTTCTTCTCCGATAGCCTCCGAGATCGACGCCGCTCAGGAGACCGTCGATACCACTGACGACCCCTCCTTTGCCGCAGAGCTTCCAGGCAAGTAGCCCCCCTTGACGCATGCCTATATCACCTATTCCTTCTCCCTTCTACTTGCATTAGAATTGCTACTGCTATTGTTTTATCCTATTCTGATGCATAGCCTGTCCTTGTAACTTTTATTGATACCTGCCTGTTATCCATAATGCTTAGTATAGGTTGGATGGTACTGAACCATCTGTGGCCCCTCCTCCTTGCTGTAGTTGCCCCGCTTTAGTATCTGTGCCCCGATCGATGTGGTCGAACGGGCTGAGACCCGCACATCACCACACCCCCCCTAAGTTGCTCGACTCTGCAGAGTTATCAAGTGCCGAGGGTGATACCTCTTATTCCACTTCTGATGAGACTTATGTGGTATAACTAGTCGGTCGTGGATTATGAGGGTGATTCCTCTTTCACCACCCCCGACGAAGCTTATGTCGTGCAACCCCGCAAGTGTGAATACCATCGAGGGTGATTCCTCCGGATTCACCTTGACGGATACATCTAGCCGGAATCCAACGAGGGTGACTCCTCGGGTTCCTGCTGGATGGAATTGGACACACGGTTACCACTTACTTACTGTTGTTACTGGATAAGTCGGGTAGGCCCCGAGGGGTACCCGCGAGTGATGTGTAGACGGGTTGACCATGAGGGTACCCGCGAGATGAATACGTCGCACGGCCGGGCATTCTTAGCCCTTGCCGTAAGTCCACGAGATGGGGCGACGCGGTCACAGGTTCGTGAGTCTCTGCTCGTTTCCGCGCGCTCCAAAGGCACTAAGGTTTAGGATATGTAATCTGAGTAGGCCTCTGGCCTTTTCGCGCTAACCAGCACGTGGAAATAATATGGGTACTCGGCACCGTATGTATCAGCCGAAAGCTTTGTCAGACGTCCAGTTCAGCAGTGCGGCACGGCTGGGCCGGCGCCATCCAGGACAGAGGTGGTGCCTGGACCCGCGTGTGCGCAACGACCCGGTGTGCAAAGGGGGATGGGCCCAAGAACCCTGCGCGCTTAGGATGTAGACCGGCGGGGACCTCTCTGCTGAGCTCTAGGTGGGGCTGCGGTGTGTCGATCAGCCGAGGCCGGGCATGACCCGATAAAAGTGTGTCCGGCCGGAGTTAATCGAGCGTGTTGGGTAACAGTAGTGCACCCCTGCAGGGAAGTATATCTATTCGAATAGCCGTGTCCACGGTAACAGGACGCTCGAAGAATATCCCAATCTACTACAACTAGAAATGGGTTGAATATATTGGCTCCGGGATCGCTTTCTCGCAGGGAGTCGAGGAAGGATCTCTGGGCGTGGCTACTTGTACTTGTTACTACTATTATATTTATGAACTAATCTGTACTCTTCTAATGATGCAAGACCCTGAAGATGCTAGTCTTCGATAGGCTAGGTTTTTCCCTTCTATTCTGGCATTTCTGCAAATCAGTCCACATATACAGCCTTTCTTTGATAATGTTGCATATTTAGAATAGATCTGATGTCAGTCTTGCTGAGTACTTTGGATGAGTACTCACGGTTGCTTTGCTCCTCTTTTTCCCCATACCCATTTGATGATACATCAGACGATGGAGCCCAGGAGCAGGAGATCCCCGGAGGCGCCTATGACGTGGAGATCCCCGACGACCAGGAGTAGTTTAGGAGGCTCCCAGGCAGGAGGCCTTGCCTCTTTCGATCAGAGCTGTTGATTGTTTTCGCCTTCTTAAGGCATCCTGTTTAACTTTGTGTCTGTACTCAGATACTTTTGCTTCCGCTGATGCTTGTATGACATCGAGCTTATGTATTCGAGCCCTCGAGGCCCCTGGCTTGTAATATAAAGCTTGTATTATTTTAATTTGTGTCTAGAGTTGTGTTGTGATATCTTCCCGTGAGTCCCTAGGCTTGATCGTGTGCATTTGCGTGTATGATTAGTGCACGATTAAGTCGGGGGCGTCACACAAACATAGACCTAATCACAACAAGGAATCATATGCATATGAGCAATGGATTAGTGGATTATCGGGGTTATGTTTTAACGACCCCCTCCACCCTCATGTCGAAGTTATACCGAAATTATCGGGGTTATGTTTTAACGACACCCCCCCCTCATGTCGAAGTCAATGAACAACATGAAAATTTGTAAGTGATTGCTATACTTTTATGCTTCATTTATATGAAGATCAATTATCCAATATAACTATATTCGCGATATGAGGCACTGGACATTATCTAGAATCATATTTGATGAGTCATCCTATCTTTCGGGAGAGGATACTTTGCGGACCGCCTCTCTCATGCCTGTGCGACGTGCAAATCAGGTTTTCATATGCCTCAAAATCAAAGGGAAATCTCCTCTCACAACTCTCCGCGGTGCCCAACAATCTGAAATCATTCACTAATATTGATGTTGGACTCGACTAAATATGCACTCCAAAGTCCAATCAACTATATAAGCCCGCGGTGATCAAACACATACATGTTACAAAAATTTCTATGTTCACAAAAACCTAAAACAAATTCCCTTCCATCTCATCTCATCTTCACAAAACATCCATCTCATCTCAATGAACAAAAATATATATTACACATGAAAATATCACAAATTCATTACATACGCTCGGAACAAAAATATCACAAATGAAATGACTTTGATCATGAATAATGCTATAAAAAATGAATTTGATCATGAATAATGCTATAAAACATTTGCATAAATATTACACATGAATAATATCAATGACTTTGAGATCATGAATAATGCTATAACTCTTTTCCACCTTACAAAAATATTTCTACAATATTTACTAAAATTCCAAAGTTGGAATTTATTTTGTTCATGGTTTCTTTGGTTTACAAAGGAATCATATTTTCTACAAGTCTCCTACTCCCACCAAAATTATCCTAGCAACTAGACGGTACCTACAACCCATTTCACCAAAGACTTTGGGTTCCACAGTTCAAAAATTTCAAATTTCCTTCAATTCAAATTCGACCAGAAACAAACTCTCTAATACAAACTCAATTTTTATAGCTCCAAAAATTCTAAAACTTTGCCAAACTCTCTTATATACATCAACACCTCACCACAAAAATTCCTCAAAATTCCTAAAATGCCTAGACCTCTCTGTCATTTCATCATATAGGTTGTGTGCACACTGTTCACTGTCGAAAAATTCAGTTAACTGAATTTGGTTCAGAGAGAGGGGTCAGCGTCGGCCAGTAGCGAGGAGGAGGAGGGGATCGGGGCGGCGCTCACAACGAGGAGGCGTCGGCGACGGCATCGGGGCAGGGTTCGGGGACGGCGACGAGGAGCGGGCTCGGGGAGGAGGGCGAGGAGATCCGGTGACGAGGAGGGCGGGGAGTTCCGGCGACGAGGAGCGGGCTCGGGGACGGCTCGGAGGGGACGGCGAGGTCCGGCAGCCTGGCGGCGTCGAGGTGGTCTTCGGCGTCGGGGGAGAGGGAGATCGAAAACTGTAGATGGTGTTTGGAAAATATTCTAAGTGTTGCTTATATACATAGAGTTTTAGTCCCGGTTGGTGGCTCCAACTGGGACTATAGGCCCCCCTTTAGTCCCGGTCCGAGCCACCAACCGGGACCAAAGGTAAATTTCGCCAGCCCAAAGGGCGGGAAACCCAGGCCTTTAGTCCCGGTTGGTGGCTCAGACCGGGACTAAAGGGGGGCCTTTAGTCCCGGTCCTAGCCACCAACCGGGACTAAAGGGTGGCACAACCGTGGGGAGGTGAAAGTTTAGTCCCACCTCACCAAGCGAGAGGAGATCGCACCGGTTTATATACGCGGCCGCGATCTCTCTCCCAAGCTCCTCTCTAAAGCAGGCTGTTAATTGCCTAACCTCTGACCTGTTGGGCCTACTAGCCCCGCGGGCCTGCATCCTGGCCCATATAGAGTTGGGTTTCTAGTCGTATGCAGGCCGTGGTGTCTGCTAGATGGCGGGTATTTTTTTATTTTTTATGTTATTTTTTGCAGATGTTATGTTTTTTTATTTTTTATGTTATTTTTTGCATATGTTATGTCAATTTTAATATTCTTTCATAACCACTATAAAATATATGGCACATGTTATGTCTTTTTATTTTTTATGTTATGGCAATTTTAATTTTTTTGCATATGTTATGTTTTTTTATTTTTTATGTTATTTTTTGCATATGTTATGTCAATTTTAATATTCTTTCATAACCACTATAAAATATATGGCACATGTTATGTCTTTTTATTTTTTATGTTATGGCAATTTTAATTTTTTGCATATGTTATGTCTTTTTATTTTGTATGTTATTTTTTTTGTTATGGCAATTTTAATTTTTTGCATATGTTATGTTTTTTATTTTTTATGTTATTTTTTGCATATGTTATGTCAATTTTATTTTTTATTTTTTATGTTATTTTTTGCATATGTTATGTCAATTTTATAGAGAGGAGCGGGCTTGAGGTAAAGTCGGAGGTATGTACCTCATTTTTATATAATTTTAAGTTAATATTATTTTGATCATAACTAGAGTTTTATAAAAGCTTTTTAGTTGATTCTTTTTGCTATTGAAGAATATTATAGTTTTGTTTTAGTTGATCATAACTAGAATTTTATATAACTGTATTTCATGATATAGATTTTCATCAGATAGTGACAAAATAGCTAGTTCTATCTAGTTATTTTCATATGTACCATTGCCGCAACATATTCACCATAAATTCCGATACTTTTTGTTAACCTAATTTATATTGATGCATAGACACATAGAAGATTCATAGTATTTTCTGTTAACCTAATAATGTTATATTTTCTTTATGTCATACAACGTTTCTCTCTTATCATCTCCGATCAGAGAAACCACATAGTACCTCCAACTTTATGTCATACAACGTTTCTCTCTTATCATATCCGATGCTTCTGCTGTATTCATCTATGTCAAGACGTTTAAGCCATGTCTATATTAACCTTGTTATTTTATATGGAGCCACCAACCGGGACAAACCGCGTATGATCAACCTTGCAAAACATGGGACTGAAAGGATAGGAATAATTGAAATTTCATAACTTAATAAATAATTATTCTAAAATCATGTTTCAAATGCCAAAATGCCCTAGCTAGCTCTTACAAAGATTCCCTCCGGTTTGTCCGAAGTGGCACTTTTCAGCTATAAGTCCGGAAACTCACACTAGAGAGAAAGTGATGGCGGTGAAGCCGGTCACATCCCAGAGTGGGATCTTGGGGTATAAAACTATTTCTTCGCATGTGTCCCTTGCTTATTGCGCCGTAACCATGGATAATCTTCATCATTTAACAGGATGCTTGGGTCAGTCTTCACTCTGAAGGGAGAAATTTCATGAAACTTTTCATAATCTTCTGACATGTCTGTCTTGTCCTCCACTCTCACGATGTTTCTTTTCCCTGAAAGAACTATGTGGCGCTTTGGCTCATCGTATGATGTATTCGCTTCCTTATCTTTTCTTTTTCTCGGTTTGGTAGACATGTCCTTCACATAGAAAACCTGCGCCACATCATTGGCCAGGACGAATGGTTCGTCTGTGTACCCAAGATTGTTGAGATCCATTGTTGTCATTCCGTACTGCGGGTCTACCTGTACCCCGCCTCCTGACAGATTGACCCATTTGCACCGAAACAAAGGGACATTAAAATCACGTCCATAGTCAAGTTCCCATATGTCCTCTATGTAACCATAATATGTGTCCTTTGCCCTATTGGTGTTTGCTGCATCAAAGCGGACACCACTGTTTTGGTTGGTGCTCTTTTTATCTTGGGCGATCGTGTAAAATGTTTTCCCATTTATCTCGTACCCTTGGAAAGTCAATACAGTCAAAGATGGTGTCCTGGCCAACAAGTACAGCTCATCTCCAACAGTGGTGTTACCCATGAGATGTGTTTGCAACCAACCGCCGAAAGTCCCCATGTGTTCACGTGTAATCCAGTCGTCAGACTGCTCCGGGTGTTTGGAGCGTAGAATATTCTTGTGTTCATTGATATACGGGGCCACCAAGATAGAATTCTGTAGAACTATGTAGTGTGCTTGCGCCCAAGAATGCCCATACCTACATATTATTGAGTTCGGTCCTAGCGTGCCTTTTCCACCTAGTCTCCCCTCATGCCGCGATTCAGGACCACCAATCGGCTTAAGGTCAGGAATAAAGTCAACACAAAACTCAATGACCTCCTCTGTTTGATGGCCCGTGGAGATGCTTCCTTCTGGCCTAGCACGGTTACGAACATATTTCTTTAAGACTCCCATGAACCTCTCAAAGGGGAACATATTGTGTAGAAATACAGGACCCAGAATTGCAATCTCGTCGACTAGGTGAACTAGGACGTGCGTCATAATATTGAAGAAGGATGGTGGGAACACCAAGTCGAAACTGACAAGACATTGGACAAAATCATTCTGTAACCTTGGTAGGATTTCTGGATCGATTACCTTCTGAGAAATTGCATTGAGGAATGCACATAGCTTCACAATGGCTAATCGAACATTTTCTGGTAGAAGCCCCCTCAATGCAACCGGAAGCAGTTGCGTCATAATCACGTGGCAGTCATGAGACTTTAGGTTCTGGAATTTTTTTTCTGCCATATTTATTATTCCCTTTATATTAGACGAGAAGCCAGACGGGACCTTGATACTGAGCAGGCATTCAAAAAAGATTTCCTTCTCTGCTTTGGTAAGAGCGTAGCTGGCAGGACCTTGATACTGCTTTGGATGCATGCCGTCTTTTTCGTTCATACGTTGCTGGTCCTCCCGTGCCTCCGGTGTATCTTTGGTCTTCCCATACATGCCCAAGAAGCCTAGCAGGTTCAGGCAAAGATTCTTCGTCACGTGCAACACGTCGATTGCAGAGCGGACCTCTAGGTCTTTCCAATAGGGTAGGTCCCAAAATATAGATTTCTTCTTGCACATGGGTGCGTGTCCGTCAGTGTCATTCGGAACAGATTGTCCGCCAGGACCCTTTCCAAAGATTACTTGTAAATCCTTGACCATATCAAGTATATCATCACCAGTACGGAGGACAGGCTTCTTTCGGTGATCTGCCTCACCTTTGAAATGCTTGCCTTTCTTTCTTAAGGCATGCTTAGTCGGAAGAAATCGACGATGTTCCAGGTACACATTCTTCTTACATTCATCCAAATATATACTTTCGGTCTCATCTAAATAGTGCGTGCATGCGTGGTATCCCTTGTTTGTCTGTCCTGAAAGGTTACTAAGAGCAGGCCAATCATTGATGGTTACAAACAGCAACGCTCGTAGGTCAAATTCCTGTTGTTTGTGCTCATTCCACACACGTACACCTTTTATGTCCCACAGCTATAAAAGTTCTTCAACTAATGGCCTTAGGTACACATCAATGTCGTTGCCGGGTTGCTTAGGGCCTTGGATGAGCACTGGCATCATAATGAACTTCCGCTTCATGCACAACCAAGGAGGAAGGTTATAGATACATAGAGTCACAGGCCAGGTGCTATGATTGCTGCTCTGCTCCCCAAAAGGATTAATGCCATATGCACTTATACCAAACCATAAGTTCCTTGCGTCACCTGCAAAGTCCGGCCACTTTCTCTCGATTTTTCTCCACTGCGACCCATCAGCGGGTACTCTCAACTTCCCGTCTTTCTTATGGTCTTCTTTGTGCCATCGCAACAACTTGGCATGCTCTTTGTTTCTGAACAGACGTTTCAACCGTGGTATTATAGGAGCATACCACATCACCTTCGCAGGAACCCTCTTCCTGGGGCGCTCGCCCTCAACATCACCAGGGTCATCTCGTCTGATCTTATACCGCAATGCATCGCATACCGGGCATGCATTCAAATTCTCGTACTCCTCACCGCGGTAGAGGATGCAGTCATTAGGGCATGCATGTATCTTCTGCACCTCTAATCCTAGAGGGCAGAGAACCTTTGGAAGCTTCTTCTTCATTATTTTCAGTAGCTTCCCAAATCCCTTGTCAGATACACCATTCTCTGCCTTCCATTGCAGCAATTCCAGTGCGGTACCGAGCTTTGTGTTGCCATCTTCGCAATTTGGGTACAACCCTTTTTTGTGATCCTCTAACATGCGATCGAACTTCAACTTCTCCCTTTCACTTTCGCATCCTCTCTGTGCATCAACAATGACCCGGCGAAGATCATCATCGGGCACATCTGGTGCCTCTTGATCTTCAGCTTCCCCCGTTGCAGTATCACCGTATTCAGGGAACATAGGATAGTTGTCATCATCCTCTTCTTCTTTGTTGTCTTCCATCATAACAGCTCTTTCTCCGTGCTTGGTCCAAACATTATAGTGTGGCATGAAACCCTTCTCAAGCAGGTGGAAGTGAAGGGTTTTCGTGGAAGAGTAATCCTTCGTATTCTCACAGACAGTACATGGACAATACATAAAACCATTCTGCTTGTTTGCCTCAGCCACATCGAGAAAATTATGCAGGCCCGTAATGTAGTCGGAGGTGCGTCGGTCACCGTACATCCATTGCCGGTTCATCTGCGTGCATTATATAATTAAGTATATCAAAAACCATTACAGAACATCATGAATAGAGAAATGACCAAATTAATACAAGTTCATCATCACATTAAAACCAAAGTACAGTAGTGATCAAATGTTATTACTGAAAAAATAAATACATAAAGTTCATACATAGTTCTCATAGAACAACATACAGCTCTCTAGAGCATCTAATTAAAACATACATTGAAACTAACATACAACTATGTAAAACATTTAAATGCAACAACAAATGCGATCAAAATCGTAACTAAGGTAACAATTGATCCAACAGCATAATGATACCAAGCCTCATTATCAATGGCATATTTTCTAATCTTTCTAATCTTCAAGCGCATTGCATCCATCTGGATCTTGTGTAGATCGACGACATCGGCAACATGCAACTCCAATTTCATCTTCTCTTCTTCAACTCTTTTCAATTTTTCTTTCAAATAATTGTTTCCTTTTTCAACTAAATTTAACCTCTCGACAAGAGGGTCGGTTGGAATTTCCGGTTCACATACCTCCTAGATAAAGACATCTATGTCAAGTTGGTCGGCATAATTGTCATAAACACTAAATGAAACAAATAGTTATAAAAGATAATAAACCACATCCGAATCATAGATCGGACGAGAGCTGACGGGGGCGGATATCAAAACCATGGCACTATATAATAACAAACAATAATACAAGTAGCCATATAAATCATACAAGTAAGAATTTTTTCTTTAAAAAAAAGATAAGAACAAGAGGCTCACCACGGCGGTGAGGACGGGGACGGGGACGGGACGACACCCTACACATGTGCAAACTAAGAAGTTAATTTGAGCTCAAATTGTGCATCTAAATCAAATAAACTCACACATACACTCCTCCACTAAAACCCACAAACCACACTACTTCTAGAGCATTTGAAATGAGCTAAACTAGCAGTGAGAGATGAAAGGATGAAGTTGCTAACCTTTTTAGAACACTTGGATAGTTGGTTCACCGCCAAACCTACACAAATCTTGGGGAAAATGGAGCTTGGAGGTCGAGCTTGGAGGAAGAACAGAGGAGAAAGCTTAAGTGTGGCTCCGGCATTTCATCAAACACCTCATGTGCATATATAGGCAAAAAATAGAGTAGCCCACACCTCCACCCTTCCACGGCCAAAAAACAGAGGAGATGGGGGGGGCGTGGATATATATAGGCAAAACTTTAGTCCCGGTTTGTGTCTAAAACCGGGACTAATGACCTACCCTTTAGTCCCGGTTCCAGACACCAACCGGGACTAAAGGACAGCAACCCCTTTAGTCCTGGTTGGTGGATGGAACCGGGACTAAAGATCCCAGCCGAACCGGGACTGATGCCTGCCGAGGCCCGGCCGGCGTCCTAGCCTCTCGAACCGGGACTGATGCTCCCATTAGTCCCGATTCGTAACACGACCGGGACTAATGCTCTGATCTGGCCAGGACCAAAGCCCTGTTTTCTACTAGTGACTTGTGCACCCAGTATAGCATGAAGGAAAGGCGGAGGATACAATTCCCTTGCAAATTGCAATGACAAGGCCGAGAGATATCACAAGTCTTTTCCTTATACCCTATGGGCTAACTTGCTTGTACTTCCCTCCCATCAATTCAAGCAATGCAAATGGAATCTTTTCTCGTAGGGAAGGCATAGGAGCAAAATAAAAATAAATGACTCCATTATTTTGGTTGCCCCTTGACGTTTAAATGAAAGAGAACTAGAGGTGGCAAAAAAAAAATTATCCAGACATATATTCAAGTAATAATGGATATGGTAAGGTAAGCAAAAATGCATCCATACTGCAAATTCTTCTCTGTCCATCTTCATATTTTAATCCACGTAAAATAACTCTGTCTGCATTCTTATTTTGTCCAACCCTGCATATTTGATAATGAAATATAAATATTTTAATGTGAATTCATGTCCTTTATATAAAATTAATAAAATGAAATAACTAAATAAGCTATATGTGAGAGAGTATGAAAAATATCTTGCCCCTACATAAGTTAGAATATGGAAACATTGTATCAATTTCAAAATAAAATATGGAAACAAATGCGGAAAAAACACTACTAATTTTTATCTGATCCATTTCCACCCCTGCCTATTGCCATGCATCCTATCAGGAAAAAAGAGATGAGCACATTAATAAGATGGAAGAAAGGTAAACATTGCGTGGCGATGCAATGCATTATCATGTAGCATATGAATTAGCATGCATGTTGTAATCATATGCACCTTTAGAGGAAAGGCTGAGGATACCATTACCAAGAAAAATTACAACTACAAAGCCTAGAGGAGGATAGGCCTAGAGGAAAGTAAAACACAATTATTATAGCATGTATAGTTGTTGGGCAGTTGCCCCTTTTCAAAAATATTTTTTGGTACTTCAAAAAAATATGAAACAATTCATAGTACTTAGTGATCACATATATTTAACATCTGTAAAATGTCGGGAAAAAATATGAAGTTTTGTGGGCTGTGTAAGAAAAATATCTCCTGTAAATAGTATGTACATAAGTAAGTTTTTTTTCACAGACTACTAAACTTTAGATTTTTCTATGAAATTTTGCAGATATAAAATACCGCAAGTTATTAGTAACCACTGTGATTTTTTTAATAATTTTTTATAGTGAAAAAATATTTAAGAAACACGGGAGCACACCGACGAATCAAGGTTTACCTAAACTAAAAGTACGGACTACCGAGTATACATAGAATGACAAATGAGTCCGGTCGCAATGCCAGGCCGAACCATTTAGCATAAGCGGCAAGTATTTGATAGCATGGAGGTCATCGCTATTAGCCACTTGGACCTCTAGGATGTAGTCGCCGATCCAAACCTTGGGATCCGTGGACCCGTCGTACTTCTCGCAATTTATGAGCTTGAAGCCGGCCGGGAAGGGGTGAGCGATTACTCGATCAGAGAACCAGGGCGGGTGCATCGCCAGCGGTTCTCCCCGACCACAGATGGCGTGACGCGCATCATCGAAGTCGACCTTCTCGCCGTATTTGGAGATGGTCGGCTTGTACACATCCCGGGCCCACAGGCGTAGCCTAGCTGCATGCTCGGCCGACGTCTCATGGCGGCGCCTGGACTGGTAGATCGTCCGAGGAGGCTCATCCTGAGGCGGGACCGGCGCTTTTCCTTGGTGCGGTAGCTTGAACTCGGCTTTCAGCTGCCGATGTTGCAAGATGCTTTTGCGGTTTTTTCGACGATGTTCCGGCACCTCGGGAGCGTATTTCCCGGTATCGGCCCGCCAGTCATCATGGCGGGAAGGCCGATCTCCAGCATTACGATGCAGGTCTTTTGCCCACGTGTGTTTGGAGACCGCACTGTGGTCTGCACTGGCGTCCAAATCCTTCATCAGGTTCTTGCCATGTTTGGCTGGTCTCACCTTGGCCGCCAGCCGCCTCTTCCCGTTTTTTAGGTTCTCCTCAGACTGGAGAAGCTGTAGCCAGCATTTTTCAATGAACTTGGCCCGCGCCTGCAATTCTTCCCTGTCTCTAGTAAACTTCTTGGCCGACCTGATCAGCTTTTCTCGGCATCCATTGTGGTGCTCACTTCCCAAAGACTCGTTGAGGATATCCTCATCGTAAGGGCTGAACTCACTATTAGCCTCCCCCTCGTGTAGTGACACCTCGGGTGGAGGGCTCTTGGGGCCATTGCCGTTGTTTCCGTTGGCGCCGTTTGGGCCGTCGCCGTCGCCGTCGTCGTCACCGCCACCGTTATTACCGGCGCCCGGCGTGTCCACCATGTAGACATCGTAGGTCGAGGTGGCTATCCACCTGCCCGTGGCTAGTGGCCGGCTCTCAGTAGATTCGCCGGCTTCCTCTTCCTCGTCTTCGACTTCGTCGGCTGTGCCTTCGAGGACGTCGGTGAGATCCTTGACGTTAGCAACGAGATGGGTGGTGGGTGTGTCGAAAAAATTGACTTTTCCCGGGGACTCCCAGATCTGATCGTACACCGAGACCGGGGAATCCGATGTCGCGAGCTTCTGAAACCGATCTAATATCTCGTCTAGAAGAAGTTTCTCACGCTCCTCCTGAGCCCGATCTGACATTGGGACCAGAGGGAGCAGCTTCGAGATCCGATCTGACACCGACCTCAGACAAGATTCCACGCATTCCTCCTGGGTCTGATCTGACATCGGACCCAGAGGAAGCGGCTTCGAGATCCGATCTGACATCAACCTCGGATTCTCACGCTCCACCAAGGCCTGATCTAAAATCAAGGCCTTGGGAAGCGGCTTCGGGATTCGACCTGATGTCAGCCCCGGTGCAGGATTCTCACACTCATCCTGGGCCTGATCCGACATTGGCCTCGGGGCAAGTGGCTCATGCTACTCCTCGACTTGGTGCGACACCAAGCACGTGAAGATCAGCTCTTAGCGGAGATCCGTGGTGTACTCCATGCTACCTAATCTGACGATCTGGCCTGGAGCGAAGGACTCGACCTGGTTGAGGTGGCCAGCCGAGTTGGCGACGCAGGTGACGCCACTGAAGACAAAGATTGGCCCCGGCATGAAGGTCATGCCGGAACTGATCAGCCCGCTGATGCGAACTCCCATCGAACCGCGACGATCACCGAGAAGGACCTGTATGGGCCACCACTGTCATAGCTAAATCCGGAAGATCTTGAGGTAGGGGATCCTAAGCTAGATGTCTTGCAACGATGGTAACAGGGACACGGGATTTTACCCAGGTTTGACCTCTCCGAGATAATACCCTACGTCCTACTCTTATTGTATTATTGCGTTGGGGTGTACAAAGTACAGGTGTTCTACCATGAGATTGTTCTTCTGTTTCTATGAGCCAGGCCCCTCGGTTTATATAGGATATCGGGGGGTCCTAGGTTACATGGATCCTACTCGGCTACTTACATGGAGACAGATTTTTCCACGAATCCGGCATCTTGTCGTGCATGCCTAGTCTTCCAGATCTTCTTTGTATGCGTCCTGGGCCGCCCAAAGTGGTCCAGGTCGGAACCGACAAGGGGTCCTCAGCCCGGCCCACCAGGCCGGGAACCGAGATGATGAGAGGCCCCTCGACAAATATGCGCAAGCTAGCCACAGAGCATACAAAAATTGTGCCTCCTCTAGGCCATGCCATTGTAATTTGCGTGGGACTTGTGCACCCAATATAGCATGAAGGAAAGGTGGAGGATACGCTTCCCTTGCGAATTGCAATGACAAGGCTGAGAAATGTCACAAGTCTTTTCCTTGTGCTTTATGGCTAACTTGCTTATACTTCCCTCCCATCAATTCAAGCAATGCAAATGGAATCTTATCTTGTTTGGAAGGCATAGGGGCACAATAAAAATAAATCACTCCGTTATTTTGGTTGCCCCCTGGCGTTTAAATGAAAGAGAACTAGAGGTGGCAATTTGTTATGTTTTGTTTATTTTATCCAGACATATATTCAACTAAGAATGGATATGGTAAGGTAAGCAAAAATTCATCCATAATGTAAATTCTTCTCTGTCCATATTCATATTTCAATCCACATAAAATAACTCTGTCTGCATTCTTATTTTGTCCAACTCTTCATATTTGATAATGAAATATACATATTTTAATTTCAATTCATGTTCCTTTATATAAAATTAATAAAATGAAATAACTAAATATGCTATATGTGAGAGAGTATCAAAAATATATTGCTCCTACATAAGTTAGAATAATGATAGTCCTATTCCTATTTGTCACAACATCCGGTTTGTATTCATATTCATATTGGTATCCATTTCAAAAGAGGATATGGAAACAAATGTGGAAAAAGAACTAATGATTTTTATCTGAGCCATTTCCACCGCTACCTATAGCCATGCATCCTATGAGGGAAATAAACATGAGCACATTAATAAGATGAAAGAAAGGTAAACTACTTCTGCAGATTTATTCTAACAATGAAAACATTGTGTGGCGATGCAATGCATTATCATGTAGCATATGAATTAGCATGCATGTTGTAATCTTATGCGCCTTTGGAGGAAAGGCCGAGGATACCATTACCTAGCAAAATTGCAATTACAAAGCCTAGAGGAGGATAGGCCTAGAGGAAACTAAAACACAATTATTATAGCTTGTAGTTGCTGGACAGTTGCCCTTTTTCATAAATATTATTTGGTACATCGAATAAAATATGAAAAAATTCATAGTACTTAGTAATCACATGTATTTAACATCTGTAAAATGTCGTACAAAAATATGAAGTTTCGTGGTCTGTGTAAAAAAAATATCCCCTGGTAAATAGTATCTACATAAGTAACTTTTTTTTTCACGGACTACAAAATTTATATTTTCGTATGAAATTTTGCTGATATCAAATACAGCAAGTTTTTAGTAAGCACTGTAAAAAAATTCGAAGTGAAAAAAATATTTAAGAAAAACGGGTGCATACCGGGGAATCAAGTCTTACCTAAACTAAAAGGACGGACTACCGAGTATACATGGAATGACAAATGAGGTAGTAAAAGTCAAAGTCTCAGCTACTAAAATATTTAGTTGGATCCAAAGTGACAAAGTGTGTGTATGTGTGTGTAGATATATTTTAGACTTTGAGCACAAGGTATATAGCTAATATTGAAAGACATACACGCGTCACAAATTATTTTGTCATGGAAAATCAGAAGGGTCGAAAAATACTCATGGCTGTTGGGGGCAGGACGGGTGTCCCTGTCCCTCCACCACCGATAAAGGAGAATATTAAAAAGAAAATGGCTCATTGACTTTTATCCTTCTCTCACTTTCGAACGGAGTAGAATCATATACGCCGGTCTCACTCAATAGGCCCCGTTTGGGTGTAGAGTTCAAATTTTACACATGTAAAATACATGTCCCCAAAAATACCTTTGTAATTAAAATACTTGTAAAATACAACCGCCGAGTTTTTTTTCTGTCTAAATACATGGTTTGCATAAAACAGCTGCATGCACTGAACTTTTTCGAAAAGGCCACTACTACCAAGCAACGCCCAAAGTAGGGCTCGGTGACTGAAAATATATACATATTGTATCACCAGAATTAACTTTGTTAATTTTGCGAAGTTTTAGATTTAAATATGCAAGTGCCAATGATATCATTGGTCTTTTATCACTATATAGATGCCTATGATATCTTTCCACGAGACAACGTTGCATTATTTCATTGAGTAAAAGTTATCCACGGTGACTTATCTTGGACGGTGCGCTCAAATTGGTCGTTGTGCATAGAAAACCCCATATGGGGACACCGCGGAGAAGGATGAACAACATGGATCTTCCATGGAGGCTGCCGACCAGCCCATTGGTGGACCATGGATCTTCCTCTCGAACATTGTTGTGAGGAACTTCCGGGTCTCTCTCCGGGTGAGGGATGATCCGAACCTTGGTGATGTGCTCGGACGCGCCAATCGGCAAGCTTAGAACAGCCGAAGGAATCACTCGCCCAAGGCTGTCACGAGCAGAGGAGCCCCGGCACCATGGACGCAGTCGCTTGGCAACCACATCGCCCACCGGGAAGACGGATCTGTGGACCAAGGTTCAGATCATCCCTCACCCGGAGAGAGACCCGGAAGTTCCTCACAACAATGTTCGACAGGAAGATCCATTGTCCACCAATGGGCTGGTCGTTAGCCTCCATGGAAGATCCATGTTGTTCATCCTTCTCCGGGGTGTCCCCATATGGGGTTTTCTATGCACAACGACCAATTTGAGCGCACCGTCCAAGATAAGTGACCGTGGATAACATTTACTCAATGAAATAATGCAACGTTGTCTCATGGAAAGATATCATAGGCATCTATATAGTGATAAAAGACCAATGATATCATAGGCACTTGCATATTTAAATCTAAAACTTCTCAAAATTAATAAAGTTAATTCTGGTGATACAATCTGTATATACTTTGGGCGTTGCTTGGTAGTAGAGGCCTGTTCGAAAAAGTTCAGTGCATGCAGCTGTTTTATGCAAACCATGTATCTAGACGGTTGTATTTTACAAGTATTTTAATTACAAAGGTATTTTTGGGGACATGTATTTTACATACGTAAAATTTGAACTCTACACCCAAACGGGGCCTATTGAGTGAGACCGGCGTATATGATTCTACTCCGTTCGAAAGTGAGAGAAGGATAAAAGTTAATGAGCCATTTTCTTTTTAATATTCTCCTTTATCGGTGGTGGAGGGACAGGGACACCCGTCCTGCCCCCAACAGCCATGAGTATTTTTAGACCCTTCTGATTTTCCATGACAAAATAATTTGTGACGCGTGTATGTCTTTCAATATTAGCTATATACCTTGTGCTCAAAGTCTAAAATATATATACACACATATACACACACTTTGTCACTTTGGATCCAACTAAATATTTTAGTAGCTGAGACTTTGACTTTTACTACCTCATTTGTCATTCCATGTATACTCGGTAGTCCGTACTTTTAGTTTAGGTAAGACTTGATTCCCCGGTATGCTCCCGTTTTTCTTAAATATTTTTTTCACTTCAATTTTTTTTACAGTGCTTACTAAAAACTTGCTGTATTTGATATCTGCAAAATTTTGTACAAAAATATAAATTTTGTAGTCCGTGAAAAAAAAGTTACTTATGTAGATACTATTTACCAGGGGATAATTTTTTACACAGACCACAAAACTTCATATTTTTGTACGACATTTTACAGATGTTAAATACATGTGATTACTAAGTACTATGAATTTTTTCATATTTTTTTCGATGTACCAAATAATATTTATGAAAAAGGGCAACTGTCCAGCAACTACAAAGCTATAATAATTGTGTTTTACTTTCCTCTAGGCCTATCCACCTCTAGGCTTTGTAATCGCAATTTTGGTAGGTAATGGTATCCTCGGTCTTTCCTGGAAAGCCGCAATAGATTACAGCATGCATGCTAATTCATATGCTACATGATAATGCATTGCATCACCACACAATGTTTTCATTGTTAGAATAAATCTGTTAAAGTTGTTTACCTTTCTTTCATCTTATTAATGTGCTCATCTTTATTTCCCTCATAGGATGCATGGCTATAGGTAGGGGTGGAAATGGATCAGATAAAAATCAGTAGTGCTTTTTCCGCATTTGTTTCCATATCCTCTTTTGAAATGGATACCAATATGAATATGAATACAAACCGGATGTTGTGACAAATAGGAATGGGAGTATCATTATTCTAAATTATGTAGGGGCAATATATTTTTGATACTCTCTCACATATAGCATATTTAGTTATTTCATTTTATTAATTTTATATAAAGGAACATGAATTGAAATTAAAATATGTATATTTCATTATCAAATATGAAGAGTTGGACAAAATAAGAATGTAGACAGAGTTATTTTATGTGGATTAAAATAAGAATATGGACAGAGAAGAATTTACATTATGGATGAATTTTTGCTTACCTTACCATATCCATTCTCAGTTGAATATATGTCTGGATAAAACAAACAAAACATAACAAATTGCCAACTCTAGTTATCTTTCATTTAAACGTCTGGGGGCAACCAAAATAAAGGAGTGATTTATTTTTATTGTGCTCCTATGCCTTCCAAACAAGATAAGATTCCATTTGCAATGCTTGAATTGATGGGAGGGAAGTATAAGCAAGTTATCCATAAAGCACAAGGAAAAGACTTGTGACATTTCTCAGCCTTGTCATTGCAATTTGCAAGGGAAGCGTATCCTTCGCCTTTCCTTCAAGCTACATTGGTTGCACAAGTCCGACGCAAGTTACAATGGCATGGCCTAGAGGAGGCACAATTTTTGTATGCTTTGTGGCTAGCTTGAGCATATTTGCCAAGGGTCCTCTCATCATGTCGGTTCCCGGCCTGGTGGGCCGGGCTGAGGACCCCTTGTCGGTTCCGACCTGGGCCACTTCAGGCGGCCCAGGACGCATACAAGGAAGATCTGGAAGACTTGGTGTACACGACAAGATGCCGGATTCGTGGAAGAATCTGTCTCCATGTAAGTACCCGACTAGGATCCATGTACCCTAGAACACATGTACTTTGTACACTCCAACGCAATAATACAATAAGAGCAGGAGGTAGGCTATTATCTCCTCGGAGAGCCCGAACCTGGGTAAAATCCTGTGTCCCTGTTACCATCTTTCCAAGACATCTAGCTTAGGATCCCCTACCTCAAGATCTACTGGATTTAGCTCTGACAGTGGTGGCCCATACAGGTCCTGCAAGGTGATCGTCACGGTTCGATAGGAGTTCGCATCAGCGTGCAGATCAGTTCAAGCATGACCTTCATGCTGGGGGAAATCTTCGTCTTCGGCGATGTCACCTGCGTTGCCAACTCAGCTGGCCACCTCAGCCAGGTCGAGTCCTTCGCTCCAGGCCAGATCGTCAGATTCGGTAGCATGGAGTACACCATGGATGTCCGCGAAGAGCTAATCTTCACGTGCTTGGTGTCACACCAAGTCGAGGAGCAGCATGAGCCGCTTGCCCCGAGGCCGATGTTAGGTTAGGCCCAGGATGAGCGTGAGAATCTTGCACCGGGGCTGACATCAGGTCAAATCCCAAAGCCGCTTCCCAAGGCCTTGATTTTAGATCAGGCCTTTGTGAAGCGTGAGAATCTGAGGTTGATGTCAGATCGGATCTCGAAGCCGCTTCCTCTGGGTCCGATGTCAGATCAGACCCAGGAGGAACACATGGAATCTTCTCTGAGGTCTGTGTCAGATCGGATCTCGAAGCTGCTCCCTCTGGTCCCAATGTCAGATCGGGCTCAGGAGGAGCATGAGAAACTTCTTCTCGACGAGATGTTAGATCGGTTTCAGAAGCTTGCGACATCGGATTCCCCGATCTCGGTGTACGATCGGATCTGGGAGTCCCCGGGAAAAGTCAATTTTTTCGACCCACCCACCACCCATCTCGTTGCTAACGTCAAGGATCTCACCGACGTCCTCGAAAGCACAGCCGACGAGGTCGAAGACTAGGAAGAGGAAGCTGACAAATCTACTGAGAGCCGGCCACCAGCCACAGGCAGGTGGACAGCCACCTCGAGCTACGATGTCTACATGGTGGACACGCTGGGCGCCGGTAATAACGGTGGCGGCGACGACGACGGCGATGGCCGAAACGGCGCCAACAGAAACAATGGCAATGACCCCAAGAGCCCTCCACCCAAGGTGTCACTACAGGAGGGGGAGCCTAATAGCGAGTTCAGCCCTTACGATGAGGATATCCTCAACGAGTCTCTGGGAAGTGAGCGCCACGACGGATGCCAAGAAAGGTTGATCAGGTCGGCCAAGAAGGTTACCAGAGACAGGGAAGAATTGCAGGTGTGGGCCAAGTTCGTTCAAAATGCTGGCTACAGCTTCTCCAGTTTGAGGAGGACATGAAAAATTGGAAGAGGCGGCTGACGGCCAAGGCGAGACCAGCCAAGCATCGCAAGAACCTGATGAAGGACTTGGACGCTGCTACAGACCACAGTGCGGTCTCCAAACGCACGTGGGCAAAATACCTGCATCGTAATGCATGAGATCGGCCTTCCCGCCATGATGACTGGGGGGCCAATACGGGGAAATACGCTGCCGAGGTGCCAGAACATCATCGAAAAAACTGCGATGAAGCATCTTGCAACATTGGCAGCTGAAAGCCGAGTTCAAGCTACCGCACCAAGGAAAAGCGCCGGTCCCGCTCAAGGATGAGCCACCATGACACGTCGGCCGAGCACGCAGCTCGTCTACGCCAGTGGGCCCGGGATGTGTACAAGCCGACCTTCTCCAAATACGAGGAGGAGGTCGAGTTTGATGGTGCACGTCACGCCATCCGTGGTCGGGGTGAACTGCTGGTGATGTACCTGCCCTGTTTCTCTGATCGAGTAATCGCTCACCCCTTCCTGGCCAGCTTCAAGCTCGTAAATTGCAAGAAATATGACGGGTCCATGGATCCCAAGGTTTGGATCGGCGACTACATCCTCGTGGTCCAAGTGGCTAACAGCGATGACCTCCATGCTATCAAATACTTGCCGCTTATGCTAAATGGTTTGGCCTGGCATTGCGACCGGACTCGATCAACACTTGGGCAGCCATGTAGTCCGAGTTCATGGCAAATTTCCAGGGGACATATGTTAAGCCCCCGGATGACGATGATCTGTGCCTCATCAAGCAGAAACCCGACGAGGCCATACGCAAGTTCTGGACTCGGTTCCTCAAGAAGAAAAATGAAATTGTCGATTGTAGTGATGCTGAGGCCCTAGCGGCGTTCAGGAACAATATCAACGATGAGTGGCTCTTCAAAGATTTCGGTCATTACAAGACGAAGACCATGGCTGCACTCATGGTCATGATGACCAAGTTCAGTGCTGGTGAAGATAACTGGCTCGCTAAGAAGAAGGGCCAGAGCGACGATCCCGGAACATCCGAGGTGTGCCATGGAAACAGAAAGCCACGACGCAACCGGCGTAATAAACGTCAAAACAACGATAGTGATGCTGAGGACGGTGATGTCAATGCCGGATTTGGCAACCAGCGCCAGGCCGGTGGTACCAAGAAGAAGCCATTCCAGGGAAAAAGGGGTGGCAGCGACTCGCAGCTGAACAAGATTTTAGACCAGCCCTGCGCCATTCACCCCTGAACAGCAGACCGGCCCACCAGTCACACAAATCAAAATTGCTGGGTCACCAAGCAAGCCACTCAACTCGGCAACAGCAACCCCGGAAAGCCCAACCCACACAACAACGATGAGGGAGACGGGCAACAGCCCGGAAGGGGCAACGGCGATCAGAAGGAATTCCCGCCCGGCCAAGGTGAAGGACGTAAGTATGATTTATGCGTCGCACACCACGAAGAGAGAATGGAAGCGCATGCTCCATGAAGTCTATGCCATGGAGCCCACGAAACCGAAGTAGAACCCCTGGTCAGAAATCCTGATCACGTTTGATCGCCGGGACCACCCGACCAGTGTTCGCCATGGCGGAGTCGCCGAGCTCGTCCTCGACCCCATTATTGACAGTTTTCACCTGACAAGGGTCTTGATGGAGAATGGCAGTAGTCTCAATCTCATCTACACGTAAACGTTAAAGAAAATGCAGTTTGACTCATCGCGCATTTAGCCCAGTAAGACCAAGTTTAAGGGTATCATCCCGGGCATAGAGGCTCAGTGCACAGGGAGGGTCACACTCGACGTGGTGTTCGGGACTCCCGACAACTATCGTCTTAAAGCTTTGAGCTTTGACATAGTCCCCTTCCAGAGTGGTTATCATGCATTGCTCAGTCGAACGGCTTTTGCACGCTTTTATGCTGTGCCGCAGTACGCGTACATGAAATTGAAGATGCCGGGCCCAAACGGCGTCATCACTATCTACGGCAATCCTGAAAAGTCTCTTAGGACTAAGGAGCAGACCGCAACCCTCACCGCCGAAGCCCAATCCGAGGCCTTGGCAGCCGAGGAGCTATCCGAGATGAGGTCAAGGTCGATAGGGACAACGTCGTTCTCGCGAAACACGCCAAGTCGATGTCTTTCAAGCCCGGGAATGACATCATCAAGTTCCAGATCCATCCCGAGGACCCATCCAAGATGGCCTAGATGGGATCCGGCCTGGACCCCAAATAGGAAAGCGTGTTCCATGACTTCCTCCGTGAGAATTGGGACATCTTTGCGTGGCATCCATCCGATATGCCAGGAATCCCAAGGGAGTTTGCGGAGGATAGCCTAAACATTATCCCCGGCTCTAAACCGGTCAAACAGGCATTGTGCAGATTCTCGGAGCCCAAGTGTAAGCCTATGGGTGAAGAGGTAGCGAAATTACTTGAAGCCGGCTTCATCCGAGAAGTAAAGCATCCGGACTGGCTATCAAATCTAGTCATGGTGCCCAAGAAGGGTCAATCTTGGCGTCTTTGGGTTGATTTCAAGGACGTTAACAAGGTGTGCCCAAAGGATCCATTTCCTTTGCCTCGCATTGACCAGATCATCGATGCCACGGCCGGGCACGACCTCCTCTGTTTTCTGGATGCGTATTCCGGATACCACCAGACCAAGATGAAGGTGTCTGATCAAGAGGCAACCTCGTTCATCATCCCTTATGGTCCGTTCTACTTAATCATGATGCCCTTTGGGCTCACGAGTGCAGGGGCCGCATATCAGCGGATGATCCAGATGTGTCTAGAGCCGCAGATTGGGACTACCGCAGAGGTGTACATCCATGATGTGGTCGTCAAGACCAGGAACACTGACACGCTCATTGACGACTTGCGCGAGACGTTCAAAAATCTCCATCATTTAACATCAAGCCCAATCCAGATGAAGCGCATTTTTCACCTGCCATCCGGGAAGCTCCTCAGATTCATCGTTTCCCAGTGTGGAATCGAGGCAAATCCGGACAAGATCAAGGCGTTGGCAAAGCTCAAGCCTCCCGAGAAGTTGAAGGATATCCAACGTCTTGCCAGATGCGTCGCCTCCCTTAGCCGGTTCATTTTCTGGCTCGGCGAGAAGGCGCTCCCTCTATACCGGCTCCTCAAGCAGACAGGTGACTTCAAGTGGACTGCTGAGGCTAGCGCTGCCTTAGAAGGAATCAAGGCGCTCCTGGCGACTAATCCCGTCCTCACCGCACCACACCCCCGAGAATCGATGTTGTTATACATCTCGGGCACCAGCCAGCTGGTCAGCGCGGTGCTGGTCGTGGAGAGGGTCGAAGAAGGCCATGCATATAAGGTACAGAGGTCGGTATACTATGTTTCCGAGGTGCTCACCCGGTGTAAGACGAGGTACCCGCACTACCAGAGGATTGCTTATGCAGTATTCATGGTTTCTCGGGAACTTCGACATTATTTCGAGGAGTGCCCTGTCACTATGGCATCTCAAGTCCCCTTGGATGACATCATCAACAACCAAGATGCCACAGGTCGGATCGCAAAGTGGGCCATCGAGCTCTTACCTTTCGAGATCCAATATCAGCCACGTCGGGCTGTCAAGTCCCAGGTGTTGGCAGATTTTTTCCCCGAGTGGACGAAAGCCGAGCTCCTTAAAAAGCACACTGCCTACACAAATTGGGTCATGTACTTTGACGGATCCAAAATGCTCACCAGACTGGGGGCTGGAGTCATCCTAATCTCGCCAACCGGTGACGTGATGAAGTACATGCTGCAAATTATGTACACAGACTCAAACAACGCGGTGGAATATGAGGTGCTACTGCACGGTCTTCAGTTGGCCGTCTCCATGGGGATCCAATGCATAGAAATCTGAGGTGATTCAGACCTCGCTCTCTCCCAGATGATGGCATACCAGAATGTTGTCATGCAGTTATCAGCTTGGTTTGACAGCCTAGAGTTCCACCACGTCCAACGCGACAGCTATCAGGCTACTGACACGCTGGCCAGATTGGGCGCACGACGGGAGCCGGTGCCCAAAAACATGTTCCTCGTGTGGCTGTTCAAGCCATCCATCAAGCTGCAGAGTGGACAGGAACCTGTCACTGAGACCGGGGCTCCGAGCCCGGCACCACAATACCTCTGGATGTAGAGCCCGACGATGATGTGATCGGGGGCTCAGAGATTGAGGTCACCTTCTCGATTCATGAAATCATGGTGGTCATCGCATCATGGACCGAGCCTATCCTCATCTATCTTCAACACAAGGAATTGCTCAAGGACTAGACAGAGGCATGCCAGATCGTCCGGTGTGCTGCCGCTTACGCCGAGCATGAGGGAGAGCTGTACAAGCGCAACGTTACTGGTATCTTCCAGCGCTGCATTTCTCTCGAGGAGGGCCGACAACTTTTACACAACATTCATGCTGGTACTTGTGGACACCATGAGGCTTCTCAAACCCTGGGGAGCAAGCCCTACCATGCGGGCTTTTATTGGCCCACGGCAAAGGCAAAAGCCGCTGATTTGGTAAGCAAGTGCATTGGTTGCCAGCTATTCGCAAAGGCCAGCCACATACCAGCTACAGCCCTCAAAATGATTCCTATAACCTGGTCGTTCGTGCTCTGGGGGTTGGACATGGTCAGACCACTTCGTAAGGGCGAGTCTGGTAATAAGTACTGTTGGGGAACGTCGCATGGGAAACAAAAAATTTCCTACGCACACGCAAGATCTATCCATGGTGATGAGCATCTACGAGAGGGAGAGTGAATCTACATACCCTTGTAGATCGCTAAGCGCAAGCGTTAAGAAACGCGGTTGATGTAGTCGAACGTCTTCGCGATCCAAATCGCAAGTCGTCCCTCGATCCAAACACGATCTAGCGCCGAACGGACAGCACCTCCGCGTTCAACACACGTACTGCTTGATGACGCCTTCACCTCCTCGATCCAGCGAGCGATGGTGAAGTAGTAGATGAGTTCCGGCAGCACGACGGCGTGGTGATGGTGGTGAGGAAAAATCTCTGCAGGGCTTCGCCAAGCACTACGGAGATTATGACGGGATGAACTAGAGGGTTAGGGTTGCCGGCACACGGCTTGGGGAAATCTTGATCTATCCCGTATGCTAGCCCTGCCCCTCTATTTATATGTTGAGCCCTGGGGTCTAAACTTGGAGAGAAAGCCTCCACAAGGTCGGTTTTGCCCGCACAAGGTCGGTTTGGCCCGCACGGAAAGTGTCCCACTCGGATTCCAGCAGTACCGCGCACAAGCGGTAGTACCGCTCACGAGCGGTAGTACCGCTTGAGCGGTAGTACCGCTGCACACAAGCGGTAGTACCGCTTACGCGGTAGTACTGCCTTACCAGCGGTAGTACCGCTTAAGGCAGCAGCAAAACTTCCTTTTGCACTTTCCAATACCTCGTGGGCGTTACCCCTTTCGCCCATATAAAGTGTTGCTGCACCCGAACACTTCGGTAAACACCCGGAACCCCTTCCGGTGAATTCCGGAACCCTTCCGGAGATCAAAACACTATTATCACATATATCAATCTTTACCTCCGGACTCTTCCGGAGATCCTTGTCATGTCCGGGATCTTATCCGGGACTCCGAACAACCTTCGGTCACCAACACAATAACTCAACTATACTAATCGTCACCAAACGTTAAGTGTGTAGACCTTGCGGGTTCGAGAACTATGCAGACATGACCGAGACACCTCTACGGCCAATAACCAATAGCGGGACCTGGATGCCAAATATTGGTTCCTACATATTCTACGAAGATCTTCATCGGTTGAACCTCTATGTCAAGGATTCAGTTAATCCCGTATACTGTTCCCTTTGTTCTTCGGTATGTTACTTGCCCGAGATTCGATCGTCGGTATCTCTATACCTAGTTCAATCTCGTTACCGGCAAGTCTCTTTACTCGTTCCATAATACAAGATCTCGTGGCTAACACTTTAGTCACATTGCTTGCAAGGCTCATTGTGATGTTGTATTACCGAGTGGGCCCTGAGATACCTCTCCGTCACACGGAGTAACAAATCCCAGTCTTGATCCATGCCAACCCAACAGACAACCTCGAAGATACCTGTAGAGCACCTTTATAGTCACCCAGTTACGTTGTGACGTTTGATACACACAAGGCACTCCTACGGTGTCAGTGAATTGCATGATCTCATGGTCATAGGAACAGATACTTGACATGCAGAAAACAATAGCAATAAACTGACACGATCATATGCTACGTTTATAGTTTGGGTCTTGTCCATC
The DNA here is from genome assembly GCA_039707655.1 of Elymus sibiricus. Lineage (NCBI taxonomy): Eukaryota > Viridiplantae > Streptophyta > Magnoliopsida > Poales > Poaceae > Elymus > Elymus sibiricus. Next base: position 53,440,778 of record CM077676.1, on the reverse strand, counting down.
ACATCATTCTCCCAATGATGTGATCCCGTTATCAAATGACATCTCATGTCCATGGCTAGGAAACCTTCACCATCTTTTGATCAACGAGCTAGTTAACTAGAGGCTTAATAGGGACACAGTGTTGTCTATGTACCCACACATGTATTTGAGTTTCCAATCAATACAATTATAGCATGGATAATAAACGATTATCATGAACAAGGAAATATAATAATAACCAATTTATTATTGCCTCTAGTGCATGCTCGAGGACTAGACAGAGGCATGCCAGATCGTCCGGTGTGCTGCCGCTTACGCCGAGCATGAGGGAGAGCTGTACAAGCGCAACGTTACTGGTACCTTCCAGCGCTGCATCTCTCTCGAGGAGGGCCGACAACTTTTACACAACATTCATGCTGGTACTTGTGGACACCATGAGGCTTCTCAAACCCTAGGGAGCAAGCCCTACCATGCGGGCTTTTATTGGCCCACGGCAAAGGCAAAATCCGCTGATTTGGTAAGCAAGTGCATTGGTTGCCAGCTATTCGCAAAGGCCAGCCACATACCAGCTACAACCCTCAAAATGATTCCTATAACCTGGTCGTTCGTGCTCTAGGGGTTGGACATGGTCAGACCACTTCGTAAGGGCGAGTCTGGTAATAAGTACCTCATCATCATGCTCGACAAGTTCACAAAGTAGATTGAAGCGAAGCCCGTCATCACCCAAGCCGCCGAGTCGGCTATCAAATTCATATCCGGTGTGGTTCACCATTACGGTATTTCCCACAGTATCATCACGGACAACGGGTCGAATTTCTCCTTGGATGCCGTCTAGGATTGGTGCATTGCATGCAATATCAAGCTGGACTACGCGTCGGTGTATCATCTACAAACCAATGGGCAGGTCGAACGTGCCAACGGGTTAGTCCTCGGCGGCATTAATCCAAGGTTGGTCAGATCCTTAGAAAAGGCTAACAAAAAGTGGGTCGAGGAGCTCAACTCCGTCCTCTAGAGTCTACGCACCACGCCTAACCATTCTACAAGTTATACGCCATTTTTTATGGTGTACGGCGTTGAAGCTATGCTCCTGATACGTCTCCATCGTATCTACTTTTCCAAACACTTTTGCTCTTGTTTTGGACTCTAATTTGCATGATTTGAATGAAACTGACGCTGTTTTCAGCAGAAGTGCCATGGTGTTGTTTTTGTGCAGAAATCAAAGTTCTCGGATTTGGACGAAACTTTTTGGAGAATTTTTAAGGAATATATAAAAATTATTGGCGCAAGAATCAATAGAAGAGGGACCACCTGCTGCCCACATGGCAGTAGGGCGCGACCCCCCTAGGGCGTGCCGTGGTGCCTTGTGGGGCCCACATGCGTCCATCTGACCTAATTCCAATGCTATAAATTCTATTTCCCCGAGAAAAAAATAAGAGGAGAAGTTTCATCGCATTTTACGATACAGAGCCGCCGCCACCTCATGTTCTTCATTGGGAGGGCTGATCTGGAGTCCGTTCGGGGCTCCGGAGAGGGGGATTCGACTCCATCATCATCATCAACCATCCTCCATCACCAATTTCATGATGCTCACCACCGGGCGTGAGTAATTCCTTCGTAGGCTTGCTGGACGGTGATGTGTTGGATGAGATTTATCATGTAATCGAGTCAATTTGTTAAGGCTTTGATCCCTAGTATCCACTATGTTCTGAGATTGATGTTGCTATGACTTTGCTATGCTTAATGCTTGTCACTAGGGCCCGAGTGCCATGATTTCAGATCTGAACCCTCCATGTTTTCATGAATATATATGAGTTCTTGATCCTATCTGCTTGTCATCACTAGTAGAAAACAGGGCTTTGGTCCTGGCCAGATCAGAGCATTAGTCCCGGTCGTGTTACGAACCAGGACTAATGGAAGCATCAGTCCCGGTTCGAGAGGCTAGGACGCCGGCCGGGCCTCGGTAGGCATCAGTCCCGTTTTGGCTGGGATCTTTAGTCCCGGTTGGTGTCTAGAACCGGGACTAAAGGGTAGGTCATTAGTCCCGGTTTTAGACACAAACCGGGACTAAAGTTTTGCCTATATATATCCACGCCCCCCATCTCCTCTGTTTTTTGGCCGTGGAAGGGTGGAGGTGTGGGCTACTCTGTTTTTTGCCTATATATGCACATGAGGTGTTCGATGAAATGCCGGAGCCACACTTAAGCTTTCTCCTCTGTTCTTCCTCCAAGCTCGACCTCCAAGCTCCATTTTCCCCAAGATTTGTGTAGGTTTGGCGGTGAACCAACTATCCAAGTGTTCTAAAAAGGTTAGCAACTTCATCCTTTCATCTCTCACTGCTAGTTTAGGTCATTTCAAATGGTCTAGAAGTAGTGTGGTTTGTGGGTTTTAGTGGAGGAGTGTATGTGTGAGTTTATTTGATTTAGATGCACAATTTGAGCTCAAATTAACTTCTTAGTTTGCACATGTGTAGGGTGCCGTCCCGTCCCCGTCCCCGTCCTCACCGCCGTCGATCGCCCGCGCCGATCTCGTCGCCGGCACCACCGTGGTGAGCCTCTTGTTCTTATCTTTTTTTTAAAGAAAAAATTCTTACTTGTATGATTGATATAGCTACTTGAATAATTTTATTACTTGTATTATTGTTTGTTATTATATAGTGCCATGGTTTTGGTATCCGCCCCCGTCAGCTCTCGTCCGGTCTATGATTCGGATGTGGTATATTATCTTTTATAACTATTTGTTTCATTTAGTGTTTATGACAATTATGCCGACCAACTTGACATAGATGTCTTTATCTAGGAGGTATGTGAACCGGAAATTCCAACCGACCTTCTTGTCGAGAGGTTAAATTTAGTTGAAAAAGAAAACAATTATTTGAAAGAAAAATTGAAAAGAGTTGAAGAAGAGAAGATGAAATTGGAGTTGCATGTTGCCGATGTCGTCGATCTACACAAGATCCAGATGGATGCAATGCGCTTGAAGATTAGAAAGATTAGAAAATATGCCATTGATAATGAGGCTTGGTATCATTATGCTGTTGGATCAATTGTTACCTTAGTTGCAATTTTCATCGCATTTGTTGTTGCATTTAAATGTTTTACATAGTTGTATGTTAGTTTCAATGTATGTTTTAATTAGATGCTCTAGAGAGCTGTATGTTGTTCTATGAGAACTATATATGAACTTTATGTATTTATTTTTTCAGTAATAACATTTGATCACTACTGTACTTTGGTTTTAATGTGATGATGAACTTGTATTAATTTGGTCATTTCTCTATTCATGATGTTCTGTAATGGTTTTTGATATACTTAATTATATAATGCACGCAGATGAACCAGCAATGGATGTACGGTGACCGACGCACCTCCGACTACATTACGGGCCTGCATAATTTTCTCGATGTGGCTGAGGCAAACAAGCAGAATGGTTTTATGTATTGTCCATGTACTGTCTGTGAGAATACGAAGGATTACTCTTCCTCGAAAACCCTTCACTTCCACCTGCTTGAGAAGGGTTTCATGCCACACTATAATGTTTGGACCAAGCAAGGAGAAAGAGCTGTTATGATGGAAGACAACAAAGAAGAAGAGGATGATGACAACTATCCTATGTTCCCTGAATACGGTGATACTGCAACGGTTGAAGCTGAAGATCAAGAGGCACCAGATGTGCCCGATGATGATCTTCGCCGGGTCATTGTTGATGCACAGAGAGGATGCGAAAGTGAAAGGGAGAAGTTGAAGTTCGATCGCATGTTAGAGGATCCCAAAAAAGGGTTGTACCCAAATTGCGAAGATGGCAACACAAAGCTCGGTACCGCACTGGAATTGCTGCAATGGAAGGCAGAGAATGGTGTATCTGACAAGGGATTTGGGAAGCTACTGAAAATAATGAAGAAGAAGCTTCCAAAGGATAACGAATTGCCTAACAGTACGTACGAAGCAAAGAAGGTTCTCTGCCCTCTAGGATTAGAGGTGTAGAAGATACATGCATGCCCTAATGACTGCATCCTCTACCGCGGTGAGGAGTACGAGAATTTGAATGCATGCCCGGTATGCGGTGCATTGCATTATAAGATCAAACGAGATGACCCTGGTGATGTTGAGGGCGAGCGCCCCAGGAAGAGGGTTCCTGCGAAGGTGATGTGGTATGCTCCTATAATACCACGGTTGAAACATCTGTTCAGAAACAAAGAGCATGCCAAGTTGTTGCGATGGCACAAAGAAGACCGTAAGAAAGACGGGAAGTTGAGAGTACCCGCTGATGGGTCGCAGTGGAGAAAAATCGAGAGAAAGTGGCCGTACTTTGCAGGTGACACAAGGAACTTATGGTTTGGTATAAGTCCAGATGGCATTAATCCTTTTGGGGAGCAGAGCAGCAATCATAGCACCTGGCCTGTGACTCTATGTATCTATAACCTTCCTCCTTGGTTGTGCATGAAGTGGAACTTCATTATGATGCCAGTGCTCATCCAAGGCCCTAAGCAACCCGGCAATGACATTGATGTGTACCTAAGGCCATTAGTTGAAGAACTTTTATAGCTGTGGGACATAAAAGGTGTACGTGTGTGTGATGAGCACAAACAGCAGGAATTTGACCTACGAGCGTTGTTGTTTGTAACCATCAATGATTGGCCTGCTCTTAGTAACCTTTCAAGACAGACAAACAAGGGATACCACGCATGCACGCACTGTTTAGATGAGACCGAAAGTATATATTTGGATAAATGTAAGAAGAATGTGTACCTGGGACATCGTCGATTTCTTCCGACCAAGCATGCCTTAAGAAAGAAAGGCAAGCATTTCAAAGGTGAGGCAGATCACCGGAAGAATCTTGTCCTCCATACTGGTGATGATGTACTTGATATGGTCAAGGATTTACAAGTAATCTTTGGAAAGGGTCCTGGCGGACAATCTGTTCCGATTGACGCTGACGGACACGCACCCATGTGGAAGAAGAAATCTATATTTTGGGACCTACCCTATTGGAAAGACCTAGAGGTCCGGTCTGCAATCGACATGATGCACGTGACGATGAATCTTTGCGTGAACCTACTAGGCTTCTTGGGCATGTATGGGAAGACCAAAGATACACCGGAGGCACGGGAGGACCAGCAACGTATGAACGAAAAAGACGGCATGCATCCAAAGCAGTATCAAGGTCCTGCCAGCTACGCTCTTACCAACGCAGAGAAGGAAATCTTTTTTGAATGCCTGCTCAGTATCAAGGTCCCGTCTGGCTTCTCGTCGAATATAAAGGGAATAATAAATATGGCAGAGAAAAAATTCCAGAACCTAATGTCTCATGACTGCCACGTGATTATGACACAACTGCTTCCGGTTGCATTGAGGGGGCTTCTACCAGAAAATGTTCGATTAGCCATTGTGAAGCTATGTGCATTCCTCCATGCAATTTCTCAGAAGGTAATCGATCCAGAAATCCTACAAGGTTACAGAATGATTTGGTCCAATGTCTTGTCACTTTCGAGTTGGTGTTCCCACCATCCTTCTTCAATATTATGACGCACGTCCTAGTTCACCTAGTCGACGAGATTGCAATTCTGGGTCCTGTATTTCTACACAATATGTTCCCCTTTGAGAGGTTCATGGGAGTCTTAAAGAAATATGTTCCTAACCGTGCTAGTCCAGAAGGAAGCATCTCCACGGGCCATCAAACAGAGGAGGTCATTGAGTTTTGTGTTGACTTTATTCCTGACCTTAAGCCGATTGGTGTTCCTGAATCGCGGCATGAGGGGAAACTGGGTGGAATAGGCACGCTAGGACCGAACTCAATAATATGTAGGGACGGGCATTCTTGGGCGCAAGCACACTACACAGTTCTATAGAATTCTACCTTGGTGGCCCCGTATATCAATGAACACAAGAATATTCTACGCTCCAAACACCCGGAGCAGTCTGACGACTGGATTACACGTGAACACATGGGGACTTTCGGCGGTTGGTTGCAAACACATCTCATGGGTAACACCACTGTTGGAGATGAGCTGTACTTGTTGGCCAGGACACCATCTTTGACTGTATTGACTTTCCAAGGGTACGAGATAAATGGGAATACATTTTACATGATCGCCCAAGATAAAAAGAGCACCAACCAAAACAGTGGTGTCCGCTTTGATGTAGCAAACACCAATAGGGCAAAGGACACATATTATGGTTACATAGAGGACATATGGGAACTTGACTATGGACGTGATTTTAAGGTCCCTTTGTTTCGGTGCAAATGGGTCAATCTGTCAGGAGGCGGGGTACAGGTAGACCCGCAGTACGGAATGACAACAGTGGATCTCAACAATCTTGGGTACACAGACGAACCATTCGTCCTAGCCAATGATGTGGCGTAGGTTTTCTATGTGAAGGACATGTCTACCAAACCGAGAAAAAGAAAAGATAAGGAAGCGAATACATCATAGGATGAGCCAAAGCGCCACATAGGTCTTTCAGGGAAAAGAAACATCGTGGGAGTGGAGGACAAGACAGACATGTCAAAAGATTATGAAAAGTTTCATGAAATTTCTCCCTTCAGAGTGAAGACTGACCCAAGCATCCTGTTAAATGATGAAGATTATCCATGGTTACGGCGCAATAAGCAAGGGACACACGCGAAGAAATAGTTTTATACCCCAAGATCCCACTATGGGATGTGACCGGCTTCACCGCCATCACTTTCTCTCTAGTGTGAGTTTCCGGACTTATAGCTGGAAAGTGCCACTTCGGACAAACCGGAGGGAATCTTTGTAAGAGCTAGCTAGGGCATTTTAGCATTTGAAACACGATTTTAGAATAATTATTTATTAACTTATGAAATTTCAATTATTCCTATCCTTTCAGTCCCATGTTTTGCAAGGTTGATCATACGCGGTTAGTCCCGGTTGGTGGCTCCATATAAAATAACAAGGTTAATATAGACATGGCTTAAACGGCTTGACATAGATGAATACAGCAGAAGCATCGGATATGATAAGAGAGAAACGTTGTATGACATAAAGTTGGAGGTACTATGTGGTTTCTCTGATCGGAGATGATAAGAGAGAAACATTGTATGACATAAAGAAAATATAACATTATTAGGTTAACAGAAAATACTATGAATCTTCTATGTGTCTATGCATCAATATAAATTAGGTTACCAAAAAGTATCGGAATTTATGGTGAATATGTTGCGGCAATGGTATATATGAAAATAACTTGATAGAACTAGCTATTTTGTACACTATCTGTTGAAAATCTATATCATGAAATAAAGTTACATAAAATTCTAGTTATGATCAACTAAAACAAAACTATAATATTCTTCAATAGCAAAAAGAATCAACAAAAAAGCTTTTATAAAACTCTAGTTATGATCAAAATAATATTAACTTAAAATTATATAAAAATGAGGTACATACCTCCGACTTTACCTCAAGCCCGATCCTCTCTATAAAATTGACATAACATATGCAAAAAATAACATAAAAAATAAAAAATAAAATTGACATAACATATGCAAAAAATAACATAAAAAATAAAAAAACATAACATATGCAAAAAATTAAAATTGCCATAACATAAAAAATAAAAAGACATAACATGTGCCATATATTTTATAGTGCTTATGAAAGAATATTAAAATTGACATAACATATGCAAAAAAATAACATAAAAAATAAAAAAACATAACATATGTAAAAAATAACATAAAAAATAAAAAAATACCCGCCAACTAGCAGACACCATGGCCTGCATACGACTAGAAACCCAACTCTATATGGGCCAGGATGCAGGCCCGCGGGGCTAGTAGGCCCAACAGGGCAGAGGTTAGGCAATTAACTGCCTGCTTTAAAGAGGAGCTTGGGAGAGAGATCGCAGCCGCATATATAAATCGGTGCGATCTCCTCTCGCTTGGCGAGGTGGGACTAAACTTTCACCACCCCACGGCTGTTCCACCCTTTAGTCCCGGTTGGTGGCTAGGACCGGGACTAAAGGCCCCCCTTTAGTCCCGGTCCGAGCCACCAACCGGGACTAAAGGCCTGGGTTTCCCGCCCTTTGGGCTGGCAAAATTTACCTTTGGTCCAGGTTGGTGGCTCGGACCGGGACTAAAGGGGGGCCTTTAGTCCCGGTTGGAGCCACCAACCGGGACTAAAACTCTGTGTATATAAGCAACACTTAGAAAATTTTCCAAACACCATCTACAGTTTTCGATCTCCCTCTCCCCCAATGCTGAAGACCACCTCGACGCCGCCAGGCTGCCGGACCTCGCCGTCGTCTCCGAGCCGTCCCCGAGCCCGCTCCTCATCGCCGGACCTCCTCGCCCTCCTCGTCGCCGGACCTCCTCGCCCTCCTCCCCGAGCCCGCTCCTTGTCGCCACCCCCGACGCCATCCCCGAGCCCTGCCCCGACGCCATCGCCGACGCCTCCTCGCTATGAACGCCGCCCCGATCCCCTCCTCCTCCTCGCTGCTGGCCGACGCTGACCCCTCTCTCTGAACCAAATTCAGTTAATTGAATTTTTCGACAGTGAACAGTGTGCACACAACCTATATGATGAAATGACAGAGAGGTCTAGGCATTTTAGGAATTTTTGTGGTGAGGTGTTGATGTATATAAGAGAGTTTGGCAAAGTTTTAGAATTTTTGGAGCTATAAAAATTGAGTTTGTATCAGAGAGTTTGTTTCTGGTCCAAATTTGAATTGAAGGAAATTTGAAATTTTTGAACTGTGGAACCCAAAGTCTTTGGTGAAATGGGTTGTAGGTACTGTCTAGTTGCTAGGATAATTTTGGTGGGAGCAGAAGACTTGTAGAAAATATGGTTCCTTTGTAAACCAAAGAAACCATGAACAAAATAAATTCCAACTTTGGAATTTTAGTAAATATTGTAGAAATATTTTTGTAAGGTGGAAAAGAGTTATAGCATTATTCATGATCTCAAAGTCATTGATATTATTCATGTGTAATATTTATGCAAATGTTTTATAGCATTATTCATGATCAAAGTCATTTTTTATAGCATTATTCATGATCAAAGTCATTTCATTTGTGATATTTTTGTTCCGAGCGTATGTAATGAATTTGTGATATTTTCATGTGTAATATAATTTTTTGTTCATTGAGATGAGATAGATGTTTTGTGAAGATGAGATGAGATGGAAGAGAATTTTTTTTAGGTTTTTGTGAACATAGAAATTTTTGTAACATGTATGTGTTTGATCACCGCGGGCTTATATAGTTGATTGGACTTTGGAGTGCATATTTAGTCGAGTCCAACATCAATATTAGTGAATGATTTCAGATTGTTGGGCACCGCGGAGAGTTGTGAGAGGAGATTTCCCTTTGATTGTGAGGCATATGAAAACCTGATTTGCACGTCGCACAGGCATGAGAGAGGCAGTCCGCAAAGTATCCTCTCCCGAAAGATAGGACGACTCATCAGATATGATTCTAGATAATGTCCAATGCCTCATATCGCGAATATAGTTATATTGGATAATTGATCTTCATATAAATGAAGCATAAAAGTTTAGCAATCACTTACAAATTTTCATGTTGTTCATTGACTTCGACATGAGGGGGGGGGTCGTTAAAACATAACCCCGATAATTTTGGTATAACTTCGACATGAGGGGGGAGGGGGTCGTTAAAACATAACCCCGATAATCCACTAATCCATTGCTCATATGCATATGATTCCTTGTTGTGATTAGGTCTATGTTTGCCACTAATCCATCTCTCATGGTTGTATATTACCATGTTGTAATATTTGCTGAAACTATGGAACACGATAGAGACTTAGAAAAAGAAGAGATGTTGGGGGATATAATCTGCGACGGAGGTGATGATAGCCCCTCACAGTTTCTCAACGACTCCGATGGTCGAATGCAGGAGGGAAGAGAAGATGACGGCTCCGCCGGTGTTGGAGCCTTAACTGTTGCAAAGTCCGGCGAGGTATATATATTAATTAAGCCTCTGCTGACTAGATGCATTAATTGTTTTGTATGTACATATATTAACGCTTCTTTCTTCTTTTAGCCCTCCGGATCGAGCGAAACTTCTATAAGGAGACGAGACCCGAAGAAAACGTTGGGCGAGAATGAAAGGTTCACGATCGAAGAAGTCGATCCAGATGGCAAACCGACTGTTCCCAAGCGGACCCAAGACCGGTTTATACATCAGTGCGGAGTTGTTGTTAGGGACAGCGTCCCGATCAGCATCCAATAATGGAATAAGAAGAAGGACGACGGAGTTTCTTATGTCGACGATATATGCAAAGATGAGCTTTGGAACTCGCTCATGATAAATTTCAGCCTACCGCCAGAGGATGATCCAAATAACCCAGTTATACAGCAAAAAGACAAAAATGGGCTCTTAAGAAGATGGCAGAACAATTCAAGAACTGGAAGAAAATATTGAACGAACAGTTTGTCGAGAAAGATGAGACTCCAGAATTCACCGGTCAATATGCAAAGATAAAAGATCACTGGCCCGCATTTGTGGCGTACAAGAAATCGGAGAAAGCTAAGAACAGGTCACAGACAAATAAGCTAAATGCTTCAAAGAAGCTGTATCACCATGTTACGGGGTCAGTTGGCTACAAGGTTGCCCGACCTACGTGGGACAAAGCTGAGAACGACCTGCTTGCTAAAGGGATCCAACCAGCGACATTGAACTGGCCCGAACGGGCAAGGACTTGGTTCTTCGGGCATGGGGGAACTTTGGACCCAGAAACAGGGAAGTGTGTTTACAGGGAAGTGTGTTTACACGAAAGAACAATTTGAAACACCCGTCATAAAGATTCAGGAAGCAATCAAGGACGTGCAGGAAGGGAGGTTCCATCCCGACAGTGAGAAGGACGAGCTGTCACGCGCCCTCGGGAATCCTGAACACCCTGGACAAACACGAGGCACATCAGGCTCCGTTCCGTGGGTGCATGGGTTTCCCGACAGCACTGGTTATAGAAGCCGAGGGAGAAAGAAGAAAGAGGAAGCAGACCGGATGCAGAATGTAGAACAAAGATTAGCGTTGCAGGAGAAGAAACTAGAGGCACTTACCAGTCAGCGAGCTACCAGCCCACCATCTCAGCAACATGAAGATCCTTCATTCGATACTGCCCACGAAGCTACCCCACCATCTCAACAGAAAAGTAGCATGGCTTCCACGGAGCTCGTTCGGCCTGATATCACGGATCCTCGCTACCCCGTGGATGATATCACGGAGAGGGAACATTGTGAGCTAATGGAGAAATGCATCAACCTAACCTTGAAGATGGCGGTCGGCTATGTCTTACCTCCTTGACCTGATGGAACTTTCCATTGCAATCCGATTCCAGATGGCTTTGCTATTGTTGGGGTGGATGAAGTTACCAACGGATTCGAGGGGCTGGAGCTTGAGTACCCTACAGGTGAAGGGGAGACTCATCTGGTAGATGCCGTAAGGACTACCATTCTATGGAGAAAGGAATACATCGTGCTTCCACAATGGACGCCGCGTCAGCAGACTCAGCCGGAGGAGGCCCCTCAGCAGACTCCTCACAGTCCAGCTCTATCTCTGCTGCCTCAGTCATCTCAGCCGCGTCACAACACTCCGCCGCCTCAGCTGTATCCGCCGCGTCAGTGGACTCCGCCGGAGGAGGCCCCTCAGCAGAATCCTCCGCCGCCTCAGCTGTCTCCGCCGCCTCAGCGGACTCCGCCTTCTCCGCCGCGTCAGCTGACTCCGCCTCCTCAGCAACGGCGGAAGAGACCCGCCGCAGCTCCGGCGGCTAGCAGTACAACTACGAAGAAATCCAGAGCAGGTCCAAGCGTCAAGAAGGCTCCTGCCAAGTTACCATACGACATGACTGAGGAGGAAAACAACGAGTTCGTGGCTGCCGATGTGAAACGCCAGTTTGCACCAAAACGTCCAGATCCAAAGGAGAAAATAGATTCGGTAAAAGCGAAGCGCTGTCTGGATGCCCTTAAGCGACCACCACCGCCTCCGCCTCTATCACACTATGACCGCTTTATTGTAAAGACATTTCATGAAGTGAAAAGGTCGAGAAGTAGCAGAAGTAGCAGTGCTGCAAGAAGTGGGAAAACAATTCCCCAGCTCGGTGAACAGGAAAAACAATCGTGCCCCCCGCTCAAGGTGTTTCCCGATATCGCTAAAGATCCGGGGGTAGCAGCCGCTCATCCTGGTTACACTCTTGGTGATTACTTAGGCGATGAGGTACAGTTTGAAATGGTTGGGGTAGCCTTTAGATACCAGCACGGGAAGCCTCTCGTCAGACCTGAGCAGCTCCCACAACTATCAACGATGATGCGAAGATTGCATGACTGGTACTTGAAAGCCTACAATGAAGGGACCAACAGTATCTACGTGGGAATTAAAGATGAGCACTACTTCAATGGAGTCGAGGCATTGTACATTGAATTTGAAGAATTATTTCAGTTATACAATCAAGACGCTCTCGACAAAACTATCGTCAGTTGCTATTGTCTGTAAGTATTTTTTCTGTAATTAAGTCTCTAGCTCAGCTCGTTCATTGCATGTATAATTATCCTCACACTATATTATGCAGATTGAAGATCCTCAAATGCAGAGGAAAAATCTATGACATTGGGTTCATTAACCCAAATACCGTAAATGAATATACGGTACAAAAAAACCCCGATGATACAGAGCAAAACTTGCTAAAGGCTTTACTTGGACAACAAAACAAAAGGGAAATACTATTTCCTTAGAACTTCCAGTGAGTGTTACTGTCTTGTGCACATTCTGTTTCGCTTACTCGAGGTTAAGTGTAATTGATGAGTTATGCGTGCGCAGGTTTCACTATATTCTGCTAGCCATTCAGCTTGATGCGGGACTAGTAATTGTCTTGGACTCGAGACGTAAAGATCCTAAGGAGTGGACGGACATGAGTCAAATGCTCCAGAAGTAAGTTCAATCATTATCGCACCATATCGGCAACTTTCGTTCATTTCCTGATATCAAGTAATCATTTTCTTTGCCGGGCAGGGTTTGGAAAAAGTTCACCAACCAGGTTAGGGGTGAATGGAAAAAGGAGCTGCGATTTTCACACCCCAAAGTAAGTACTACTAGCTAGTTCCGCGCATCTCTCATTGATTCTAGTTACAATACCATTATCATGCTTGATTATCATTTTGATTGAACTCTATTCTCGTAAAGTGCTTGTGGCAGGCACCCGGAAATAATTTATGTGGATACTACGTTTGCGAGTTCATTCACCACAAGACCTCTGAGCGGGCCAGATCTTCAGAACAATTTGAAGTACGTAAACAATATTCACATTTTTATTTTATTACCATCAATTGTGTTGAGTTTCATTCATATATATATATATATATATATATATATATATATATATATATATATATATATATATATATATATATATATATATATATATATATATTGACCCCCTTCTTTAAAGTAGATCTGCCGGAAGCGGGACGAACTCCTACCAACTGATCGCATACGAGCAATTCAAGAGGAATTGGCGGGATTCTTTGTTGAGCATGTCATACCTACAAACGGAGAATACCATTGGGATTTGCAAAGCGATTGTGGTAATTAGATATTAGGGATCGTAAGAGATGTTATATTGTATATATGCATGAACGTGTACTACATGTAGTAGAGTCGAATAGATATACGAAAACTTGTTGTTCGACCAAGCACGGAGAAAGAGAGGTCACTTCTCTCTATATATTGATCATGACGATGTTGTGTAATGGTTCCTTCATTGCTATATGTAGTAGCTAGCGTCGAGTTGAATGAAAAGCATAAAATGAAAATGAAAACCCTAAATGTAAAATAATTGAATGGTAAACACAAAAAGAAAAGGGGAAACACAATATGAAACCCCTGAAGCCTCCAAAACCCCTAAACCCCTCCTTTCAAAAAAAACCAAAAACCCCAGCGCCTGTCAGGTGCTGACGCATGGCTGCCTTCTAGTCCCGGTTGGTGTTACCAACCGGGACTAGAGGTCCTCCTGCTTGGGCACCCACAGCGGCCACGTGGAGCTCCTTTAGTCTTGGTTCGTAACCCAACTGGGACTAAAAGTGGGGGCCTTTAGTCCCGATTGTTTAGTCCCGGTTGCAGAACCGGGACTAAAGGCCCTCTGGAATCGGGACTGATGCCCTGTTTTCTACTATTGCATATGCACTTGTTATTGTTCTGATCCGTAGACCCCAATGTGACAATAGTTGGGATACTCTTCGAGGATGACTGTAATTTGAGGAGTTCATGTATTCACCATGTGTTAAAGCTTTGTTTCGGTTCTCTATTAAAAGGAGGCCTTAATATCCCTTAGTTTCCTTAAGGACCCCGCTGCCATGGGAGGGTAGGACAAAAGATGTCATGCAAGTTCTTATTATAAGCACTTATGACTATATACGGAATACATGCCTACATTACATTGATGAATTGGCGCTATTGTGTATCGCCCTAGGTTGTGGCTGTTATATGACGAATATCATCCAACATAATTATAATCACCGATCCAATGCCTACGACTTTCTCATATTGGTTTCTGCCAAGTTACTGTGTTGCTACTGCTTTACATTTGCTACAAAACTGCTACTGTTACTGCTGCTACTGCTATCAAAACTATCATATTACTGTGCTACTAAACACTCTGCTGCAGATATTTAGTCTCCAGGTGTGGTTGAATTGACAACTCAACTGCTAATATTTGCAAATATTCTTTGGCTCCCCTTGTGTCGAATCAATAAATTTGGGTTGAATACTCTACCCTCGAAAACTGTTGCGATCCCCTATACTTGTGGGTTATCGTCTCCCAAGTGACATCGTGCAAGACGCTCCTCGGGTACATCAGTACAAAGAAGCAGAGGTAGAGCTGGAGTGGCAGGATGACCTGGATGCACTCGATGATGAATGTGATGTGGCGGTGTCAAGGTCGGCCTTCTACCAATAGCAGCTTCGCCATTATCAGGTGCGTGAAGTCTGAGGTTGGACGTTCAACGTCGGCGATCTCGTCTTGCGGTGGTACCAGGCCAAGAAGGGCAAAGACAAGCTCTCACCACCATGGGACGGTCCGTTCATCATTGACAAATTTCTCGCTGGAGTAGAATATCGGATCCGAGAAGCGAACACCCGACGCCTGGAGCCCAACCCCTGAAATGCCACTCTGCTACGTCATTTTTATGCCTAGCTCTGTTTATCTTTTATCTTTGTTTAAATTATTGTTTAGCTTGATCACCAGACTATGTCATTTGAATTGAATAATTTACCCAAGTCTGATCTGCCTGGCTGTTCCATTTTGTCCCCTAGGTTGGACTTGGGGGCTGTTAAAGCCCTTACTTTAATCTGTGCCGTTTCCCGGCCTAAGTGTTTTCTTCCTTAGTCGTTTGGCTGCATTTTCCTTGCTCTTGTTCTCAGCTTGCGTCTTTGACCAATAGCTGGGTTGCCTGGCTTCTCTATTTGCCTCGTAGTTTCCGCTAATTTGGCTAGGGTTGGCCTTAGAAGCACTCCTTGTTTGCCTTATGGTCGAGGAGGTTAAAGCTGAAGGCTAGTTAGACCAAGTATTCGAAACACAAATGCAGGTTAAGTTAAGGCACAACGGAAGCACTAAAACTTTTTAAAGCCGAACTGGTTTTCGGCACCCCAAATGACTTAGTAGCATATGCTGTGACTTAGAGTTTTTTACAGCTTTCACGTCGGCATTCTAAGGACATACTACTACTAATTTCCTACACTATAAACTCCTGCAGGTTGTAGTCCATCTCTGACATGCGGGCAAAATCCATCACAGCATCGAAGTTGTTGCTCGCCAGCACCTCATACCCATCTGGCTCCATGGATCTGACCTCGGTAATAGGTCAGATGTCGAGGGCGGGGAAGTGGGCCTGGAGCATGGCCCAGGCCTGGCGTGCACCTTCTCGGGCGGCTGATGACTTCCACACATTGATTAGGAGTGGCGCTCCATGAAACAGAGCGCGAGGTCATAGAGGTTGCCCGGTGTCGCCTCCCCAGGCCAGAAAGTCTTGAAGATCCCCTCCATGGCCGGCCTCGCTAGCACGTACAACTCACCTAACTGCTTGAGCTTGTTTCCGAGCAGGATTGGGCGAGGGGTGTCCTGGAATTGGAGCCAGAACGCCCGATCTTGCCAGTGCTCGGGGTCATGACTACTAGTGTAATAGTCACTGGCACGAGCAGCGCTCTCCGGTAGGTCAGCAAAGCTCGCCAAAGAATGCCAAGCTTGGGTCAGCTCAGCATAATTGCGAGATCCAAAAATGCACTACAAAAGATATGGCTTACTAGACATGATCTCTGACGCCTGCTTAAACTCCTCATCGGCACCAGCACGGCCCACCTTTGCCTCATTTAAATGATGAGTATGCTTTCGCAGGTCATCGGCCAAGGTGTCATGCACATGTTTGAGCTGGTTGTACTGCTCGATGTGCTTGGTCACATCCTGCTGGAGAAGGGCAGTGGCATCCCGAGCAGCCTTGCCGGACTCCTGCACCTCTTTCAGGAGCATGGCCGTGTTCTGGGCCACGTCCTTGGCAATCTAAGCTTCTGCTTGGGCAGACACAGCTTGCGGCTGAGCCGTCCAGAGCTGCGTCTCCAGTTCGGAAATGCGCTGTTCTGCGGCTGCATAAACGGAGGCAAACATGTTAGGCGTGGGATTTTTTTATTAAATGTTGGCAGGAAAACAACGGCGTCCGACGTCACATACCTGTAGCAGTGCCGGCGCTTTGCTTAAGGGTTTGCACCTTGAGCTTGGCTGCTTCGATTCGCTCCTTTGTCATCACCAGGTCTTTGATGAGGAGCTTGATCTCTTGGCCGGCTTTCTGCACATCACATACAAAAAATATAGTTACCGGATCAGTTAATATGACTCAAGGAGATTCGATCCTAAGGCCGCTTTTTCTAAACCGACCTCAGTCTCAGGGGCTACTGCATCCGCATTTTGAAAATTTTAAGTGCTAATTTTTGTTGAGGAGATTTCGCTCCTCAGGTCAGCCGCTTGCGCCCGACCTGAGTCTCGGGGGCTACTGCACACTGCGTTTTTCCTAAGTATGCTACCTAAAACTGGATTCGATCCTCAGGTCGGCTTTCGCAAATCGACCTGAGTCTTGGGGGCTACTAGGACCAGCGGTTTCTTTTATTTTAATTAATTACTAAGTACTACCGAGAAGATTTTGATCCTCAGGTCAGCCACTTGCGCCCGACCTGAGTCTCGGGGGCTTCTGTACACTACGTTTTTTTGCTAAAGGCTTTTTGATCCGACCCGCAGCTTGGCATCATCCTTTGTCGAGCTGCACCTCGGTTGTGGCGGACCACAGAAATTGCTAGGTAAAATTAATAGGCTCTAGGTGCATGCCGGGTTTTGGGCCGGTACGCACCTTGAGGGCTACTGGTTATACTACCATGCATAAATTAAAAGCATGATGTTTATTTACCTCCATGCCGGATATGGCACCTCGGCTCAGAGAACCGGACGCCTTGTGTTCCAGCGCAAAGATCAAGTCTTCTGGAAACACACAACAACTTGGAACAGAACTGAACAACACTTTATTGATATGATATAGGTACAAAGGATCAGTAGTACAAGATACTACGAGGCAAAGTGGCATGTCTCGTGTGGTGACAGTATCTACATTATTTATGTGACAGCTTAGGGCCTCGATACAAGTAGTGGAATATTAAAACGTAGCAGAACAACGGGGTAATGGAGCTCCACTCCATAGGGACACTACTGGGACATGGCCTAGTTCGCAGAGTAAGGACCCTTGAGATTCCTGTACATGGCTTCTCCTGCATCTGGCATGATAAGCCAGGTGAGTACTTTGAATGTACTCGCAAGCTCACAACAACCAAAAGCATCATGACAAAACAATAGCATGGCAATGACATGTTAAGTTATCAGCAATTATTAACACGGTGGAATAATAAGCATGTTACTGTTAAACTTACTAAATAGTAAACCATCGTTTAGGGTCACATGGACCAACTTACTTACGACCATCCGATCATTAATTTGCCCTCGTGATCATCCCATGGTCACCTCAAGTTTCTTGACCATTATGACTAATAAGTTTTTAAGACGAGTTCTTCCATCATTAATGTTGATCAGATAGTGTGACCTAGTACAAATTGTGTCCGATACTGTGGATGCGGGCATTCGAATTGATTCTTACACTCTGTAGAGGTTGCACACTTTACCCACACTATGGACATTCATCCAACAAAACTTTTCTACCTCATGACACTGTTACCGTATCACCGACATACCCTCGGGTCATGTCGTGGGTGTCCCCTGTGTCATCTCTCGACACATGCCACCTCGTGGCTAAAACTATCCCAAACGGGGACCCATGGCCAAATAACTCGGGCTCACAAGGTTTCCGCCGCCTACAGGGCCAGGGTAGCACACACGCATAACCTTCCCTCTTTTGTGATAGCGATAAAAGGCACAATGATAGACCAAGCTAGGGCCTCCCCACAAAGGCAAATGTGGCTGCACTGGTAAGTTCGGTTCAGTTGCACTATGACTTGCTCAACAAGTTACTTCAAGTTTAATTAGTTAAAATAATTATTTCCATTAACTTGACAGAACATGATCTAAGTCATAACAAAATAACTTACCAGAACGAAGAATAATATTATCATGGCATTTCTACTAACTTCATAAACAACAAGAACAAGTAATTCATGTTAATGCATAACTCACTCTAGGCATATGTCTACTGATCATATCAAATGCAAACAATAACATGGCTGTAGCATAATCAATAATTCTAACAAGCATAGTCATAATATTCTCAATTTTCAAATAATGCAAATTAAGTAAAAAATGATTTTTAAACCATGGTTTCTGTAATGCCATCATGCAAGTGGACGTGGTGGCTTGCCTTGATCAAAAGGGGTTTCACAATACTCCTGGTCTTCTCCCCCAAAATTGTTCTCCTCTGAAAACATTTTTAAATGACCAAAATAAAAGTTACATAAAGCATTTATTCTGTCCAGAAATTCCAGACAAATCACAAAATTATGAAACTTTGCTAAAAAATAAAGGAGCTCAAGAGAAAACTAGTACAAAAAGTTTCTACTCATTTGGACTATTGGTTTGCAAATGGGGGCTTGTCAAAGTTCTGGTCAAATTGAATTTAAATGAATTAAAACAAAATTTCTAGAGGCCACGTCAAAGGCGTAAAGCCAGAAACTGTTTTCACTTAGAAAACGTTTCATGGCGGGTTGAGGGGCTGACAGGTGGGACCCCCTGTCTGGTTTAATTGGGAGAGAGAGAGAGGGAACAGGGCACCGAGGCTTGTCGGCGGTGGTTCACCGGCGTAGCGGCCACGGTGATGGCCAGAGACGGGATAGATGGAAGGAGGGGACGATAGTGACTCGATACGTACCCGCAGCTCGTCCAGAGGTGGACGGACGGTGAGGCGGGCTTCCTCTCTAGAGACGGCGGGCGGCGGGGATCGTCGGAATTGGTCGTTCCTGCACGGAATCAATCGATTAAGTATCACAGCATGACCAGGAGGAAGAGATGGACTCTGGGCAAGCATCAGCCGAAGTTGGGGTTGACCAAAGGTGGGCGGCGTTGGAGGTGCCTTCGCGGCGGAGCTCCGGTGGGATCCGAGGTTGGAGGCCTTCCCGTCCCTACCTCAGTGCGTCAGGGGTCGATTGAGGGTGTATGGGATCCGGTGTGGTGCTGGAACGAGCGGGGCACTGTCCCTTTTATAGGTGGAGGGGGTTGCAGGGCTCTGGTGCCACCATGGAGATGCGGCCGAAGCTCTGGAGGTGAGCTGGCCATCGCGGGGCGGTCCGACGCAATGAGAAAGAGGCAGAGGAGATAAGGCAGCAGCCTAGGCGTCAGGGGCATTTAGGAGCACGGTCGGCCACAGTGCCACATTGTTCGGTCCGTGGCAGGCTGTGGCTGTGTCCGGCGAGCTCACTGTCGGCGAGGGGACGGGCTCTGAGGCACTTACATGGACGGTGGGGAGGCTGTCGGCATGAATGGACAAGGTACGACGACGCGAGATGGCTGCCCTGACGAGCCTCGAGAAAACCCAACGGCCGGAGCACGATTTTGGCACGCTGGCCATGTGGTCACCGCGTGCACTGGCGCATGCGTGTGACTTGGCCTGGCAAACCATGTATGTGGTGCCGGCCTAAACCCCCAGTAGCCTCTCTGGGTCACTGAAATGGCTAGGGGTTGCCTGAGTTGATCAGTCTCTTCCAAAACAGTTTCTGCACAAAAACTTTGTCGAATTTTTGGTGATGGTCGGCTGGGTGGATTGTAGTGAAATTTTGTTGGCAAAAGTTATCCATGAGAGTGCATAGGCTGATAAAATTTCAGGATTTTCTGAGATGGTTTGAATATAGTTCCTTCACAGAGCTGTAGTTTTGTCTAGAAACTATAAATAATTGTTTGACTCAAACCTTGTACTGGAAACTGAATATTTTGGATATTGTGGATATAGGTAAGCCAAAGAATTTTTGGGATTAATTTGGTAATTATTGTGCAACAGAGATATAGGTTGCTTCACAACCTAGGCTAGAACTGAATATTCCTTCAAAAAGGAATATTTAGAGAGAATTAGAATTAGGAATTGGATTAGGTATAGGGGATAATTTTCACAAGGTTTTGAGAACTTTGATTTACTTGGAAAAAAATAAAAGTATTCCCAAGTTCAAAGTCCAAAGAGCTATTCAAACTCAAACCAAGTGGTAAATTTTTAATAAAACCAGAAAAAAATTTGAAAGGAAAAAGTTTCAAAAACCAGGGTGTCACATAGGCCGAAAAGATGTCGAGCATATCCTTAACGCTGACGTTCATGGCGGCGGCTCGCTCCTTGACGGTGTGCAGGGAACGCCGCTGGCCCGATGTCAGCGCCTAGTTGTTCTAGGATGCCTTCTCTGCCCAGCGTCTCAGGGTGGACGCGGCCTCGAAGTGAGTCACCGACGTCTTGGTGAACTGCACCTGCGTTGGCACCACGCCGGGGTTGGCGGCGGGGGCCTCGGGCGGAGGAGGAATTACAGATCGGGTGACCAGAGCTGCGGCCGGATTGGCCATCATGTCATACACGGCCGGAGTGGAGGAAGAGGTAGGAGGAGCTTGTGCCTCCACCTGGCAAGCAGGGGAGTTCACCTCTCCCTCACCCTCTTTGTTATTACCCACCACCAGGGGAGTCTCCTCGGTGGCGGGGGTCAGCATCTCACCGCCCGCCTGGGACGCGGGCGGGAGGTCGGTCGGGATCCCCTTGAACGACGTCTGGTCGTCGAGGGGCTCAGGACCATCCTCGGTCGATGCCACAAAAACGGCATCGATGTTCCGGGAATAGCACACGGCAACTACAGGTTCACTCGAATATTCATTCGTGTGGGTATAGGGATCAATATGGATGTCTACGGTTCTGCTATTGATCATTGATCGGAAAGTGTTTCGGTCATGTCTATACTTCACGAAACCTACAGGGTCACACACTTAAGGGTCATCTATCTGCTGAATACTAGACAGGAAGTCTGAGAGAAAGTCACCGAAAAAGTTTCGGAGATGACGAAAAAGTTCCGGAGAGAAAACCAAAACTGTTTCGGAGTTACCGGAAATGTTTCGGAGATGAAAATCATTAATCTGGAAATGTTTCAGAACACGTCCAGATTTATTCTACGGGGTACTGGAAATGTTCTGGACCTACAAAAATATTTTTGGATTTTACGGTCGCAGAAAAATGTTTTCGTGAATAGTGAAAAGCACTTTTTGGTTGCTTTTTGGAAAGCCACCTTTTTGGTCTTTTTCCAAAAGATCTTACGGGATGACATGGAAAGGTGGGAGCCCCTTTGGGGGGGGGCACACAAGGGTGGCCGGCCATGGGGAGCTTCTCCATGGAGCTCCACTAGCCACCCCTTTATGCCCTTGTGAAGGACATATTTTTAGGGCATTTTGGTATGTCCAAGTGTGCTGTACCCCTTGGGCTTGGGCTATAAATATAGGTGGAGAGGCACTCTCCACACTCACTCTTTCTCTCATACACAATGCCATGCAATGATCTGGCTTCTTCTCTCCCTCACATGAAATAGTTTCATAGAGCCGAAAGGCTGTCTGGGTTCCGGTGGGAACTAGTTCTGGGCGGTGAAGCCCTGTCGGATACCTGACACCGTATGTGTGCAACCCCGTAGAGAGGTCATAGTTTCGATCTTCTGCCCGAGGGGCTATTCGAGTACCTGCCCGGAGGGCTGTCCGAGTGACTTGCCCGAAGGGCTGTCCAGGGGGCCTCCCGGAGGGTTGTCCGAAGATCTGTCCGGTGGGACTATCCGAGGGACTGTCCAGAGGCCTCCCGGAGGGCTGTCCTAGGATCCGTCCAGTGGGACTATCCGAGGGACTGTCCCGAGGCCTCCCGAAGGGCTGTCCGGAGATCCGTCCAGTGAGCTGACGAGGGAGTACATCCTCGCGGTTGGGAGGTTGTAAAATCCTAGCTGCGGGGATATGCATCAATGATCTTCACCAACTCTACTTCCTCTGCGCTACGAGTTGGTAACGATCAGATCAAAACCTTGTATGCATCTTCATAGTGGTCCTGGGCTGGTGCGTAGGTCAGATTTTTTTTGTTTTCTGTCGCGTTACCCTACAGTGGTATCATGAGCGGTGCGATGCGTAGATGCAGGTTACGATCTAGAATACATGAGATGTATGGGTGTTGCACAATATAATTTTGTAGTAGATGAGTTCTATTGCTGAAAATTATTTGTGCGTGTAGCAGATGAAATCTATTACCCGATGTTCTTGTTGCTTCCCTGGAATTTGCGTAGTCCTGATCTTGACGGTATTGTAGAATCTTACAAAGTTTTGGCAATCCGCGATCCTTCCATGCTGCTCCTGAGTATACTGGTTGATAGATCAACGAAGTGCTTCAGTTTCTTTGGGTTCCACCATAGTTGAGAAAGATGGATGTTTCGCAGACTAAAGGGCAATGCAGATATGATCTGCATGGGGTTCTTGCATATGAAGAAGTTCAGTATGGGCCTCAAGATTTTTTATCTCGTGTTTCATACGCCCTTCAAAGTTAATCTAGCGACTTGAATAATCATACTTGATGATAAACCTTGGTAACTTCGGTTTGTTTTGAAACCTTAGACGCCACGTAAAATAGAATCTTGTATGAACCGATTAGAGGCGTCTAACTTGGTTTTGCAGGATACTTGAGCATGAGATGTGGTATAGTCTTCGTCATATTAAATTTGATTATGTATGAGATGACTATATGATGTAAATTAATTAACATGACCTGCGTGTCATGTTTCGACATGATGGCTGGAGCCATATGATTGTCACTTTAAATGACCTGCGTGTCAACCTTATGTAATGCACTAATTTTATTAGGTATAGGGATAGCAATATTATCTGGTGGATCAACAAGGTGGTGGCAATCTTCGCGAAGGTGGACACCGATGCGAATGCTGAAGACGAAGAAAATAAAGACTTCTCCGTCAGAAAGGGCTATACCATATCATGCTATTATGAATTGCCTGAGATGTTTTTCCCTTATGATGCACCCTTTTTGATTGCGCAGTAGTCGCTTTTTATTAGGGTGATCTCTCACTTAAAAATATCAAGTAGTTAGTGTTCTCCCAAGTGTAGCACCGTCACATCATCTATCCTTTCGGGGTGCGCCATGGATGCATGGGTATGAACGATTGGAGAAGTGTAAGGCGGGTGAGGTCAGACCTCGCAGCAAGATCACTTGGTTGTCTTGACATTCATGGTAGGATCATCCTGAGCTTGGAACACACGCATCGAAAGATGAACAAGAGTCACATAGAGATGTGATCGGCAAGTTGGCCTACCGATTAAAATTCCCGTCACGAGATGATGATTCTATGGCGATGAATTGAAATATGGGTCTTGAATCACTCACAATCAATTATGAGAGGTATTGATTTGAGTGGGAGCGCACTTTAGAGTTAACTTCTTTTAATTCTTAGTGCAATTAATTATGGACACTATCTAAGTGTTATATGCATAAAAGTTGTAGAATAATGGCTCGCGTTTCCACCTTCCCTATTAAAACTGAATAGCTGTTAAATATCTAGTTAAAACTTTACGGTTGGTAACGTAATGTGAGGATTGTCCTCACGAGTGCCGAGAAGGACTTTGTCCTATCGCATGCTTTCGGTATTCTCCCGCTAATGCTACGGATGATGTGACTCTCGTCCTTTGATCCAAAAGCTAGAATTCCGTTACGGTCAAGTGCAATATGTTTGCTTCCAAGAGACCCGAACTTCAAAAGTTTGGGCTAGTTATGTGATATTCATGGAACTGAAAACTGGTTGTAGATACAAACAAAGGCTAAAAGATATGAGATATCCAAAGCAATGTTTGTTTGCAAATTATTAGTAAAGTATTTACTATGCATTAAACTAATAAGAGAGGGATCCAGAAGAATGCCTATCATGTGATGAAGGCGAATAAAACAACAACTTAAAGAGAAAGGAAATGTCCAAAGGGTGTTAGTGAGACTTTCATGGCTAGGAAGTCCGGGGCTAATGCCACTCTTAAAGTTGGGTGCTTCTTCTGAGTGTAGGACAAATATTGGAAGTAAAACTGTTAGAAGTATAAAGGCAAAAAGGAAAGAAGACTCGAATGTCCAGCTCATGTATGAATGTCATACGAGTTATAGATGTATGGAAGGCTCATCAAAGATATAATTCTTGGGAATTATAATTAAACATGTTAATCACTGATTCTTGGGTATTGTGATTAAAAGTTGATCACAGAGATACCCGCTCGATTGCATTCTGTTGCAACTCGATGCAAGAACTACTACGGCCTAAAAGACCAGCCGGTAATGAGGTTTAAATATGCGTTGGGAACATAGTAAAAGTTACTATACCTTCCATCGTCATATTACCTCTGTATTTATTTTCATAATTCATTTTTAGCGTTTTATACACTCTAGCCCATTGCATAAAGTATGTTGCAAGAAAGTTGTTCATTTGTGAACAATTGTTCTTCGGTGTTATGAATAACATGAGGGCCATACTTTCATTATGAATGAGATGTATGTTATGGATATCGGTAATAATATAATACATCCATAACACTGACGCTAAATGTCGCAAGACTAAAAGAATACCACATATGTGTGGCACTGCATTTGGTCACATTGGAGAAACCCGCATGGTGAAATTCCATGATGATGGATTTTCAAGTCATTTGATTATGAATCATCTGATACTTGCAACTTTCTTCCGAAAAGTGAAGTGACTGAAATACCGTTCACCGGCCATAAGGAACGAGCAGCGAACTTATTAGTGATCATACATTTTGATGTGTGTAATCTGATAAATGTTGTTGCTAGCAGTGGATTTGTCTATCTTTAGAAATGACTAAAGTATATATATGGATATTTACTTAATGAGACATAAGTCTGAATCTTTTGAAATCATTCAAAAGGTTTTCAAAATGAAGTAGAAATTATTGTTACAAGAAAAATTATGTTTCTGCAATTAGATTGTGGAAAGGAATATTTGAGTTACAAGTTTAGCGAATGTCTGATGAGTTGTGAAAAGAGTTTCATAACTTACACCTCCCGAACACCACTGTGAGTTGAATGTCCGTGAAGATGTAATCAAACCATTTATGACATGGTAAGATCAAAGATGACATAAATCAATTTGCCATTATCCCTTTTAAAGTAATGCTTTAGAGACTGCGGCTTTTACACTGAAAAGAGCTCCATTAGATATGTTGAAATAATGCCATGGTATGGTACGTCCAACCATGTTATGTCTTTTCTTAACATTTGGAATATGGGGCTTGTGTAAAATATTTACAAACCTATTCCAAATCAGACAAGTGCTGCTTTGTAGGTTATCCCAAATTATTGGGTATTCCTCCATCACTATACCAAGGCAAAAGGTTTGCCAGAAAGAGCGGTATGATTTTGAAGAAAATGGTTCTTGCAAAAAGGTGAGTGGGAGAACAGTGCAACTCGACGAGATAACAGTATCTTCGTCATTAGGTCAAAAGAAAAGAAACCTTGGAAGTAATTCTAGGTTTTCCTACTACGACTGATACGGAAGCATCTACATAAGATGTATGGACTTCGGTCGAACTTGCAGCTAAACCATGTAGGAAAAACTCGTGCAAACCTCTCAGGTGCGCAAACGAGATATTGTTGTTGGACAACAGTATACCTACGATACACAAGGAAGCGTTGATGGGCCCTGACTCCAGAATTGGCTAAATACCAATACAATCCGAGATAGTATCCATATAAATGATTCAAGATTAGATCTTGATAAACCCTTCGGAAGACCTAGAGTCTAATGAACATTAATGAACTATAAACTGATACGAATAAAAATGTTTTATCCATAAAGCTTGACTTGTTGCAATAACAAATTCAAGGAATTGACTGCGATGAGATTGTCTCGCCATAGCGATGCTTAAAGTCGGTTCGGGTTAAATTAGCAATTGATACATGGATGACAAAAGGATTTCCATGAGATGGAAATACAACCTAGGACTTGCATGTGATACAGTCCAATGTATTTTGTCAATCCAGAGGATGCTAGTGAATGTGCAAACTTCAGAGTTCCAGCAATGGACAGAAGAGAGCATAATGGAGTTTGAATCTTTGTTTTGTTGTAATAGTCAAAAGAGTTTGATTTCATCAAAGGATAGCAAAGATGCTTGTGGTTACAAGAAAGTAAGTGGGAGCATAATAATATTTCTAAAACCTTGTGTGCTTGACACATTGTTGATTGGAAATAATATAAATTTCTTGACATGAATTAGGACTTCTTTGGAAATAGTTTTTCGATGAAGTGCTTGGGCTAGGTAGCCTCGATATTAGGCATAATTATCTACGGAGATAGAATTGCCTAATAGGGCTAAGCAAAAATACATATTGACAAGATGCTAAAACAGTTTAGCATTAGAACGCCAAGGAGTGATTCTTGCCGAAGTCACATGGAAAGAGTTTAAGCAAGACTCGGTGTCTTAAAACACTGATGAGCAAAATACATGATGGAGATTCCACACACATTTGTGTTTGGATTAATCATGTATTCCATGGTATGTAAAACAACCAGATAAGTCCAGTACTCCAAATTAGTTGCGAGTATAGATACCAAAGTGATTAAAATATTGATCATAGGACAGCAGCGAAAAATGTCGTTGAGTACTAAAGTAGCACTGATGACATGTTTTCTCGCAAGCAGAGACTTTGAAGTGCTCATTGTAAGTAGTTACATCGATACAGTCTTCATCAATGCTCCATGCGATTTTTGATTTAAGTTAAGGGTTTTGTGTAATACACGATATGGTGGCACAATAAGTTGGAATTGTTCAAACAAGTTACTGTGGCGAATTCTATAACAGAGGCTAAGTATGTTGCCATTTTAGAAGCAACAAAGAAGATGTTGGATCATACAGTTCATTCATGAACTTAGTATGGTTCCAAGATGGCTTTGGTCAATGGAACACTATTGTAGATAGTTGCTCCATAGCCCAGTCTGAGGAATCAAGGTTCGACCAGTGATTCACATATATAGAAAGCCAAGTCCACACAAAATATGAATTTTGTGAAAGCGTGAAAATGCGAGGATATGCAGAGATACACACGGACCTGAAGTTATCAGATTCGTTGGACAAAGACTATACCACAAGCGAAGCATATTTTTACACTGGTATGCCATAGGTGTAAAGTGCATTAGCATTGACTAGATTATTAACTCTAGTGAAAGTGGGAGTCTGTAGGAGATATGCCCTAGAGGCAATAATAAATGTTATTATTTATCTCGATGTTCGTAGTTATGTTTATATTCCATGCTATAACTGCTATGGTTCTCGAGTCTACAATAACCACGAGGCTCGGAGGAAAACTCATATGCACGTGTGGAATAATAAACGGTAAAATGTATTCCTAGTCTGGCCTCTAAGACTAGCTCAAGTGTTGCATGATGGTTCTATTTTCCTGATCATGGGCATGACTATGCTGGCAACTTTTGAGGACACAATGTTAGAAGAACACTTGTGTTGAATCGACCCGATTGATGTTATGCTATTAGATATCATCGTCACAAGTTAATGGTTAATAACACAGAGAAAGTTAACATTTGCATAATTCCTTAGACCATGAGAGTATCGAGTTTCTTCATGCTTGCTTCATGAACTTTGGGGTTTGTTAAATGTCATCCGTAAAAGGGTGGCTATTACGGCGGCTTACGGGTTCATGGAAAAGTATGACAAGTAACTTGATAGCTCAAGATTGGGATTTGCTCCTCTGAAGATGGAGAGATATTCTTCGGGCCCTCTCGGTGTTACGGTATCCATCATCGTCTAGATAGACACAATGTGATTTGATCACAGGGGTACCGGAACCGGGAAACAAGAAAAGAGAACAAAGCCGGCAAGGAGGTAACTGGCATAGTGGACAAGTTGTTGATCCACGGGGATGCCGATAAATCTCACCTCGGGTGTTTGTAACATATCGTGAAGCAACAGGAATAGCACACGGCAACTATAGGTTCACTCGAATATTCATTCGTGTGGGTATAGGGATCAATATGGATGTCCACGGTTCCGCTATTGATCATTGATCGGAAAGTGTTCCGGTCATGTCTATACTTCACCAATCCTACAGGGTCACATGCTAAAGGGTTATCTATCTGCTGACTAGACAGGGAGTCTGAGAGAAAGTCACCGGAAAAGTTTCGGAGACGACAGAAAAGTTCCGGAGAGAAAACCGGAACTGTTTTGGAGTTACCAGAAATGTTTTGGAGATGAAAATCATTAATCCGGAAATGTTTTGGAACGCATCCAGATTTATTTTAGGGGGTACTGGAAATGTTCTGGACCTACAGAAATATTTCGGATTTTACGGTCACGGAAAAATGTTTTCATGAATAGTGAAAAGCACTTTTTGATTGCTTTTTGAAAAGACACCTTTTGGGGGGGGCACACAAGGGTCGCCGGCCATGGGGAGCTCCTCCATGGAGCTCCACTAGCCACCCCTTTATGCCCTTGTGAAGGACATATTTTGAGGGCATTTTGGTATTTCCGTGTGTGCTCTACCCCTTGGGCTTGGGCTATAAATAGAGTTGGAGAGGCATTCTCCACACTCACTCTTTCTCTCATACACAATGCCATGCAATGATTTGGCTTCTTCTCTCCCTCACACGAAATAGTTTCGTAGAGCCGAAAGGCTGTCTAGGTTCCGGTGCAAACTAGTTCTGGGCGGCAAAGCACTGCTGGATAGCTGACACTGTATGTGTGCAACCCCGTAGAGAGGTTGTAGTTTCGATCTTCTACCCGACGGGCTGTTCGAGTACCTGCCCAGAGGGCTGTTCGAGTGACCCACCCGAAGGGCTGTCTAGGGGGCCTCCCAGAGGGTTGTCCGAGAATCCGTCCGGTGGGACTATCCGAGGGACTGTCCAGAGGCCTCCCGGAGGGCTGTCCGAGGATCCATCCGGTGGGACTATCTGAGGGACTGTCCCGAGGCCTCCCGAAGGGCTGTCCGGAGATCCGTTCGGTTTGCTAACGAGGGAGTTGATACATCTCCAACGTATCTATAATTTTTGATTGTTCCATGCTGTTATATTATCAATCTTGGATGTTTTGATAAGCATTTATAGCAATTATATATCATTTTTGGGACTAACCTATTAACTCAGTGCCCAGTGCCAGTTGCTATTTTCTGCCCTGTTTTTGTTTTACAGAAAATCAATACCAAACGAAGTCCAAATGCCATGAAATTTTTTGGAGATTTTTTCTGCACAAGATAAACACTAGAAGCTTCGGGAGGAGGCCAAAAGCCCCAGGGGGTGCCCACGAGGCACCAGGGCGCGCCTGGGGGGGGGGGGGCAGGCGCGCCCTGGTCCCTCGTGGGGCACACAGATCTCCGTTTGACCTAATTCTTCCACTATAAATTCCCAAAAGATCAGAAACCCTTAGGGGAGTCCACGAAATACTTTTTCCGCTGCCGCAAGTTTCTGTTCTTGAGAGATCCCATCTGGAGGCCTTCTCCGGTACTCCGCCGGAGGGGGAATCGATCATGGAGGGGCTCTACATCAACCTTGCTGCCTCTCCGATGATGCGTGAGTAGTTTACCACAGACCTTCGGGTCCATAGTTAGTAGCTAGATGGCTTCTTCTCTCTTTTTGATCTTCAATACAATGTTCTCCTCGATGTTCTTGGAGTTCTATCAGATGTAATCACTTTTTGCGGTGTGTTTGTTGGGATCCGATGAATTGTGAGTTTATGATCAGATTATCCATGAATATATTTGAGTCTTTTCTGATCACTTTTATGCATGATTATTATAGCCTCGTATTTCTTCTCCGATCTATTGATTTGGTTTGGCCAACTAGATTGATTCATCTTGCCATGGGAAGAGGTGCTTTGTAATGGCTTCGATCTTGCGGTGTTCAATCCCTGTGACAGAAAGGGACATGACACGTATGTATCATTGCTATTAAGGGTAAAAAAGATGGGGTTTATTCATACGTGAGTTTATCTTGTCTAATCATGTCATCGTTCTTAAGGCGTTACTCCATTCTTTATGGATTTAATACACTAGATGCATGCTGGATAGCGGTCGATGTGTGGAGTAATATTAGTAGATGCAGGCAGGAGTCGGTCTACTTGTCTCGGACGTGATGCCTATATACATGATCATTGCCTTGGATATCGTCATGAGTATTTGCTTTTCTATCGATTGCCCAACAGTAATTTGTCTACCCACCGTATGCTATTTCTATGAGAGAAGCCTCTAGTGAAAACTATGGCCCCCGGGTCTATCTAAATCATATTACTAAAACCCTAAAAATATTGCTGCACTTTTTCTTTATTTATTTTATTTTGTATTTTTGTTTCAATCTATCTATCTATCACATACAATTTAATCTTGCAACTTACCGCCGAGGGATTGACAACCCCTTGTTTGCATTGGGTGCAAGTATTTGTTATTTGTGTGCAGGTACTGCTAACGAGGTGTTGCGTGATTATCCTACTAGATTGATAACCTTGGTTTCATAACTGAGGGAAATACTTACCTCTACTGTGCTGCATCATCCCTTCCTCTTCGGGGAAATACCAACGCAAGCTACAAGTAGCAGGAAGAATTTCTCGCGCCGTTGCCGGGGAGACATCATCAACATCTATCAAGTACCTTTGCATAAACTCTCATCTCCTTGCATTTACTTTATTTGCCTCTCGTTTTCATCTCCCCCTCTTCTAAAACGTTTTTACAAAAATACATTAATATTTTCCGTTTGCCTTTTTGCGTGTTTTCTTATTCCTTTGCTTGAAATTGCTATTATGGCTGATTTTGGTATGGAAAAAAGTGAGGATGGAAAGAGTCCTAAAATTCAAATTCCTACCAATTTAGATGCTAAAACATTCGTGATGGGACACGGGAATATTATAGGAAAAAGTGTCATCCAAGAATTCTTTAATTGTATCGGGACCTTGGCTTGTGATGATGCTCCTATACTTAGAGAAACTAAGAATTATGCCAATGCTATTTCTGCACTTGTTCTTAAACTTGAGAAAATATTTATTCGTACCCATCCTACTCTGCAAAGATTGTTTTTTGAGTTACCGGTTATAAAAGATCCTAGAGCTAAAAAAAAACTACCCTTGTCCTTATGAACGAATTTGATCACATAGTACGAGAAGCTAGAGAAATCTTTGATTTTTATGGTATGAACCGTGAAAAACCGGTAATAGATGAGGTCCTTTATAATAATGATTACTTGTTGAGGTATTTTGTTCTCAATGACCACATCTTTGATGAGAATATTAAAAAGGAAGTTCCGCATTTGAATATAATCCAACAAGTTTTCAATAGTGTTAATAGACAGTACTCTTGGATTGTAGCCGCTAATCAGGAGGGATATGAAGATGGACAACTTGCTAATGCTAAAATTTCTATGGATGATGTGTTTTATATTACTTTTGAAAAACCTCCTGATGAAAGTGCATCTTTGGATAAGAAGAAGAAGGATGACAATACTTAAACTATGAATTATGCCTAGCTAGGGGCATAAAACAATAGCGCTTGTTGGGAGGCAACCCAATGAATAAAATAATTTTTTTCTGATATTGTGTGATTTCATATTTATCCTACTGTTATGAGTGTGTTTTTGTGTTTTTAATTAGTGTTTGTGCCAAGTAGAACCTTTGGGATGATTTGGAAGATAGTATAATTGATGCTGTTTGGAAAACAGAAAGTTTTGCGTCCAGTGCAGGAATTTTGTTTCTGTACTAGAGTGTGAAAAAAATCTGAAAGTTTTACACATTATTTTTATATGAATTGGCCACGTTGTCCTAATTTTTCAGAATTTTTGGAGTTACATAAGTATGGCTTTTAAATAGATTGCTACAGACTGTTCTATTTTTGACAGATTCTGTTTTTGATGTGTTGCTTGCTTGTTTTGATGAAACTATGGATTGTATCGGGCGGTATAAGCCATGGAGAAGTTAGAATATAGTAGGTATAATGCAAAAATAAAATATGAATGGGTTTGCAACAGTACTTATAGTAGTGATTTATTTTGTTATACTAACGGATCTCACGAAGGTTTTGTTGAGTTTTGTGTGATTGAAGTTTTCAAGTTTTGGGTGAGATCACGATGGATGAAGGAATAAGGAGTAGCAAAAGCCTAAGATTGGGGATGCCCGAGGCACCCCCAAGGTAATATTCTAGGAAGACTCAAGCGTCTAAGCTTGGGGATGCCATCCCCTCTTTCTTCTAACAACCATCGGTAATTTTACTTGGAGCTCTATTTTTATTCGTCACATGATATGTGTTTTGCTTGGAGCGTCGTGTATTATATGAGTCTTTCCTTTGTTTGCTTTTTAGTTTGTCACAATCATCTTTGCTGGACACACCTATTTTGAGAGAGCCACACGTTCATCATAATTTGTTAGAATACTCTATGTGCTTCACTTAAATTTTTTGAGCTAGGCAGTTGCTCTAGTGCTTCACTTAAGTCTTTTTTGAGCACGGTGGTGGCTATATTTTGAAGAAATAAACTCTCATGCTTCACTTATATTATTTTGAGAGTTGATAAGATTAAAATTTTGAAGAAATGAACTCTCATGCTTCACTTAAATTATTTTGAGAGTTGATAAAATTTTGAAGAAATGAATTCTCATGCTTCACTTATATTATTTTGAGAATTGATAAGATTGAAATTTTGAAGAAATATGTGCACTCTCATGCTTCACTTAAATCTTTTTGAGAGTTGATAAAAGTAATAGTAATTTGCACAAGATATGAATTTGGTCCCAAAGTGATGAATATTCAAGGGGGATATAATAAAAACTTTCATATAGATCGTTGGATATGATAAATGTGATTCCTTGCAATAGTTTTGCGATATGGAGATGATAATATGTGAGTAATGTTAGTGAGTAATTGTGATTTAGTAAGAATATTAGTGTTAAGGTTTGTGATTCCCTATGCATGCACGTTAAGTCAATAGTTATGCAACGAAATTATATCCTACTTGTGGTGCATTATTCGGTGTTAGTTATGTTCAATGCATGTTTATGACCATTTTCGTTTTTTGGTTGGTTGCTTCTCAATCTATTTGCTAGCCATCATTTGTACTAAGTGGAAATACTGCTTGTGCATCCAAACTCCTTAAACCCAAGTTGTGCCAAATGAGTCCACCATATCTACCTATATGCGGTATTTCAATGTCGTTCCAAGTAAATTTGCGTGTGCCAACTTTAATTTTCAAAATAATTTTCTGTTTTGTGTGCCCGTACCGCTCATGAGGCGGAAGGGAGTGGCCAATATTTTCCATGCTAGGTGGGTTATTCTCACGATGAGTGTTTATTCACTTGTCATTGCACGAGAGTGTGGCAGGTATTAGGGATGCCCAGTCCCGAAATGAAATGAAATGAAATGAAATGAAATGAAAAATCTTATATGTTGATAATAATAAATTCCTTCGAAAGTGTTGGTATGGAGGGCACCCGTGGATACGACTAGCCATGGATTGTGAAAGAATGGTGGAAAAGGAATAAACTTTATTTTCTATTTGGGAACCACCTATAATGTATCTAGCATGGAAGATATTGGGAATTCTCGGTCATTTTCGTTGAGAGAAAAAGCTTGCCTCCCAAAATATTTTTATCTCTCTAATTTAAGCTTTGAGCTCTGGCACATTTGACAAATCTCTGCTTCCCTTTGCGAAGGGCCTATCTATTTATTTTTATCCAATTTTTATTTTTATTTGAGTCTCCATCTTCTCTTATAAAGCACCAACTAGAGAGCACTATTGTCATACTTGTGCATTGTGTGTAGCTAATTTCGAGTGTGTTTCATGAATGGATCAATGATTGAGCATAATGGGCTAGGGATAACTTTCTTTAGCGTTGATATTTTGAAAGACATGGTTGCTTGTTAGCATGCTTGAGTATTTATATTTTCATGTCAAATTATAGACTATTGATTTGAATCATTCTAGTCCAATGTTCATGCTATAAAAGAAAAGAATATGTGATGAAATATGATGGGTAGCATTCCACATCAAAAATTCTGTTTTTATCATTTACCTACTCGAGAACAAGCAGGAATTAAGCTTGGGGATGCTGATACGTCCCCAACGTATCTATATTTTTTTTATTGTTCCATGCTGTTATATTATCAATCTTGGATGTTTTTATAAGCATTTACAGCAATTATATATCATTTTTTGGGACTAACCTATTAACTCAGTCTAAAATATATACCTTGCGCTCAAAGTCTAAAATATATATATACACACACTTTGTCATTATTTTATCCAACTAAATATTTTAGTAGCTGAGACTTTGACTTTTACTACCTCATTTGTCATTCTATGTATACCCGGTAGTCCGTACTTTCAGTTTAGGTAAGACTTGGTTCCCCGGTATGCACCTCTTTTCTTAAAAAAAAAATGCACTTCGATTTTTTTATAGTGCTTACTAATAACTTGCTGTTTTTGATATCTGCAAAATTTCATACAAAAATATAAAGTTTTGTTGTCCGTGAAAAAAAAGTTACTTATGTAGATACTATTTACCAGGGGATAATTTTTTTACACAGACCACAAAACTTCATATTTTTGTACGACATTTTACAGATGTTAAATACATGTGGTTTCTAAGTACTATGAACTTTTTCATATTTTTTTGATGTACCAAATAATATTTATGAAAAAGGGCAACTATCAAGCAACTACAGGCTATAATAATTGTGTTTTACTTTCCTCTAGACCTTTGCTCCTCTAGGCTTTGTAATTGCAATTTTGCTAGGTAATGTTATCCTCGGCCTTTCCTCCAAAGGCGCATAAGATTACAACGGGCATGCTAATTCATATGGTACATGATAATGCATTGCTTCGCCACACAATGTTTTCATTGTTAGAATTTTTTTGCTGAAGTAGTTCACCTTTCTTTCATCTTATTAATGTGCTCATCTTCTTTTCCCTCAAAGGATGCATGGCTATAGGTAGGGGTGGAAATGGATCAGATAAAAATCAGTAGTGCTTTTTCCACATTTACATTATTCTAATTTATGTAGGGGCAATATATTTATGATACTCTCTCACATGTAGCGTATTTAGTTATTTCATTTTATTAATTTTGAATAATGGAACATGAATTGAAATTAAAATATGTATATTTCATTACCAAATATGAAGAGTTGGACAAAATAAGAATCCAGACAAAGTTATTTTATGTGGATTAAAATATGAATATGGACGGAGAAGAATTTACATTATGGATGGATTTTTGCTTACCTTGCCATATCCATTCTTAGTTGAATATATGTCTGGATAAAACAAACAAAACATAACAAATTGCCACCGATTGTTCTCTTTGATTTAAACGTCAGGGGGCAAGCAAAATAAAAGAGTGATTTATTTTTATTGTGCTCCTATGACTTCCGAACATGATAAGATTCCATTTGCATTGCTTGAATTGATGGGAGGGAAGTACAAGCAAGTTAGCCATATAGCACAAGGAAAAGACTTGTGACATCTCTCGGCCTTGTCATTGCAGTTTGCAAGGGTATTGTATCCTCTGCCTTTCCTTCATGCTATATTTGGTGCAGAAGTCCCATGTAGATTACAATGGCATGTCCTAGAAGAGCTACAACTTTTTTTATGCTCTGTAGCTAGCTTGGGCATATTTGCCAAGCACGTATTATCTCCCCTCTCATCAACTTCAATAAAAGTGCTCCTCTTTTTGGCCACTCTCCTAATTGCCAATGATTTTGATTGTGGGATGAAGGCAGATGAATATATTAAAAAGAAAACCATTCAGTTATTTTAACTTTTCCCTAAGATTCAGCTTGAGTATTATCATATACCCTGGTTGAGAAATGCGAAGGAGCACATTAACGAGGAATAGAGAATGATAAACTACTACATATATCAAATCTACATATATGAAGAACATGTGAGATTGAAGACACCACATTAATAATAAGGAAGAAAAGCCAATGATGATAAAGAGAAAAGAAAAGATCTACATAATTCATTTTGGTGGGACGGGATTACCTTTTTTCATGGGATCAGATAATGATGGTGTGAATTTAATTTCATTAACCGAGAAGAGAATCATGTATAGTGTTCCACGAGTATATTCACCTAATTATTTCTGCATGCATGTGTGACATGCCCGTCATTTTGGAGATAGAGCATATCTGCTCATCTGCACCCATCAGGCACAATTAGAGAATCTCCGAAAGCCTAAGGCCTTGCCGTTACAATTTCCAAAGGAATCATGTTCTCACTCTATCGTCTGACAAAGAAAGCTTAAATAATATTTCCTCAAAAAATCCTAAAGAATGTCTAGTGACCAAGGTTAAGGTTAGGGTGGAAATACCGGCGGGAAAAGACTTATTTTTTAAAGAGAGAGAGAGAGAGATCCACATCCAAAATAATAGAACACTTTGGTACAAAGTATCACAATATTATATTTGACAGTAAATTTGTGGTAGTGATTTACCATCATTTCTTCTTAATGTGTGTGAGTGATTTTCATTTAAGTATTCTTCCTTATAAGTGTTAAACGGGGGGTGCATACTGGCGATAACCCCTTGAGCCATAAATATTTTTACTCGAACTTTTGCCATGTGCAAATATTTTGTGAGTGCAAGTGTAGGTGACCTTGGGCTGCCTGTTGAGGTTTCACCTCTATCCTCATTCGAACTACGGACTGCCCTACAACTACAGGTTATAATAATCTTTTTACTGACCTCTTTGGCTAATATTAAAAAAAAGTACAAACATTTATTATGGGACAATTAAAATAATGGAGTGGTTATTTTTCAGAATTGTTATTTTTCAGTCGAATGATTTTCTTTTTGGTTTCAATCAATATTTTTGACTCTCCAATTCTTCTCTTTCTATGCCTGTTAGTTTTCAGATTTTTATTTTTATTTTGGCTAATGGACTTTCTTGTGGGTGGTTTTGGTACCTAATTATTTATTTATTTATTTTGGGTAATAGACTTTTCCGTGGATGGTGGTTTTTTGCTTGTGGTTGAATTCTTGTTTTATTTTGTTTCTCTTCTTTTTCCCTTTTTGTTTTTATCTTTTTGTTTGTTGCTAGTTCCATCAAGTGCATGTTTGTATGTTAGTAATTTTTACATTTCAAAAGTAACGGAGTTACAATATATATTACATGTAATTTTGGTGTTAAGAGAGTGTAAGTTTTAATAATATGACAAATATAAGCTTACTTGTTCTCGGAATAGTTTTTGGTGAAAGGTAATAATCAGGTAGACTGGATTTTCTCTGTGTTTTTGGTGTGAAATATTTATCTACAACAAGTAAAAGTCATTACACTTGTTTTTACAAGATCTTCAACATGTAAATCATAGCAAGCAAGGCTGTAATTGAGGTTTTGAAATCATGTAAAATGGGTTTTTATTTGATAGTGCCATGTGTCATTGTTTGCAGGGTTCAAAATTTGATTGATACGGAATTGGAAATCAGTCAGTGCCATGTGTCATTGTTTGTAACTCTGTGCATTTTGAAACCGAACCGAAAAACCATACCGAGAAAAATGGAACCGATCGAGCCTAATTTTTTTGTTAATATGGTTTTAGGTTTACGGTATGGTATAGAATGTAGAAACCATACAAAGGTCGTTTTTTTGGGTATAAAACAAAAAAAATCAAAAAATCGAAATTTCCGATTAGAGGGACGCCCAGGCGCCCAGCCCAGCCAGTGGCGTAGCTAGGGGGTGGACAGGGTGGTCCATGGACCACCCTGAAATTTTCCCCATAGCCAATATATAGGGTATAAAAAAGAATTTTTAAAAAAAATACATAGAATACATGAAATTTTTCATTGTTGGACCACCCTGGCTCACCGAGCTGGCTACGCCACTGAGCCCAGCCCACCACAAGCACCACACCACAAAGTTCACCAGCCCACCAAGCCACTACCAACACCCAGGCCCACTAAACTCCTCGCCCACACGTCCACACCAAACCACCGCGAGAGCTATTTATCGCATTCAGTGAGGTGATAGCTTGCTCTCGCGTCGGAGTCTAAGTATTTGCGTCGGCCCATACGTTCACGCATTAAAGGAAAAAAAAGACACGAAATGCAAGTACCAGGGATCGATCCCTGGTGTGCAGAGAGATGAGGTGCACTGGTAGCCAATCCACCACTTCCCTTTCGTTGCAACTACTAGGGGGCACGACCTACTTGAGGGCAGTCGCGCTGGGGTTTTTTTCTTCTCCTTTTTTTCTTTTTTCGTTTCCTTTTATTTCTTTTCTTTTTTTCTTTCTTCTTCTCCGGGGTTTTTCATTTGTTTTTCAGTTTTTTCATTTTCCTTTTTCTTTGTTTTTTTGTTACTTTTTCGGTTTTTCATTTTTTTGGTTTTTCTTTTGTTTCTTCTTGTTTTCATTCTACATTCTTATATACATGGTCAACATTTTTCAAATACTTATTCAACATTTTTCAAATACTTGTTCAACATTTTCAAATACATGATCAACATTTTTTTTCAAATACTTGTTGAACATTTTTTCAAATACTTTGTTCAACATCTTTTCAAATACTTGTTTTGCATTTTTCAAATACTCGTTCAACATTTTTCAAATAATTGTTCAACATTTTTTTTATACATGATCAACATCTCTTCAAATACTTGTTCTACATTTTTCAAATATTTGTTCAACATTTTTCAAATACTCGTTCAACATTTTCAAATACTCGTTCAACATTTTTCAAATACTTGTTCAACATTTTTTCAAATACTTTGTTCAACATATTTTCAAATACTTGTTCAACATCTTTTCAAATACTTGTTCTGCATTTTTCAATTACTTGTTCAACATTTTTCAAATAATTGTTCAACATTTTTTATATATATGATCAACATCTTTTCAAATACTTGTTCTACATTTTTCAAATACCTGTTCAACATTTTTCAAATACCTATTCAACATTTTCAGTACTTATTCAACATTTGTTCAAATACATGTTCAACATTTTTTCAAATACTTATTCAACATTTTTAAATACTTGTTCAACATTTTTCAAATTCTTGTTCAACATTTTTTAATCCCTGTTCAACATTTTTTCAAATATTGTTTTTGGGAGAGTGTTATTGTAATATATGTATTTAGAATATTTCAAAGTATAAACAAAAGTAAAAAAGAAAGCAAAAAAGAAAAAACGTAAAAAAAAAGAAACAGGAAACAGCAGTTGCTTACCTGCGCACGTGGGCCGGCCCATATGCTGGCTGGCTTCAGCGAGTCGGAACGCGCGACTCGCTGAACGCGAGAAATAGCGCTGCCCCCAAACCACCAAGGGGTCCCGACGCCCAGTAGCCAAGCTAGTCCAGGAGCATCTCGTCGCCTAGCAGCTCGCCCCGCAGCCTCCAGCGGCAGCGCCGGCCGCCAAACTCTAGTAGATGGCCGCGTCCCTTCCGCCGCAGTCTGGTCATCCGAGCTCCTCGCCGCCCCTGACGTACCGACGCGCCACGACCATCCGAGCTGCTCGCCGCTGGCCAAATCCCCCGTCATGAGCGCTCTGTCGTCGCCCAGCAGCACGCTGCCGGGCTCCTCCCTTCCGCCTCCGCCTGGTTGTGCCTCTCTTCTGCCGGGATTACTCCGGCGCCGCTCCTCCGACGCGTGACGCCGTGACCTGCTCACTGCCTCCCCTCCCTCCGGCACCCTCGGCCCGTCGCTGCCTCCCCTTCCACCAGTACCGGCTCTCGCGGTCACGACTCCTCGGCGTCCTGCGTGCTGCCCAGTTGACTGTCATCCGCCGTCCTAATTAGTACTGAACTGTGAACTTGTCATCTTGTAAAGTGGTAATGCTAATGCCCCATGGGAGGGAAGTTGTGCACTTGTGTTCTGTTATTATTCGGTTATGTATTGCTAGTTTTGTGTTGTTGTCATCTTGTAAAGTGTAATGCTCGTACTAGCTACTAGTTATGCTTGTGTAATGTTTGTTCTTGCCCTTCTCTTATTCTGGTTACGTCCAGCTAGTCGTCCACTGAGTTTTTCTCTTGCTGCACGTCAGTTTCAATGTTTCATGGTGGAGATAGCATTTGGCTCTGAATTGAGCACCATGTCTATTCACTGCCTACTTGCCTGGTGACAGTGAGCAAACAAAGCCACCGAACACCGATGCAACAGCCACATTAATCTTGTACCCAGATGTCTTCGCATGGTTTGTTGATATGAAATATTTAGTCATTGAAAAGCCAAAATATACAAACATAACAAAAAAGTTAGCTCATTTTCAAATTTGTGTCAACTTTGGTTTATTTGGTATCTACCGAAACCATACCGAAATACTTTGGTATATACCGAAACCGAACCGTATTTTCATTTCATACCATATTTACCAAAGTATCGATACTGTACATACCGAAAAATTGTATTCACCGAACTGAATAAACCGAATGCACATAGTTAGTTCTTTGTATGGTGCAAAATTTTGATTGATACCGAATTGGAAATCAGTCAACTGTCAAATAGACAGTCCCTTTTTTTAATGTGCTCGGACGCGCCAATCGGCAAGCCTAGAACAGCCGAAGGAATCACTCGCCCAAGGATGTCACGAGCAGAGGAGCCCCGGCATGATGGACGCAGTCGCTTGGCAACCACATCATCCACCGGGAAGACGGATCTGTGGACCGAGGCTCGGATCATCCCTCACCCGGAGAGAGACCCGGAAGTTCCTCACAACAATGTTCGACAGGAAGATCCATTGTCCACCAATGGGCTGGTCGTTAGCCTCCATGGAAGATCCATGTTGTTCATCCTTCTCCGCGGTGTCCCCATATGGGGTTTTCTATGCACAACGACCAATTTGAGCGCACCGTCCAAGATAAGTGACCGTGGATAACATTTACTCAATGAAATAGTGCAACGTTGTCTCATGGAAAGATATCATAGGCATCTATATAGTGATCAAAGACCAATGATATCATAGGCACTTGCATATTTAAATCTAAAACTTCTCAAAATTAATAAAGTTAATTCTGGTGATACAATCTGTATATACTTTGGGCGTTGCTTGGTAGTAGTGGCCTGTTCGAAAAAGTTCAGTGCATGCAGCTGTTTTATGCAAACCATGTATCCAGACAGAAAAAAACTAGACGGTTGTATTTTACAAGTATTTTAATTACAAAGGTATTTTTGGGGACATGTATTTTACCTATGTAAAATTTGAACTCTACACCCATACGGGGCCTATTGAGTGAGACCGGCGTATATGATTCTACTCCGTTCGAAAGTGAGAGAAGGATAAAAGTTAATGAGCCATTTTCTTTTTAATATTCTCCTTTATCGGTGGTGGAGGGACAGGGACACCCGTCCTGCCCCCAACAGCCATGAGTATTTTTCGACCCTTCTGATTTTCCATGACAAAATAATTTGTGACGCGTGTATGTCTTTCAATATTAGCTATATACCTTGTGCTCAAAGTCTAAAATATATATACACACACATACACACACTTTGTCACTTTGGATCCAACTAAATATTTTAGTAGCTGAGACTTTGACTTTTACTACCTCATTTGTCATTCCATGTATACTCGGTAGTCCGTACTTCTAGTTTAGGTAAGACTTGATTCCCCGGTATGCTCCCGTTTTTCTTAATTATTTTTTTCACTTCAATTTTTTTTACAGTGCTTACTAAAAACTTGCTGTATTTGATATCTGCAAAATTTTGTACAAAAATATAAATTTTGTAGTCCGTGAAAAAAAAGTTACTTATGTAGATACTATTTACCAGGGGATAATTTTTTACACAGACCACAAAACTTCATATTTTTGTATGACTTTTTACAGATGTTAAATACATGTGATTACTAAGTACTATGAATTTTTTCATATTTTTTTCGATGTACCAAATAATATTTATGAAAAAGGGCAACTGTCCAGCAATTACAAGCTATAATAATTGTGTTTTACTTTCTTCTAGGCCTATCCTCCTCTAGGCTTTGTAATCGCAATTTTGCTAGGTAATGGTATCCTCGGTCTTTCCTCCAAAGGTGCATAAAATTATAGCATGCATGCTAATTCATATGCTACATGATAATGCATTGCATCGCCACACAATGTTTTCATTGTTAGATTAAATCTGTTGAAGTTGTTTACCTTTCTTTCATCTTATTAATGTGCTCATCTTTATTTCCCTCATAGGATGCATGGCTATAGGTAGGGGTGGAAATGGATCAGATAAAAATCAGTAGTGCTTTTTCCGCATTTGTTTCCATATCCTCTTTTGAAATGGATACCAATATGAATATGAATACAAACCGGATGTTGTGACAAATAGGAATGGGAGTATCATTATTCTAACTTATGTAGGGGCAATATATTTTTGATACTCTCTCACATATAGCATATTTAGTTATTTCATTTTATTAATTTTATATAAAGGAACATGAATTGAAATTAAAATATGCATATTTCATTATCAAATATGA
The DNA here is from genome assembly GCA_039707655.1 of Elymus sibiricus. Lineage (NCBI taxonomy): Eukaryota > Viridiplantae > Streptophyta > Magnoliopsida > Poales > Poaceae > Elymus > Elymus sibiricus. The sequence continues at coordinate 53,397,870 of CM077676.1, read as the reverse complement.
AGAGTTGGACAAAATAAGAATGTAGATAGAGTTATTTTATGTGGATTAAAATATGAATATGGACAGAGAAGAATTTACATTATGGATGAATTTTTGCTTACCTTACCATATCCATTCTTAGTTGAATATGTGTCTGGATAAAACAAACAAAACATAAAAAATTGCCACCTCTAGTTATCTTTCATTTAAACGTCAGGGGGCAACCAAAATAAAGGAGTGATTTATTTTTATTGTGCTCCTATGCCTTCCAAACAAGATAAGATTCCATTTGCAGTGCTTGAATTGATGGGAGGGAAGTAGAAGCAAGTTAGCCATAAAGCACAAGGAAAAGACTTGTGACATTTCTCAGCCTTGTCATTGCAATTTGCAAGGGAAGCGTATCCTCCGCCTTTCCTTCAAGCTATATTGGGTGCAAAAGTCCCACGCAAGTTACAATGGCATGGCCTAGAGGAGGCAATATTTTTGTATGCTCTGTGGCTAGCTTGAGCATATTTGCTGAGGGGCCTCTCATCATGTCGGTTCCCGGCCTGGTGGGCCGGGCTGATGACCCCTTGTCGGTTCCGACCTGGGCCACTTCAGGCGGCCCAGGACGCATACAAGGAAGATCTGGAAGACTTGGTATACACGACAAGATGCCGGATTCGTGGAAGAATCTGTCTCCATGTAAGTAGCCGACTAGGATCCATGTACCCTAGGACCCCCCCCCCCCCGGTATCCTATATAAACCGAGGGGCCTGGCTCGTAGAAATAGAAGAATATTCTTGTGGTAGAACACCTGTACTTTGTACACTCCAACGCAATAATACAATAAGAGCGGTTCGATAGGAGTTCGCATCAGCGTGCAGATCAGTTCAAGCATGACCTTCATGCCGGGGGAAATCTTCGTCTTTGGCGACGTCACCTGTGTCGCCAACTCAGCTGGCCTCCTCAACCAGGTCGTGTCCTTCGCTCCAGGACGGATCGTCAGATTCGGTAGCATGGAGTACACCATGGATCTCCGTAAAGAGCTAATCTTCACGTGCTTGGTGTCGCACCAAGTCGAGGAGCAGCATGAGCCGCTTGCCCCGAGGCCGATGTTGGGTCAGGCCCAGGATGAGCGTGAGAATCCTACACCGGGGCTGACATCAGGTCAAATCCCAAAGCCGCTTCCCAAGGCCTTGATTTTAGATCAGGCCTTGGTGAAGCGTGAGAATCTGAGGTTGATGTCAGATCGGATCACGAAGCCGCTTCCTCTGGGTCCGATGTTAGATCAGACCCAGGAGGAACACGTGGAATCTTCTCCGAGGTCTGTGTCAGATCGGATCTCGAAGCTGCTCCGTCTGGTCCCAATGTCAGATCGGGCTCAGGAGGAGCGTGAGAAACTTCTTCTCGACGAGATGTTAGATCGGTTTCAGAAGCTTGCGACATCGGATTCCCCGATCTCGGTGTACGATCGGATCTGGGAGTCCCCGGGAAAAGTCAATTTTTTCGACTCACCCACCACCCATCTCGTTGCTAACGTCAAGGATCTCACCGACGTCCTCGAAAGCACAGCCGACGAGGTCGAAGACTAGGAAGAGGAAGCCGACAAATCTACTGAGAGCCGGCCACCAGCCACAGGCAGGTGGACAGCCACCTCGACCTACGATGTCTACATGGTGGACACGCTGGGCGCCGGTAATAACGGTGGCGGAGACGACGACGGCGATGGCTCAAACGGCGCCAACGGAAACAATGGCAATGACCCCAAGAGCCCTCCACCCAAGGTGTCACTACACGAGGGTGAGCCTAATAGCGAGTTCAGCCCTTACGATGAGGATATCCTCAACGAGTCTCTGGGAAGTGAGCGGCACGATGGATGCCAAGAAAGGTTGATCAGGTCGGCCAAGAAGGTTACCAGAGACAGGGAAGAATTGTAGGTGTGGGCCAAGTTCATTGAAAAATGCTGGCTACAGCTTCTCCAGTCTGAGGAGGACATGAAAAACTAGAAGAGGCGACTGATGGCCAAGGCAAGACCAGCCAAGCATGGCAAGAACCTGATGAAGGACTTGGACGCTGCTACAGACCACAGTGCGGTCTCCAAACGCACGTGGGCAAAATACCTTGTCACGCCCAATATGCGGGCATATCCTCAAGAAATTCGGAAGTCCCGCTAAGGATAGAAGCACATATCGGAGACGCTTCGCAAGGTGGATATCATTACAACATACCATGTACTGAATAGATGCGAATACGAGATAAAGGCTTATATTCACCACAAGCTACAGCATGAATACATGAATACATCAATACATAGCAATCACCATACAGAAGAGCAGCATCTGACTACGGATGAAATCAAACAAAAAAGAAGAACGACATCCACCCTGCTAATCCCAGGCTGCCAACCGGGAACCCATCCTATGATCGATGAAGAAGCAGAAGCAGAAGAAGAACTCCAAATAGAACAAGCATCGCTCTCACGTCCAAGCATTGCTTTACCTGTACCTGCAACTGTTGTTGTAGTAACCTGTGAGCCACGAGGACTCAGCAATCCCATAACCATGGGTAGCAGGACTATCAAAGCTTAAATGGGTATGGAAGGGTAAGGTGGTGAGGTTGCAGCAAGCACTGAGCATTGTATGGTGGCTAACTTACAAGTACAAGAATAAGAAGAGTAACTACGCATAATGATCGCAAACTAATAATGATCAAGAAGTGATCCTGAACACCTACTTATGAGTCAAACATAACCCCACCGTGTTCACTTCTTGGTTCAAACCTCACAAGAAGGGACGATCACAGTTACGCACACGGTTGGTGTATTTTAATTAACTTTAGTGTCAAGTTCTCTACAACCGGAGGTTATAAATTTCCAAGTCGCCACATAACCGCGGGCACGGCTTCGCGAAAGATTTAACCCTGCAGGGGTGCTCCAAGTAGTACATTATAAATTACCACACGCATCTGATGGAACATCCTCACACCATGATAACACGATGCTTACGATAAGGAATTCCGGTGGACAAGCCATTCGTAACAGGTAAAACTAAACCAGCAAGACCTCCCGACGTGTCGACGATCCCGATAGGAACCGCGTATCTCGTTCTCAGAACACGGCGGATGAGTTATGGTTACAACGACCAAGTCCACGAGTTGCCCCGGGCGGCGCCGCAAGCTGCTCTAGTTTGGACCAACACTCATGAGGAGCACTGGCCCAGGGTTGTTGATTAATTATCCTCGGGTACCGGTAAGTCCCTATGCAAGTTTCAGTTGTTATTAGGCAAATGGTAAAACCAATGTTGGGCCTTGCTGGAGAAGTTTATCCTAAAACGAATGATCAGGGGGGTTCCCATATGCCCCACATGTGTTAGAAGCGCTCATCAAGGAACATAACACCGGTATTACGGAAACTATGGTGGCATGAGTGGAACAAAACACCAGACAAGAGGCCAAGCCTTCCACACACAACCAAGTATATAGATGCATTAATTAAATAAGAGATATTGTGATATCCCATGATATCCATGTCCCAACATGGAACAAACTGCAACTACACCTGCAACTAGCAATGCTATAAGAGGGGCTGAGCAAAGCGGTAACATCGCGAAACAATGGTTTGTTGGGTAGTGGAGGTTAGAGGCTGTATCATGACGTTTGGGAGGCTGAACAAACAAGTGGTAGGTAGCGAGACATAGCGATAGCATCGAGACAACTAGCAAGCAAAGATAGTAGTGATATCCAAGGTAATGGTCATCTTGCCTGAAATCTCGCTCGGAAGAAGATCGAATCCATGAAGTAGACGAACAAGCGTAGTCGAACGAATCCTCACTCCGAAACGTATCCGGACTATCGAGAAGAAGCACAACCGGAAAGAAGCAGACACATGGTAAACACACAACCATAATCATGGCATAATGCACAATCAAGTATGATGCATGTCCGGTTTAAATGAGTCATGGATGGCAAAATGCAACAAGCAAATACTACACGTTAAGTGAAGCTCAATGCAACGAGTTGCATATTGACGAAACTCCACATCAATTATTTAGTTCACTCCCGTTTATGTACTCAACAAGATTAAATGTTGTTAATCATGGCAAGAGATGAAGCATAATTAATCTACCTATCTAGGCAATTTAAATGAGGCCGGAAACAACACATAACAATTCTGGAAAATCCCCATATGCAAATTTCGAAAATGGTACTGTTCTGCCTAAAACCATATTTTATTGTTGTTAAAAAGGAAAATAAAGCGCACCATGTTAATCTACACTCTTTTTCTACCCCATTTACATATAAAGTTTATTTAATTCGGAGCTACGGTTATTTAATTATGAAATAAATCATTTTAGCATGTCATTACGCAAATTTTAATGCAAACAACAATTTTAATGTTGTTAATATGCATGAGGATGAAATTCAAGTTGTATGCAATTTATGAAAATGTTGGCATCAATATGAAGCATTTGTCACCGTGGTGGAAAGAATTGGGTGCCACGGCGGCGAAAACGGAAACGGTGCCACGGCAACGTTCCGATGACCTGGCAACTCGATTGAGCTACCGGTGAAGGAACAAGTGTGCGGAACATGAAGGAGTGACGGGGAGTGATCCCGGTAACCGGGTGTCCCACGTGTCAGTGGCAAGGCAACGAGGAACGTGCAAGAACAATTCGTCCACGGGCAAAACAAACGGTGTATCTCGTACATCACACATGCATACATCCACGGGTCATCGTCTCGGCGGTTATACCTTCGAGCGTGCATTTGGGGTGGTTCGGGTTCGAAGTGGATGTAGGTGTTCTCATGCCATAGTGGAAGTAGTTGTTCACTTGACGGTCTTGTCGGTTCCATGGCGACGGTAGTCGTACACGTTCGGGTAGGAACTTGATGTATCCATGTGCTTCGCGGGTCGTCGTTGAACTTGGTGATCCGATGCGGTAGCCGAACTTGGGGATTCATGGTACTTGGCGAATCCAAGCCTACGGGGCCATCATTGTACTTGGTGTCTCTGGTCTTGGCGACGGTAGTGGTACATGGTCCACGAGTCGTCGATCGTTCGGGGTCGGACTTGCCAGTCTTGTCGACATGAAGGGGGTACTTGGCGAAATCAACGGGTACATTAGTTGTATAGGTTTGCCATGGTAATTGGCACTCCCGGTCTTGGCGATATAAAGTGATGATGTTCGGGGACGTCTCGGTCGTTCAACGCAGAGGGCCGGTGGTCATGCAGGGGCTTCAGAGGAGATGTAGATGAACATGCACTTGGTGCCCGGCTGGCTATGGTACTTCCTGCTTGTCGAGGAGTGCGTCGGCAAGGCGCTTCTCGAAGATGTGCAACAGGGTTCGGGCGAAGGTTCTTGGCGACCATGGCAGTGGCGGCTACAGAGGCCAGCAGCGAACGAGGAGGGCCTCAAGGCAGAAAGCTGCACGAGGACCTGCAGGGAAGTGGACGAGGAGGGTGGAAGAGGCCGGTTGGAGGGGGGCTTTCCAGAGCATCTGATGCTCGTGGTGGCCAAGGCGAAGCAGGGCCGAGCAGCTCAGGCGCGGAGGCAGGCGGAGGCAAAACGTGGCCATGGTGGTGTTGCAGGGCGCTGATGATGGTGGTGCCCGAAAGCAGCAGCGAGGGGGGCGGCGAGCTGGTGGTCGCCGGCGTGGCAGCGAAGCATCGCCGGAGTTGCTGCCGGCCGGGGATGGTCAGGTGGCGGGGTCGGGCGCCATGGAGGGAGGAAGCAGGGAACTCGGGCATGCGCTCCTCTGCATGGTTGCCGGAGGCCACGGGGAGGCAGAAGGAAGGAGGAGGCTTGGCTGCGGGGGCGAAGCAGGGCGGCGGCGCTCGGTGGCCGGCCATGGCAGGGAGGCCATGGGAGGCGCGGCGTGGGGAAACGGGGGTGAGGGAGAGGATGATCGAGAGGGAGATGGGGATCGAGCCCAGGCTCTCCCCTGGCGGCGCTCGAGGGGGAAGATGGGGATCGAGGAGAGAAGTGGGATCGGGGAGGCTGGCTAGGGTTATAGGATTTGGGTGCCGGGCCTAAGAGGCCGGCCCAGTTACTGCTGCTGGTTGGACTGTGGGCTCTCTCCCTCCCTCTAATACTCTCTTTCTGTTTAAAATAAACAGAAATCTTGAGGAAAAAGCTTAGAGGAGTAGGAGTGGAAATGTGGAGAGACAAAATCAGTTCTGGAGTCCTTGGAATATTCCCAATTTAAGAAAAATGTTTGGGGATTTTTACAGACAACAAATTTAAGCAAGTTTGTATTTAATTCAAACTTGCTTCAATTTCTGACCCAGCCAAACCGAACCCAAATGGGATGAAATTATAGATGGACACCCTACATAATAAATATGATTTATGGGCAAAATAGGAACATTTATTTGAGCATCCAAAATGTGACTCAAATATCCAATTCAAATTAAAAGAAAGGTGAAAGTTGGGATAGGGAAAAGGGAGACTTGAATGGACTTGATGCAATGTTGAACATGGGTTTGGGAAAGTGTAAGTTGAGCATGAGCTTCATGGAAGGATCAACGAAGAAGAAGAGGTTGCAAACCACATGAGCAAATGAAAGAAAACAAACAAGATAACATATGGAGATGATGCATGATATAAAATAAAATAAACCAGACAACACGCAGCATGCAAGCATGAACGTAACGCAAACATAATGGAGGTCTCGGCCTTGGGCTGTTACGACTCTCCCCCACTAACAAGAGATCTCGCCCCGAGATCTAGGAATGAGGAGAGGAAGAGGAAGAGGAAAAGGAAAAGGTAAAACTAAGTTGCTTCTTAGCAAACGAGTGAAACCAAAGAACCTTGGAAGGTTGCAAGCGATGTAGAATGGCATGAGGAACAAGCAAGAATTCGGAGCCACTCTTGATGAAAAGAGAAGCAAAACTCAATAAGACGGAAAGATTTTGAAAAGAGGACACCACACTCCGGTTAAGTAGATAAGCAAGGAAAAGAACATGATCTTGGTGAAACGAGATACTGTGTTGAAGAAAGCAACATCACAATGCCTCCGGAACGAAGGAAGAGAAGCTAAATCGTTGGAAAGAAAAGAACGGCGAAGCAAATGACAACATCTACCACAATTGAATTTGGAAAGCATCCTTACAAAGAAGGATTGAACGGAGTTGTTGGAAATCAACAACGAAAGAATATGCTTGTTGTGGGCTTATGGAAAACAACTCCAAACTTGAGGTGTAATTCTGCCACTACCAAATGATTGATTAGCTGAGAGGAACGAAGAGATGCAAAACTCCACTTCAAAGATAAGGGAGAATGAATTGCACTTCGAAATGCAAGAAGAAGAATGCTTGAGTTCCTCCATCAATAATCTTGACGAATACTTCGAGAACGAATTAAATCCTTGACGAGCCACCATGAAGAATTTTTCGAAGGATTCCGGATAGATAACAAGATGGTCGAAACGAAAAGAAAGTTGAAAAGAAGAAGATGAAGCCTTGCAATGATTTATATGGAGCTTCGTGACGATATAATGAGAAAACTTTGAACTCCGGAAAAGAAAAGATGAACAACTTGGAACCAAAAATTTCTTCATCATGAACAAACTCCGGAAGAAGGAATTAAATGACCTCGATGAAATAAGAATAAGAATTATGTCATGCTTATCCTCATCAAATTAAATTGATGACAAACAACGGATTGGCATGCCACTTATTCTTCTTGAAGGATTGAGGAGAGACATATCGCAACTCAACGTATCACCAATAGGATTTGGAAATAACGAATGAATTGATACGATAACAAAGGAAGAGGAATCTTGAACGAACCACCATAAGAATTAAAACGAATGAAGAAAAGAGAACGAATCACCAGGAAGAATTAGAAACGAATGAAGATACTTGAGGGAATTTAGATATAAGATCATCAGCTGATTAGAGGATACTTTGACGATGCACCGGAAGAATTGAGAACAAGAGATGAACATTGAGAATGAAGAATTCTGAAATGATGACCTCCGAAGAATCAAAACGAACACACTCCTGAAATGCTCCGGATGGGTATGAAAAGGATTTCTCACCATCGAAACAATTTGAGAGGATTGCATGAAGCTAGAACCACGAATCTTCAAGAGAACGGAGCAAGATTTAGAGTAAAAACTCTTCTTCGGTCTTCAAACGCTGAGAATGATGATGAAAACCACCATGAAGAATTTGTGAGATACTCCGGACAATGAAGTATAGAAAGGTTGAGCCAAAGATGAAAATAAATTGAAAGTGGACTTGGAGAAGGCATATGACCGATGGAGGCCATACTTACGTCACCTTGGAAGAATTTGAGAATAACTCCGGGAAAATTAGAAGAGTCAGGTAAGATCCTGGGAAAAGACCTGTGGGTTATGGGCCCACTCAAAAGAAACATCGTTGGAACGATTACTTGGAAGAGAGATTGCACCGGTTGATTAAAATGGCTCAAATGAGGTAACAACCACGAAATAGAACGAACGGGTCTTGAATGAAAAAATGAGTCGTCTGAGATGATTTCTTCGCACCGGAAAAGAATAGAGAGAGGCGAATAAACAAGAGAGGCTTGGGTAAGAATTTCCATCATGGGAAAAATATTAGAATCGAAGAAAAGGATATGATGAACACTGAGAGCTTGAATTTAGACCACCGGAGAAGAAAACGAGATCGAAGAATGATGAACTTGTAGCTCCTGAGCATCTTCACGAGAAATCACCGGCTAAGAACATTGAAGTAAAATAATGAAGAAACTTCACATGAATAAAATGGATACTTGATTTGAGAATCTCTGACTCCGTGAAGAAAAAGGGTGGGAGGGTGGGAAAAATAAAGACAACTTAGGATGGATGGAATGAACTCCGTTGAGAAAACTGAGAATTGATCTTGCAATATTGAAAGAGTCGAATTAATTTGAAGAGAAGCACGCCGGTTGAGAATAATTTTCCATGACAATCTAGATGATCAAGAAGGATTAGCACTCCCATAGAAATATGAGAACACCACTTAGGAAAGGTATGGAATCAGCACTTGACTTCGAAGCAACTCAAATACCACAACAAAACAAAACAATGGATTTGGCTTGCAGAATAAGCCGGAACAAACATATGATAGAGATTTCATCCGAAATTTTCGTGGTGGGGCCCACACGGGCTCGATCGTACAGCGACCATCAAGTACATTGCTGCCCTTGACATACGAAGCATCCCCGAGCCGTAGCAAAGCTACAAGGGCTCTTTAAGACACCACGAGACCACTGTAAAAACGACTGTGAGTAGGCGGACCACTAGACGTCGAACCCCAATCTCATATCATGCATCTGCCGGAAAGATATCCTAGGCAACTACTTGAATTCCCACCTAAGAACTCCCGAAACTTCTTGGTTATGCGATCAGGTTGCGGGTCCAGGAACCTACTCATAGCAAACAACAACCTAATCAGCTGCAACTGCATCCGCAACCCATAACACACAACCGATAAACTCCGCAAATTCGTCTACCTCAGACCTTCGAAAACACAACGATACTAGTCATGGTGGATCATCCGAGCTATCTCCTCCAGTACTGGGGAAAAGTCACGGCACTATTTGCCACCACAAAAAGTATAGAAGCGTTTCGATGTCGGCGTCCTCTGGTATTCAGGAACTGAAACGATAGTGAATGTGACAAGAACCCCTTGGAGATCAACTCCCCGGGTCCAATCCATACGATCAGGAGGCACCAAGAACAGAATTCTGTCACACCGATATCGCAACGATTCCGAAAATACCTGTGTGATCCTAAAAAAAAATTGAGTGAGAAGAGTAGTAGAATTAAAACACCTACGTCACAATTCCTCGCCAGAGCGACGAAGGGGATAAGGAGTAAAAAGAATTCCTACTCTCCGATATATAACTAGACTCCAAATAGTTTTCTTCTAGACTCGTCAACGGTTCGATCAATCAAGGGGGCTCCAGCGGTCGGTAGAGGCTCTGATACCAACTTGTCACACCCAATATGCGGTCCTATCCTCAAGGAACTCGGAAGTCCCGCTAAGGATAGAAGCATATATCGGAGACGCTTCGCAAGGTGGATATCATTACAACATACCATGAACTGAATAGATGCGGATACGAGATAAAGGCTTACACTCACCACAAGCTACAACATGAATATATGAATACATCAATACATAGCAATCATCATACAGAAGAGCAGGATCCGACTACGAATGAAATCAAACGAAAAAGAAGAACGACATCCACCCTGCTAATCCCGGGCTGCCAACCGGGAACCCACCCTATGATCGATGAAGAAGAAGAAGCAGAAGAAGAACTCCAAATAGAACAAGCATCGCTCTCACGTCAAAGCATCGCTTTACCTGTACCTGCAACTGTTGTTGTAGTAATCTGTGAGCCACGAGGACTCAGCAATCCCATAACCATGGGTAGCAGGACTATCAAAGCTTAAATGGGTATGGAAGGGTAAGGTGGTGAGGTTGCAGCAAGCACTAAGCATTGTATGGTGGCTAACTTACGAGTACAAGAATAAGAAGAGTAACTATGCATAACGGTCGCAAACTAATAATGATCAAGAAGTGATCCTTAACACCTACTTACGAGTCAAACATAACCCCACCGTGTTGACTTCTTGGTTCAAACCTCACAAGAAGGGACGATCACGGTTACGCACACGGTTGGTGTATTTTAATTAACTTTAGTGTCAAGTTCTCTACAACCGGAGGTTATAAATTTCCAAGTCACCACATAACCGCGGGCACGGCTTCGCGAAAGATTTAACCCTGCTGGGGTGCTCCAGGTAGTCCATTATAAATTACCACACGCATCCGATGGAACATTCTCACACCATGATAACACGATGCTTACGATAAGGAATTCCGGTGGACAAGCCATTCGTAACAGGTAAAACTAAACCAACAAGACCTCCCGACGTGTCGACGATCCCGATAGGAGCCGCGTATCTCGTTCTCAGGACACGGCGGATGAGCTATGGTTACAACGATCAAGTCCACGAGTTGCCCCGGGCGGCGCCGCAAGCTGCTCTAGTTTGGACCAACACTCATGAGGAGCACTGGCCCGGGGTTGTTGATTAATTATCCTCGGGTACCGGTAAGTCCCTATGCAAGTTTTAGTTGTTATTAGGCAAATGGTAAAACCAATGTTGGGCCTTGCTGGAGAAGTTTATCCTAAAACGAATGATCAGGTGGGTTCCCATATGCCCCACATGTGTTAGAAGCGCTCGTCAATGAACATAACACCGGTATTACGGAAACTAGGGTGGCATGAGTGGAACAAAACACCAGGCAAAAGGCCAAGCCTTCCACACACAACCAAGTATATAGATGCATTAATTAAATAAGAGATATTGTGATATCCATGTCCCAACATGGAACAAACTGCAACTGCACCTGCAACTAGCAACGCTATAAGAGGGGCTGAGCAAAGCGGTAACATAGCCAAACAACGGTTTGCTGGGTAGTGGAGGTTAGAGGTTGTATCATGATGTTTGGGAGGCTGAACAAACAAGTGGCAGGTAGCGAGACATAGCGGTAGCATCGAGACAACTAGCAAGCAAAGATAGTAGTGATATCCAAGGTAATGGTCATCTTGCCTGAAATCTCGCTCGGAAGAAGATCGAATCCATGAAGTAGACGAACAAGCATAGTCGAACGAATCCTCACTCCGAAACGTATCCGGACTATCGAGAAGAAGCACAACCGGAAAGAAGCAGACACATGGTAAACACACAACCATAATCATGGCATAATGCACAATCAAGTATGATGCATGTCCTGTTTAAATGAGTCATGGCATGGCAAAATGCAACAAGCAAATACTACACGTTAAGTGAAGCTCAATATGCAACGAGTTGCATATTGACGAAACTCCACATCAATTATTTAGTTCACTCCTGTTTATGTACTCAACAAGATTAAATGTTGTTAATCGTGGCAAGAGATGAAGCATAATTAATCTACCTATCTAGGCAATTTAAAGGAGGCCGGAAACAACACATAACAATTCCGGAAAATCCCCATATGCAAATTTCGAAAATGGTACTGTTCTGCCTAAAACCATATTTTATTGTTGTTAAATAGGAAAATAAAGCGCACCATGTTAATCTACACTTTTTTCTACCCCATGTACATATAAAGTTTATTTAATTCGGAGGTACGGTTATTTAATTATGAAATAAATCATTTAAGCATGTCATTTATGCAAATTTTAATGCAAACAACAATTTTAATGTTGTTAATATGCATGAGGATGAAATTCAGGTTGTATGCAATTTATGAAAATGTTGGCATCAATATGAAGCATTTGTCACCGTGGTGGAAAGAATTGGGTGCCACGGCAGCGTTCCGATGACCTGGCAACTCGATTGAGCTACCGGTGAAGGAACAAGTGTGCGGAATATGAAGGAGGGACGGGGAGTGATCCCGGTAACCGGGTGTCCCACGTGTCAGTGGCATGGCAACGAGGAACGTGCAAGAACAATTCGGCCATGGGCAAAACAAACGGTGTATCTCATACATCACACATGCATACATCCACGGGTCATCGTCTTGGCGGTTATACCTTCGAGCGTGCATTTGGGGTGGTTCGGGTTCGGTGCGTAGTCGATCGCGGTTCGAAGTGGAAGTAAGTGTTCTCATGCCATAGTGGAAGTAGTTGTTCACTTGACGGTCTTATCGGTTCCATGGCGACGGTAGTCGTACACGTTCGGGTAGGAACTTGATGTATCCATGTGCTTCGCGGGTCGTCGTTGAACTTGGTGATCCGATGCGGTAGCCGAACTTGGGGATTCATGGAACTTGGCGAATCCAAGCCTACGGGGCCATCGTTGTACTTGGTGTCTCTGGTCTTGGCGACGGTAGTGGTACATGGTCCACGAGTTGTCGATCTTTCGGGGTCAGACTTGCCAGTCTTGTCGACATGAAGGGGGTACTTGGCGAAATCCACGGGTACATTAGTTGTACAGGGTCGCCATGGTACTTGGCGCTCCCGGTCTTGGGGATACAAAGTGATGATGTTCGGGGACGTCTCGGTCGTTCAACGCAGAGGGCCGGTGGTCATGCAGGGGCTTCCGAGGAGATGCAGATGAACACGCACTTGGTGCCCGGCTGGCTATGGTACTTCCTGCTTGTCGAGGAGTGCGTCGGCAAGGCGCTTCTCGAAGACGTGCAACAGGGTTCGGGCGAAGGTTCTTGGCGACCATGGCAGTGGCGGCTACAGAGGCCAGCAGCGAACGAGGAGGGCCTCAAGGCAGAAAGCTGCACGAGGACCTGCAGGGAAGTGGACGAGGAGGGCGGAAGAGGCCGGTTGGAGCGGGGCTTTCCAGAGCATCTGGTGCTCGCGGTGGCCAAGGCGAAGCAGGGCCGAGCAGCTCAGGCGCGGAGGCAGGCGGAGGCAAAACGTGGCCATGGTGGTGCTGCAGGGCGCTGATGATGGTGGTGCCCAAAAGCAGCAGCGAGGGGAGCGGCGAGCTGGTGGTCGCCGGCGTGGCAGCGAAGCATCGCCGGAGTTGCTGCCGGCCGGGGATGGTCAGGTGTCGGGGTCGGGCGCCATGGAGGGAGGAAGCAGGGAACTCGGGCATGCGCTCCTCTGCACGGTTGCCGGAGGCCGCGAGGAGGCAGAAGGAAGGAGGAGGCTTGGCTGCGGGGGCGAAGCAGGGCGGCGGCGCTCGGTGGCCGGCCATGGCAGGGAGGCCATGGGAGGCGCGGCGTGGGGAAACGGGGGTGAGGGAGAGGAGGATCGAGAGGGAGATGGGGATCGAGCCCAGGCTCTCCCCTGGCGGCGCTCGAGGGGGAAGATGGGGATCGAGGAGAGAAGTGGGATCGGGGAGGCTGGCTAGGGTTATAGGATTTGGGTGCCGGGCCTAAGAGGCCGGCCCAGTTACTGCTGCTGGTTGGACTGTGGGCTCTCTCTCTCCCTCTAATACTCTCTTTCTGTTTAAAATAAACAGAAATCTTGAGGAAGAAGCTTAGAGGAGTAGGAGTGGAAATGTGGAGAGAAAAATCAGTTCTGGAGTCCTTGGAATATTCCCAATTTAAGAAAAATGGTTTGGGGATTTTTACAGACAACAAATTTAAGCAAGTTTGTATTTAATTCAAACTTGCTTCAATTTCTGACCCAACCAAACCGAACCCAAATGGGCTGAAATTATAGATGGACACCCTACATAATAAATATGATTTATGGGCAAAATAGGAACATTTATTTGAGCATCCAAAATGTGACTCAAATATCCAATTCAAATTAAAAGAAAGGTGAAAGTTGGGATAGGGAAAAGGGAGACTTGCATGGACTTGATGCAATGTTGAACATGGGTTTGGGAGAAGTGTAAGTTGAGCACGAGCTTCATGGAAGGATCAATGAAGAAGAAGAGGTTGCAAACCACATGAGCAAATGAAAGAAAACAAACAAGACAACATATGGAGATGATGCATGATGCAAAATAAAATAAACCAGACAACACGCAACATGCAAGCATGAACATAACGCAAACATAATGGAGGTCTCGGCCTTGGGCTGTTACATACCTGCATCGTAATGCATGAGATCAGCCTTCCCGCCATGATGACCGGGGGGCCGATACCGGGAAATATGCTCCCTAGGTGCCAGAACATCATCGAAAAAACTGCGATGAAGGATCTTGCAACATTGGCAGCTCAAAGCCAAGTTCAAGCTACCGCACCAAGGAAAAGCACCAGTCCCGCCTGAGGATGAGCCACCATGAGACATCGGCCGAGCACGCAGCTCGGCTACGCTAGTTGGCCCGGGATGTGTACAAGCCGACCTTCTCCAAATACGACGAGGAGGTCGACTTTGATGATGCACGTCACGCCATCCATGGTCGGGGTGAACTGCTGGCGATGTACCCGCCCTGTTTCTCTGATCGAGTAATCGCTCACCCCTTCCCGGCCAGCTTCAAGCTCGTAAATTGCGAGAAGTATGACGGGTCCATGGATCCCAAGGTTTGGATCGGCGACTACATCCTCGCGGTCCAAGTGGCTAACAGCGATGACCTCCATGCTATCAAATACTTGCCGCTTATGCTAAATGCTTTGGCCCGGCATTGCGACCGGACTCGATCAATAGTTGGGCAGCCATGTAGTCCGAGTTCATGGCAAATTTCCAGGGGACATATGTTAAGCCCCCGGATGTCGATGATCTGTGCCTCATCAAGCAGAAACCGGACGAGGCCATACGCAAGTTCTGGACTCGGTTCCTCAAGAAGAAAAATGAAATTGTCGATTGTAGTGATGCTGAGGCCCTAGCGGCGTTCAGGAACAATATCAACGACGAGTAGCTCTTCAGAGATTTCGGTCATTACAAGACGAAGACCATGGCCGCACTAATGGTAATGATGATTAAGTTCAGTGCTGGTGAAGATAACTAGCTTGCTAAGAAGAAGGGCCAGAGCGACGATCCCGGGACATCCGAGGTGTGCCATGGAAACGGAAAGCCACGACGGAACCGGCGTAATAAATGTCAAAACAACGATAGTGATGCTGAGGACGGTGATGTCAATGCCGGATTTGGCAACCAGCGCCAGGCCAGTGGTACCAAGAAGAAGCCATTCCAGGGAAAAAAGGGTGGCATCGATGTAGGAGATATGCCCTAGAGGCAATAATAAATGTTATTATTTATCCCCATGTTCCTAATTAAGTTTATGTTCCATACTATAACTGTTGTGGTTCCCGAGCCCGTATATCCATAAAGGCTCTGAGGAAAACCCATGTGCACGTGTGGAATAATAAAGGGTAAAATGTATTCCTAGTCAAGCCTCTAAGACTAGCTCAAGTGTTGCATGATGATTACGTTTTCCTAATCATGGGCATGTCTATGCCGGTAACTTTGAGGGAACACTGTTAGGAGAACACTTGTGTTGAGTCGACCCGATTGATGTTATGCTATGAGATACATTCGTCGCAAGTTAATGGTTAATAACACAGAGAAAGTTAATGTTTGCATAATTTCTTAGACCATGAGAGTATCGAGTTCCTTCATGCTTGATTCATGAACTTTGGGGTTTGTTAAACGTCATCCGTAACTGGGTGGCTATTACGGTGGCTTACAGGTTCATGGGAAAGTATGTCAAGGGACTTGATAGCTCAAGATTGGGATTTGCTCCTCCGACGATGGAGAGATATCTCTGGGCCCTCTCGATGTTACGGTATCCATCATCGTCTAGCCAGACACAATGTGATTTGATCACAGGGATGCCGGAACACAGGAATGAGAAAAGAGAACAAAACCGGTAACGAGGTAACTGGCATAGTGGACAAGTTGTTGATCCACGGGGATGCCGATAAATCTCACCTCGGGTATTTCTAACATATCGCGAAGCAACAGGAATAGCACACGACAACTGGAGGTTCACTCGAATATTTATTCGTGTGGGTATAGGGGTCAATATGGGTGTCCACGGCTCCGATGTTGATCATTGATCGGAAAGTGTTCTAGTCATGTCTATACTTCATCGAACCTATAGGGTCACACGCTTAAGGGTCATCTATCTACTGAATTCTAGACAGGGAGTCTGAGAGAAAGTCACCGGAGAAGTTTTGGAGACAACGGAAGAGTTCCGGAGAGAGAACACCGGAATAGTTTCGGTAAAACCGAAAGGTTGTTTCGGAGTATACCATTAAGTCAAAATGGTTTTGGCACACGCCTGGAAATTCTTAGAGGGTGCCAGAATTGTTCTGGGAACTTCTGGGATTTTTTCGGAGAAAAAACCCGGAAATGTTCCGGTGCTGCCGGAACCGCTTTGGTTGCTTTTCGCAGATGAAAATCACTAATCCGGAATTGTTTCGGAACGCGTCCAAAATTATTTTAGTGGGTACTGGAATTAATCTAAGACCTACAGAAATATTTTCGGATTTAACGGTCATGGAAAAATGTTTCTATGAATAGTGAAAAACACTTTTTGGTGGCTTCTTGGAGAAGCCACCTTGAGGGCCCATTGGTATTTTCCCCAAATGGCTTCTTGGAGAAGCCACCCTACCCCTTGGGTTTTCCTATAAATAGAGGTGGAGAGGCACTCTCCACACTGACTCTTTCTCACATACAAATGTCATGCATGATCTGGCCTTCCCTCTCCCTCCCCGCGAAATAGTTTCGTAGAGCCGAAAGGCTGTGTGGGTTCCGGTGGGAACTAGTTCTGGACGGCGAAGCCCTGCCGGATAGATGACACCGTATGTGTGAAACCCCGTAGAGAGGTCGTAGGTTCGATCTTTTTGCCCGAGGGGCTGTTCGAGAGTGCCTCCCGAAGGGTTGTCTGAGTGACCGTCCGGGGGACTATCCGACTGCCTCCCGAAGGGCTGTCCGAGGGACTGTCCGAGGGGCTGATGAGGGAGTACATCCTCGCGGTTGGGAGTTTGTAAATCCTAGCTGCGGGGATCTGCACCGACGATCAACATCGACTCTACTTCCGCTGCGCTATGAGTCGGTAACAATCAGATCAAACCCTGTATGCATCTCCATAGTGATCCTGGGCATGCTCGCAGTACTGGAAATTTTTGTTTTCTGCTACGTTCCCCTACAGTGGCATCATGAGCCGTGCTATGCATAGATGCAGGTTACGATCTAGAATACATAGAGATGTATGGGTGTTGCATAATATAATTTTGTAGTAGATGAGATCTATTGCTGAAAATAATTTATGCGGGTAGCAGATGAAATCTGTTACGCGATGTTCTTGTTGCTTCCTTGAAATTTGCGTATTTCTGATCTTGATAATGGCATGGTGGAGTTTCAAAGTTCTGGCAATCCGCGATCCTGATTGATCAATGAAGTGCTAACAGTTCATTGAATTCCACCATAGTTAAAAGAAAGATGAAATTTCGTAGACGAAAGGGCTATGCAGATATGATCTGCACGGGGGTCATGCGTATGACGAAGTTCAGTATGGGGCTTGAGATTTTATTATCTCGTGTTTCATACACCCCACAAAATTAATCTAGCGACTTGAATAATCATGCTTGATGATAAACGTTGGTAGCTGCGGTTTGGTTGAAACCTTAGAAGCCACGTAAAATAAAATTTTGCATAAACCGATTAGAGGCGCCTAACTTGGTTTTGCAGGATGTGCATGTGATGTGGTATAGCAGTGCTCATATTTAATTTGATTATGTAGGAGATGACTATATAATGTAAACTAACATGACCTGCGCGTCATGATTTGGCATGATGGCTGGAGCCATATGATTGTCACTTTAATGACCTACGTGTCAACCTTAAGTAATGCACTTATTTTATTAGCTATAGAGATAGCAATATTTTCTGGTGCATCGACAAGGTGGTGGTAATCTTCGCGAAGGTGAACACCGGTGCGAATGCCGAAGACGAAGAAATTAAGACTTCTCCGTCAGAAAGGGCTATACCATATCATGCTATTGTGAATTGCCTGAGATGCTTATCCCTTATGATGCACCCTTCTTGATTGCACGGTAGTCGTTTTTATTAGGGTGATCTCTCACTTAAAATATCAAGTAGTTAGTGTTCTCCCAAGTGTAGCACCGTCACGGCACCTATCTTTTCGGGGTGCGCCGTGTCACACGGGTACGAACGATTAGAGAAGTGTGAGGCGGGTGAGTTGAGACCTCGCAGAGAGATCACTTGGTTGTCTTGACGTCAAGGCATGACCGTCATGAGGTCGGAACACGCCCATCCAAAGATGAACAAGAATCGCATAGAGATGTGATTGGCAAGTTGACCTACCGGTTGAGATTTTCGTCATCAGTGGTGTTACACCAATGGCGAACAATTGAAATGCGGGTCTTGTATCACTCACAATCAATTATGAGAGATATTGATTTGAGTGGGAGCACACTTTAGAATTAATTCTTTTAATTCTTAGTGCAATTAATTTTGAACACTGTCTAAGTGTTATTTGCATAATAGTTATAGAATAATGGCTCGCGTTTCCACCCTCCCTATTAAAATTGAATAAACTGTTAAATATCTGGTTAAAACTTTACGGTTGGTAACGTAATGTGAGGATTGTCCTCAAGAGTGTCGAGAAGGACTTTGTCCTATCGCATGCTTTCGGTATTCTCCCGCTAATGCTATGGATGATGTGACTCTCGTCCTTCAATCCAAAAGCTAGAATTCCGTTACGGTCAAGTGCAATATGTTTGTTTCCATGAGACCCGAACTTCGAAAGTTTGGGATAGTTATGTGATATTCATGGAACTGTAAATTAGTTTCAGATACAAACAAAGGCTAAAAGATATGAAATATCCAAAGCAATGTTTGTTTGCAAAGTATTAGTAAAGTGTTTACTGGGCATTTGACTTATACAGAGAGGGATCCAGAAGAACGCCTATCATATGATGAAGGTGAATAAAACAACAACTTAAAGAGAAAAGAAATGTCCAAGGGTGTTAGTATGACTTACACGCCTAAAAAGTCTGGGGCTAACGCCACTCTTAAGTTGGGTGTTTCTTCTGAGAGTAGGAGAAATACTAAAAGTTAAACTGTTAAAAGTATAAAGGCAAAAAGAAAGAAGACTTGAATATCCAGCTCATGTATGAAAGTCATACAAGCTATTGATGTATAGAAGGCTGGTCAAAGAAATAGTTCTTGGGAATTATGATTACACATGTGAATCACTGATTCTTGGGTATTGTGAGTTGATCAAAGAGATACCCACTCGATTGCATTCTGTTGCGACTCGATGCAAGAACTACTACGGCCTAGAAGACTTGCCGGAGTGAGGTTTAGATACGCGCTAGGAACATAGTAAATGTTACTATACCTTCCATCGGTGTATTCCCTATGTATTTATTTTCATAATTCATTTTTGGAGTTTCATACACTCTAGCCCATTGCATAAGGTATCTTGCAAGAAGGTTGTTCATAAGAGAACTTTTGATGTTCGGTGTTATGAATAACATAAGGGCCATACTTTCATTATGAATGAGATGTATGTTATGAATATTGATAATAATACATTACCTTTGTATTTACTTTCATAATTCATTTTAGAGTTTTATACACTCTAGCCCATTTGCATAATGTTTGTTGCAAGAGTGTTGTTCAGAAAAGAACAATTGTTGTTCAGTATTATGAATAACATAAGGGCCATACTTCCATCATGGATGGGATGTATGTTATGAATATTAATGGTAATATGATACATCCATAACACTGACGCTAAATGTCGCAAGACTAAAAGAATACCACACATGTGTGGCACTGCATTTGGTCACATTGGAGAAACCCGCATGGAAAAATTTCATAATGATGGATTTTGAAGTCCTTTGATTATGAATCATCTGATACTTGCAACTTTCCTTTGAAAAGTGAAGTGACTGAAATACCGTTCATAGGCCATAAGGAACGAGCAACGAACTTATTGGTGATCATACATTTTGATGTATGTAGTCCGATAAATGTTGTTGCTAGCAGTGGATTTATCTATCTTTAGAAATGACTTAAGTGGATATATGGATATTTACTTGATGAGACACAAGTCTGGATCTTTTGAAGTCATTCAAAAGGTTTTCAAAATGAAGTAGAAATTATTGTAACAAGAAAATTATGTTTCTGCAATTTGATTACAAGTTTAGCGAATGTCTGTTGAGTTGTGAAAAGAGTTTCATAACTTACACCTCCCGGAACACCACTGTGTGTGGAATGCCCGTGAAGATGTAATCAAACCATTTATGACATGGTAAGATCAAAGATGACATAAATCAATTTGCCATTATCCCTTTTAAAGTAATGCTTTAGAGACTGCGGCTTTTACACTGAAAAGAGCACCATCAGATCTGTTGAAATAACGCCATGGTATGGTACGCCCAACCATGTTTTATCTTTTCTTAACATTTGGAATATGGGGCCTGTGTAAAATGTTTACAAACCTATTCCAAATCAAACAAGTGCTACTTTGTAGGTTATCCCAAATTATTGGGAATTCCTCCACCACTATTGAGGCAAAAGGTTTTGCCACAAAGAACGGTATGCTTTTAAAGAGAATGGTTCTTGCAAAAAGGTTAGTGGGAGGACAGTGCAACTCGACGAGATAACAGTATCTTCATCATCAGATCAAAGGAAAGGAACCTTGGAAGTGATTCCAGAGTTTCCTACTGCGACTGATATGGAAACCTCTACATGAGATGTATGGACTTCGGTCGAACTTGCAGCTGAACCACGTAGGCATAACTCGTGCAAACCTCTCAGGTGCTTACACGAGATATTGTTGTTAGACAACAGTATACCTATGATACACAAGGAAGCGTTGATGGGCCCTGACTCTGGAATTGGCTAAAAGCCAATATAATCCGAGATAGTTTTCATATAAATGATTCAAGATTATGTCTTGATAAACCCTTCGGAAGACTTAGAGTCTAACGAACATTAATGGAACTATAAACTGATGTGGATAAAATGTTTTATCCATAAAGCTCGACTTGTTGTAATAACAAGTTCAAGGAGTTGACTACGATGAGGTTGTCTCACCGTAGCGATGCTTAAAGTCGGTTAGGGTTAAACTAGCAATTAATACATATTTCAATCATGAGATATGATACATGGATGCCAAAAGAATTTCCATAAGATGGAAATGCAACCTAGGACTTGCATGTGATACAATCCAAGCTATTTTGTCGGTCCAGAGGATGCTAGTGAGTATGCAAACTTCAGAGTTCCAGCGATGGACAGAAGAGAGCAAAATGGAGTTGGAATCTTCGTTTTTGATGAAATAGTCAAAAGAGTTTGATTTCATCAATGGATAACGAAGATGCTTGTGGTTACAAGAAAGTAAGTGGGAGCATAATAATATTTCTAAAAACCTTGTGTGCCTGACACATTGTTGATTGGAAATAATATAAATTTCTTGACACGAATTAGGACTTCATTGAAAATAGTTTTTCGATGAAGTGCTTAGGCTAGGTAGCCTCGATGTTAGGCATAATTATCTACGAGATAGAATTTCCTAATAGGGCTAAGCCTAAATACATATTGACAAGATGCTAAAACAGTTTAGCATTAAAACGCCAAGAAGTGATTCTTGCCGAAGTCACATGGAAAGAGTTTTGCAAGACTCGGTGTCCCAAAACACTAATGAGCAAAATACATGATGGAGATTCCACACACTTTCGTGTTTGAATTAATCATGTATTCCATGGTATGTAAGACAACCAGATATGTCTGATACTCCCAAGCTGTTGCGAGTATAGATACCAAAGTGATCAAAGTACTGATCATGGGACAACAGTGAAAAATGTCGTTAAGTACTAAAGTAGCACTGATGCCATGTTTTCTCGCAAGCAGAGATTATGAAGTGCTTGTTGTAAGTAATTACATCGATACAGTCTTCATCAATGCTCCATGCGATTTTCGATTTAAGTTAAGGGTTTTGTGTAATACACGATATGGTGGCACGGTGTTTGGAAATTGTTCCAAACAGGTTACTGTGGCGAATTCTATAATAAAGGCTAAGTATGTTGACACTTTAGAAGCGACAAAGAAGATGTTGAATCATATAGTTCATTCATGAACTTAGTATGGTTCCAAGAAGGCTTTGGTCAATGGGGCACTATTGTAGATAGTTGCTCCATAGCTCAGTCTGAGGAATCAGGGTTCGACCAGTGATTCACATATATACAAAGCCAAGTCCACACAAAATATGAATTTTGTGAAAGCATGAAAACGCGAGGATATGCAAAGATAGACACGGAGCTGAAGTTGTCAGGTCTGTTAGACGAAGGCTATACCACAAGCGAATCATTTTTACACCGGTATGCCATAGGTGTGAAGTGCATTAGCATTGACTAGATTATTGACTCTAGTGCAAGTGGGAGTCTATAGGAGATATGCCCTAGAGGCAATAATCAATGTTATTATTTATCCCCATGTTCCTAATTAAGTTTATGTTCCATGCTATAACTGCTGTGGTTCCCGAGCCCGTTGTCGGTACCAAAACCGGCAGATCTCGGGTAGGGGGTCCAAACTGTGGATCCAGGAATCAATGAGTAACAAGGAATGTAGAGACAGCGATTTACCCAGGTTCGGGCCCTCTCGAATAGGTAAAACCCTACGTCCTGCTGGATTGTATTGATGTGATTGTATGAAGGTTACAGAGTTGATCTACCTCGAGATCGGATGGGCTAAACCCTAGATGGTTATGATGATTCTCCTTCTCTACGGACTAAACCCTCTGGTTTATATAGACACCAGAGGGACCTAGGGTTACACATGGTCAGTTTCCATTGGGGGATAAACATGCTGGTTATGCTAAATATTTCTTGGAGGAGATGCCAAGTCTCCGGAGGCTTCCTTCTGGTGCACGGGGTCGCCCACAATCCAGCCTTCCTTTGATGAGTAGAGGGCGGCCCACTAGTCCGGCCTACGAGAGACAGGCCGGCAGCCCAAGTACCCCTAGTCCGGGACACCCTCAGTAGCCCCCGAACTAGCCTCCAATGCCGAGGTTGATAGTCTTCGGTAGCTTCATGCTCCAAGGGTCTTCGGCTTGGGCGGCGAGTTCCTTCCATCACCTGTGTTCGGTTTGACAACAGTTCGGCCACCAATAGCTTGGTCGCCGAAGAATTCTCTGATTGGCGAGGCATCATGGGGCCCGCTTTTCTTCGCCTAAAATTAAATGATGACCCTCGATTCCTGCGCATCCAGGGAATGCGAGTGGCCCGATGGGTTTTTACAAAATGCCCCTCTTTGGGGAGAGAATGCCCTTTTAATAGGCCAAGGGCGTGAAGGCTAACGCACCCCACCCGCTGCCATTTTTCCTCACATCCCCGAGAGGTCACAGCCAGCAAACAATGGCGAGTGTTCCAGGCTCTTCCTCACGCCCTCACAGCCTCCGTCAAGGCGACTGGGCGAGCTGCTGCGTATCCCGCATGCGATTGCGCAGGCTCGAGATGCAGGGGTATCTTCCTGCTTCAGATCTCGCGTCCACCTGCCCCGGATTAACTTCCGCAGATGGGGAGGCCCTTGCGGAGAACTTCCCTACACCCCACGGGGTGGAAAGGGTATGCTTCGTGCCCTTCCTCTTGCGAGGCCTGGGTTTCCCCATTCATCCCTTTCTGAGGGGTCTACTTGAGTTTTACGGGATCCAACTCCACCACCTTATGCCAGGATCGATTCTACATATCTCGGGCTTCATCGCCCTTTGCGAGATGTTCCTGGGCTGCGAGGCGCATTTCGAGTTGTGGAGCAAATACTTCTGTCTAGTCCCCCGCACCTGAGGAGGGATAATTTATGAGGTCGGCAGGGCTGAGGTATGGCGTATCGCCGGGACGGGATATCCCATAGGGACCCCCAAGAAAGATGCCGAGGAGTGGACCTCAGAATGGTTTTATATCGAAGATGTCCCCCTATTCGATCCAGTTCAAAGGGGGCTGCCCGAATTCTCATTGGTTTCCCCGAAGAAGCGGTTCAACTGGCGCCCGAAGAGTTCTTCCCAAGAGGAAAGCGCCGAAGTAACTCGGCTGGCCGCTCAAGTGAGGTGGCTAGCCCACAACGGGCTAACCGTCATCGACGTGATGGCCGCAGCCATTGCTCGGTGTGTCCAACCTCTTCAACAGAGAATACACCCTGCTATGGTGCTATAACGGGGAGGATGATCCAACCCGATACACACGGATGGGACCTGCCGATCAGGCGGCGATGGCAGCCATACTGGCCGATCTTTTCAAGGGAGAAGAGCAAGAATTTGCTCGGTTAAGGCCCAAGGAAGGCTACTCAAACTATAAACCCATCGAAATGGTGAGTCCAACCATTCTTTATAGCTCGGAGGGCACCCCAAATTTTTCTTAATCAGACTTTTATCCTGTCCGAACATAACTGGAGGCGCTGGATCGAGACGATGAGCAGCCCTGCTCCTCAACCGGAGAATCATTCTCATGACGATGATCCTGGGTTCCACGATGACCCCGAAACATCGATCGATTTCGAGGAGGGGGTCTTCTACCAGGAGAGCCTCGACGGCTCTAAGGTGGCCCTTTTGGCCGATCACCCCGCGGCGCTTCCCTCCTCTGCTGTAAGTGACCAACGGGCTTCTTCTCGAAAGAGACACTCATCTGCCGCTACTCCGAATGCACTGACTCCTACTCCCAAGGGCCGCCGTACGACGCGCCGGACAGCTGCAAGAGCGGCATCAGCGGCCCCAGTGGCAAGTGGTCGTGGGGTGACTAAACGCGCGGCCCCAACGGGAGTTACGTCATCCGCGCCCCGCCCGAAGAGGTAACGCATCCGTCATACCGTCATAGCCTTTATCTTCGACATCCACCGAGAATGCCAATAATTTTCTTCGCGGTGTCCTGTAGGCGATATGTAGAACCGCCTTCAGCCGAGGATGTTGAAGAGGTGACGAGGGGTGACCCAAAACCGAGGTCGCCAGTTGTAGCCGGCGTTACTCCGGAGATCCTTGCCGAGGACCAACATCCTGAGGACTCAGGGGGCGTCTCGGTTACCAACTCCGAGGTTGAAAGTGTGATGAATCACTGGCGGCACAAGGCATCACTTCGGCACTCCGCGTTTTCTGATCAGGAGTTGAATGCTCTTAGTTCGGTAGACGCGTACCACAGAGCTGCCCGGACAGGACTCGAGGGGGTAGTGAAGCTCATGTCTACTAATGTGGAGGTATACCATTGGTTTTGACAACTAGTACCTAACCCAGTAGCCCCCGAGCCTTAATTTGGGCGGAACGGCCGAGTTAAGGGTCTGATGTTTATAATGCCATGCTATTGTGCAGACTGTTCGGGAGCGAAACAAAAAGCTGTCCGAGGACCTCAGGCTGGCGCAAACACAGTTAGAATCTGTGAAAGCCGAGTTGGAGGGGGTGAAGAAATTTACCAGAGAAGCACATGGTAAGTGCCGAACTTAAATTTGTGTAAGAAAAATTTGATGGAACACCTATTCTAATGAAAGATGATTCCATAGCAGCCGAGTCTATAAATCAGCTGCAGGAGGATCTGGATACTGCCAGAGAAGCTCAAAGGTATGCAGAGTCACAGCAAGAGGCTGGCTACCGCGTGCTTTCCCGAAGTCATGAGGAGAGGGATAAGCTCAAGGCGGAAAGTCAACAACAGGCCCAAGAAATCAAGAGCTTGAAAGCTCAGCTGGCCCTATCCCAAGAGGAGAACCAGAGACTGAAAGCTGGCATGTTCGGTGAGTGCAACCTAGTTTTTCAGTTCATAATCTGTATGTATTAGACAGCAATATGAACAACGCCACATCTCATTGTAGTTCTTCTGACCGGATGCCCAGAAGAGGAGGCCGGCTCTTTCGGACAGGACCTGCTGAAGGAGCTATCCGCCGTACATGAGCGGGCCCGAAAAGCCATGAAGAGCAAGTTCAAAGCACTATGGCCTAGCGAGGTGGCTCCGGAAGGGATGGCCAAACTCGCGAATCGATTCAAAGGAGCTCGGCACCGCTTTGAGTTATGGAAGATGTCATCTTGTCGAGAGGGAGCACGGGAAGCTTGGGCGATGATCAAGACCCGTTTCACCAAGCTAGAACCGGAGCATTTAGCTAGGGTTGGGCCAGTAGGGCCAGATGGGCAGGAAGTGCCCGTGCATCAGGTATATGCCTAGGTTATGCCCGCAGCTCGGCTGTCCCAAGCAGATTGTGCTCTGGAGACCATAATAGATGGTCTTGATCAGGATTGACATTTGATTCTATGTATCTATATACTTCACATCAAATAGTCTCCAAACCGTGCTTGAAACATTGTCATAACCGGCCATCGGCTTCCGCCCCCTCAGCCAGGGGCCGAGGGGTGTTTCCTACTATGCGGTCCGAGAACATCGGAAAAACACTTCGGAGAACCAGGCAATCCGGCCATGTGGTGCAAACAGACAAAAATGCGCCCGGGGAGTTATGTTATATTACTATTTAACGTAAGAAACATCTTCCGACAAAAATAGTCCCTCTATGGGTTCCTTTCTTCGGGTTGCCATGTGGACCATGGCGTATAACCGAATATCCAAAATAGACGGGTAATGGTTACTTCGGGAAAATAGCCCCGGAATCTTGGCATTAACTACCGATTATTTTCACTTCCCCCGTGGCCGACCAATTGTGTTCTTAAGAACGCTAGCCTTTGGCTTCACCCGTCTGAGGTACGCACCCAGGAAATGCGGACGTAACAATCGCAGAGGTGCTCCCTTTACTCCCTAGCCGAACAATCGGGAACGTAGGGGGTAAACATAGGAGCGGCAACCCAGCTTGGCCAAATCTTAAGTCAAATTGATGCATATGATGGCTTTAGAACGATACGGGAAGGTTGCAAACATGTAAAAACTGATGGTTGCACAAATAATATATGACCGGCTCAGTAAAAGAAGCCCCCAGGTAACAGCGTGTGGTACATTCAAAGATGTTTGCCGAAGAAAAACTTAACGTAGTTCGGCCTAACCGAACACAACCTTGGAAAAACTAGTCACTGGAAAAAGGAATGATATAAATCCGAGAAGGATAGACCGAAAAAAGGGGGGGTGCTGGTTTAGCCGTAGAAGCGTCGGAGCCAAGCTGCGTTCAATGGGTTTGGTTCGAGGCGGTCGTCCTTTGGGTCGCGGAGACGATATGCTCCGCCCGCGAGTACCTGATCGATTATGAAGGGCCCCTCCCATTTGGGCGACAGCTTATGCGTCTGCTTCTCCGGGTGGCACATGACGAGGTCGCCGACGTTGTAGGCTTTTGCCCATACTTCCCTGCTCTGATAGCATCTGGCCTGCTGCTGATAAAAGGAAGAACGAGCCCGAGCTATGTCGCGCTCGCCCTCCAGGGCGTCAAGGTCATCTTGTCAATCCAGCTCGGCCTCCTTTTCTTCATACATACATACTCGAGGTGCGTCGTGAATAAGATCGCTGGGGAGGACGACTTCTGCCCCATACACCATGAAGAACGGTGTATAGCCCGTGGATCTATTGGGAGTGGTGCGCAGGCCCCACAATACGGAGTCGAGCTCCTCAACCCAGTGGCAGTAAGATTCTTTTAAAGAGCAGACCAAACGGGGCTTAATGCCGCTCAAAATTAGTCCATTAGCTTGCTCAACCTGTCCATTGGACTGTGGGTGGTACACCGAGGCATAGTCGAGTTTGATACCTAAATTGGCGCACCAGTGTTTGACTTCCTGGGCAGTAAAATTGGATCCATTGTTGTCCGATATTATGCTATGTGGGACACCATAACGGTGCACGATGCCGGATATAAAATCAATAACTGGCTTGGACTTGGCTGAGGTCACTGTTTTAGCCTCAATCTATTTAGTGAATTTGTCTACCATGACGAGCAGATATTTCTTTTTCTTGGCCCCCCCTTTAAGTGGTCCGACCATGTCCAACCCCCAGACCGCGAAAGGCCAAGTAATTGGTATCGTCCGAAGAGTCGTGGGCGGCATATGATTCTGATTTGCAAAGAGCTGGCATCCAACGCAATGTTGGACCAATGTTTGGGCGTCTGTTTGCGCAGTGGGCCAGAAGAACCCGGCTCGGAAGGCCTTGCTGACCAGGGCCCGAGCTGCTACATGGTGACCGCCCATGCCAGTGTGGATCTCAGCCAAGAGCTGTCTTCCCTCCTCTATGGATATTCATATTTGGAGGACGCCGGTAGTGCTTTTCTTATATAGTTCGCCCTCGTGGACTTTATAGGCTTTAGATCGCCGAATAATGCGCCTTGCCTCAGTCTGGTCGTCGGGTAGCTCTTGGCGGAGGAGATAGGCGAGGAAGGGCTCGGTCCATGGCACGATTACCGCCATGACTTCATGAGCCGAAGACGTCATTTCGACGGCCGAGCCCCCGATAATTCCTTCATCTGGTTCGATAGGCGGAGGGACGAGCTCTCCTGAGGTCTTGGTTTCTGAGTCCTTGTCATCCTCCTGCCACACCACGGACAGCTTGAAGAGTCGTTC
This sequence comes from Elymus sibiricus, assembly GCA_039707655.1. Taxonomy (NCBI): domain Eukaryota; kingdom Viridiplantae; phylum Streptophyta; class Magnoliopsida; order Poales; family Poaceae; genus Elymus; species Elymus sibiricus. Next base: position 53,369,052 of record CM077676.1, on the reverse strand, counting down.
CAAAAAGGTGTTCTCAGGAACACGGTCGCGCTTGGCGCCCATTCGAGCAAGAATATCGGTAGCTTGATTGCTGTCTCTAGGTACATGGTGAAACCCCAGTCCTTCAAAACGGGCGTAGATTTTTAGGACGGCGTTGCGATATGCTGTCATTTTTGGGTCTTTTGCGTCGAATTCGCTGTTCACTTGAGAGATGGCGAGATTAGAATCTCCCCATACCTCGAGCCGCCGTACACCCATTGACACCGCAATCCGAAGTCCATCCAACAAAGCTTCGTATTCGGCCGCGTTGTTGGAGTCGGTGTACATGATCTGGAGTATGTACCGAATATTGTCGCCAGTGGGGGATGTGAGGAGCACTCCAGCCCCCAGCCCGACGAGTATTTTGGAGCCGTCGAAGTACATCGTCCAATGCGAGTATGTATTGTACTCCCTAGGGAGTTTGGCTTCCGTCCATTCCGCTATGAAATCTGCCAACAACTGAGATTTAATAGCTCGGCATGGTCGATATATGATTTTGAAGGGAAGGAGTTCTATAGCCCATTTGGCTATACGGCTAGTGGCGTCTCGATTGTTGATTATGTCGTTCAGTGGTACTTCGGATGCCACCGTGACCGAGCACTCTTGAAAATAGTGGCGGAGTTTTCGAGACACCATAAAAACTGCGTAAGCGATCTTCTGATAGTGCGGATACCTCGTTTTACATGGGGTGAGCACTTCGGATACGTAGCACACTGGTTTCTGCACCTGGAGCTTGTGACCCTCTGTCTCTCGTTCGACGACGAGAACCGCGCTGACCACCTGATTCGTGGCCAAAATGTATAGCAGCATTGGCTCGCCCAGGCTGGGTGCTGTGAAGATCAGGTTGCTAGCCAGTACAGTTTTAATTTCCTCAAGTGCTGCCGCCGCTTCACTGGTCCACTCGAAGTTCTTTGTCCGTTTGAGTAATTTATAGAGTGGTAAGGCCTTTTCTCCGAGGCTTGAGATGAAGCGGCTTAAAACTGCAACGCACCCGTCCAGTTTCTGGACGTGCTTTAGCTCAGCGGGAACCGCCAGCTGGGACAGTGCCCGTTTTTTCGCTGGGTTAGCCTCTATTCCTCTATGGGAAACAATGAATTCGAGCAGCTTACCGGCCGGCACTCCGAAGATGCACTTTTCCGGATTGAGCCGTATATCGAAAGTCCATAGACTGTCGAAGGTTTGCCGGAGATCGTCCACCAGCTGACTGACGTGTTTGGTTTTGACAACCACGTCGTCCACATATGCCTCGACCATTTTGCCGATCTGCTTTTCCGAACATGTTTGGATCATGCGCTGGTATGTAGCCCCTGCGTTTTTTAATCCGAAGGGCATTGTGTTGAAACAGAATGGTTCATAGGGGGTGATGAATGATGTGGCCGCTTGGTCGGACTCCTTCATTTTAATTTGATGGTATCCGGAGTAAGCGTCAAGGAAACACAATGAGTCATGCCCGGCAGTGGCGTCTATGATCTGGTCTATGTGGGGCAAGGGGAAAGGATCCTTGGGGCAGGCCTTGTTTAAGTCCTTGAAATCGACGCACAACACTACTAGGGAAAAGCTTATAGGTAGAACATTAGAAGTAGCGCGGGAAAATAAGCAGCGCTGCTGCTAATTAGCAGTGCCGTGGGATTTCGACAGCGCTACAAGTAAGGCCTTAGCAGTAGCGCTAGAAATACTAACCGCGCTACTGCTAAGTGGGCCCCAACGTGCCCACCGACGCTAGCTGTAGTAGTAGCGCCCTCCAAAATACAGCGCTACTGCTAAAGTTTTAGCAGTAGCGCCGGCTCTAACAAAACCGCTACTACTAATGGGCCCCACTTTGTAGTAGCGCTGCTCCGAACAAGCGCTACTACTATGCACCTTAGCAGTAGCGCCGGCATAAATACAGCGCTACTACTAGGCGTGGCTGCTGCAACATTTTCACCCACCCCCTCTCCCCCTCCCCCTTCCTCCCCCCTTTGCCCTCTCCCCTCTCTAAGTTACTTCTCCACCATTATTGCCCTTCTTCTCTCTTCCTTCTACCTCTCTTCTCTCCCCATTAATGCCCCCCTCCACCATAATTCTCCTCCATAAATGGCCCCTTTTCTTTATCTTCCTCATTTATTTGGCTCTCCCTCCTTCCATACATATATATCCCTTTCCCACTCCTAGATTTGTCTCATAGCTACCTAGCTCATCTCTCTCCCTCTCCATTAGTTAGCTAGAGTCATCTCTAGCTCCTCCCAACAACTAGATCTAGCTAGCTAGCCATCCACTTTCGATCCCTATAGGTAGCAAAGGCCTCATCTAACCATGCTCGATCTCTCTCGGGAGATAGGTGAGTAAAAAGTTGTGCATTTCAAGAATGGGAATATGTGTGTTTGCGATATGAAGGGATTTGTGCAAGTGACATGCCCCCTGAGTTGCTTATGTTTTGCCGAAATGTCGATTTATTTCCGTTTCAGCGAATTTCGAGCAAACTCGATATGTCCTATTTTTAGGCAAGGTCATGCCAAATTTTTGTATGACTTTGATGCATGCATGCATTTTGTTTATAATCCTTTTGCTTGTTATACCGCGCAGTCGATCATGAAGGTGAGTGGAAGGAAGGTGGAGCGATACTTGCAATCCGCGGTGACGGACATGTATGCAAATAATCGGACTGGGATTAGACGTCCGTGTACAAGATGCAAAGAAGGAGTCATTTTGGACCCCTTTGATCGTGGCAGTTTGAAGGCGCACCTGCTCATGAATGGTTTCATGGATGGCTATACTCGGTGGATAAGTGAAGATGATGATGAGGACGTCCACATGGCAGGCAATAACGACATGGGGCTAGACGAAGAGATGACCGATCGACCCGAAGACGATGGCACCGGACATGGCGGCGGGGAAGAGTCCAGACATGGCGGCGGAGAAGATTCCGGACACGGCAAAGAAGAGTCCGGACATGGCGGAGAAGAGGCGGCGGACACGCCGCAGTCTTCGACGCGACTAAGTTCAGTCGTGCAGGACCCTCATGTTTGAGACCTGCTTCTCAAGAATACGACTACCGACAGAGCTGCTTCTAGAGAGGAGGATAAGCTGGCGCAACTGGAAGTAGACTCGAAGAATCCATTGTATGACGGTTGCGATCCCGAGGTGACCCACTTGAGTTTCACGCTCGAACTTCTAAAGACAAAGGCCAAAAACAAATGGACAGACGCAAGCCTCGATGAGCATTTGAAGCATCTACATAATAAAGTTCTTCCCGCGGGGAACATGTGTCCTACTAGTGTCGAGGAGGCCAAGAAAATCGTTTGCCCTATTGATCTGCCACACATTAGATACCACGCATGCATCAACGATTGCATCATTTATCGGGAGGAGCACGCGGAAAAAACCAGCTGTCCAGTGTGCAATGCTTCTCGATACAAGAAGGCCGGAAATAAAGCTCCTCAAAAAGTTGTATGGTACTTTCCGATCACTCCCTGTCTGCAGCGGTATTTCATAGATCCTAAGGAAGCAAAGCTCATGCGCTGGCACGCGGAGAGGAAGAAGCCCAACGATAGAGATGATCCAAAGCCGAGACACCTCGCAGATGCTAGCCAGTGGAGAGCATTCAACGCCGAATATTGATCTTTCGCAGAAGATGCAAGGAACATCGTGCTTGGCACGAGTACCGATGGCATGAATCCGTTTGGAAACCAGAACACCAACCACAACACATGGCCTGTCTTTGTATGGATGTACAACCTCCCCCCATGGAAGTGCATGAAGACAAAGTACATACACATGAGCATGCTGATTCAAGGGCTGAAACAACCGGGAAATGATATTAACCTATATCTGGGGCTACTGAAAGAGGAGCTACACACGTTATGGAAATCATCGGTCAAGACATGGGACGCTAGCACAGGAGATTATTTCTATATGAGAGCCGCACTGATGACGACGGTGCACGACTACCTCGGTTACGGGTATGTCTCGGGCCAGGTGTGCCACGGATACTGCGGATGCACAAGGTGCATGGATGATACAACGTCCCAGCAGCTTACGTTAACGAAAGATGGCGGGTCTAGGAAAATCGTGTACATGGGGCATCGGAGATGGCTCGAGAAGGATGACCCGTGGAGAAAACGTGGAGATCTATTCAATGGTTTGGCTGAGCATCGAGGACCTCCACGTAAGAGGAGCGGCGCCGAAATCAATGAGCTATTGAAAAACTGGGAACAGTGCCCTGCGCCGGGAAAGATGAAAAAGGCGCCGGAGCCGCTGCTGAAGGTATGGAAAACAAGGTCTGTTTCTGGGACTTGGACTACTGGCCCAATCACGACACGCCTCATTGACTTGATCAAATGCATATCACGAAGAATGTCCTCGAGAGCTTGCTTGGCACACTGATGAACATGCCGGAGAAGACCAAGGATGGGCCGAGGGCAAGGAAAGACTTGGAAGATTTGGAGATCAGGGGAGATCTCCACATGCCGCCCCGTAAAAAGTCGACGGAGGAGACGGAGACGGAGACGGAGGCGGGGGAAAGGGGCAGAAAAGCCAACAAGAAGGAGGAGAATTATTGCCCCCCTTCTTGCTTCACCTTAAGTGCAAAGGAGATAGATCAATTCATCAAGTGCCTTGTGGGAATCAAAGTCAGTTCTGGTTACTGTGGGAAGATAAGCAGATTTCTAGACACCAAGAAGGAAAGGTTCAGCGGGATGAAGTCTCATGACTGTCACGTGATGATGACGCAGATACTCCCGGTTGCCATTAGAGGGATAATGGACAAGCACGTCCGTGACACGCTTACTGGTCTCTGCAACTTCTTCGACGTTATCTATCGAAAATCCATCAGTGTGAAGCAGCTCCGAAGGCTACAGGAAGAGATCGTTGTCATACTATGTGAGCTTGAAATGTACTTCCCACCCGCATTCTTTGACGTCATGGTGCATCTGTGTGTCCACATCATGGACGACATCATCGACCTCGGGTCGACATTCCTTCACAGCATGATGCCGTTCGAGAGGATGAATGGGGTCATCTAAGGATTCGTTCGTAACATGTCCCGTCCCGATGGGAGCATCGTCCAGGGGTATCTGACCCAAGAGTGCATCTCCTTTTGCGAGAATTATCTAGGCGTGGGAGACCCTGTTGTTGGTTTGCTGGCCAGAAGCACCATGGGGGGCTCGGAGGAGAAGGTCACAACAATGGCCGGAGGGAATTGCACGTGGACTACTCGGGTCGACGGAACGACTTTGACAGGGCTAACTTAGTAGTGCTACAACACCTAGATGCGGTAGAAGATTATGTGACACTGCACAAAGAAACCATCGCAAATAAGTACCGTGATCAGGGGATGCGCAAGACGGACGCCGAAGTTACTGTAGAGCACAACTCCACTTTCTTGCATTCGTTCAAAGAGCAAGTTCTTGCTAATCCCCCGGAAGAGGGCAATGCGGACGGATTGCTCATATACGCCTTAGCACATGGCCCCACGCCCAACCTCGCGACCTATCAGGCATACGATATCAATGGGTACACGTTCTACCCGGAGGCCAAAGACATGAACAGTGATTACCAGAACTTAGGGGTGACGATTGAATGCATGACTGACGCCAACGGCACAACTGAAAGATTCTACGGAAGGGTCGAAGAGATCTGGGAGCTTGACTACGCTGGACTGCATGATGCGACGATGTTCCGTGTCAGATGGGCTAAGGCCATCGTAAGAGAAAACAAGTATTTCACTACCATGTCTATACCCGACGCGAAGAGCGCTACCGCGAACGTTAACGTCATCGCCAAAACTGAGCCATGGGTACACGCTAAGCATGTGACACAATGCTTCTTCATAACCGACCCGACCAATCCCAGCCGTGTTGTCATGAGGAGAGGCAAAAGGAGCATCGTCGGAATGGATGGAGTTGCCAACGAGGAAGACTACGACCAATACGGCAACCCGATGAGGGAAGATGACGATGACGATGAAGCATACGTCAAAAGAAGAATTAAGACTACATTACGTAAGAAAGATCATACTCCATGGTTCCGAAAAAGTCACAACGAGGGGCTCAATTATTCGACAACGAACAAGAAAAGAAAGAAGTATATATATATATATATATATATATATATATATATATATATATATATATATATATATATATATATATATATATATATATATATATATATATATATATATATATATATATATATGTATCTATTTTGTGTGCGCATTTATTATCGGTCAAATTAATGATGTAATATATATACATTGTATGCCTTCTTCCCACCATATATATATATGTGCATGTTTTCGGCTCGGTCGTCTTTCGGAAAAGAAAAAGAAAAAGGAGAAAGGAAAAAAGAAAAAGAAAATCAAAAGAAAAATTAAAGGAATAGTAAAGAAAATGAAAAGAATAAAAAAATGAAAAGGAGAAAGGAATAGCAGTAGCACGGGTCTGTAACCCGCGCTGTAGCTAACTTATCAGTAGCGCGGGTTTGGTAAACCAGCGCTACAGCTACTGATGATAGTAGTAGCGCGGCTTTTAGTACCCGCGCTATAGATAACTATGCTATAGCGTGGGTCCTGGATCTGCGCTACTGCTATTTTGAGTTAACTCTCGCGCGGTTCCCCCCCAATTCCCCATTCATCCCAAACCCCCGTCTCCTCCCGACGCCGCACGCCCTCCGTCGCCCTCCGCGCACCCTCCCTCGCCGGCCCCGTCCGTCGCCCACCGCCTGCCCTCCGTCGACGTCGCCCGCCGCCCACCCTCCGTCGCCGTCGCCGGAGCCCCTGCTTCACGGCCGCCCGGTCCATCGTCACCGCCGTCCGCCCTCGATCTCACCGCCACCGCCCGAACCCCTACTCCACCATCGTCGCCGCCGCCCCGTAAGCCTCTCCCCTCCCCTCTTCCCTCCTCCCCCTCCCCTCTTCCCTCTCTCTCTCTCTCTCTCTCTCTCTCTGCTCTCTATCTCATATGAACCCTAGGAGGCAGTAGTATGAACCCTAGGTAGAATTTTGAACCCTAGTGCTAGATTAGAATTTGAACCCTAGTGCTAGATTAAAATTTGAACCCTAGTGCTAGAATAAAATTTGAACCCATGGCTTTTTTAAGATTGGGGAAAAAATGAAAAATTAGAAGTAGGACAGAAAATTCATAGAAGTTTTATGTTGGATAGTAGCTAGGCATTTAGCTAGGTTTTTTTATTAGGACAGTAGCTGTTTTATATTTGAACCCTAGTAGCTAGTAGCTATAAACAAAAAACAGTAGCATTTAGCTTTAAACAAAAAACAATAGCATTTAGCTATAAACAAAAAACAGTAGCTATGGCATTTAGCTATAAACAAAAAACAGAATTGTTTTTCTTTTCAAAAACTTGGTTCAAGAAATTGTTGCTATATGAATAAAAAACAAGATTGATGTTATATGATATATGTCATTAATGTTCATTTGCATATTCCCTTATTGTTGATTATATCTTTTATTTGCAATCAACTAGGATGCATCCTCAAGGAAACCGCCAACATCAACGACGAAAAGTTAAGGAAGATACCACATATGGAGCACATGCTATTAACGAAGTTGCACAATAGGTTCCTGTTCCCCGGCCAGGATGAAAGCAAACTTCCGTGGCAGGACGAACCCATGATAAAGATAAACAACAAGGCGATGGGGACATTCAGCAACGAATTGGCCACCTGGAAAGTAAGGGTGAAAAAAGCGATTGCGAAGAATGAACCGTGGTGCAAGATTCATGCTGACAATCCGACACTAAAGGAAGAGGACTTCGAAAAATTCAAGGAGACTTGCGCTAAAGATGAAGTCAAGGAAAAGTTGGAGAAAATGAAGGCACTCCAGGCCAGGAACACGCCTCCCCACCGCCTCGGAAGCCGTGGTTACGAGGGGAAGAGGCACGTATGGGCCAAGGAGGACGCCGAACGTGAAAGTCACGGAATCCCAGACCCCTTGGCAGAGTTCACCGATCCGCAGGAGCATAACTGGATCAGGGCCCTGTACAAGTGGGACCCCGTCAATAAGATCTTTTACACGGACCCGAACACGAGGGAGTTCATGAGACTACTGGTAATTGTTATATTACCACCTTATATTAGCTTCTAATCAATTCGACTACAAGCTTTGTCACATTTGTAAACCATCCACGTTCCTTTTGCAGAAAGAGCAGCACCAAAAGGCGGCCGAAAGCGACGAGTCGTCTCAGTCGTCAGCGAGGCCCAAGTGGGACACCCCTTTCAATCGGGCCCTGAACATACTGAAAAGGGTCTCGGAGGACAAACCGCCGTCGTATGGACGTGTGCATGGCATCGGAGATGGTGCCCCGTGGAAGATGTGCTACCACGAGAAGCCGGAGGAAAAAAGGCAGAGACGGATGCTTAATCAATAGACCATCGACAAGAAGGTCGCGCTTGCGGTCGATAAGACCAAAGCTGAGACCAAAGAAGCGTTGGTCAAGGTAGTCGATGCAGCGGTCAGTGCAGCGGCAGCTGGCATCAGGGCTGACTTCGCATCTTCCTTTAGCAGCTTGATTCCGGAAGTTATCGATTGGACGAAGAACAATCCAGATAAAGGGCCAGCGGACTTTCCCCTTCCCAGCTACGTCGGGAGCAATTCGGTGAACATCGCACCACCAGCACCTGCTCACGCAACTGCACATGCTCCCGTACCTGGTCCCGCTCCTGTTCATAGCAGCCCGTCCTCCGTCTCTGGCGTGCTCGGCGGGGCTTCGTCTTTGGCTGAGCTCGACACCCTCACGGTAATTACGCGTCATACCCTCTTCACCAGCATATCTATAGTCTTCCGTTTCAGTTGCCTTTCCGATGTCTGACGTCGCAGACATGTCTTCGCAGGCCGACGAAACCCCGTGCACCATACTGTACGACATCAACAGCCAGAAGGTGGACATGGGAAAGGCAACGATCGTGAAGCCGAAGGACCGCATGTTGGACAACCGACAGATGCCCGATGGCGTCTTCAAGGTTTGCGTGGCCAGTGTCAAAGCGGGCTTCGAGGATTTGCCTCCTCCGGTACCACTCGAGGGAGACGACGAGACCCCTAAAAGGATTGTCGCATGCAAGAGTTTGTTCCTGCCTTGGCCGAAGACTCTTCTTCGTGTGGAGGCGCCCGGGAGCACACCAACGACAACGCCTCAACAAGGTATGAACACCACCCCACCTACCCAATTACCTGCGCCTGTCGTGCCGGGTGATAGCGGACGACGCGAGGGAGAGCCTCCATTATTACCTGACGACGTCGCCCCCGTCGAAGAAGCAAATGCTGATGATGTCATGGAGGAGGATGATGATGACCCTCTCAAGTATATCAATACCGGCTACGACGATGGAGGATTGATGGCTCGGGACTATGACTCAGGCTATGAGAGTGGAGATGACTTGATGCTGCCTGATTTGCCGGAGCCGGAACGTCCTAAGGCTGATTGCAAGAAGTCTCTCTTCATGTGATCCTCGCAGGAGATGCCTCCTGATGCCGCCTCTACCCAGCGACAACAACGCGAGGGCCGTCCACTGATGAGCCCGACGACACTGGGGGTGGTGGTGAGGGAAGGTATGGTGGGCTCACTACCGCCACCCGCCAAGAAGCAAAGGAGGAGACCGGACAGGAAAGGCTCTAAAGGCGCCAGAGCTGCTTCAAGCAGCCTGCCGCCTCTACAGCCCCGGAAGGTAGACAGAATACCTGTCCAAGGTGCGGAGCAGTTCCATGTCGCCGGCCACCCGATCCTACCTCGGAAAGCGCTAGAGGACATACTGAACAATGATCTAAGGAGACTTCATGAAGATGTGCTGGCGAGAGAGAAAAGCCTTCTCCTCTCAAAAAATCCAGGATACCCGCTTTACGCGGCTCAGGTGCCGGGAGGGAAGTTGTACGTCGAGAAATGGCCCGCGGATAAGTTCATCCTGCGATTTGACTACATCTACGACATGTTCCACATGACCAAGCTGGATTTTCAGTTCACTCGCATGTATGCGTTGTATCTGAACTACATCATCAGGCGCGAGAACATAAAATATATCTGCGTCGCGGACCCATACTATATGCACGAGAGATTCTTGGTAGTCTGCAAAGAGCACCGTGACTATGCGAGCAAGTACATCGGCGAGTTCATGGTCGCCAATAAGGACAAGGAAACGATTCTCCTGCCTTATCATCCCACGTAAGTCATCCGCGGATATCCTCCCATAAGTTTTAATCATTCCTTTGCACGCATGGAGGCTAATTTGAGGTGTACTTATTTTGCGCAGCAGGGGGGCGTCTTCATCATTCTGTACACACAATACTCCCATGCTCTGTACTTGGACTCATCGAAGAACATCAAGAAAAAGGATTACACGCACATAAGGAGTGTTCTCGATAGTGCCATGATAACCTTCAGCCTGTCTGGTGGATATATCAAGGTGAAAAAGTACAGGAAGAACGGGCTGGGTTTCGGCCATAAGACCGACTTCTGCTACATCCAGTAACCGATGGATAGTAAGGCTGATGGATTCTACCTCATGCATCACATGCTAGACTACAGAAGGGATAATCAACGCCTTCGCATGTCACCTACTTCCAACGATGCCGAGATTATCAACTGGGCCACAAGCATAGGAAGGACACTGGATCATCGAATCCGAGCTGAGTTTTATCACGTACAGTGTGAACTTGCCCAAGTGATCATGAAGGAGGTCCTCGAACAAACTGGGATGTTCTACCATGGGCCAATGATGCGGGATGATGTCCGAGCATTGCTAGTCGCTCAGCGTCTGGACCTGAAGCCTTTCACAAAGCTCGGGTGCTTCCTCCCTGACTATGAAGATTGGAGCGCCGACATGGACGAGTGATTGACGATGACAATGTGTCTGTTTAGTCACTACTGTCTTCCTATGACAAAACTTTGAATTTATGCACGACGAAACTCTGTGATGTAATTAAACCGTCCTCCTGAACTAGCGTAGATCGCTCTAGTAAATTAGTTTGGGTATGAGGAACTTCGTTATTTATGTTTACTATAGGTTGCTTGTATTTTGCTAACTCTGTCTCTTCGTGTTTCTCAAGTACATCATGTTGCATATTATCGATGAATTCATCAACTAACGATGCAGGTACATAGATCAGAGATGGCGAAGGACTGCTACGCCGTATTCATTGGGAGGGTTCCAGGAGTCTACGACCACTGGCCAGACGCTTAGGCCTAGGTGGACAGGTACCCGGGTGCTAGCCACAGAGGGTTCGACAGCAGAGCCGAAGCGGAAAAAAGTTACTTGAGGTGGATGCTCCAGCAAGAGAGGGAGCGAAACCGGCGCCTCAAGAAGTACTACATAGTCGCGCTCTTGCTCATACTGATCTCTCTTCTCTTCTACATCATTGTTTAGATAGAGATGACGAAACTTGTGTGTGTGCCATGACCATGCAGTTGCATTTATTCGAGACATGTCATAACTTGTGTACCGCTATTTTCGAGATGATGATATTTTGTGTTGGATGATGATGATGATGATGATGATATGACGAGACTACTGTATGTGTATGATATGATGACAATATTGTATGTTTATGATATGATGAGACAACTGTGTGAAACCTGTACAAATACAACAGAAATACAAAGAGGAAAAAATAATACTGGAAATAAAATAAATAGCAGTAGCGCTGGTTGGAGGATAGCAGTAGCGCTGCCTTATCAGTAGCGTTGGTGGAGAGACAGCGCTGCAGATATGTATCAGTAGCGCTTGATTGAACCGCGCTACTGCTATGTATACTTAGGAGTAGCGCTGGTCCAACAAGCGCTACTGATAAAACTTAGCTGTAGCGCCTTACCAGTAGCGCGGCCGCCCGCGCTACTGATAGCTACAAACCCAGCGCTACTGCTAGGCTTTTCCCTAGTAGTGCAACCGCCAGGATTTGTCCTTCTTAGGTACCATGACCAGATTTGCCAACCACTCTGGATGTTTGATGTCTCGGATGAATCCGGCTTCGAGCAACTTTGCCAGTTCCTCGCCCATAGCTTGACACTTGGGTTTAGAAAACCGGCGTAGAGCCTGTTTGACTGGCTTGAAACCTTTAATTATGTTCAAGCTGTGCTCGGCTAATCTACGTGGGATCCCTGGCATGTCTGACGGCTGCCAGGCGAAGATATCCCAGTTCTCGCACAAAAAATTGTTCAACTCTTCATCGACCGCGGAGTCCAGCTGAGCTCCAATGGATGCTGCCTTATTGGGAGCTGTTGGGTGCACTTGGAATTTGACAATTTCATCCGCTGGTTTGAAGGACATAGATTTGGGCCTTTTATCGAGGATTACATCGTCTTTATCCACCGTTGAGCGGAGCGCGGTCAGTTCTTCAGCTGCGATGGCTTCGGACAACACTTCGAGGGCGAGCAATGCTGTTTTATTCTCGGACCAAAGAGCTCTGTCCGGATCACTTATTACTATGATCACGCCGTTTGGCCCTGGCATCTTAAGTTTCATGTAACCGTAATGTGGGATGGCATGGAATCATGCGAAAGCGTCGCGCCCTAATAAGGCGTGGTAGCCACTGCGAAAGGGCACAATGTGGAAAAGCAATTCCTCGGATCGATAATTCTCGGGGGTTCCGAAGACCACATCGAGAGCAACTCGGCCACTACAGCGTGCCTCCTTTCCGGGGATGATCCCTCGAAAGGTGGTGTGACTTTGCTCGATACGAGATCTGTCAAACTGCATTTTGTCCAAGGTGTCCTCGTAAATGAGGTTTAGCCCGCTGCTGCCGTCCATTAACACTTTTTGGAGTCGAAATCCATCCACTATGGGATCAAGGACAAGGGCGGCAGCAGCTCGGGTAGGGCGGGACCTCGGCTGGTCTTGTTCGCTGAAAGTGATAGGTGTGTCTGTCCATGAGTCTGTCGCTGCCACATGGTGAATTTGAGCGAGCTCTCGAAGGGCTCTCTTCCTCTGGTTCTTTGAGGAATACATCTCGTAGATTGTTAGGATCTCTAGGTCATCATCAAGGGGCGTTGCTGGACATTTATTTGAGTACGGGCCTGCGAGGATGACTTCGCCGCTCTTGGCAACTTGCCTGACCACCCAACATGCTCGAAGGCTATGGGTTGGGTTTGTGTTGAGAAGGACGGAGTGTATGGGGCATGGTTTGTCCAGTAGTTCGTCAAGACCGTTCTGGATCTTGTTAGGGGTTTCATCCTTTTCTCGGACGGCTCGTATTGAGGTGTCCAGTGAGGGTGCGCGCGTTTTGCCTGAGCTCGTTTTGATCCCTCAGTATGGATTGACTCCATTTGCTCGAGCTGAGCCTGCCAAGCATACTCCATGGCGCAGTATTTGGACACCAGGTCCGATAACTCAGAGAAGTTTTGGATGTGGTGGCGGGTGAGGGCATTTAAGATGCCTTTGTCTCGACAGTTCTGTCGGAAAACCTCCAAAATTTCCTTGCTGCAACCGTCCATCATCTTGTTTTTGACGAGAAGGAATCTGGCCCAGAAGTGCCGAACTGTCTCTCCGGGCTGTTGCTTTATGTACATTAGGTCCCATATGTCAGGCCGTCCTGAGTTACTTGGACAGTACTCAATGTGGGGGGTGGGTGGGATAAAAAATTTGATCCCAGTGGGGCGTGAGTCCGGGGTCTTGGCGGCCACGTCCTGGATCGACATGGAATCCGACGTGCCGAGCTCTGGATCCGAATAGTTGGCCAGGCGCGGCTGCGTAGACTCGAGGTTGCGTGCAGAATCAGGCCTCGGCTCTGAATCCTCCCTGGAGTGGAGTTCGGCTGCCGATCTGGAAGATGAGGCTTGCTGATCGGAAACTTGCACCCCATGTGCTTTCGGTTCCGGGGGGAGGGGCGAGCCCGCGGTTGAGCCTTCGATAGTGGCGACCAAGTGGGTGGTCGGAGGGGTATGAATTTCCCTGTCCTCGGTTTTGAGCCTGATCTGATCGTAGACCGAGGACTGGCCATTGGTGATTCCCATGGCTTGGATCCGATCTAGTACCCACTTAGCAGTGAGAGATCCGTCGGATCCAAGTTCTGGCAGTTTACAGGGTCGACCCGCAGTATGGCCGAGACGGGAGTGTTTGACTTTGCCCCATGATCATGTTCGGCCGAGACCGATTTTCGGCAGCCGAGCGCGGAGATTAGATCCAGGCTCGAGGCTGGATCCGTAGTGGCGGCCGTCCCAATAGTGGGGCTGGCCGTACCCGACGTCAAGGCTTTAGGATTTGCGGGTTCTCCAGGTGAGGCTGGGGACCCCGTAAGGATAAGATCTCCCCGGGAGTCGGCGATGAACTCTAGGTTTCTGAACCTGATCTCCTGATCGGGGGTAAAGCTGTCGACCTGGCCGAGGCGACCGGCCGGATCGGTGTGTAGTATGACGCTGCCAAACGCAAAGAGCTAGCCGGGAACGAAGGAGTCCCCACAGCTAGCACTATTGCTAATGACTAAGCGAGCCATTGATCCTTGATGACCCTACAGCGGAGCTCTCAATGAAAGCACCAATGTCAGTACCAAAACCGGCAGATCTTGGGTAGGGGGTCCGAACTATGGATCCAGCAATCAATGAGTAACAGTTAACGTAGAGACAGCGATTTACCCAGTTTCGGGCCCTCTCAAAGCGGTAAAACCCTACGTCCTGCTGGATTGTATTGATGTGATTGTATGAAGGTTACAGAGTTGATCTACCTCGAGATCAGATGGGCTAAACCCTAGGTGGTTATGATGATTCTCCTTCTCTACAGACTAAACCCTCTGGTTTATATAGACACCAGAGGGACCTAGGGTTACACATGGTCGGTTGCCATCGGGGGATAAACATGCTGGTTATGCTAAATATTTCTTGGAGGAGACGCCAAGTCTCCGGAGGCTTCCTTCTAGTGCACGGGGTCGCCCACTATCCGGCCTTCCTTTGATGAGTAGAGGGCGGCCCACTTGTCCGGCCTACGAGAGACAGGCCGGCAGCCCGAGTACCCCCTAGTCCGGGACACCATCACCCGTATATCCATAAAGGCTCTGAGGAAAACCCATGTGCACATGTGGAATAATAAATGGTACAATGTATTCCTAGTCAATCCTCTAAGACTAGCTCAAGTGTTGCATGATGATTACATTTTCCTAATCATGGGAATGTCTATGCCGACAACTTTGAGGGCACAATGTTAGGAGAACACTTATGTTGAATCGACCCGATTGATGTTATGCTATGAGATACATTGGTCACAAGTTAATGGTTAATAACATAGAGAAAGTTAAGGTTTGCATAATTCCTTAGACCATGAGAGTATCGAGTTCCTTCATGCTTGATTCATGAACTTTGGGGTTTGTTAAACGTCATCCGTAACTGGGTGGCTATTACGGCGGCTTACGGGTTCATGGGAAAGTATGTCAAGGGACTTGATAGCTCAAGATTGGGATTTGCTCCTCCGACGATGGAGAGATATCTCTGGGCCCTCTTGGTGTTACGGTATCCATCATCGTCTGGCCAGACACAATGTGATTTGATCACAGGGATGCCGGAACACGGGAACGAGAAAAGAGAACAAAACCGGTAACGAGGTAACTGGCATAGTGGACAAGTTGTTGATCCACGGGGATGCCGACAAATCTCACCTCGGGTATTTGTAACATATCACGAAGCAACGGGAATAGCACACAGCAACTGGAGGTTCACTCGAATATTTATTCGTGTGGGTATAGGGGTCAATATGGGTGTCCACGGCTCCGATGTTGATCATTGATCGGAAAGTGTTCCGGTCATGTCTATACTTCACCGAACCTATAGGGTCACACGCTTAAGGGTCATCTATCTACTGAATTCTAGACAGGGAGTCTGAGAGAAAGTCACCGAAAAAGTTTCGGAGACAACGGAAGAGTTCCGGAGAGAGAACACCGGAATAGTTTCGGTAAAACCGAAAGGTTGTCTCGGAGTATGCCATTAAGTTAAAATGGTTTCGGCACATGCCTGGAAATTCTTAGAGGGTGCCAGAATTGTTCTGGGAACTTCTGGGATTTTTCCGGAGAGAAAACCCGGAAATGTTCCGGAGCTGCCGGAACCGCTTTGGTTGCTTTTCGCAGATGAAAATCACTAATCCGGAATTGTTTCGGAACGTGTCCAAAATTATTTTAGTGGGTACTGGAATCAATCTAAGACCTACAGAAATATTTTCAGATTTAACGGTCGCGGAAAAATGTTTCCGTGAATAGTGAAAAGCACTTTTTGGTGGCTTCTTGGAGAAGCCACCTTGAGGGCCTTTTGGTATTTTCCCCTAATGGCTTCTTGGAGAAGCCACCCTACCCCTTGTGTTTTCCTATAAATAGAGGTGGAGAGGCACTCTCCACAATGACTCTTTCTCACATACAAATGCCATGCATGATCTGGTCTTCTCTCTCCCTCCCCGCGAAATAGTTTCGTAGAGCCGAAAGGCTGTCTGGGTTCCGGTGGGAACTAGTTCTGGATGGCGAAGCCCTGCCGGATAGATGACACCAGAGAGAGGTCATAGGTTCGATCTTTTTGCCCAAGGCGCTGTTCGAGAGTGCCTCCCGAAGGGCTGTCCGAGTGACCGTCCGAGATTCTATGAGTGCCTCCCGAAGGGCTGTCCGTGACTCCATTCGGGGGACTGTCCGACCGCCTCCCGAAGGGCTGTCCGAGGGACTGTCCGAGGGGCTGACAAGGGAGTACATCCTTGCGGTTGGGAGGTTGTAAATCCTAGCTGCGGGGATCTGCACCGATGATCAACATCGACTCTACTTCCGCTGCACTACGAGTCGGTAACGATCAGATCAAACCCTGTATGCATCTCCATAGTGATCCTGGGCATGCTGGCAGTACCGGAAATTTTTGTTTTCTGCTGCGTTCCCCTACAAGCGACTCGCAGCTAAACAAGATTTTAGACCAGCTCTGCGCCATTCACCCCTGAACAGCAGACCAGCCTGCCAGTCACACAAATCAAAATTGCTGGGTCACCAAGCAAGCCGCTCAGCTCGGCAACAGCAACCCCGGAAAGCCCAACCCACGCAACAACGATGAGGGAGATGGGCAACAACCCGGAAGGGGCAACGGCGATCAGAAGGAATTCCCACCCAAGGTGAAGGACGTAAGTATGATTTATGCGTCGCACACCACGAAGAGAGAATGGAAGCGCGTGCTCCATGAAGTCTATGCCATGGAGCCCACGAAACCGAAGTAGAACCCCTGGTCAGAAATCGTGATCGCGTTTGATCGCTGGGACCACCCGACCAGTGTTCGCCATGACGAAGTCGCCGCGCTCGTCCTCGACCCCATTATTGACGGTTTTCACCTGACAAGGGTCTTCATGGACAGTGGCAGTAGTCTCAATCTCATCTACACATAAACGTTAAAGAAAATGCAGTTTGACTCATCGCGCATTCAGCCCATTAAGACCAAGTTTAAGGGTATCATCCCAGGCATAGAGGCTTAGTGCACAGGGAGGGTCCCACTCGACGTGGTGTTCGGGACTCCCGACAACTATCGTCTTAAAGCTTTGAGCTTTGACATAGTCCCCTTCCAGAGTGGTCATCACGCATTGCTCAATCGAATGGCTTTTGCATGCTTTCATGCTGTGCCACAGTACGTGCACATGAAATTGAAGATGCCGGGCCCAAACGGCGTCATCACTATCTGCGGCAATCCAGAAAAGTCTCTTAGGACTAAGGAGCAGACCGCAACCCTCACAGCCGAAGCCCAATCCGAGGCCTTGGCAGCCGAGGAGCTATCCGAGATGAGGTCAAATGTCGATAAGGACAACGTTGTTCTCACGAAACGCGCCAAGTCGATGTCTTTCAAGGCCGGCAATGACATCATCAAGTTCCAGATCCATCCCGAGGACCCATCCAAGATGGCCTAGATGGGATCCGGCCTGGAACCCAAATAGTAAAGCGTGCTCCGTGACTTCCTCTGTGAGAATTGGGACATCTTTGCGTGGCATCCATCCGATATGCCAGTAATCCCAAGGGAGTTTGCGGAGGATAGCCTAAACATTATCCTCGGCTCTAAACCGGTCAAACAGGCATTGCGCAGATTCTTGGAGCCCAAGTGTAAGGCTATGGGTGAAGAGCTAGCGAAATTACTTGAAGCCGACTTCATCCAAGAAGTAAAGCATCCGGACTGGCTGTCAAATCTAGTCATGGTGCCCAAGAAGGGTCAATCTTGGCGTCTTTGGGTTGATTTCAAGGACATCAACAAGGTGTGCCCAAAGGATCCATTTCCTTTGCCTCGCATCGACCAGATCATCGATGCCACAGCCGGGCATGACCTCCTCTGTTTTCTGGATGCGTATTCCGGATACCACCAGATCAAGATGAAGGTGTCTGATCAAGAGGCAACCTCGTTCATCATCCCTTATGGTCCGTTCTACTTCATCATGATGCCCTTTGGGCTCACGAGTGCAGGGGCCACATATCAGTGGATGATCCAGATGTGTCTATAGCCGCAGATCGGGACTACCGCAGAGGCATACATCCACGATGTGGTCGTCAAGACTAGGAACGCCGACATGCTCATTGACGACTTGCGCGAGACGTTCAAAAATCTCCATCATTTAACATCAAGCCCAATCCAAAGAATTGCATTTTTCACGTGCCATCCGGGAAGCTCCTCAGATTCTTCGTTTCCCAGCGTGGAATCGAGGCAAATCCGGACAAGATCAAGGCGTTGGCAAAGCTCAACCCTCCCGAGAAGTTGAAGGGTATCCAACATCTTACCGGATGCGTCGCCTCCCTTAGCCGGTTCATTTTCTGGCTCGGCGAGAAGGCGCTCCCTCTATACCGGCTCCTCAAGCAGACATGTGACTTCAAGTGGACTGTCGAGGCTAGCGCTGCCTTAGAAGGAATCAAGGCGCTCCTGGCGACTAATCCCGTCCTCACCGCACCACATCGCCGAGAATCGATGTTGCTATACATCGCGGGCACCAGCCAGGTGGTTAGCGCGGTGCTAGTCGTGGAGAGGGTCGAAGAAGGCCATGCATATAAGGTACAGAGGTCGGTATACTATGTTTCCGAGGTGCTCACCCCATGTAAGACGACGTACCCGCACTACCAGAGGATTGCTTATGCAGTATTCATGGTTTCTCGGGAACTTCGGCATAATTTCCAGGAGTGCCCTGTCACTATGGCATCTCAAGTCCCCTTGGATTACATCATCAACAACCGAGATGCCACAGGTCGGATCGCGAAGTGGGCCATCGAGCTCTTACCTTTCGAGATCCAATATCAGCCACATCGGGCTATCAAGTCCCAGGTGTTGGCAGATTTTTTCGTCGAGTGGAGAAAAGCCGAGCTCCCTAAAAAGCACGATGCCTACACAAATTGGGTCATGTACTTTGACGGATCCAAAATGCTGGTCGGACTGGGGGCTGGAGTCATCCTAATCTCGCCAACCGGTGACGTGATGAAGTACATGCTGCAAATTATGTACACAGACTCAAACAACACGGTGGAATACGAGGCGCTACTGCACGGTCTTTGGATGGCCGTCTCCATGGGGATCCAACGCCTAGAAATCTGAGGTGATTCGGACCTCGCTCTCTCCCAGATCAATGGAAAATTTGATGCCAAGGACCAAAAGAGGATGGCATACCGGAATGTCGTGATGCAGTTATCAGCTTGGTTTGACAGCCTAGAGGTCCACCACATCCAACGCGACAGCTATCAGGCTACCGACGCGCTGGCCAGATTGGGCGCACGGTGGGAGCCCGTGCCCAAAAACATGTTCCTCAAGTGGCTGTTCAAGCCATCCGTCAAGCTGCGGATTGTACAGGAACCTGTCACTGAGACCGGGGCTCTGAGCCCGGCACCACAATACCTCTGGATGTAGAGCCCGATGATGATGTGATCGGGGGCTCAGAGATCGAGGTCACCTCCTCGGTTCATGAAATCATGGTGGTCATCGCATCATGGACCGAGCCTATCCTCATCTATCTGCAACACAAGGAATTGCTGGAGGATCAGACAGAGGCATGCCAGATCGCCCGGTGTGTTGTCGCTTACGCCGAGCATGAGGGAGAGCTATACAAGTGCAGCGTTACAGGTATCTTCCAGTGCTGCATTTCTCTCGAGGTGGGCCAACAACTTTTACACAACATTCATGCTGGTACTTGTGGACACCATGCGGCTTCTCGAACCCTGGGGAGCAAGCCCTACCATGCGGGCTTTTATTGGCCCACGGCAAAGGCAGAAGCCGCTAATTTGGTCAGCAAGTGCATTGGTTGCCAGCTATTCGCAAAGGCCAGCCACATACCAGCAACATCCCTCAAAATGATCCCTATAACCAGGTCGTTCATGCTCTGGGGGTTGGACATGGTCAGACTACTTCGTAAGGGCGAGTCTGGTAATAAGTACCTCCTCGTCATGGTCGACAAGTTCACAAAGTGGATTGAAGCGAAGCCCGTTGTCACCCAAGCCGCCGAGCCGGCTATCAAATTCATATTCGGTGTGGTCCACCATTACGGCATTTCCCACAATATCATCACGGACAACGGGTCGAATTTCACATCGGATGCCATCTAGGATTGGTGCATTGCACGCAATATCAAGCTGGACTACGCGTCGGTGTATCACCCACAAACCAATGGGCAGGTCAAACGTGCCAATGGGTTAGTCCTCGGCAGCATTAAGCCAAGGTTGGTCAGATCCTTAGAAAAGGCTAACAAAAAGTGGGTCGAGGAGCTCAACTCCGTCCTCTGGAGTCTACGCACCACGCCTAACCATTCTACAAGTTATACGCCATTTTTTATGGTGTACGGTGCTGAAGCTATCCTCCTGATACGTCTCTGTCATATCTACTTTTCCAAACACTTTTGCTCTTGTATTGGACTCTAATTTGCATGATTTTAATGAAACTAACCCGGACTGACGCTGTTTTCAGTAGAAGTGCCATGGTGTTGTTTTTGTGCAGAAATCAAAGTTCTTGGATTTGGACGAAACTTTTTGGAGAATTTTTATGGAATATATAAAAATTATTGGCGCAAGAATCAACAGAAGAGGGGCCTCCTGCTGCCCACAAGGCAGTAGGGCGCGACCCCCCCAGGGCGCACCGTGGTGCCTTGTGGGGCCCACAGGCGTCCATCTGACCTAATTCCAATGCTATAAATTCTCTTTCCCCAATAAAAAAATAAGAGGAGAAGTTTCATCGCATTTTATGATACGGAGCCACCGCCACCTCCTGTTCTTCATCGGGAGGGCTGATCTGGAGTCCGTTCGGGGTGTCCGGAGAGGGGGATTCGACTCCGTCGTCATCATCAACCATCCTCCATCACCAATTTCATGATGCTCACCACCGAGCGTGAGTAATTACTTCGTAGGCTTGCTGGACGGTGATGTGTTGGATGAGATTTATCATGTAATCGAGTCAATTTGTTAGGGCTTTGATCCCTAGTATCCACTATGTTCTGAGATTGATGTTGCTATGACTTTGCTATGCTTAATGCTTGCCACTAGGGCCCGAGTGCCATGATTTCAGATTTGAACCCTCTATGTTTTCATGAATATATTTGAGTTCTTAATCCTATCTGCTTGTCATATGCACTTGTTATTGTTCTGATCCGTAGACCCCAAAGTGACAATAGTTGGGATACTCTCCGGGGATGAGTGTAATTCGAGGAGTTCATGTATTCACCATGTGTTAATGCTTTGTTCCGGTTATCTATTAAAAGGAGGCCTTAATATCCCTTAGTTACCTTAAGGACCCCGCTGCCACGGGAGGGTAGGACAAAGATGTCATGCAAGTTCTTATTATAAGCACGTATGACTATATACGGAATACATGCCTACATTACATTGATGAATTAGAGCTATTGTGTATCACCCTAGGTTGTGACTGTTATATGAGGAATATCATCCAAAAAAATTATCATCACCGATCCAATGCCTACGACTTTCTCATATTGGTTTCTGCCAAGTTACTGTGTTGCTACTGCTTTACATTTGCTACAAAACTGCTACTGTTACTATTGTTACTGCTGCTACTACTATCAAAACTATCATATTACTGTGCTACTAAACACTCTGCTGCAGATATTTAGTCTCCACGTGTGGTTGAATTGACAACTCAATTTCCAATACTTGCAAATATTCTTTGGCTCCCCTTGTGTCGAATCAATAAATTTGGGTTGAATACTCTACCCTCGAAAACTGTTGCGATCCCCTATACTTGTGGGTTATCACCTCCCAAGTGACATCGCGCAAGACGCTCCTCGGGTACATTAGTACAAAGAAGCAGAGGTAGAGCTGGAGTGGCAGGAAGACCTGGACACACTCGATGATGAATGTGATGTGGAGGTGTCAAGGTCGACCTTCTACCAACAGCAGCTTTGCCATTATCAGGTGCGCGAAGTCTGAAGTTGGACGTTCAACGTCGGCGATCTCGTCTTGCGGTGGTACCAGGATAAGAAGGGCAAGGACAAGCTCTCACCACCATGGGACGGTCCGTTCATCATTGCAAAGTTCTCGCTGGAGGAGAATATCGGATCCGATAAGCGAAGACCTGACGCCTGCAGCCCAACCCCTGAAATGCCACTCTGCTACGTCATTTTTATGCCTAGCTCTATTTATCTTTGATCTTAGTTTAAATTATTGTTTAGCTCGATCACCAGACTATGTCGTTTGAATTGAGTAAAGTTTGTCACCTCGAATCCGGGGTGTCTTATATTGCCTCTTGTGCCTTTATTTAATTTGTTGATCTTGCTCAATAATTTACCCAAGTCCAATCTGCCTGGCTGTTCGATTTTGGTCCCCTAGGTTGGACTTGGGGGCTGTTAAAGCCCTTACTTTAATCTGTGCCGTTTCCCGACCTAAGTGTTTTCTTCCTTAGTCGTTTGGCTTCCTTTTCCTTCCTCTTGTTCTCAGCTTGCGTCTTTGACCAATAGCTGGGTTGCCTGGCTTCTCTGTTTGCCTCCTAGTTTCCGCTAGTTTGGCTAGGGTTGGCCTTAGAAGCACTCCTTGTTTGCCTTATGTTCGAGGAGGTTAAAGCTGAAGGCTAGTTAGACCAAGTATTCGAAACACAAATGCAGGTTAAGTTAAAGCATGACGGAAGCACTAAAACTTTTTAAGACCGAACTGGTTTTTGGCACCCCAAATGACTTAGTAGCATATGCTGTGACTTAAAAGTTTTTTACAGCTTTCACCTCGGCATTCTGAGGACATACTACTACTACTAATTTCCTACACTATAAACTCATGCAGGTTGCAGTCCATCTCTGACATGTGGGCAAAATCCATCACAGCATCGAAGTTGTTGCTCGCCGGCACCTCATTCCCATCTGGCTCCATGGATCTGACCTCGGTAATAGGTCGGATGTCAAGGGTGGGGTAGTGGGCCTGGAGCATGGCCCAGGCCTGGCGTGCACCTTCTCTGGCAGCTGATGACTTCCACACGATGATCAGGAGTGGCGCTCCACGAAGACAGAGTGCGAGATCATAGAGGTTGCCTGGTGTCGCCTCCCTAGGCCAGAGAGTCTTGAAGATCCCCTCCATGGCCGGCCTCGCTAGCACGTACAACTCACCTAGCTGCTTGAGCTTGTTTCCGAGCAGCATTGGGCGAGGGGTGTCCTGGAATTGGAGCCAGAATGCCCGATCTTGCCAGTGCTCGGGGTCATGACTACTAGTGTAATAGTTACTAGCCCGAGCAGTGCTCTCCGGTAGGTTGGCAAAGCTCGCTAAAGAATGCCAAGCTTGGGTCAGCTCAGCATAATCGCGAGGTCCAAAAATGCACTACAAAAGATATGGCTTACTAGACATGATCTCTGGCGCCTTCTTAAACTCCTCATCGGCACCAGCACGGCCCACATTTGCCTCGTTTAAATCATGAGTATGCTTTCACAGGTCATCGGCCAAGGTGTCATGCTCATGTTTGAGCTGGTTGTACTACTCGATGTGCTTGGTCACATCCTGCTGGAGAAGGGCAGTGGCATCCCGAGCAGCCTTGCCGGACTCCTGCACCTCTTTCAGGAGCGTGGCCGTCTTCTGGGCCACGTCCTTGGCAATCTGAGCTTCTGCTCGGGCATACTCAGCTTGCGGCTGAGCCGTCCAGAGCTACGTCTCTAGCTCGGAAATGCGCCGTTCTTTGGCTGCATAAACGGCGGCAAACATGTTAGCCGTGGTTTTTTTTTATTAAATGTCGGCAGGAAAACAACGGCATCCGATGTCACTGATACGTCCATTTTGCATCATGTCTTACTACTGTTATTTATAATGTTTTTGATCAATATAACACTTTGTGGAGCAATTCTAATGCCTTTTCTCTCTTAATATGCAAGATTTACACAAAGAGGGAGAATGCCGGCAGTTGGAATTCTGGACCTGAAAAAGCTATGTCAGAGATACCTATTCTGCACATCTCCAAATGAGCTGAAATTTCACGAAGAATTATTTTGGAATAAATAAAAAATACTGGAATCAAGAAGTACCAGAGGGGGCCACTCAGGTGCCCACGAGGCATCAGGGCGCGCCACCCCCCCAGGCGCGCCCTGGTGGCTCGTGGGGCCCCTGGCCAGCCTCTGGCCCCCATTTTCTGGTATATAAGCCCATTTGCCCTAGAAAAATAAGGAGAAGCCTTTTGGGACGGTGCGCCACCGTCTTGAGGCGGAACTTGGGCAGGAGCAATTTTGCTCTCCGGCGGAGAGATTCTGCCGGGGATACTTCCCTCCGGGAGGGGGAAATCGTCGCCATCGACATCACCAATGATCCTCTCATTGTGGGAGGACAAACCTTCATCAACATCTTCACCAGCACCATCTCATCTCAAACCCTAGTTCATCTGTTGTATTCAATCTTTGTCTCAAAACCTAAGATTGGTACCAGTGGGTGCTAGTAGTGTTGATTACATCTTGTAGTTGATGCTTGTTGGTTTATTTGGTGGAAGATTATATGTTCAGATCTATTATGCTATTCAATACCCCTCTGATCATGGACATGAATATGATGTGTGAGTAGTTACTTTTGTTCTTGAGGACATGGGAGAAGTCTTGTCATAAGTAATCATGTGAATTTGGTATTCGTTCGATATTTTGATGATATGTATGTTGTTGATTCCCTTAGTGGTGTTATGTGAACGTCGACTACATGACACTTCACCATCTTTGGGCCTAAGGGAATGCATTGTGGAGTTGTAATTAGATGATGGGTTGCTAGAGTGACAGAACCTTAAACCCTAGTTTATGTGCTATTCCGTAAGGGGCTGATTTGGATCCATATGTTTAATGATCTGGTTAGAGTTATCTTAATTCTTCTTTCGTAGTTGCGGATGCTTGCGAGAGGGGGTAATCATAAGTGGGAGGTTTGTCCAAGTAAGGGCAGCACCCAAGCACCGGTCCACCCACATATCAAATTATCAAAGTAGCAAACGCGAATCAAACAAACATGATGAAAGTGACTAGATGAAAGTCCCATGTGTCCTCGAGAATGCTTTCCTTACTATAAGAGATTGTTCCGGCTTGTCCTTTGCTACAAAAAATGATTGGGCCACCTTTCTGCACTCTTTGTTACTATTGCTACTTGTCACTTGTTACAAATTATCTTGCTATCAAACTACTCGTTACCGATAATTTCAGTGCCTGCAGAAAATACCTTGCTGAAAACCGCTTGTCATTTCCTTCTGCTCCTCGTTGGGTTCGACACTCTTACTTATCAAAAGGACTACGATTGATCCCCTATATTTGTGGGTCATCAGGACTCTTTTCTGGCGCCGTTGCCGGGGAGTGAAGCGCCTTTGGTGAGTGGAATTTGGTAAGGAAACATTTATATTACGTGCTGAAATTTACTGTTACTTGTCACTATGGAAAGTAATCCTTTGAGGGGTTTGTTCGGGGTATCTTCACCTCGACCGGAAGCACCAATAGTTGCTCCTCAACCTACTGCACCTACTGAAAATATTTATTATGAGATTCCTCTGGGTATGATAGAGAAACTGCTAGCTAATCCTTACGCAGGAGATGGAACAGTACATCCTGATATGCACTTGATCTATGTGGATAAAATTTGTGGATTGTTTAAGCTTGCAGGTTTATCCGGAGATGAAGCTAAGAAGAAAGTATTCCCTTTATCTTTGGAGGGAAAGGCATTGATATGGTATAGGCTATGTGATGATACTGATACATGGGACTGGAACCGATTGAAGCTGGAATTCCACCAGAAATTTTATCCTATGCACTTGGTTCATCGTGATCGGAATTATATATATAATTTTTGGCCTCGTGAAGGAGAAAGCATCGCTCAAGCTTGGGGGAGGCTTAAGTACATGATTTACACATGCCCCAATCATGAGCTCCCAAGAAAAATTATCTTAGAGAATTTTTATGCTCGGCTTTCTGATGATAATCGAACCATGCTTGATTCTTCTTCGACTGGCTCCTTTATGAAGAAGACTATTGAATTCAGATGGGATCTTCTGGAAAGAATTAAATGCAACTCTGAAGATTGGGAACTCGACAAAGGTAATGAGTCAGGTATAATACTTGAGCTCGATTGTGTTAAATCTTTTATGACTACTGATACTTTTCATAAGTTTAGCACTAAATATGGACTTGACTCTGAGATAGTAGCTTCCTTTTCTGAATCATTTGCTACTCATGTTGATCTCCCTAAAGAGAAGTGGTTTAAATATCATCCCCCTGTTAAAGAAAAGATTGAGGAACCCATTAGTGTTAAAGAAGAAACAACTGTTTACCATGTTGATCCAGTTGTACCTACTGCTTATATTGAGAAACCACCTTTTCCTGTTAGGATTAAGGAACATGCTAAAGTTTCAAATGTGGTTAAAAAAAGTAATATTAGAGCACCTAGACCCTCTGAACAAATTAAAGTTGAACCTAATGTTGCTATGGTTAAAGATCTCTTGGTCGATAATATAGATGGGCAAGTTATTTACTTCTGTGATGAAGCAGCTAGAATTGCCAAACCAGATTCTAAAGATAAAAACAGACATGTGGTACGCATGCCTGTTGTCTCAGTTAAAATAGGAGATCATTGTTATCATGGCTTATGTGACTTGGGTGCTAGTGTGAGTGCTATTCCATTTACCTTATATCAAGAAATTATGAATGATATTGCACCTGTTGAAATAGAGGACATTGATGTTACTATTAAGCTTGCAAACAGAGATACCATTACACCACTCGGGATCGTTAGAAATGTTGAAGTCTTGTGTGGAAAAATAAAATACCCTACTAACTTTCTAGTTCTCGGTTCTCCACAAGATGACTTTTGTCCCATTATATTTGGTAGACCTTTCTTGAACACTGCTAATGCCAAGATTGATTGCGCTAAAGAAACTGTTAGTGTTGATTTTGGTAGTATGTCTCATTAGTTTAATTTCTCCAAGTTTCGTAGACAACCTCATGATAAAGAATTACCTAGTAAAGATGAAATTATTGGTCTTGCTTCTATTGCCGTACCTCCTACTGATCCGTTAGAACAATATTTGCTAGACCATGAAAATGATATGCATATGAATGAAAGAAATGAAATAGATCAGATGTTCTGTGATCAACCACCTATCCTTAAACACAATTTGCCTGTTGAAACTCTTGGAGGCCCTCCTCCACCTAAGGGTGATCCTGTTTTTGAATTGAAGCAATTGCCTAATACATTGAAATATGCTTATCTAGATGAAAAGAAGATATATCCTGTTATTATTAGTGCTAACCTTTCAGCGCATGAAGAAAAGAGATTACTAAAAACTCTGAGGAAGCACCGAGCTGCTATTGGATATACTCTTGATGATCTTAAGGGCATTAGTCCCACTCTATGTCAGCACAAAATTAATATGGAGCCTGATGCTAAACCAGTTGTCGTCCACCAACGACGATTCAATCCCAAGATGAAAGAGGTGGTAAGAACTGAAATATTAAAGCTTCTGGAAGCAGGTATAATCTATCCCATAGCTGATAGTAGATGGGTAAGTCATGTTCATTGTGTCCCTAAGAAAGGAGGCATTACTGTTGTTCCTAATGATAAAAATGAACTCATTCCACAAAGAATTGTAACTGGTTATAGGATGGTAATTGATTTTAGAAAATTAAACAAAGCCACTAGAAAAGATCATTACCCCTTGCCTTTTATTGATCAAATGTTAGAAAGATTATCTAAGCATACACACTTTTGCTTTCTAGATGGTTATTCTGGTTTCTCTCAAATACCTGTATCACCTGGAGATCAAGAGAAAACCACCTTTACTTGCCCTTTCGGAACTTATGCTTATAGACGTATGCCTTTTGGTTTATGCAATGCACCTGCTACCTTTCAAAGATGTATGACTGCTATATTCTCTGACTTTTGTGAAAAGATTGTTGAGGTTTTCATGGATGATTTTCCGTTTACGGAACTTCTTTTGATGATTTCTTAAGCAACCTTGATCGAGTTTTGCAGAGATGTTAAGAAACTAATCTTGTCTTGAATTGGGAGAAGTGCCACTTTATGGTGAATGAAGGTATTGTCTTGGGGCATAAAATTTCTGAAAGAGGTATTGAAGTTGATAAAGCTAAGCTTGATGCTATTGAGAAAATGCCATGTCCTAAAGATATTAAAGGTATAAGAAGTTTCCTTGGTCATGCTGGTTTGTATAGGAGATTTATTAAAGACTTCTCTAAAATTTCTATGTCTCTTACCAATATCTTGCAAATAGATGTTCCATTTGTTTTTGATGATGATTGTCTAGAAGCCTTTGAAACACTTAAGAAAGCCTTAACCACTGCACCTATTGTTCAACCACCTGATTGGAACTTGCCTTTTGAAATTATGTGTGATGCTAGTGATTATGCTGTTGGTGCGGTTCTAGGACAGAGAGTTGATAAGAAATTAAATGTTATCCATTATGCTAGTAAAACTCTAGACAGTGCCCAAAGAAATTATGCTACTACTTAGAAAGAATTTCTAGCAGTTGTGTTTGCTTGTGATAAATTCAGATCTTATATTGTTGATTCCAAAGTAACTGTTCACACGGATCATGCTGCTATTAAATATCTTCTGGAAAAGAAAGATGCTAAACCTGTACTCATTAGGTGGGTTGTAATGCTACAAGAATTTGATTTGCATATTATTGGTAGAAAGGGAGCTGTGAATCCCGTAGCAGATAATTTTTCTAGAATAGAAAATGTTCTTGATGACCCGCTTCCTAGTAATGATGATTTTCCTGATGAACAATTAGCTGTCATGAATGCTTCTCGTAATACTCCTTGGTATGCAGACTATGCTAATTATATTGTTGCTAAATTTATACCGCCTAGTTTCACATACCAACAAAAGAAAAAGTTCTTCTTTGATTTAAGACATTACTTTTGGGATGACCCACATCTTTATAAAGAAGGAGTAGATGGTATTATTAGACGTTGTATACCTGAGCATGAACAGGAACAAATCCTACGGAAGTGTCATTCCGAGGCTTACGGAGGACACCATGCGGGAGACAGAACTGCACATAAGGTATTACAATCAGGTTTTTATTGGCCTACTCTTTTCAAGGATGCTCATAAGTTTGTCTTATCTTGTGATGAATGTCAAAGAATTGGTAATATTGGTAGACGTCAGGAAATGCCTATGAATTATTCACTCGCTGTTGAACCATTTGATGTTTGGGGATTTGATTATATGTGACCTTTTCCTAAATCCAATGGGTATACTCATATTTTAGTTGTTGTTGATTACGTTACTAAGTGGGTAGAAGCTATTCCAAATAGTAGTGTTGATCATAACACTTCTATTAAAATGCTTAAAGAAGTTATTTTCCCAAGGTTCGGAGTCCCTAGATATTTAATGACTGATGGTGGTTCACATTTTATTCATGGTGCATTCCGTAAGTTGCTTGCTAAATATGATGTCAACCATAGAATTGCATCTCCCTATCACCCCCAAACTAGCCGTCAAGTTGAATTGAGCAATAGGGAAATAAAATTAATTTTGCAAAAAACCGTCAATAGATCTAGAAAGAATTGGTCTAAAATACTTGACGATGCATTATGGGCTTATAGAACTGCTTATAAAAATCCTATGGGTATGTCTCCTTATAAAATGGTTTATGGAAAAGCTTGTCATTTACCTCTTGAATTAGAACATAAAGCATATTGGGCAATTAAAGAACTCAATTATGATTTTAAACTTGCCAGTGAAAAGAGGTTATTTGATATTAGCTCATTAGATGAATGGAGAACCCAAGCTTATGAAAATGCCAAATTGTTTAAAGAAAAAGTTAAAAGATGGCATGATAGAAGAATTCAAAAATGGGAATTTAAAGTAGGTGAGCAAGTTCTATTGTACAATTCTCGTTTGAGATTCTTTGCACGAAAACTTCTCTCTAAATGGGAAGGACCAAATATCATCGAAGAAGTTTATCGCTCTGGAGCTATCAAAATAAACAACTCCGAAGGCACTAATCCGAGAGTGGTGAATGGGCAAAGAATTAAGCATTATATTTCAGGTACTCCCATTAATGTTGAAACTAATATTATTGAAACAATTACACTGGAGGAATACATAAGAGAGACCTTCCATAACACTCCAGAACCCTGAAAAGGAAGAGGTATGTGATACGGTAAGTAAACCGACTCCAAAAATTCCATAAAAATATTTTCTATCAGTTTTGGAATATTTAAAAAATTACAAAAATAAGAAATAGCCGGGGGAACCCACCTGGTGCCCACGAGGCACCAGGGCGCGCCTGGGGGGAGGCGCGCCCTGGTGGCTCGTGGGCCCCTTGTGAGCCTTCCCGACTCCGTTTTTCTTCTGGAATACTTGTTTTGCAAGATAAAAATTCTTTATATATACTCCTGAACGTTTTGACCACCGTATCGCAGAAATCTCCTCTGTTCTTGTTTCGTGCTATTTTTCTGACAGATTCGAAAGTATGTCGTCCCAAGACTCAGATGGAGAGAGCTTCGTATCACATTATGTTGCAAATCCAAGGATCTATGGGGATATGGATACCTATGGATGGTCCGCGGAGGAGGAGCGAGATGTCAACATGAAGGGAACGGAAGACGTGAGCTCGGATGAAGAAGATGCCCCTCTACCTCAACCAGGAGATATGCATGTGGAGTTCAAGAAGTCGAGCCTCCCAAATACAGTAAACAAATCTAAGATCCAATTTATCCCTTTCCGTCTTCTACAGGAAAACAAGAACGTATTTTGTGAGAAGATAGTGGAGCTTGAGCAAGAAATTAGCAAGTTGAAGGAAGAAAATTATGTCCTCAAGCGGAAGCTGAAGGACAAGCCGACTACTTCATCACCACCACCATCACCGAAGAAGGAAACTTGAGTACATGGTATGGGCACTCCCCTTGGCTTGTGCCAAGCTTGGGGGAGGTGCCCCGGTATCGTATCACCATCACTTTTATTATCTTTACCTATTTTTAGTTCGATCCTTAGTGATTTCGTGATTTAGTTGAATCAAAGTTTAGTATGATCTATTTTCGAGTGCTAGTTTCGTGATCTATCGATCTATGTAATCGAGTTGAGAGTTATATAATAAAGAGTAGTTTGAGTTTTTGCTTCTTTACTTTTATGTTTCAATCCTAGCAATGAAAATAATGAAAAAGATCATATGCTAATCTTATGGAAAGTGATGACATTACATAAAGAAAAGTATAAGTGGTAAAATTTATTGGAAGTTAACAAACATAGCATTAGTCAATGATGCAATTCATAAAAAAATTAATAGGGAAGAGAAGATTCACATGCAAATACACTATCTTGGACACTTTTATGATTGTGAGCCCCCATTAAGTATTTTATGTCAAATTGTTGACGTTGGACAAGGAAGACAACACAATGAATTATGTTTGTTCATATTCACTTAGAAGTTATATTGTTATAGATCCTCCAACATGTGGTGCTTGCCCAATATCTTTGCTAGCCAAAAATCCGCACCAAGTAGAGATACTACTTGTGCATC
Source organism: Elymus sibiricus (assembly GCA_039707655.1). NCBI lineage: Eukaryota > Viridiplantae > Streptophyta > Magnoliopsida > Poales > Poaceae > Elymus > Elymus sibiricus. Next base: position 53,337,186 of record CM077676.1, on the reverse strand, counting down.
AAAAACCCTTAAACTCAGTTTCATGTCATGAGAGTCCACTATATCTACCTATGGATTGAATAAGATCCTTCAAGTAAGTTGTCATTGGTGCAAAAAGCAATAAAAATTGCCTCTAAATGTGTATGAACTTTTATTGTAAGGGAACATAAGCTTTGTACGAACTTGTGATGGTAAAGAAATAAAAGCGATGGACTGCATAATAAAGGTTGCTATCACAAGGGGCAATATAAAGTGACGTTCCTTTGCATTAAGAGCTTGTGCATCCAACAACAAAAAGCGCATGACAACCTCTGCTTCCCTCTGCGAAGGGCCTATCTTTTACTTTTCTGTATTTACTTTTATGCAAGAGTCAATAGTGTTCTCCTCTATTCCTTTTTATTTTTCTCTTTTGCAAGCATCATGTGGTGGGGAAAGATCTAGGCATATATATCCAGTTGGATATGAGTGATCATGAGTTATTATTGTTGACATCACCCTTGAGGTGAATAAGTTGGGAGGCGAAATTATAAGCCCCTATCTTTCCATGTGTCTGGCTGAAACTTTTTGCTCCATATATATGTTGTGAGTGTTAGCAATCATAGAAGACTATATGATGGTTGAGTATGTGGACTTGCTAAAAAGCTCCTACATGAGACCCTTCCTAAAAGTATGATGAATTGTAATTGCATTGTTGACTGAGAACATAGTTTGTTAGTTTTCAAGAAAGTTTATGCCTTATAGTTCATTGTTGTGATGAATTGTTACTTGCTCATGAGAAGTTTTATGATAATAAATATTGTTGTTATAATAATGATCATGATGCTACTATGTCCGTATTTTGTTTTTATCGACACCTCTCTCTCTAAACATGTGGACATGATTATCGATATCGGCTTTTGCTTGAGGACAAGCGAGGTCTAAGCTTGGGGGAGTTGATACGTCCATTTTGCATCATGTTTTACTACTGTTATTTATAATGTTTTTGATCAATATAACACTTTGTGGAGCAATTCTAATGCATTTTCTCTCTTAATACGCAAGATTTACACAAAGAGGGAGAATGCCGGCAGCTGGAATTCTGGACCTGAAAAAGCTATGTCAGAGATACCTATTCTGCACATCTCCAAATGAGCTTAAATTTCACGGAGAATTATTTTGGAATAAATAGAAAATACTGGAATCAAGAAGTACCAGAGGGGGCCACCCAGGTGCTCACGAGGCACCAGGGCGCGCCACCCCCCCCCCCCCCGGCGCGCCCTGGTGGCTCGTGGGGCCCCTGGCCAGCCTCTGGCCCCCGTTTTCTGGTATATAAGCCCATTTGCCCTAGAAAAAATAAGGAGAAGACTTTTGGGACGGTGCGCCGCCATCTCGAGGCAGAACTTGGGCAGGAGCAATTTTGCTCTCCGGCGGAGAGATTCTGCTGGGGATACTTCCCTCCGGGAGGGGGAAATCGTCGCCATCGACATCACCAATGATCCTCTCATCGTGTGAGGACCAATCTTCATCAACATGTTGACCAGCACCATCTCATCTCAAACCCTAGTTCATCTCTTGTATTCTATCTTTTTCTCAAAACCTCAGATTGGTACCTGTGGGTTGCTAGTAGTGTTGATTACATCTTGTAGTTGATGCTTGTTGGTTTATTTGGTGGAAGCTTATATGTTCAGATCTATTGTGCTATTCAATACCCCTCTGATCATGGACATGAATATGATGTGTGAGTAGTTACTTTTGTTCTTGAGGACATGGGAGAAGTCTTGTCATAAGTAATCATGTGAATTTGGTATTCGTTCGATATTTTGATGATATGTATGTTGTTGATTCCCTTAGTGGTGTTATGTGAACGTCGACTACATGACACTTCACCATCTTTGGGCCTAAGGGAATGCATTGTGGAGTAGTAATTAGATGATGGGTTGCTAGAGTGACAGAAGCTTAAACCCTAGTTTATGCGCTATTCCGTAAGGGGCTGATTTGGATCCATATGTTTAATGCTATGGTTAGAGTTATCTTAATTCTTCTTTCGTAGTTGTGGATGCTTGCAAGAGGGGGTAATCATAAGTGGGAGGTTTGTCCAAGTAAGGGCAGCACCCAAGCACCGGTCCACCCACATATCAAATTATCAAAGTAGCGAACGCGAATCAAACAAACATGATGAAAGTGACTAGATGAAATTCTCATGTGTCCTCGAGAACGCTTTCCTTACTATAAGAGATTGTTCCGGCTTGTCCTTTGCTACAAAAAAGATTGGGCCACCTTGATGCACTCTTTGTTACTATTGCTACTTGTCACATGTTACAAATTATCTTGCTATCAAACTACTCGTTACCGATAATTTCAGTGCTTGCAGAAAATACCTTGCTGAAAACCGCTTGTCATTTCCTTCTGCTCCTCGTTGGGTTCGACACTCTTACTTATCGAAAGGACTATGATTGATCCCCTATACTTTTGGGTCATCAGTCACATACCCGTGGCAGCGCCAGCGCTTTGCTTAAGGGTTTGCACCTTGAGCTCGGCAGCTTCGAGTCGCTCCTTTGTCATCACCAGGTCTTTGATGAGGAGCTTGATCTCTTGGCTGGCTTTCTGCACATCACATACAAAAAATATAGTTACCGGATCAGTTAATATGACTCGAGGAAATTAGATCCTAAGGCCGCTTTTTCTAAACCGACCTCAGTCTTAGAGGCTACTGCATCCGCGTTTTGAAAATTTTAAGTGCTAATTTTATCCGAGGAGATTTCGATCCTCAGGTCAACCGCTTGCGCCCGACCTGAGTCTCGGGGGCTACTGCACACTGCGTTTTTCCTTAGTATGCTACCTAAAACTGGATTTGATCCTCAGGTCGGCTTTCACAAACCAACCTGAGTCTCGGGGGCTACTAGGACCAGCGGTTTCTTTTATTTTAATTAATTACTAAGTACTACCGAGAAGATTTCGATCCTCTGGTCGGCCACTTGCGCCCGACCTGAGTCTCGGGGGGTACACTGCGGTTTTTTCTGCTAACCGTTTTTTGATCCGACCCGTAGCTCGGCATCTTCCCCTGCCGAGCTGCACCGCGGTTGTGGCAGACCACAGAAATTGCTAGGTAAAATTAATAGGCTCTAGGTGCATGCCGGGTTTTGGGCCGGTACGCACCTTGAGGGCTACTAGTTATACTACCATGTATAAATTAGAAGCATGATGTGTATTTACCTCCATGTCGGCTATGGCACCTCGGCTCAGAGAACCGGATGCCTTGTGTTCCAGCCCAAAGATCAAGTATTCTGGAAACACACAAAAACTTGGAACAGAACTGAACAACACTTTATTGATATGATATAGGTACAAAGGTTCAGTAGTACAAGATACTATGAGGCAAAGTGGCACGTCTCGTGTGGTGACAGTATCTACATTATTTATGTGACAGCTTAGGGCCTCGATACAAGTAGTGGAATATTAAAAAGTAGCAGAACAATGGGGTAATGGAGCTCCACTCCATAGGGACACTGCTGGGACATGGCCTAGTTCGCGGAGTAAGGACCCTTGGGATTCCTGTACATGGCTTCTCCTGCATCTGGCATGATAAGCCAGGTGAGTACTTTGAATGTACTCACAAGGTCACAACAACCAAAATCATCATGACAAAACAATAGCATGGCAATGACAAGTTAAGTTATCAGCAATTATTAACACGGTGGAATAATAAGCATGTTACTTTTAAACTTACTAAATAGTAAACCATCATTTAGGGTCACATGGACCAACATACTTACGACCATCCGATCATTAATTTGCCCTCGTGATCATCCCATGGTCACCTCAAGTTTCTTGACCATTATGACTAATAAGTTTTTAAGATGAGTTCTTCCATCATTAATGTTGATCAGATAGTGTGACCTAGTACAAACTGTGTCCGATACTGTGGATGCGGCTATTCGAATAGATTCTTACACTCTGTAGAGGTTGCGCACTTTACCCACACTATGGACATTCGTCCAACAAAATTTTTCTACCTCATGACACTCTTACCGTATCACCAACATACCCTCGGGTCATGTATGGGTGTCCCCTGTGTCATCTCTCGACACATGCCACCTCGTGGCTAAAACTGTCCCAAACGGGGACCCATGGCCAAATAACTCGGGCTCACAAGGTTACCGCTGCCTACCGGGCCAGGGTAGCATGCACGCATAACCTTCCCTCTTTGGTGATACCGATAAAAGGCACAACGATAGACCAAGCTAGGGCCTCCCCACAAAGGCAAATGTGGCTACACTGATATGTTCAGTGGCACTATGACTTGATTAACAAGTTACTTCAAGTTTAATTAGTTAAAATAATGATTTCCATTAACTTGACAGAACATGATCTAAGTCATAGCAAAATAACTTACCAGAACGAATAATAATATTATCATGGCATTTCTACTTACTTCATAAACAACAATAACAAGTAATTCATGTTAATGCATAACTCACTCCAGGCATATGTCTACTGATCATATCAAATGCAAACAATAACATGGCATTAGCATATTCAATAATTCTAACAAGCATAGTCATAATATTCTCAATTTTCAAATAATGCAAATTAAGTAAAAAATCATTTTTAAACCATGGTTTTTGCAATGCCATCATGCAAGTGGACGTGGTGGCTTGCCTTGATCAAAAGGGGTTTCACAATACTCCTGGTCTTCTCCCCCAAAATTGTTCTCCTCTGAAAACATTTTTAAATGACCAAAATAAAAGTTACATAAAGCATTTAATCTGTCTAGAAATTCCAGACAAATCACAAAATTATGAAACTTTGCTAAAAAATAAAGGAGCTCAAGAGAAAACTAGTGCAAAAAGTTTCTACTCATTTGGACTATTGGTTTGCAAATGGGAGCTTGTCAAAGTTCTGGTCAAATTGAATTTAAATGAATTAAAACAAAATTTCCAGAAGAGGCCACATTGAAGGCGTAAAGCCAGAAATTTTTTTCACTTAGAAAACGTTTCGGGGCAGGTTGAGGGGCTGGCAGGTGGGACCCCCTGTCTGGTTTTATTGGGAGAGAAAGAGGGAACAGGGCACCGAGGCTCGTCGGCGGTGGTTCGCCGGCGTAGCGGCCACGGTGATGGCCGAAGACGGGCTAGATGGAAGGAGGGGACGATAGTGACTCGATACGTACCCGCAGCTCGGCCAGAGGTGGACGGACGGTGAGGCGGGCTTCCTCTCTAGCGACGGCGGGCGGCGGGGCTCGTCGGAATTGGTCGTTCCTGCACAGTATTTGGGATATTCATAGAATTCATACTAACAACATTGCAATCACGCTCATCATTCAAAGATTTTATGCCAAACATTTTATTGAATTCTTCTTCTATCAATTGAGCACAATTTTCCGCTCCATCATTTTCAAGAAAAACATTATAAAGACGAATAATATGAGGCAACCTCAATTCCATTTTTTTTGTAGTTTTCTTTTATGAACCAAACTAGTGATAAAACAAGAAACTAAAAGATTCAATTGCAAGATCTAACGATATACTTTCAAGCACTCACCTCCCCGGCAACGGCGCCAGAAAAGAACTTGTTGTCTACTACACAACTTATTCTTGTAGACTCGTGTTGGGCCTCCAAGCGCAGAGTTTTGTAGGACAGTAGCAATTTTCCCTCAAGTGGATGACCTAAGGTTTATCAATCCGTGGGAGGCGTAGGATGAAGATGGTCTCTCTCAAACAACCCTGCAACCAAATACAAGAAATCTCTTGTGTCCCCAACACACCCAATACAATGGTAAATTGTATAGGTGCACTAGTTCGGCGAAGAGATGGTGATACAAGTGTAGTATGGATAGTAGATATAGGTTTTTGTAATCTGAAAATATAAAAACAGCAAGGTAACAAGTAACAAAAGTGAACACAAACAGTATTGCAATGCTTGAAAACAAGGCCTAGGGTTCATACTTTCACTAGTGCAATCTCTCAACAATGCTAACATAATTGGATCATATAACAATCCCTCAACGTGCGACAAAGAATCACTCCAAAGTTCCTATTTGCGGAGAACATAAGATAGAAATTGTTGTAGGGTACGAAACCACCTCAAAGTTATTCTTTCCGATCAATCTTTTGAGCTATTCTTATAAGTGTCACAAACAGCCCTAGAGTTCGTACAAAAATAACACCATATGATACGCATCAACCAACTCTAATGTCACCTAGATACTCCAATGTCACCACAAGTATCCATGAGTCAATCATACGATACGCCTCAAACAACTTCAGATTCATAGTATTCAATCCACACAAAGAACTTCAAAGAGTGCCCCAAGATTTCTACCGGAGAAAGCAGGACGAAAACATGCATCAACCCCTATGCATAGATTACCCCAATGTCACCTCGGAAATCCGCGAGTTGAGTGCCAAAACATATATCAAGTGAATCAATATAATACCCCATTGTCACCACAGGTATTCATATGCAAGACATACATCAAGTGTTCTCAAGTCCATAAAAATATTCAATCCGATAATAGTGAAATCTCATAGGAAAAAACTCAATTCATCACAACAAGATAGAGAGGGGAAACACCATATGATCCAACTATATTAACAAAGCTCGCGGTACATCAAGATCGTGCCAAATCAAGAACATGAGAGAGAGAGAGATCAAACACATAGCTACTAGTACATACCCTCAGCCCCGAGGGTGAACTACTCCCTCCTCATCATGGAAACCGCCGGGGTGATGAAGATGGCCTCCGGTGATGATTCCCCCCTCCGGTAGGGTGCCAAAACGGAGCTCCAGATGAGATCGCTTCGGAACAGAGGCTTGCGGCGGCGTAAAAAATCATCTAGGTTAACTTTCGGGGGTTTCTGAATATATATGATTTTTCAGCGTTGGAATCACGCAAAGAGGTGCCACACGTCACCAGGGCGCACCAGGGGGGGTGGTGCGCCCTGGTGGCTTGTGGGGCCCCTATGGGTCTTCTGCTGCTCCCCCGAAGCTTCCTGGGTCCGTTTCCTTCCAGAAAAAATCGTCAAAAAGTTTTGCTGCATTTGGACTTCATTTGATATGGATTTTCTGGAAAACCAAAAAAAAGCAAAAAAACAGCAACTGGCACTGGGCACTAGGTCAATATGTTAGTCCATAAAAATCATATAAAATCCATATAAAAGTGCACCAAAATCATACAAAACTATAATAAAAATGGCATGAATACTTCATAAATTATAGGTACGTTGGAGACGTATCAGCATCCCCAATCTTAAATTCTGCTCGTCCTCGAGTAGGTAAATGATAAAATAAATAATTTATGAAGTGTGAATGCTAGCATAGTGCATAAGTTTGATCAATGATAATTTCAATCACTTTTCCTAGCATCATAACAGCAACTCTTTATCATAAAACTCATCATGATAAAGTAGCAATCAATTCACATGTTATGGTTTAAACAGTGCATTCTCTTGAAACTTAACAACCTATGTTCTTAGTCACCAAACAATTGCAATTCAACTAATTTTCAACAAAGTCTAAGTAAGAGCTCCACATACTCAATTATCATTTAGTCTTCTATGATTGCTAGTACTCAAAGCATATTTTTGGAACAAATGGCATCCATCGAACACAAAGAAAGATAGGGGCTTAATGTTTCGCCTCCCAACTTATTAATCATAGAGATAATTGTCAACAATAATAATTCATGATTAAATATATTTGACTGGCCATATGTGCCTGGATCTTTCCCCACCACATGATGCTTACCTACTAGAGAATAATTAAGGTTGAAATGAGAAGTAATACTATTGACTCTTGCATAAAAGTAAATACATAAAAGTAAATACATAAAAGTAAAAGATAGGCCCATCGCAGAGGGAAGCAGAGGTTGTCATGCACTTTTTATTTTTGGATGTACAAACTCTTAATGCAAAGGAACGTCACGTTATATTGCCCCTTGTGATAGCAACCTTTATTATGCAGTCCGTCGCTTTTATTTGTTTACCATCACAAGTTCCTACAACGCTTATTTTCCCTGGCAATTAAAGATCATACATATTTTAGGAGCAATTTTTATTGCTTTTTGCACCGATGACAACTTACTTGAAGGATCTTATTCAATCCATAGGTAGATATGGTGGACACTCATGGCAAGAAACTGGGTTTAATGGTTTTTGGATGCACAAGTAGTATCTCTACTTAGTACGAATTTTTGGCTAGCAAAAGATCCTAAGCAAGCACCACATGTTGGAGGATCCATAACAATATAACTTCTGTGCAAATATACCCAAACATAACTCATTACGTTGTCTTCCTTCTCCAACTTCAACAAATTTGCTCAAGTTTTAAAATAATTAATGGGTATTCACAATCATAAAAGATGTCCAAGATAATATATTTATATGTGAAAGTTCTCTTCCTTATACTAATCATTCATGAATTGCTTGTATGACCAATATTGTGATTGTCAAGCTTCAATAGATTTCACTTTCTAAACCAAATGTGAAATTACTACTAGGCATGATACAAGCATATGAAGCACATATAATTTCAACTTTATGATATTCAATTCATTCAACAATTTACTCATAGGATATAAGTGAAGCACAAGAGTAAATGGCAAACTACTCCAAAAAGATATAAGTGAGTAGTTAAGCAAATAGGTAGCTATGTGAGGACTCTCTCTCATTTGAAAATTTCAGATCTTAAGTAATTTATTCAAACAGCAAAGAAAACAAAATAAAATGACATTCCAAGAATAGCACATCTCATGTGAAGAAGCAAAAACTTAGGCTAACCGATAGGTGTTGATGAAGAAAGGTGGGATGCCAACCGGGGCATCCCCAAGCTTAGTTGCTTGAGACTTTTTGGAATGTTATCTTGGGGTGCCTTGGGCATCCCCAAGCTTGAGCTCTTGTGTCTCCTTAATTCCTCTCATATCATGGCTTCTCCTAAATCTTAAAAACTTCATCCACACAAAACTCAACATGAACTCGTGAGATAAGTTAGTATAAATCAACTCAAAACCTTAACATTCTCTACTGTAACAAATCAATAAAATTATAATTGAACATTGCGTACTAAATTCCTCTGCATATTTAATACTCCTATCGACAAATAGAAACATTAAACAAGCAACATATGCAAACAATGCAACAATAACCGAAATCTGTCTAAACAAAACAGTCTATAAAGGGTGAATAAGAATTCATACTTTCCTAACTCCAAAAATTCTGAAAAATTACCACATGAAATAGAACTTATGCATGCTTACTGTGTAAAAATTTCAGATTTTTATCATGTTCTGACTATTCAGCAATATTCTGGACAGAACAGAAAACTTTCTGTTTTCAAACAGCAACACATGAACTTGCAAACTGAGCATGATAAAGGCCATAATTGGCATTTTATTGAAATAAAAGATACAAAACATTATTATAAATAACAGCAAGCAAATACAACTAAAAGAAAATGATGCTCCAAGCAAAACACATATCATGTGACGAATAAAAATATAGCTCCAAGTGAGGTTACCGATAATGTTGAAGACGAAAGAGGTGGTGCCTTCCGGGGCATCCCCAAGCTTAGACGCTTGGGTCTTCCTTGAATAATACCTTGGGGTGCCTTGGGCATCCCCAATCTTAGGGTCTTTCCACTCCTTATTCTCCTCATATCGATATCTCACCAAAACTGGAAAACTTCAATCAGACAAAACTTAACGGAACTTGTGAGATAGGTTAGTATGATAAAAATAAATCATCCACTTAGGTACTGTCAAGACAAGATTAATAATTGTTCTCACATAATTCCTAATGTATTCTATCATTTCCACAATTTATATTACTCAATATAAGCTATGGAAACACTAAAACAAGCAAACTATGCACCGAAAACAGAATCTGTCAAAAATAGAACAACATGTAGTGACCGATTTAAAAACCATATTTCTCAACCTCCAAAAATTCTGAAAAATTAGGAAAACGTAAAAAAATTGTAACCCAATGCTCTGTAAAAATTTCAGAATTTTCTCGCTCTCTAGTACAGAATAGAAATTCCAGCACTGTACGAAAAAGTTTCTGTTTTTTCACAGAATCGAATCAACAAGTATCCACACTATCCCAAAGGCTTTACTTGGCACATTATTGAAAGAAAACATATAAAACATGATTACTACAGTATATTAATCATGTGGACACAATAAAAACAGTAGGTATAAATATTGGGTTGTCTCCCAACGAGCGCTTTCCTTTAATGCCTTTTAGCTAGGCATGATGATTTCAATGATGCTTGCATAAAAGTAAAGAATTGAAACACAAAGAGAGCATCATAAAGCATATGACTAGCACATTTAAGCCTAACCCACTTCCTATGCATAGGGATTTTGTGAGCAAACAATTTATGGGAGCAAGAATCAACTAGCATAGGAAGGCAAAACAAGTATAACTTCAAAACTTTCAACAGAAAGACAGGACATTTGATATTATTGCAACACCTACAAGCATATGATCCTCTGTCATAATAATTTTCAGTAGCATCATGAATGAATTCTACAATATAACTATCACATAAAGCATTCTTTTCATGACCTACAAGCATAGAAATTTTATTACTCTCCACATAAGCAAATTTGTTCTCATCAATAATAGTGGGAGCATCGTATGAAACCCGAATACTATAAATTGTTTCCACATTAAAAGAGTGATGTTTAGTAAAAGGATTTTCATAATTATAACAAGTATTATAATAATAATCATCACTATTTTAAATAACATAAGTATCATCACAATAATCATCATAGATAGGAGGCATGTCATCATCATAATAAATTTGCTCATCAAAAGTAGGGGGAATAAAAAGATCTTTTTCATTAAGCATAGCATCAACAAGCTTAGGGCAAACGTTATTTGCAGCAAATAAATTCTCAAACATATCATTCCAATCAAACATAGCATCCCCAAGCTTGTTGGTTTGCATATCATTAGCATTATCACTATTATCATCAATAGTATGAATAGCACCAATAGTATAACAATTATTATCATAATACTCCAAGTTGGTGCCATAAAGATTTTCAAGATCATAAGAAGTATCATTATCTTCCCAATCATAATCATCACAATAAGCAATAGGCATAACAAAATCATCATCAAGTGTATCATCTTCCACAATTATTTTTGATTCATTCTCATGAGGTACAACAATAATAGGAGCAACATTATTTGGGAGAGATACCTCTTTACCTCTACTTTTCCTTCTTTTCTTTTTCTTTACCACATTATGTGTGGGCTTATTTAATTCTTCCGAGCTTCTTATTGAAGAGGTTGGTTGGATAGGAAGCTCCTCCTCGTTACTTGTTTCATCATGAGAGGAAATAGGAGGGAAAGGGGGAATCTTTACCCTTCCATTAGTATTTTTTTTATATTCTATTTGTTTTCCCATTTTTCTATAGTTGGCTATATAAGCATTCTCATTACAATTTACCACACAAAACATATAGATTTCCTCTAAATTATTTTCAATGTCTTTCGTGAGAATGAATACTTCAAACCAACTATTTTCATATGTCAATTCTTCACACCCCAAAAATAAACAAAGTTCATTATAAAGTTCAAGGGTGATCAAGTCATTACAATATTTGGACACAATTCGATCATGAAAAAGCATGCATTGGAAATTAAGGTGACAAACTTTATTGCAAAGTTCACAAGTAATAGGATAAAGAGAACATAATTTTGTAGCAAATTTATCTATCACTTTGAGCAAAAAATTGGCTCCATCATTTTCAAGAAAAACATTATAAAGACGAATAATATGAGGCAACCTCAATTCCATTTTTATTTGTAGTTTTCTTTTATGAACCAAACTAGTGATAAAACAAGAAACTAAAAGACTCAATTGCAAGATCTAAAGATATACCTTCAAGCACTCACCTCCCCGGCAACGGCGCCAGAAAAGAGCTTGATGTCTACTACACAACTTATTCTTGTAGACTCGTGTTGGGCCTTCAAGCGCAGAGTTTTGTAGGACAGTAGCAATTTTCCCTCAAGTGGATGACCTAAGGTTTATCAATCCATGGGAGGCGTAGGATGAAGATGGTCTCTCTCAAACAACCCTGCAACCAAATACAAGAAATCTCTTGTGTCCCCAACACACCCAATACAATGGTAAATTGTATAGGTGCACTAGTTCAGCGAAGAGATGGTGATACAAGTGTAGTATGGATAGTAGATATAGGTTTTTGTAATCTGAAAATATAAAAACAGCAAGGTAACAAGTAACAAAAGTGAGCACAAAAGGTATTGCAATGCTTGAAAACAAGGCCTAGGGTTCATACTTTCACTAGTGCAATCTCTCAACAATGCTAACATAATTGGATCATATAACAATCACTCAACATGCGATAAAGAATCACTCCAAAGTTCCTATTCGCGGAGAACATAAGATAGAAATTGTTGTAGGGTACGAAACCACCTCAAAGTTATTCTTTCCGATCAATCTATTGAGCTATTCCTATAAGTGTCACAAACAGCCCTAGAGTTCGTTCTAAAATAACACCATATGATACGCATCAACCAAATCTAATGTCACCTAGATACTCCAATGTCACCACAAGTATCAATGAGTCAATCATACGATACGCATAAAACAACTTCAGATTCATAGTATTCAATCCACACAAAGAACTTCAAAGAGTGCCGAAAGATTTCTACCGGAGAAAGCAGGATGAAAACATGCATCAACCCCTATGCATAGATTACCCCAATGTCACCTCGGGAATCCGCGAGTTGAGTGCCAAAACATATATCAAGTGAATCAATATAATACCCCATTGTCACCACGGGTATTCATATCCAAGACATATATCAAGTGTTCTCAAATCCATAAAAATATTCAATCCGATAATAGTGAAATCTCAAAGGTAAAAACTCAATTCATCACAACAAGATAGATAGGGGAAACACCATATGATCCAACTATATTAACAAAGCTTGCGGTACATCAAGATCGTGCCGAATCAAGAACACGAGAGAGAGAGAGAGAGAGAGAGAGAGAGATCAAACACATAGCTACTAGTACATACCCTCAGCCCCGAGGGTGAACTACTCTCTCCTCGTCATGGAGACCGCCAGGATGATGAAGATGGCCTCCGGTGATGATTCCCCCCTCCGGCAGGGTGGCGGAATGGAGCTCCAAATGAGATCGCTTCGAAACAGAGGCTTGCGGCGGCGTAAAAACTCATCTAGGTTAACTTTCGGTGGTTTCTGAATATATATGATTTTTCAGCGATGGAATCACGCAAAGAGGTGCCACAGGGGGCCCATGAGGCACCAGGGCGCGCCCTGGTGGCTTGTGGGGCCCCTGTGGGTCTTCTGCTGCTCCCCCGAAGCTTCCTGGGTCTATTTCCTTCCAGAAAAAATCGTCAAAAAGTTTCGTTGCATTTGGACTTCATTTGATATGGATTTTCTGGAAAACCAAAAACAAGTAAAAAACAACAACTGGCACTGGGCACTAGGTCAATATGTTAGTCCATAAAAATCATATAAAATCCATATAAAAGTGCACCAAAATCATACAACACTATAATAAACATGGCATGAATACTTCATAAATTATAGATACGTTGGAGACGTATCAGCCTTCTCTGCCCAGCGTCTCAGGGTGGATGCGGCCTCGAAGTGCGTCACCGACGTCTTGTTGAACTGTACCTGCATCGGCACCACACCAGGGTTGGCGGCGGGGGCCTCGGGCGGAGGAGGAATGACAGATCGGGTGACCAGAGCTGCGGCCGGATTGGCCGTCATGTCAGGCATGGCCGGAGTGGAGGAAGAGGTAGGAGGAGCTTGTGCCTCCACCTGGCGAGAAGGGGAGTTCACCGGTCCCTTGACGTCTTTGTTATTACCCACCACCAGGGGAGTCACCTCGGTGGCGGGGGTCGGCATCTCACCGCCCGCCTGGGACGCAGGCGGGAGGTCGGTCGGGACCCCCTTGAACGACGTCTGGTCATAGAGGGGCCCAGCACCATCCTCGGTCGATGCCACAAAAACGGCATCGATGTTCCGGGAAGGCGGTGGAGGAGCCTGTGCAACAGGCTTGGCGATAAAGGCCCCCGTACTAGTATGGGGGGTGGTGTCCAGGGAGGGAGCCGGAGCTCCCGAGGAGGAGCCGGCCACCTCAGAGTCAAACGCGTGATGTGGTCTGCGAGTCAAACATGAAGGAATATGAGTACAAGGCTAAGGAAACTATGCCGTGCCGGCCAGTTGAAATGTACTTACTTGTTTGGCGCAGGTTTGGCCCTGGGTTTTCGGCCCCCAGGTAGTGGCACTGTTGGATGACTCTGCATTTGTGCAGGGGCAGCAGTAACGTGGGCGCTGAGAGGGCGCGATGGAGCGCTAGGCGCCACCCTCTGGCGTTTGTCCCGCTCAGCGTCCTCGGGCGGGACTTGGATGTTGGCACCAAAAGCCGATGTGCCCATCCCCGGGGCACGTTACCATAGCTCCTATCGACTGTGCGTGGCTTCCTCCGCGTCATTGCTCGACGAATCACCCTCGGGGTGGTGATCATCGTCTTCGGTGCCGTCCAGGTTGATGGGGATGGCGGCACCTCAGCGACGCTTAGTGGTCGGGGTGGTGTCCTCGTCCCGTAGCCTATCTAGCACTTCTGGTTGGGGATCATCTTCTGGCTGTGGGGCCAGGAAGTCGAGCTTGGTCGACCAAGCTCTCCATGCCTGCATAGACAAGAAAGTGGTCACCAAATATAAAGACAATGTCAGTTGTTAGACATAGAAAAGGAGTCAGTGCTTACCGCCTGGACTGGCTTAATGGCGGAAAATCTGAGATGTCGGGGCTCGTTGCTGAAGTTGGCCGCTATGCCCTTGAATAGCAGCGAGAGTATTTCCCAGAGGGGTTTACCCTCGTAGAAGCCACCTCGGATGACCCGGGTTGCGTCATTCTCTCCATTGTACTCCCACATTGGATGAACCCAATCTTGGAGCAGCTAGATTCCTCGGCTGAGCGCCACGAGCATGACGTCAACCAAAGTCACACCTTCCCGGCGCAGATGGACTGCATCCTCGGCCAGTCTGGCAACGGTGGGAGAATCCAACTGCGCCTAGCTCCTCGGCCTCCAAGAGTATCGCTTCTTAGGAGGAGTTGCCGAGAACGGGGTGACGACGCTGGTCTGAGGAGGGTCGGTCAGTGGCACGTTGGGAAGATAGATGTGATAGCCTGGCATAATAGGGATGATAGACTACTCATATAAATAAGGATTTCCTTATTTTCCGGGAGCCCATTCGGAAAGAACTCCAAAGTTAAGCGTGCTCAGCTTGGAGTAATTTCAGGATGGGTGACCGACCAGGAAGTTGGTCCCGGGTGCGCACGAGTGAGGACAAAGTGCGCAGGAAAGACTAGTATTGATCTGTGAGGCCAGTCTAGATCTCGCTAGGAGTAACGACCACCGGCGGGTGTGTCTGGGGCGTTATAAGTTGGTATCAGAGCCAACCCTCGCGATTACACGGATGTTTGCGGATAGGTGCGCGGTCATGTTGTGCATGACGTTTGTGACCCATCGTGGCACACGGCATGGCACATGTACCAGACTGGATGCACAGACGTATGTGCCAAGAGGGAACGTTCCTGTGGGCCGACGAGGACGTCGGTTCCACTGAGTAGGGGTGTATGTGATAGCCTGGCATAATAGGGATGATAGACTACTCATATCAATAAGGAATTCCTTCTTTTCCGGGAGCCCATTCGGAAAGAACTCCAAAGTTAAGCGTGCTCAGCTCGGAGTAATTTCAGGATGGGTGACTGGCCGGGAAGTTGGTCCCGGGTGCGCACGAGTGAGGACAAAGTGCACAGGAAATACTAGTATTGATCAGTGAGGATAGTCTAGATCTCGCTAGGAGTAACGACCACCGGTGGGTGTGTTCGGGGCGTTATAATAGAACCACTCCTCCTGCCAGTTTTTGTTGGTCTCTATAAAGGTCCCCTCCAGGTACTTGGCCCCGACAATCTTCCTGATAGCGGTGCCGCCGCATTCGCATGTTAAGGGCCGTTGGTTTGCAGTTTGATGCAAAAAATATTACGCCACAGGCCGAGGTGCGTCCTGTAGCAGAGAAAGGCCTCACATAGCGTGACAAAGCATGCTATGTAGAGAATCAAATTTGGGGATAGATGGCGGGGCTGGAGACAATAAAAGTGGAGGAGGCCGCGAAGGAATGGATGAATTGGGAACCCCGAACCCTGGATTAGAAAGGGAACGAAATATACCTATTTCTCATCCCTGGGGTGGGGGATGGCCTCCTGCACGGTGTCGCTGCCGACGACGGTGAGGCCGGGGCACGCGTATGCGTCCTCTGAGCGCGGCAGGTAGCCGGCGTCGGAGAGCCGGTCCAGTTGGCCCTGCGCCACTGTGCAGAGCTTCCATTTGCCCTTGGTGATCGATGCCACCCTGGGCGCTGGAGCGGTGGCCTTGCCCACGTCGGCACCCTGAGTGCCCTTCCGCGGCTGACCTCCTCCGGCGATGGTAGGATGGCTGGGTGGTCGCGGTGCGCGAAAGATGCAGTTTTGAGACAGTGGAGAGCTTGGGCGCTGGGGCTCAAGGCGAGAGGAAGAAGACGAGGGCAGGGGAGAATGGGAGAGTAAAGCTTTCCTCCCATCGCCTTCTTCCTTTTATAGGAGGGGTAAAACACGAAGCGGTGGCAGTTAAACTGCGCCACGCGGCAATAAATCCCCCTTTTCCCCATATCGTCGCGTTGATTGCACGCGGGTATCGAGGGAGCGGCCATTTATTATTGAGCGTATCGATGTGCACGATCTCCCTCGATGGGACATGACCTTGGTGGGCCCTAGACCCACGCCCGCATGTCTCTTTGACCATTAGGTCAAGGATGCCACGTGGCCAAGTAGGGCCGCGGATAAGACTGGTCTGCATTGTCAGAACAAGACCAGATGATCATCAACAAGGGAGCGCGGGAAATCTTCGCGCCAACGGGTCGGCTGCACAAGAAACTTTTCCAGCGTGCAGCTCGGCCCGAACTTTGTCAACACCTGTCAGAGACAGAGGTGGTGTTGGTTACCTCAGATACAGTACGCCATCGGAGCTCGGCTGTGATGTGGAAGCTTTCGTTGAACCAGTTTCAAGATCGGCAACCGAAGATGATGTGCAGCTTGTATGGGCCGAGGTGCGGCCAGAGTTGATGACCAGTTCAGGGGCTACTGACGGTGTCCCGGCCAAGGGGTCTCTTGTCATGTCGGTTCCCGTCCTGGTGGGCCGGGCTGAGGACCCCTTGTTGGTTCCGACCTGGGCCACGTCGGGAGACTGGACGTACACGAAGGAAGATCCCTTGCCCAGGACGCACAGAAGGAAGATCCGGAAGACTTGGCGTACACGACAAGATGCCGGATTCGTGGAAGAATCTGTCTCCACGTAAGTAGCCGACTAGGATCCATGTACCGTAGGAACCCCCCCCCCCCCCCCCCAAATCCTATCTAAACTGAGGGGCCTGGCTCGTAGAAATAGACGAACAATCTCGTGGTAGAACACCTGTACTTTGTGCACCCAACGCAATAATACAATAAGAGCAGGACGTAGGGTATTATCTCCCCGGAGAGCCCGAACATGGGTAAAATCTTGTGTCCCTGTTACCATTGTTCCAAGAAATCTAGCTTAGGATCCCCTACCTCGAGATCTGCTGGATTTCGCTCCGACACATGTATTATCTTCCCTCTCATCAACTTCAATAAAACACTCCTCTTTTGGGCCACTCTCCTAATTGCAGATGGTTTTGACTGTGGCATGAAGGCAGATGAATATATTAAAAAGAAATTCATTCATTTATTTTAACTTTTCCCTAAGATTCAACTTGAGTAGTATTATATACCCTGTCGAGAAATGCAAAGGAGCACATTAATGAGGAAAAGAGAATGATAAAAAACTACATATATCAAATCTGCATATATGAAGAACAGGCGAGATTTAAGACACCACATTAATTAAAAAAAAGAGCCAATGATGATCATGAGAAAACTTAAATATCTACAAAATTCATTTTGCTGGGACGGGATTACCTTTTTTCATGGGATCAAATAATGATGGTGTGAATTTAATTTCATTAACCGAGAAGAAAATCTTGTATAGTGGTCCGCGAGTATATTCGCCTAATTATGTATGCATGCATGTGTGATGTTCCAATCATTTTGGAGATAGAGCATATGTGCTCATGTGCACCTGTCGGACACAATTAGAGAATCTCCGAAAGCCCGAGGCCTTGCCATTACAATTTCCAAAGGAATCATGTTCTCACCCTATCGTCTGACAAAGAAAGCTTAAAGAATATTTCCTCAAAAAAATCCTAAAGAATATCTAGTGACCAAGGTTAAGGTTAGGGTGGAAATACCGGCGGGAAAAGACTTATTTTTTTAAGAGAGAGAGATCCACATCCAAAATAATACAACATTTTGCTACAAAGCATCACATTATTATTTGTGATAGTAAATATACCATCATTTTGTCTTAATACGTGTGAGTGGTCTTCATTTAATTATTCTCCCTTATAAGTGGTAAGGGAGGTGCACACTAACGATAACCCGACAAGCCATAAATATTTTTATTGGAACTTTTGGCATGTGCAATTTTTTTGTGAATGCAAGTGTAGGTGAGCTTGGGCTGCCTGTTGAGGTTTCACCTCTATCCTCATTCCAACTGTGGACGGCCCTACAACTACATGTTATAATAATAGTTTTTACTTGCCTTTTTGGCGAATATAAAAAAAGTACAAAAATCTATTAGGGGACAATTCAAATAATGGAGTGATTATTTTTTAGAATTGCTATTTTTCACTCGAATGATTTTCTTTTCGGCTTCAATCAATTTTTTTGACTCTCGGATTCTTCTCTTTCTGTGCCTGTTAGTTTTCAGATTTTTTTTTTCATATTTTGGCTAATGGACTTTCTAGTGGGTTGTTTTGGTACCTAATTCTTTATTTATTTATTTTGGGTAATAGACTTTAGCATGGATACGGTTTTTTACTTGTAGTTTAATTCTGGTTTTATTTTGTTTCTCTTCTTTTTCCCTTTTTGTTTTTGTCTTTTTGTTTGTTCCTAGTTCCATCAAGTGCATATTTGTATGTTAGTAATTTTCATATTTCAAAAGTAACGGAGTTACAATATATATTACATGTAATTTTGGTGTTCAGAGAGTGTAAGTTTTAATAATATGACAAATATAAACTTACTTGTTTTCTGAATAGTTTTTGGTGAATGGTGGTAATCAGGTAGAGTGGATTTTCATTGTGTTTTTGGTGTGAAATCTTTATCTAGAACAAGTAACAGTCCATTACACTTGTTTTTGCAAGTTCTGAACACATGTAAATCATAGCAAGCAAGGCTGTAATTGAGGTTTTGAAATAATTTAAAATGGATTTTTATTTGATAGTGTCATGTGCCGTTGTTTGCATGGTGCAAAAATTTGATTGATACGGAATTGGAAATCAGTCAAATTGATAGTGCCATGTGTTGTTGTTTGTATGGTTCAAATATTTGATTGATACTGAATTGGAAATCTGTCAACTATCAATTATTCTTAATGTGCTCATCTGCTTTCCCCCCCAAGAAGATAAAATTCCATTTGCATTGATTGAATTGATGGAAAGCTTGCCGTAGAGTACAAGTAATATGCTTGTGTCACCTCTAGGCCTTGCCATTGCAACTTGCAAGGTAATCATGCCGTCTGCCTTTCATGCATCCATGCTAAGTTGGGTGCACAAGTCCCTCTCATCAACAGCAATCAAAGCACTCCTCTTTCTGTCAACTCCCCTAATTGTAGATGATCCGGGGGAGGAAAATAGATGAACATATTAAAAGAAAAATCATTCAATTATTTTTGCTTTTCCATTAGTTTCAAATTGAGTAGAATCATATATACACTAATCGTGAAATGCAAAAGAGCACATTAAAGATGAAAAAAGAACTATAAATTAGTACATCGAATCTATATATCTATGGAGAAAATGTGAGATTGAAAGCACCCCATTAACAAAAATATATAGGAAAACTGCATAATGATCAAGAGAAAAAAGGAAAGATCTACACTGTCTATTTTGGTCAGACTAAATTATAACAGTTTAGATTAATTGCATTAATTGAGATTTTTTTTTACAGAAGAAAGATCTACACCGTTTATTTTGACGGGACCAGAATATGATGGCATATAGCGTTCCATAAGCATATTCGTCTATATTATGAATGCATGCGTGTCCCTGCCATCTAGTAGACAGAGCATATGTGCATGCGTAGAAGTGTAGGAGTCCAGAGAATCGACAAGATCCCGAGATGGAGCATCTATGCATGCATAGAGTAGTCTTGGAGAGAATCCACGAGTGTGGTAGTTCTGCAAGATAACCAAATTACCAATAGTTCCCTCTATCATACAAAGAGGACATCGGCGGAGATTTGCAAAGCGATTAGGTCCGCCTGATGTGAGTACCACCGTGTGCAGGGATCTGTCCTCTCGTCGATGATCTTCATGGCTAAACAACTCGGATCAGCACATAGCCGTATCCCCATTGGGAGGCTTCGTGACCGCCATGGAGGTGTGGACCCCCATGAAAAGGAGGTTGAGAAGGGACGGTTAGAGATTTAGCAATTTTCACAAGCTTAAATCATGCTCCACAAGGAGACGTTGATGACAAACAGAACTATACGACATATATTAGTTGGATAAGATTGATAATCTTGAGATGTCCATCCAAGACGTGACCAGACAAAAAAAAAGAACAAGTCGGTCTAAGAAAAAAAATGTAGTACTTCAAAACAAATCCCATTGAATTAAGACAAAAGTGCACATAACTGTCAAATCAAATCCATGGACAAATAAAATAGAGTAAATTTCATCCGTGATCATTCATCTTGAATGGTGCGCTTAAATTGGTCACTGTATTTCGACAGCAACCATCTGGATCACTAATCTTGTTTAAGTGATTTTTAATGGTACAATTAACAACACACACGTCAACAGATCAGCTGGCCACATAAGCGTTTTAGCGCTAACGAAGAGCAAAAAATAGCGAAGTTGCACAACCAATGAAACTACAAAAATTGTTTGTGTGGAAATAGAAAACGAAACTTGTGTTCTTGCATGAGCAGGAAAGCAGACAGAGTGATGCCTTCACCGGGAATGTCCCCGGCGGGAATTAAGTGGTGAGCTGCTCAGTGGATGGTGTGGATGGCGTGCACACCGGTGGAGCTTTGTGTAAGTCAGTAGGGGCCGCCGCCCCAGCCCTGGGAATTTTTGTGAAGATTTTTTCTTTTGTGGTGGGTTAGATTGAGAAAAATAGAGTCTTTTGCCCCTCCAAAAATTAGTAATTTGTCTTTTGCCCCCCTCCCCACCCGACACACACACACACACACATTAATCCGTCTCTAGCTCCGCCACTGGGCATGCACACGGGTCACCAAGATGTCCAGCAGAGGCGAGAACTCGTCGAAGCTCAGCAGGAATTTGTCGGTGAGCTAGACATTTGGCCACAGCATCTTCACAATTTCCTCCTCCTTCCACTTGTCTCTCCCAATGGTTACTGCCAGCTAAAAACGCCCTATTCACCATGGCCCACCGATGCGCTGGTCGGCAACCTCGATGGAACATCCACGCTGTTCATCCTTCTCAGCGGTGTACCCATATACGATTTTCTATGCACAACGACCAATTTGAGCGCACAGTTCAAGATAAGTTGTCGTGGATGAAATCTACTAAATGAAATAATGCACCGTTGTCTCATGCAAAGATATCATAGGCATCTATATAGTGAGAAAAGACCAATGATATCGTAGGCACCTGCATATTTAAATCTAAAACTTCTCAAAATTAACAAAGTTAATCCTGGTTTTACAATATGTATATATTTCCAATCACCGAGCTCTATTAGAATATCATATATAAATACTAACTCATAATAAATGATGTAGGACAACAAATCTAGCCCTGCAAATTGCAAGGGCCACTCCACTTGCTTAACTAGCCGTCAACCTGTGCAGGTGCACTAGCAAATTATTTTAGTAAATTCTGATATTTTAATAAATATAGAAAAATATTATTGTTTGACAAAAACTGATGTTAATACATTATTTTGGAGTTACACCTATAGATTGCCACCTACAACTCACTACTAGATGGTAAGGCGCGCTCCGCCGCGGCCGCTATAGTTGCATTTGGCAATCACGCATTCATCCTTGTCTTGGATGGGCTTGATCCACTGCCGAAGGCAAAGAAAACCACCAAGCAAATTCGCCTCACAACCGCCAACAAACTCACCTCGAGAGAAAAGAATGTTCAGAAAAGAACCACTAGAAAAAATACCCCCACACCCCACCCAGCCATCTCATATACTCTGTTTTATAATGTATTTTGGCCTCGTCGCCTTGCCCTTATTTAATAACATGATGGATGTGTGTATCCTAGGATGTAGAGGCCGAGAGGTACAACACTAGTAGAAAACAGGGCTTTGGTTCTGGCCAGATCAGAGCAATAGTCCGGTCATGTTACGAACCGGGACTAATGTGAGCATCAGTCCCGGTTCGAGCGGCTAGGACGCCGGCCGGGCCTCGGCAGGCATCAGTCCCGGTTCGACTGGGACCTTTAGTCCCGGTTTCAGACACCAACCGGGACTAAAGGGCCTCGTTCCCTTTAGTCCCGGTTGGTGTCTCCAACCGGGACTAAAGGTTAGTCTTCAGTCCCGATTCTAGACACCAACCGGGGCTAAAAAGATGCCTATATATATCCTCGGCCCTGCCCGCCCTCTCCTCTGTTTTTTGGCCGTAGAAGGTGTGAGGTGTGTGTGCTACTCTGTTCTCACTTCTTATGCACATGAGGTGTTCGATGAAATGCCCGAGCCACACTTAAGCTTTCTCCTCTGTTCTTCCTCCAAGCTCCATTTTCCCCAAGATTTGTCTAGATTTGGCGGTGCACCAACTATCCAAGTGTTCTAAAAGGTTAGCAACTTCATCCTTTCATCTCTCACTGCTAGTTTAGCTCATTTCATATGCTCTTGTGGATTTTAGTGGAGGAGTGTATGTGGGAATTTATTTGATTTAGATGCACAATTTGAGCTCAAATTAACTTCTTAGTTTGCACATGTGTAGGGTGCCGTCCCGTCCCCGTCCCCGTCCTCACCGCCGTCGATCGCCCGCGCCGATCTCGTCGCCGGCACCACCGTGGTGAGCCTCTTGTTCTTATCTTTTTTTTAAAAGAACAAATTCTTACTTCTATGATTTAGATAGCTACTTGTATAATTTTCTTACTTGTATTATTGTTTGTTATTATATAGTGCCATGGTTTTGGTATCCGCCCCCGTCGGCTCTCGTCCGGTCTATGATTCGGATGTGGTATATTATCTTTTATAACTATTTGTTTCATTTAGTGTTTATGCCAATTATGCCGACCAACTTGACATAGATGTTTTTATCTAGGAGGTATGTGAACCGGAAATTCCAACTGACCCTCTTGTCGAGAGGTTAAATTTAGTTGAAAAAGAAAACAATTATTTGAAAGAAAAATTGAAAAGAATTGAAGAAGAGAAGATGAAATTGGAGTTGCATGTTGCCGATGTCGTCGATCTACACAAGATCCAGATGGATGCAATGCGCTTGAAGATTAGAAAGATTAGAAAATATGCCATTGATAAAGAGGCTTGGTATCATTATGCTGTTGGATCAATTGTTACCTTAGTTGCGATTTTGATCGCATTTGTTGTTGCATTTAAATGTTTTACAAAGTTGTATGTTGTTTTATGAGAACCAATGTTATCGTCTCGGTCAGCTAGGGATTAGAGATTAATCGGAAATCGGCCGATTAATCGATTTTATCGGTCGACTATTAATCGGATATTTTTTGCAAATCACATGTTCCCAACACTAAAATACGCTATATTCAACACCAAAACAATATTTGACTGAAGTGTTACCTTGATTCCTAGCCTTTGAATCCTTGTATAATGACAAACAAAATAGGACAACAGTACATATTGCGTAACAAAGTTCACAAATCACAAATAAACATAGTTTTTGCAAACATAGTGCTATGAATAGGTCCGATTTATTGGTTGATTCCCGATAAATCGCTTGTCAGAGCGATAAATCGGTCCAAAAGATAAACGGTGGAGATAAGGCATAATCTTATCGGTCATCCCCCCGATTAGCGATAAATCAGAAGATTAATCGCTGAATCGAAAGATTTTTTGAACAGTGATGAGAACTATGTATAAACTTTATGTATTTATTTTTGCAGTAATAACATTTGATCACTACTGTACTTCGGTTTTAATGTGATGATGAACTTGTATTAATTTGGTCATTTCTCTATTCATGATGTTCTGTAATAGTTTTTGATATACTTAATTACATAATGGAGATGAACCGGCAATGGATGTACGGTGACCAACGCACTTCCGAGTACATTACGGGCCTGCATAATTTTATCGATGCGGCTGTGGCAAACAGTCAGAGTGGTTTTATGTACTGTCCATGTGTTGTCTGTGAGAATACGAAGGATTACTCTTTCTCGAAAACCCTTCACTTCCACCTGCTTAAGAAGGGTTTCATGTCCCACTATAATTGTTGGACCAAGCATGGAGAAAGAGGGGTTATGATGGAAGACAATGAAGAAGAAGAGGATGATGACAACTATCCTATGTTCCCTGAATACGGTGATACTGCAACGGGGGAAGCTGAAGATCAAGAGGCACCAGATGTGCCCGCTGATGATCTTCGCCGGGTCATTGTTGATGCACAAAGAGAATGCGAAAGTGAAAGGGAGAAGTTGAACTTCGATCGCATGTTAGAGGATCACAAAAAACGGTTGTACCCAAATTGCGAAGATGGCAACACAAAGCTTGGTACCACACTGGAATTGCTGCAATGGAAGGCAGAGAATGGTTTATCTGACAAGGGATTTGAGAAGCTACTGAAAATAATGAAGAAGAAGCTTCCAAAGTATAACGAATTGCCTGACAGTACGTACGAAGCAAAGAAGGTTCTCTGCCCTCTAGGATTAGAGGTGCAGAAGATACATGCATGCCCTAATGACTGCATCCTCTATCGCGGTGAGGAGTACGAGAATTTGAATGCATGCCCGGTATGCGGTGCATTGTGGTATAAGATCAGACGAGATGACCCTGGTGATGTTGAGGGCATGCGCCCCAGGAAGAGGGTTCCTGCCAAGGTGATGTGGTATGCTCCTATAATACCATGGTTGAAACGTCTGTTCAGAACAAAGAGCATGCCAAGTTGTTGCGATGGCACAAAGAAGACCGTAAGAAAGACGGGATGTTGAGAGTACCCGCTGATGGGTCGCAGTGGAGAAAAATCGAGAGAAAGTGGCCGGAGTTTGCAGATGACGCAAGAAACTTATGGTTTGGTATAAGTGCAGATGGCATTAATCCTTTTGGGGAGCAGAGCAACAATCATAGCACCTGGCCTGTGAGTCTATGTATCTATAACCTTCCTCCTTGGTTGTGCATGAAGCGGAAGTTCATTATGATGCCAGTGCTCATCCAAGGCCCTAAGCAACCCGGCAATGACATTGATGTGTACCTAAGGCCATTAGTTGAAGAACTTTTACAGCTGTGGGATATCAAAGGTGTACGTGTGTGGGATGAGCACAAACAGGAGGAATTTGACCTACGAGCGTTGCTGTTTGTAACCATCAATGATTGGCCTGCTCTTAGTAACTTTTCAGGACAGATAAACAAGGGATACAACGCATGCACGCACTGTTTAGATGAGACTGAAAGTATATATTTGGACAAATGTAAGAAGAATATGTACGTAGGACATCGTCGATTTCTTCCGACCAAGCATGCCTTAAGAAAGAAAGGCAAGCATTTCAAAGGTGAGGCAGATCACCGGAAGAAGCCTGTCCCCCATACTGGTGATGATATATTTGATATGGTCAAGGATTTAAAAGCAATCTTTGGAAAGGGTCCTGGCGGACAATCTGTTCCGAATGACGCTGACGGACACGCACCCATGTGGAAGAAGAAATCTATATTTTGGGACCTACCCTATTGGAAAGTCCTAGAGGTCCGCTCTGCAATCGACGTGATGCACGTGACGAAGAATCTTTGCGTGAACCTACTAGGCTTCTTGGGCATGTATGGGAAGACAAAAGATACACCGGAGGCACGGGAGGACCAGCAACGTATGAACAAAAAATACGGCATGCATCCAAAGCAGTATCAAGGTCCTGCCAGCAACGCTCTTAGCAAAGCAGAGAAGGAAATCTTTTTTGAATGCCTGCTCAGTATCAAGGTCCCGTCTGGCTTCTCGTCGAATATAAAGGGAATAATAAATATGGCAGAGAAAAAATTCCAGAACCTAAAGTCTCATGACTGCCACGTGATTATGACGCAATTGCTTCCGGTTGCATTGAGGGGGCTTCTACCAGAAAATGTTCGATTAGCCATTGTGAAGCTATGTGCATTCCTCAATGCAATTTCTCAGAAGGTAATCGATCCAGAAATCCTACCAAGGTTACAGAATGATTTGGTCCAATGTCTTGTCAGTTTCAAGTTGGTGTTCCCACCATCCTTCTTCAATATTATGACGCACGTCCTAGTTCACCTAGTCGACGAGATTGCAATTCTATGTCCTGTATTTCTACACAATATGTTCCCCTTTGAGAGGTTCATGGGATTCTTAAAGAAATATGTTCATAACCGTGCTAGGCCAGAAGGAAGCATCTCCAAGGGCCACGAAACAGAGGAGGTCATTGAGTTTTTTGTTGACTTTATTCCTGACCTTATGCCGATTGGTGTTCCTGAATCGCGGCATGAGGGGAGACTGGGTGGAAAAGGCACGCTAGGACCGAAAGCAATAATATGTAGGGACGGGCATTCTTGGGCGCAAGCACACTACACAGTTCTACAAAATTCTACCTTGGTGGCCCCGTATATCAATGAACACAAGAATATTTTACGCTCCAAACACCCGGAGCAGTCTGACGACTGGATTACACGTGAACACATGGGGACTTTCTGCAGTTGGTTGCAAACACATCTCATGGGTAACATCACTATTGGAGATGAGCTGTACTTGTTGGCCAGGACACCATCTTCGACTGTATTGACTTTCCAAGGGTACGAGATAAATGGGAATACATTTTACATGATCGCCCAAGATAAAAAGAGCACGAACCAAAACAGTGGTGTCCGCTTTGATGCAGCAAACACCAATAGGGCAAAGGACACATATTATGGTTACATAGAGGAGATATGGGAACTTGACTATGGACGTGATTTTAAGGTCCCTTTGTTTCGATGCAAATGGGTTAATCTGACAGGAGGCGGGGTACAGGTAGACCCGCAATACGGAATGACAACAGTGGATCTCAACAATCTTGGGTACACAGACGAACCATTCGACCTAGCCAATGATGTGGCGCAGGTTTTCTATGTGAAGGACATGTCTACCAAACCGAGAAAAAGAAAAGATAAGGAAGTGAATACATCATACGATGAGCCAAAGCGCCACATATTTGTTTCAGGGAAAAGAAACATTGTGGGAGTGGAGGACAAGACAGACTTGTCAGAAGATTATGAAAAGTTTCATGAAATTCCTCCCTTCACAGTGAAGACTAACCCAAGCATCCTGTTAAATGATGAAGATTATCCATGGTTACGGCGCAATAAGCAAGGGACACACGCGAAGAAATAGTTTTATACCCCAAAAGATCCCACTCTAGGATGTGACCGGCTTCACCGCCATCACTTTCTCTTTACTGTGAGTTTCCGGACTTATAGCTGGAAAGTGCCACTTCGGACAAACCGGAGGGAATCTTTGTAAGAGCTAGCTAGGGCATTTTGGCATTTGAAACATGATTTTAGAATAATTATTTATTAAGTTATGAAATTTCAATTATTCATATCCTTTTAGTATTTTAATTATACAGAGGAGTTAATCAATTCAAATATTTAGACCATTTTAGTAGGTGTACCAAGTTTGAGCTCATTTGGACATGTTTAGCAATGTTAAGTTGCTCAAATTAGAAAATGGACAGAGATGGTTTCGAGGGAATTTGATGATGTTATCTTGTTCTCCAAGCCATGATACCATCAAATATGGCATTTGTGACATGCTAGAATTTTAGTTATGATCAACTAAAACAAAACTATAATATTCTTCAATAGCAAAAAGAATCAACTAAAAAGCTTTTATAAAACTCTAGTTATGATCAAAATAATATTAACTTAAAACTATATAAAACTCTAGTTATGATCAAAGTATTTTTTGTTAAAAACTTTAATAGCAAATAGAATTAATAGAAAACTAGGCATGTATGCTACTGTTTTTGAATTTGTAGCCACCTTCCTGCGCTCCGGAGGACTCGCCGCCGCGGCCGTGGCCGCTGCGCCTGCCACCTCCACCTCGCGCAGACATGGACAAGCTAGGTCCGTACCCTACCTAAGGAGTTGGCAGTGGCACAGGACAGCGAAGCCAGAAAGAAAACCCCTCTTTGGAGCTGAAGCGGCTTGGACGATGCTATATAGAAAGACCGAAAGACGGGCTTGCGGACGTATCATGGAAAAGAGAAATGCCGATGACATGTGGAGCCAGGCAAGCGCGAGCCCGCGTGTCAGGGACTCAGAGCGAGGAGTGCCTTGGTACACGTGTGCAGCGGCAATGATGAAGGATTGTCAAGGTGCGATCTTTTTCTTTTCCACGGAGTACGATCTTTCATAGGTAATGTAGTCTTGCTTCTTCTTTTGACGTATGCTTCATCGTCATCGTCATGTTCCCTCATCGGGTCAAGTTATGAAAAGTTTTTGAATCTGTTTAAAAGAAAACTAAAACTAAAATATCCTAAAAAGGTCTAAAACCAAAAACAGATTTTACTTCACTGATTTTTAATACTGATTATTTGAACGAGTTTTCATTAAGTCATCGTCATCGTCATCTTCCCTCATCGGGTCAAGTTATGAAAAGTTTTTGAATCTATTTAAAAGAAAACTAAAACTAAAATATCCTAAAAAGGTCTAAAACCAAAAACAGATTTTACTTCACTGATTTTTAATACTGATTATTTGTACGAGTTTTCATTAAGTACTAAAAAGTAAAATAAAAATAAAAAAAGAAGTCTGACCGCAGCTGCTGGACCGTCGTTCAACGAGCAAATAAACCGTCCAAATCAAGCCCGCAGGCGACTTGGGCAGTGAATCGGGCCCACGAACGGCCCAGCGGCTGGGTCAACCACAGGGCAAGCAGGGGCATTGTGTTTCGAGGAGTTCGGAATGTCTGCACGACGCGGCTATTTAAGCCGGTCGGCGCGCCCTTCGCTCGGCGAGGTGGGACTAAACTTGCGACGCGCTGGCGGGGGGCCGAACGAGAATTAGTCCCGGTTGGTGCCACCAACCGGGACTAAAGGCCTCCCTTTAGTCCCGGCCCGTGCCACCAACCGGGACTAAAGGCCTGGGTTTCGCGCCCTTTGGGCTGCTGAAATTTAGGCCTTTAGTCCCGGTTGGTGGCACCAACCGGGACTAAAGCTTGGGCTATATAAACTAGCGAAATTTTTCCTCCCCCAAACTTCTCCATCGCCTCTCCTCGCCTCGACGCCATCGCCGACGCCCTGCCTCGACGCCGTCGCCGATGCCTCCTCGCTGTGAGCGCCGCCCCGATCCCCTGCTCCTCCTCGTTGTTTTGTCGTCGCCGTGCACATCTCCGGTCGCCCCGACACAAACCGCTGGCGCCCGCCGCCTTGCCTCGTCGCGTTGAACCTCCTGGTGCAAGCCGCGCGTCCGGAGGAGGCCGGAGGAGCCCGGACGACGAGCTTCACCGCCACTGGCCGTGCTCTGTTGCCGCTGCTACAGTACTGCTGATCGTACTGTAGCAGTAGCTAGCTTTGTACTGCTGCTGCTTACTGACTAGCCCTTTTTGCATCAACAAAACAGACAGCAAATCACTTCGAAAATGAATAAAAATGATGTGAATAGATTGTACACTTGACCAACTCCATTTCATCTCACTGGGACAAGTCCATTAGATGCATGGATTAATTGCTATAAAAATGACAAAAGTGCATCTTCTGTTAACAGAGAAAACTGAAGAAACAGATTACTGACTAAGCTAGTTTGGGGCTGTATTTGAACTAGCTACGTGCACTGTTCATGACATCAGATGGCATGGATTGGTAGTACTCTTGGAGTAGAGTAAATCATCTATAGGAATCATCCCCATTAGAGCTATGAATAACCCATTATAACCCTCACAAATTGGCTAGTCAATAAATAGATTCTAAGACTTAGTAGAATTTCATATCGGTTAATATGTATAGTTTCATATAGGTTAATTAGGCTTTTTTTTATTTTTTGGATAGGTTAATTGGATAGGGATTTTTAGTTTAATATGTATAGTTTTATGTAGGTTAATTTTTTTAAGATAGTTTCATACGCCAGGGATTGCGCGGTTAACACCACATTAACTGCCGTGACTAAAGATACTTAACTTTTTCTTTCATTCCTTTTTGCCCGGGTCACGCTATCGATATGAGGGGGGGGTGGTCGTTAAAACATAACCCCGATAACTTCGGTATAACTTCGACATGAGGGGGGGGGGGGTCGTTAAAACATAACCACGATAACTTCGGTATAACTTCGACATGAGGGGGGAAGAGTCCTCGACGATCGCCGGAGGAGGCCCCGACGATCGCCGGAGGAGTCGTCCCCGACGATCGACATGAATAATTGATGATGAAGCTTATTTTGCAATTTGAGATGTTGTTAAAAGCTATATGATATGTGATGGTCTAAATTTTTAAATCGGTACAATTTACATATTTGTGGTGTTGCATCTCCGAGGAGTGTTTATCGACGTCGGAGCTATTGGTCCCCGATCTTCCCTCCGCCGATCAACTACTTCCTCTACAGCCGAGGGTGAGCTACGAATCCCCCTTCACCTCCTCTTCTTTTTTTTTGTCACTAGATTTCAAAAATGTGAATCGTGTATTTGATAGGTGTATAAAAAATATAGACATGTGGTGAGAGAAAAAAAGAAAAATATAGAAATCGTGTATCTGTTTTCATAGGAATTTGTTCTCGGCGACGATGCTCGGCCCACATCCTCGTCGTCGACTCGGCGGCGACAACCAGTTTGAGAGGCGCCATGTCCGGGACTGGGCTCCGCCGGGCTGGCACTGGGAGGTGCTACCTTCCGGGGCGCGCAGCTTGGTGAGGAATCGGGGTCTCGTCGTCGACCCGGAGCTTCTTTGGTGGCGATCGCGTGGGCCACTATCGGTGCAGAGGGAGCCGGCCCCCGAGAGGGTGGTACGTCGCCGTGTCAGGGAGGAGGACGAGCACGTCTGTCGCTACATGGTTGCGTTGGACGACAGCTTTTCCAATACCTGGCAGTTTCTTCAGGGATCTCACCCGAGCTATGATCCTATGATGGTTCCTTCTCTTTGGGTGTTCACCGCCCGCGGCTCAGGAACCGGGAGTCGACGTCCAGTTTGATTGGGCGAGATGTTTAGTGATATTATGTGATATTATTGTTGCATTAACTGGATTATTCGAGATGTATTAGTGACGGAGGAGTCCCCGACGATCGCCGGAGGAGTCCCCGACGATCGCCGGAGGAGTCCCCGACGATCGCCAGAGGGTTACCTAACATGCAACTGATAAAACTTGCCATTTTGTTATTTTTGTGTGATTTAATGCAAGCATCATATGAATAAACTTTGTACATGTGTTTGGTGCATTTTAATGTCTATTTGCTGCTGGTATTTTTCCCATGCCATGGTAAACATGTTTAGGCACTGTAACAAGCTTGCAAACATGCTATGATACTGTTGCTGTTTTACACTTGCTGAAAAACTGCTAAGTCTGAAAGTGACTGTTATAAAACTTGTCAACTTTGCATGATGTTTGCCACTAATCCATTGCTCATATGCATATGATTCCTTCATGTGATTTGGTCTATGTAATGTGTACTTTGATGCCATGCCCTTGGTTGCCATGTAAAGTTGCTTTAGCATGACTCAATCTTGCTCTCAAGTTGTCATCATAATGTTACTGTTTTGCATTCCCAGATTTCATTAAGTCTGAAAAACAGCTTATCTTTCATGGTTGTATATTGCCATGTTGTAATATTTGCAGAAACTATGGAACACGACAGAGACTTAGAACAAGAAGAGATGTTGGGGGATATAATCCGTGACGGAGGTGATGATATCACCTCACAGTTTCTCAACGACTCCGATGGTGAGGGAAGAGAGGATGACGGCTCCGGTGATCGAATGGAGGGAGAAGATGACGGCTCCGGCGGTGTTGGAGCCTTAACTGTTGCAAAGTCCGGCGGGGTATATTAATTAAGCCTGCTGACTAGATGCATTAATTGATTTGTATGTACATATATTAATGCTTCTTTCTTCTTTTAGCCCTCCGGATCGAGCTAATCTTCTGTAAAGAGACGAGGCCCGAAGAAAAGGTTGGGCGAGAATGAAAGGTTCATGATCGAAGAAGTCGATCCAGATGGCAAACCGACTGCTCCCAAGAGGACTGCAGACCGATTTATAAGTCAGTGCAGAGTTGTTGTTAGGGACAGCATCCCGATCAGCATTCAAGAATGGAATAAGCCAAAGGCGGACGATGGGGTTTCTTATGTCGACGATAGATCCAAAGATGATCTTTGGAATACGCTCATGACAAATTTCAGCCTACCGCCAGAGGTGGATCCAAATAGCAATGTTGTAGAGCGAAAAGTCAAGGTGTGGGCTCTTAAGAAGAGGGCCGAACAATTCAAGAACTGGAAGAAAAGATTGCACGAAAAGTTTGTCCTGAAAGAGAAGACTCCAACATTCACTGGTCAATATGAGAAGATGAAAGATCACTGCCCCGCATTTGTGGCGTACAAGACATCAGAGAAAGGTAAGAAAAGGTCACTGACAAATAAGCAAAATGCTGCAAAGAAGGAATATCACCATGTTACGGGGTCAGGTGGCTACAAGGTTGCCCGGCCTACGTGGGACAAAGCTGAGAACGACCTGCTTGATAAAGGGATCCATCCAGAGACATTGAACTGGCCCGAACGGGCAAGGACTTGGTTCTTCGGGCATGGGGGAACTTTGCACCCAGAAATAGGGAAGTGTGTTTATACGAAAGCTCAACTTGCAACACCCGTCAAAAACATTCAGGATGCAATCCAGGCAAGGCAGGAAGGGAAGTTCCATCCCGACAGAGAGAAGGACGAGCTGTCACGCGCCCTCGGGAATCCTGAACACCCTGG
Source organism: Elymus sibiricus (assembly GCA_039707655.1). Taxonomy (NCBI): domain Eukaryota; kingdom Viridiplantae; phylum Streptophyta; class Magnoliopsida; order Poales; family Poaceae; genus Elymus; species Elymus sibiricus. The sequence continues at coordinate 53,303,989 of CM077676.1, read as the reverse complement.
ACGAACACGAGGCACATCAGGCTCCGTTCCGTGGAAGGTTGGGTTTCCCGACAGCAGAGACACTTATAGAAGCTGAGAGAGAAAGAAGAAACAGGATGCAGACCGGCTGCAGAAGGTAGAAGAAATAGTAGCGTTGCAGCAGAAGCAAATAGAGGCACTTACCAGCCAGCGAGCTACCGGCCCATCATCTCAGTGGCACGAAGATCCTTCATTCGATACTGCCCACGGAGCTACCCCACCATCTCAGCGGAAAAGCAGCGTGGCTTCCACAGAGCTCGTTCGGCCTGATATCACGGCTCCTCGCTACCCCGTGGATGATATCACGGAGAGGGAACATTGTGATCTACATGCGGAATGCATGAACATAACCTTGAAGGTGGCGGTTGGCTATGCCTTACCTCGTGTACCTGATGGAACTTACCATTGCTCTCCGATTCCAGATGGCTATGCTATTGTCGGGGTGGATGAAGTTACCAACGGATTTGAGCAGCTGGAGCTTGAGTACCCTATAGGTGAAGGGGAGACTCATCTGGGAGATGCCATAAGGACTACCATTCTATGGAGAAAGGAACACATCGTGCTTCCATACTGGACGCCGCGACAGCAGACTCAGCCAGAGGAGGCCCCTCAGCAGACTCCTCACAGTCCAGCTCTATCTCAGCTGCCTCAGCCATCTCCGCTGCCTCAGCCGTCTCCACCGCGTCAGCACACTCCGTCGCCTCAGCTGTCTCCGCCGCGTCAGCGGACTCCGCCGGAGGAGGCCCCTCAGCAGAATCCACCGCGTCAGCTGACTCCGCCTCCTCCGCCGCATCAGCACCGGCGGAAGAGATCCGCCGCCGCTCCGGTGGCTAGTAGTACAACAGTGAAGAAATCCAGACCATGTAGCGTCAAGAAGGCTCCTGCCAAGTTACCATACGACATGACTGAGGAGGAAACCAAGGAGACCGTGGCTGCCGACGTGAAACGGCAGCTTGCACCGACCCGTCCAGATCCAACGGAGAAAATAGATCCGGTAAAAGCGAGGCGCTTGCTGGAAAACCTTACAAAACCACCGCCGCCTCTGCTGCTATCAAACTATGACCGCTCTATTGTAAAGTCATATAGAGATCCACAGCAGCGGTCGGGAAGTAGCAGTAGTGCAAGGGGGAAAACAATTCCCCAGCTCGGCGAACAGAAAAACCAATCGTGCTCCCCGCTCAAGGTGTTTACCGATATCGCTAATGATCCGGGGGTAGCGGCCGCTGATCCTGGTTTCACTCTTGGTGATTACGTAGGCGATCAGGTACAGTTCGAAATGGCTGAGTTAGCCTTTAAATTCGAGCACGGGAAGCCTCTCGTCAGACCTGAGGAGCTCCCGCATCTACCAACGATGATGCGAAGATTGCATGACTGGTACTTGGAAGCCTCAAAGCAAGGGAGCAACTATATCATTGCGGGAATTAAAGATGAGCATTACTTCAATGGAGACGAGGAGATTTTCATTGAATTTGAAGAATTATTTCAGTTATACAATCAAGACGTCATCGACAAATCTATCGTCAGTTGCTATTGTTTGTAAGTATCATTTCTGTAATTAAGTCTCTAGCTCAGCTCGTTCATTGCATGTATAATTATCCTCACTACATATATTATGCAGAAAGAAGATCCTCGAATGCAAAACACGACAAATCTATGACATTGGGTTCATTAACCCAAATACTATTCATGAAGTTACGGTACAAATGAGCGCCAAGGATACAGAGAAGATCTTGCTAAGAGCGTTAATTGAACAACAAAACAAAAGGGAAATACTATTTTCTTACAACTTCAAGTAAGTGTTATACTGTCTTGTACACATTCTGTTTCGCTTACTCGATGTTAAGTGTAATTGATGAGTTATGCTGCGTGCGCAGCTTCCACTTTATTCTGCTAGTCATTCGGGTTGACTCAGGAAGCGTACTTGTCATGGACTCGCTACGTAAAGACCCTAAGATGTGGGCGGACCTGCGTGATATGCTCCAGAGGTAATTTCAATCATTATCGCACTATATCGGCAACTTTCGTTCATTTTCTGATATCAAGTAATTAATAACTCCTTTATTTATTTTCTTTGCCGGGCAGGGTTTGGAAACGCCAAGAAGGCTAGGGGTGAATGGAAAGAGTAGCTGCAATTTCGACAACTCACTATAAGTAGTACTAGCTAGGTCCGCGCATCTCTTTAATTCTAATTAATTTCAATAACATTATCATACTTGATTATTATTTTGATTGAACTCTACACTCGTAAAGTGCTTGAGATAGGAAATGGGGACTAATTTACGTGGATACTACGTTTGCGAGTTCATTCGCATGACGACCTGTGAGACTGGCAGAAATTTACAACAACTTGAAGTACGTAAACAATATTCACAATTTTATCTTATTACCATCAATTGTGTTGAGTTTCATTCATATATATTGACCCCCTTCTTTAAATTAGATCCAACGGATGCGGGACGAACTCCTACCAAAGGCTCGCATACGAGCAATTCAAGAGGAATTGGCGGGATTCTTCCTTCAAGAGATCATAGCTAAAACCGGAGCATACCATCGAGAATTGGTAGTGAATGTTGCTAATTAGATATTAGGGATTGTAAGAGATGTTACATTGTATATATGCATGAACGTGTACTATACGTAGTAGCGTCGAATAGATATACGAAAACTTGTTGTTCGACATAGCACGGAGAAAGAGAGGTCACTTCTCTCTATATTCATGACGATTTGTGTAATGGTTTCTTCATTGCTATATGTAGTAGCTAGCGTCGAGTTGAATGGAAAACGTAAAATAAAAACGAAAACCCTAAATGTAAAAGAATTGAATGGTAAACACAAAAAGAAAAGGGGGAAACACAATATGAAACCCCTAAACTCTCCAAAACACTAAGCCCCTCATTTAAAAAAAAAAAAAAAAACTCCAGCGCATGGCAGGTGCTGACGCGTGGCTGCCTTTTAGTCCCGGTCGGTGTTACCAACCGGGACTAAAGGTCCTCCTGCCTGTGCGCCCCACAGCGGCCACGTGGAGCTCCTTTAGTCCCGGTTCGTAACATAACCGGGACCAAAAGTGGAGGCCTTTAGTCCTGATTGCTTAGTCCCGGTTGCAGAACCGGGACTAAAAGCCCTTAGAAACCGGGACTAATGCCCTGTTTTCTACCAGTGCAACATTCTTTTTCGAAAAGAAAAAAAAAATCTCAAACACCAACCACCCACTCTCGGAACGAACACACACCATCGACCAGTCCGCGAACACAGGACCGCAAAATCCATTCCAAATGCACGCACAAATTGCCCCAACCCCAAATCAATAAAAGAAATACTAAGAACAAAATAGGAATAACCGAAGGCACTCACCCATGACCGCTTACCTAGCCGTCGACAACACAAACCAGAGGACAAAGGGCCGGCTAAGAAGGAAGACCACCGACCGTGCCGCCGGCGGTTACCAAGCTGCCGCCACCGACAACCAAACCGGCATGAGCAGTCACACGCAGCTGCGCCGCCGCCCACCAGACGAGGACGTTGCAGAAGTTTGTCTGAAGAAATTCACATGAAGGAGTACGTGCTTCATGGAGTTTTCAGGTGCTGTTAGTGATTAAGTAGCTGTTTGATGATGGATTCTTAAGCAGCTGAGCACTACTGCTGCTTTGCCAATAATTAAGGCATGTTTAGCTATGCTATATCTAACAATTGTAAGTGTATATTGTGACTGGTGTACTGTCATAATATTGTTATTCATACAGTCTTTTTTTTTTTTAAACGAGGCAAAAGACTTGCCATTTTCATTGATTAAGAAGAAGAGAATTGCCCGGTTAATTAACGGAAAACCGGGCTAAAACCGATACAACCCAACCCATATGACATGGGAACCACCGGCCAACCTGGCCACCGACATGAGACACGAAGCTGCTAAGAAGAAAGACATCCGCCGAGGAGTCGCAAGCGTCATCGTGATCACCGGTTGCCTCGAACGGGCGACTCCGACTTCACAGTAGAGCTCCATCGTCAAAGCCAACCCACAAACAGCTGCAGAAACCATGGCGGCACATGCCAACAGATGGCCACACGCGCAAGCAACCGACAGCTCCGATTTTGACGACGAGCATCGCAAGGGAAATATGCAGGACTTGCGCCGAACGTGCCCTCCGCAAACGACCACTGAGTGTCTGTCATCGTCACCACCTGGAATCTCCAACGGGAAGAACCGACTACCGAAGCCCACGCCGCGACCCAAGCTCCTCGCAACGCCATCATCGTTGCCAAACAGAAACCAACGCGCTGCCTCAGCAAACCACGCAGCGAAGATGCCGCCCATCCACGGCGAAGATGCCGCCTTCCACCGGTCTCCCAGTCGTTGCCGGCTCCGAGACGATGCCCCCAAGGAGGAGAAAGACGCGAAGACGCCTCCATCGCCCGATCTAGCGGATCTGAGGTTTCCCTCCGGAGCCAAAGCCGTGGGAAGGAGGAGCACACCTCCACGGCGACCCTTCCAAGAAAGATCACGGCACCCGCAGGCGCCGCCGTCGCCGGCTCCGAAGAAGACCGGAGCAAGGATTTCTCCCGGAAATGACCACCTGCAGCCACCGACCGCCGCCCATCGACCACAACCTACCGAGGCCGACTTCACTCCGGCCACGGGATCCCACGATCCACCATGACCAGACACATGCACCACCTCCCTGGCCGTAGCTGCCGTCCACCACCGCAGCACCACCGCGACCACCACCACCGCAGCCACCAAAGCCGCAACGCGAAGTGCAGCACCCAGATCGAAGAGCTAGCACACACCAGATCCAGATCGGAGCCGCACAAACAAAGCAGCAGCGCAGACGAGTAGCTCCTCCATCTGCAGCGCACCTCACGCTCCAGAGCAGCACAGCCGGCACGCCCAGCCGGTCACCGCGCCAGCCGCTGTCGCGCCCGGCCGTCAAACCATGCCCCACGCACGCATCTGGAACCGAGCGCCGCCGCGCGCACGCACGCCGTCCACGCCCAAGCCACGCCGGAGCCCGGACCGAGGCCGCCGCCCCGGCGTCCCATCCGCCGCCCGCAGCCGACGCCAGCACAGCACGCCGTCCGCCATTCGTCGCCCTCCGATGCGAGCTCCCCCTCGCGAGAGACGACACGGGAAGAAGAGGTCCCGCCGCCGCTGGGTCCGCGCGGGCTTCGCCCGGCGGAGCCCACCGGCGACGGCGAGGGGAGGGGAGTGACGAGGGGGTGCGGTGGAAGGGGACTGCGCCGCCGCCCGTGTCGCCCCGGGGAGGGAGCGACGCGAGGGCTGTCTCTCCTGTTATTCATAGTCATGAACTTGAATTTCAGACAGTGCACGGCAGCAGGATCTTGTTATATTGCAAGTAATTCAGAGCAGAAGTTGCGTTGCTGTCCAGGATCACATTGTCATGCCGTGTTGATATTCAACATTTTGTTAGTGCTTCATTATGGAAGCATTAGCTGCTGTGCATCAAGGAAAATGCAATCACAATTTAGCAGACTGATGTTCAGAGCAGGGGGCACATTCTGAACCTCCATTGTTCAGATTTACTGTCAATTACCGACTGATGCATCGGTTTAGTTCTGTCATGTCAACTGGACAGTAAGAAGTGTGTAAATTCTGGGAAATTGAATTCTTAACTTACCAGCGAACACTGAAATGCTTTTCTGCCGACGAACAACAATCGCGAAACAAAAACGTTCACTTCCTCGCCCCCTCACATCAATGAATTTTTGGCTTAGCAGTAGACACTGAAATGTTCATGGATGGGACATTCAGAGAGAGATGTGTTGATGCTTTTTCTAATTTGTTTACGTTAGTGACTGGGGGGTTTCGGGGAAGGCTATATGTGGGGTACCTTTCGGGTGTGGCATACTGAAACAAGCATCCTGTATTCATCTTGTTTAGCTTCTGTATTCACCTTGCTGACAAAAGCTAAACAAGCATCCTGTTCCTTATTCGCGGCAAAAGAGGCATCCTGTATTCATCTTGTTCCTTATTTAACTGGGTGCACTGCGTTTTCAAAAGCTTCCTGTCAAACCGGCTCCTATTTCAATCCATGCTGGACCGATCATCGAAATTCATGGAGCACATTATACATCTGCAGTTTGTGATACATTCTGCATCTGTATTATTTCTGGAAGCAAAATATACAACAAACACAAGCATAAAACAAGGATTGAGGACTCACATAAACCTCAAACACCTTATACTTATGATTACCTCTTTATTCTTCTCCCACCCGGACTCTATCACCAAGCAACCTCTTTGAATCTCTGTGATGTTTCTTTTGGCTTAGGCGTATTCGGCAGCTTGGGCGAAGGCCTCGACCTTCTTGAGCAGGCCAAGGTTATCCCCGGCGACAGCGCCCCGCTTCCGCTGAGCCTCTCGTACTCCACCCTGAGCTTGGCCACGCATGCCCCCTCCCTGGCCGCCTCAAGCCTCACCTGAGTCACCTCAGCCACCCGCGACTTGAGAGGGCCGCTCACCTTGCTGCCTTCCAGCACCTCCGGCCGCGCTATCGCGCACCACCACCCCCACCCGTCGTCCCACTTCCCAGTCAGAGCCTGAATCTAGATCCGTGCCTGCAGAAGCTGGACTCCTTGGTGCGGGGCAAGAGGATCGAGCGAGGCGGGCGATGGCGCTGAGGCTGAGGGGGGCAGGTGAAGTAGGTGGTGAGGACATAGGAGGCCACAGTACCGATGCGCGAAGGGGAGCGGAGCGTTGAATGCGAAGCACGGCGGCGTGAAACAGCGAAGAGAAGAGAAGGCCGGGGGCTAGAGCAAACGAGCACGGGGCATGCAGGAGAAGAGGCGCGTCAGCTCCCGACGTTCAGAGTTGCAACCGACGATTGGTAGACACGGTGACGGCATCGGCCGGCGGCGGCTGCGGGATGAGAAGAGGAGAAACGCCGAGACGGGCTAGACCGCTAGGTGGACTCGCAGTGAACAAACTCCCAGTTCACCAGCCGGAATGGACAAACCCGATTGTTCCTCAGGAAGATCCGACGGCTGACATCGCGTGGAGAGGGTCTTTACTCTTTAGCCCCGCATAAACTTGGAGGGAATACAGTTTGAGGGGTTGATTTTTCCTTTTTTAAATTTGGGCAGGTCTCTTTTTCATAGGAGTTGTATAATTTTTTTTTTATTTCGGGCCATGACTCGTTTTTTATAAGTGTGTTCGAAATTATTATTTTTGTTGACGGGTGGGTGGCTTGATTTTTGCACTCAGAATCTTTTAAAGGGGGTCTTTTCTTTGTACCTAGAATTTTTTGTTGTTGGAAAAAGCATTCTATCTACAGATAGACGTATCACAAACGATCCACCTACCCATGGACCATTTTTTTTTTGCGAGCACCAGGACTTGAACCCTGGTGGGCTGGGGATACCACTGTCCCTGTAACCATCCAACCACAGGTTGGTTCGCCTACCCATGGACCATTGATTAGTAGTCTATCGTACGTCTCACAAACAACCAGATTATTACACCTTTATGCCATCGAGGAAGCAAAACAGTGCAATAAAAAAAAGGAAACAAATCGTTTTCAAAAGAGAAATAAATTTCCGATTAATTAGTGGCGGAGAGCAGCGGCGTCCTCCGCTGTCTCTCCATCCAGCGCATCCTCAGGTAGGTTTCTTCCCACCTCCCTCGATCCACACGCAAGCTCCATCCTTTTTCGACCTTTTCTCCTTGGTGTTGGTTTAAATTTATAGGTTTTGGCCAGGTAACTACACCGGATCAGATCAACATCTCCATCGACCCCTTGTAAAATTTCTCCCTTCCATGTCCCATCTCCTTCGCCAGGATGTGCCGGGGCCCCTCCGTCAGGCTGCGATGCAGTGACCCGAGCGTGACGACGACGGATGCGAGCCACGCCGTATTGGAGCCTGGGGGAGGACGAGGAGACCGCCATGTGTTGTAGCCACTAGCTAGGCAGGTGAGGTCGTCGACGATCTAAACAACGACCCTGCAGGCTGCACCGACAACGATGAAATCTGACTATCACGTTTCCAGTGGTCAAAATCTTTGTTTCCGTTTGAAATGATTCATATTTCTTTCTTGAGAATAAAATGTTTCACTTGTTTCCGTTGTCATGTAACGTTCCCAACTTCTCAACATTGTGTGCAATAACATACTTCCATTCATGTTTCAAGATTCAACATATTTGTTTCTTGTAAGAATTTCTAATGTTTCCTTCGCAAAAATAAAATGTTTCACTGGAAATGTTTCCAAGGAGATTTGTTGTAATGTTGTGTTCGAGTATTAATTTTGTTTTGCTCGTATACCTGAATTGTTGCAACGAAAAAACAATACAAATAAATCGAGATTTGCTGCTTTAATTTTGCAACCCCACGTGGGAGTTAACGTGATATACTCCGAGCGATGTGTACACTGTACATGAATGAACAGAATCATGAGATGATCACGGGATTCAGGAGAAAGTCACATTTCATGAAAACAAATTTTGTTTTATGTTGAAGTGGGCTGCAACATGGGAGTTGCTTCATTGCAAACGGATCCAACGGGAGATCGTTGCTCCATCAGACCTGTTCTTCAAGAAGTGTTGGGGAATTATCAAATTTGACATCATGCGAGGGGTGCACCAGTTCGGCAGTTTGCATGTTGATAACCTTAATTGGTTGAATTCGACGAATATTGTTTTGCTTTCGAAGAAAGATGGCGCCGAGGAAATTGGGGACTACTGGCCTATTAGCCTCATTCACGTCACTGTTAAGATCATCGCCAAGGCCCTAGCCATTCTGTTGGGGACCCTTATGAACTCCCTTGTCTCCAATGCCCAAAGCACCTTCATAAAGAACCGGAGCATTCATGATAATTTTATGTTCGTCAGAAACTTTGCGAGATGGCTGCACCGTAGCAAGACCAAGGCGGTACTTTTCAAGGTCGATATTAATAAAGCATTCGACTCTGTGCGTTGGGATTACCTGTTTGAATTGCTACAAAAGTGAGGGTTCCCGCTTAGGTTTTGCAACTAGTTCTCGGCCTTGCTTCGCCCCTCCTCATCCCATGTCATTCTTCATGGGATCCCAAGCCATCCTATTCTTCACGGCCAAGGTCTGAGACAAGGTGACCCCCCTGTCCCCGCTGCTTTTCTTCCTTTCTATTGACCCCCTGCAGAATGTACTAGACTTAGCCACCCGCGGGGGATTATTGAATAGATTGTGGGATAGGGGGCTGCCATTCTAACCTTCTTGTATGCCGATGACGCGGCAATCTTTCTGGCGCTGAGCAGAGACGACGTCAACCATCTTGCTGCCATTCTTCAAAGCTTTGGTGATGTCACGGGTCTTTGCACCAATTTCCAGAAAAGTCATGTTGTCCCGATCGCCTGCCATGGAATTAATCTTGATGATGTGCTCGCAAACTTCCCAGCCATCCGCTCTTCATTCCTGATGAGATATCTTCGGCTCCCGTTGGCAGTCAGTCAGCGTAAGCGGGTGGATTTCTAGCACCTAGAAGATAAAATCACTGGTAGGTTGGTGTCGTGGGAGGGGAAAATATGACGGCCGTGGGCCGAAGCGTCTTGGTGAAATCGGTCCTCACCTCTTAGGAGGTTCACCACCTAATGCCGTTCGTTGTCCACTCCAGCGTGCTTCATGCCATTGACAAGATGAGGCGTCCCTTTCTATGGCAGGGCACATATAAGGTAGCTGGGGGGAAATGCAAGGTCAACTGGGAGATGGTGTGCTGGCCTAAGGAGTTGGGAAGCCTCGGGGTCCTTCACCTTCCGAAATTTGCGCGCGCTCTTTGGCTATGTTGGCCTTGGTACGATCAGACGGACACCTCCAAAACTTGGGTCGCTATGGGAAACCCATGTGATGCCGCAGACATGGATCTCTTCTATGCGTCTATGACCATATCCCTCGGCAATGGTAGGCGAGATCCTTTTTGGGATTTGGCATGGCTTGAGGGCCAGCAGCTGAAGATCACCGCTCCCCTCATTTATGAAGCTTCTCATAGGAAGTATTGTTACGTTCATGATGCCCGGCAGGACAGGGCCTGGATCCGCCAAATCAACTTGGGAAATGGTTTGACCGTTGCCTACATTCAGTAGTTTATAGACTTGTGGTCCCTACTCTCCTTGGTCACGCTATCCCTAGAGGTACCGGATGCCATCTCCTGGAAATTGAATGCTTCCAGTATTTATTCGGCCGCTTCGGCCTATCAAGCTCAATTTTTGGGGTCGACTTCTTTCCCTCTCCACGATGTTATTTGGAAAGCTTGTGTACCACCGAAGTGCAAACTGTTCGCTTGGCTTGCTTCGCAAAACATAATTTGGACCGCCGATAGGCTCATGAGACAAAGTTGGCCTAATTGTGGATCTTGCCCTCTTTGCAAGAGGGAACCCGAGACTCTAGCTCACCTCCTATTCTGGTGTCGCTTCTCCATGCGTATTTGGGGCATGATCAAGGATTGGTATCGTTTGCACCAGCTTGATATTGGGGCGTGGACGGAAGAGGCTACCATCAAGAGCTGATGGATTAACATCATGACCATCGCCGCCACGCCGAGAAGAGCTATCACTTCCGTCGTCATGTTGGTTTCCTAGAAAATTTGGAACGAGAGCAACACAAAAGTTTTTCGCAACAAGTCTTCGACTCCTATAATCATTGTCGGGCATATATAAAAAAGAGAGAAGTCCATATTTCAACCTCGAACTGTCACGAATGTCTAAGAAACAACCCTAAACTATAAAACCGTCTAGGTTACAACCATATACTCACAAAACCGTTCAATTTTCAACCCTGCCTCTCCTCAAACGAGTTTCTGGTCAGTTTGACTGGTTTTGACCAGTTGACTCCCTAGTCAGCCGCCACGTCATGCTGCCCACTTAACATATCCCCCTCTCTCTCCTCGCTCAAACACCCCGGGCCGCAGCTCACCCAGCCGTCGCCGCCTCCTCGTCCGTCCCCACCCCGCCACTGCACCTGATGGCCTGACCCACCGCCACCAGCTTCGACGCCGGCGACCAGCGGAACCTCCACATGCCGCCCCTTCTCCCCCATGCGCCAGATGCTACCCCACCCGACCCTTTCTCCCCCACCCCGCCCCTGCACCTGACCCGACGCCACCAGCTCCGACGCATGTGACCGGCGACTGGTGGGAGGAGGTGGGAAGCAGGGCGGATGTACGCTACGCGAGTGATGGTGTCCGCGCTCCGAGAGGTAGTGGCGGCGGTCGGATAGGAGCGTGTAGCGGCGCGTGCGGCTCGGACGGCCGGCGGTCATGGGAGGTAGGGCGTGGCCCGACAGGCAAGAGAGGGTGGCGCGGATAGGGTGTGGGGGAAGGCGTGGCGGGGTGGGTTGGGGCGGCGCGGTCGCTGGCGTCGTAGGAGGTGGCGGCTGGCCGCAGGTGCAGCGGTGGCGGCGGCGGCAGCAATGGCTTGCCTGGGGCTCGGGTAGGGAAGGGAAGGAGAGAAGAGAGAGGGATCTGTCACCGGCGTCAGACCGTGTGGCGGTGCCGTCGGTCGTCGGTCGCCGGCGTCGGACGTGGGGGTGGCGGCTCGGGCTGGGTGGTGGCGTATGAGGCAGCGGCGGCTGTGGCTGAGTGAGGGGATGTGGTCGGGGCTGGGAATAATGAACAAAGAGGGGTGGGGGGCTAGGTTTAGTGGCCTGGTGACATGGTGGCTTACTGGGCGCTGACTAGGCTGTCAACAAGTGAAAACCAGTCAAAAAACTGGTTTGAGGAGAGAAGGGTTGAAAGTTGTCCGGTTTTCAGAGTTTAGGGTTGTAAATTAGATGGTTTTGAAGTTTGAAGTTGTTTCTTAGACTTTCGTGATAATTCAGTGTTTTTTTAACACGGTACAACGCAGATGCCCACATACACGTACATACACTCATCCCTATGAATGCACGCACGCACACCTCCGAGATACTGAGCCGGCACAACATCTTGAGATTTATGAAGTCACCACATGCGCCTTTGTAGTCGATGAGAACGTCTCCTCCCACTGAACGAACATCGCCGGAAATCCTTAAATAAATCCAAGGAAATGCGTGTACCAGTGCCACATCTAGGAATTAAACCTTAGTGGGCTGGTTCCACCACAAGGAACCTAAGCATCTGAGCTAAGCTCAGTTCGCGTGACAATTCAGTGTTGAAATATGGACTTGTCTCTATAAAAAACGAGGCAGCCATGTGCGCCATCGCCGGCACTAAACACTTGAGCATCATCATGCCGTGAAATTAATCCTTTTGTTGTGGCCTTTGGCCTTTAGTTTGTAAATTTAAACTCTTTCTTAATTAATGAAAAGGCAAAGCTTTTGCCCGTTTCAAAAGAAAATATTAAAAAAAGATTCCCTTGCAAATTGCGATGGCTAGAAATGTGCGGTGCCCACATCCAAATGCTCGCCACGCCCTATATATTAGAACATTCCATTCCACTAAGTAATCAACTTAACCTGAGAAACTAGGTGGTTGTTGAACTCCAAGATGGCAACGATGCTCACCATGAAGCTCCTCGTTGATTCCAACCCGTCGCGCCCGCGCGTGGTTTACGCGGAGGCCAGGAAGGACGCTGTCGACTTCCTCTTCTCCCTCCTCGCCATGCCGTCCGGCACGGCTGTGAAGCTACTGGGAAAGGAGTCCATGGTTGGCTGCATCAGCAACCTCTACACCAGCGTCGAGAAGCTTGACGACCCCTACGTCCAGCCCGGCGCTGCCAAGGACGCCATCCTAAGTCCTACCGTGCTGTCCCCTGCTGCGAAGCCCAACAGATCCCTGTTCGGCTTGCCGGAGCCGGCCCTCAACAGGTTCTTCAGATGCAGCAATGCCAGCATCGACCCCTGCCGCAAATACGTGACGGAAGTGAGAGGTGCTCGGTGCCCAAATTGTGGAAACCAGATGTTGGCGGATTCCCAGTATGTGACGTCCGGCTCTGTGACCCAAGAAGCGAAAGGGTTAGTGCAGGGCGGCATGGTGATTTACACGGTGACGGACGACCTCAAGATATTTCCCATGTCAAACATCTCCTGCATCGCGCTGCTCAACACAGTCGCGGTGAGGGACCTGGGTGCGCTACAGGAGAAGACCGTGCAGCTCGGGTACAAGGAGGTAACCACTGTCTCTCAATTCACATGCATTTCTACCATTTTTTTTATGGAACTGTCAATTTTGTTTTTGTTCCATAATGCATTTGCAGGGTGTGGAGATTCTCAAGGCCTCGCTGCAGTCCAAAACCGTCCTAACTGATGTTTTTCTTGGCAGGAAGACTTAGGGCCAGTTCTTTTGGTGGCTTTTTTGGGCTTTTAGAATAAGCTGCCTCCCACCCAGCTTATTCTAGAAACCCAACCAAAAATATTTTTTAAAAAACCTACTAGTCAAGTCTTAATTATTATGCTTCTAAAATAAATAAATTTGGTTGGTCTTTTAGAATAAGCTGGGTAGGGGGCAGCTTATTCCAACTTATTCTAGAAGCCAGCAAAAGAACTGGCCCTTAACTTCGATGAACAACGGCTGACGAAATGGATCCCTCAGATAGCGTACGTGCTAGCCTTGAATCGTATGGATGTGTACGTAGCTTGGTCTATGTTGCTAGCTAGCTTTAATAATCTGGTTGTTACGTCCTTTCTTGGTGCTTTGCGGACGTTTGGCTCTCGGGTGCGCAGCCCACCTGTATCTGTAGTTCTGTACCAATCACCGTCTCATCTAGATTCGGTCAATAAATAAGGAGAATCTCACATTTTGTTAAATACAAACTCAATACAAAAAAGAATACAATTTGTCGCGGGCTAAGGTGCTTTGAATGCTTAAGGTAGTACAGGCATTCATGGGCCAGACATTTTGAACGGCTTCGGTAACAGGACAAGCATGTCATCTCAATGCTTTCAGACGCACTCAATGTTTTCATGGATTAATATTTTGGACTACCGTCTTAAGTTTGTCCAAGGGATACTTAATCTAGTAGTTGTTGACTTGGTGGTGTGAGGAATAAGCAGTGTTTAATATTGCTTAGTGTAATTCTAACAGTCTATCTCAATCTGTGAACTTTATTATTTGGGTTACAGGAGTGGCATTTGTTAGTTGAACTGCAGGGCAAATTTAAGAGTTCCACAATAATATTTTCATAAATATTCTCTATTGGTACTAATTGTACAAGAAAATAGAATCTCAGGGTTATAATTTGTAACATCCCCGGATCTTAACCTTGCCATTAAGCTAATTAAATTACCATATCATCATGATCATCCTAAACAAATTGCATTTAGGAAATAATCCAACTCCAAATTCAAATTGCAAATGCAAGCCAAATATTTTCATCTTCAGATGAGCCAGCAAAATAGTTCATAATATTGCAAATATTCACTAATTATTTGTCATGGTGCAACCAACCTCAATTGGATTCCCAAAATGCCCCTGGAAATTAATTAAGTGGACCAGCAGCCATTTAACCAACCTTTTCAATTTCTAAAAAATGCTTACCCCTTTCCAAAATGCCCCAAACTTTTTGTGCAGCCCTGGAGTATTGCATTGCATTTATGTACAAAGCTTCACATTTTATAAAAATTATTTGATAGCAAAAGTAGATGCAAAACAGTGCGGAATGAATTAAACAGAAAATAATAAAAGGAAGACATACTGTGCACTTTGGCCCAAGTGCACAGTCGCCTTTCAGCCGGCCCAGCCCGCCTCCTCGCTCTCCTCCTACCTCCCGCCTCTCTCTCCTCGCTGTCGGTCGCCGAGCATGTGCGCTCCATGGCCCCCCTACCCTTGCGGTCGACACAGCGCCGCTACAGAGATTCCTGGAGGGCTACAAGGTTCTCTCTCCCTCCCCGAAACCCTAGGCCACCCAGTTCCTCTTCCCCGCGCCGTTTTCCCTTTCTCCGACGAGCACCCGAGCGCTGCCTCCCTGCACCACCATCGTCCGCGCGCTCCGGAGCCACACCAAGCCACCGGAGGATGCCCAGCAGGAGCGTCGTCGTCGTCTTCGTCGGCTACGTCAACGAATCGAACCGGATCGTCTCTGCACCGTCACCATCGCCCAGCTCCATCCACCACGGCCGCCGTCGCCATTAGCGTCGATCCCCTCGACTCCGACCGTCCCGGCTCCCCTGAGTCCCCTACTGCCCTCGCTGTGAGCCTACGGTCCTCCCCGACCTCCTTGCTCTCTTCCCCCTACTGCCCTAGATCGATGCGGCGCTTGGCACTCGCTTGTTTGACACTCGTGGCCGGCCTTTTGGTCGCCCGAGCGCGTCTCCGGTGGACCGTCGCCGTGCCTGTAGTCGCCGGCGGGCACGCGCACGCGCGCGCACGTTAAACCAGTGGGTTGACCCACTGTAGCATGGGCCCACCTGGGTTAACTAACCCGCTAATTAGTTTAGGCCTAACAGCCCCCTGTGGCACTCACTGATGGGCCCCCACTGACTAATTAGCTAGCTTAAAATAACCTAATAGCCTAAATAGCCACTGACACCTGAGGCCCGCCCACTAATTAACTCTATTTAATAAAATAAAACACTGTTTAAGAATACTGTGTATGACAAGCGGGCCCCACCGCACTGTTTCTTTGGATAAGACTCGCTGAGTCAGCGGGCTGACTTAGCTCTGGGACCCACTGTCAGCCTGATAAGCAACCCACTGGGTACACCCACTGGGTATCCATAGCATTTTGTTATTTAATATTTTCAAAATATAATTAATCCAGAAATTCCAGGATATTAATAAAACTTTGGAAAATCATAGAAAAATAACCGTAAGTCATATAAAAATAATTTATATATGAAAAATGATCAGAAAAATTAGACGAATCCGATTATACCACCCACATATCCGCCACACCCCTCTAGCATACTGAACCTAGAACCGTCCCCTCTGGATCAGTACCGAAGAAAACGCCCGGAGGTGGGAAAATATTCCCGGATATTTTCCCGCTCCGACTAATCACCTAGTACTGCATTAGGTCACCCCTAGCATAGCTTGCCGGCCTGTCATGCATCTGTGTTGCATATGTGTGCTTTGTATTTACTGTTTCTCCCCCCTCTTCTTCTCCGGTAGACCCCGAGACTGCCGCCGACACAGCTGAGTACGATTACATCTACGACATCTAGCCACTTGCAGCAGAGCTTCCTGGCAAGCAAAACCCCCTTAAACATCCAGATATCGCCTATTCTTTCCCTCTTATTCTTGCATTAGATTTTGCTACTGTTGTTATTCCGTTAGCTCATATTCTGATGCATAGCCTGATTTTGTAACCTGCTGTTGCTACTTTAGCTGTTATCCTATATGCTTAGTATAGACTGGTTAGTGATCCATCAATGACCCCTCACCCTTGTCCTTCTTGCCCAGCTTTGTTACCGGTGACCCGATCATTGTGATCGATGTACAGAGACCGACACCTCACCGGCACCTCCCTTAGTTGTACGACACTTCAGAGCTACTATCGAGTGTTGAGGGTGATACCTCATACCTCATTCCTGATGATATCTCTATAGCATAGCTAATCGACCGTGGATTACCGAGGGTGATTCCTCATTCACCACTCCCGATGACGACTCTGTCGTGCAACACCTCAAGTGTGAACCCTTCGAGGGTGATTCATCCAAGGTCACCTTGATGGTTACATCGAGTGGGAATCCATCGAGGGTGATTCCTCAGGTTCCTCCTTTATGTTATGGACACACGGTTACTTTGACTTTTACCTCAGTCCCTTGTTGAAGTCGGGTCGGCCCCGAGGGGTACCTGCGAGAATTGATGAAGTCGGGTTGACTGTGAGGGTACCCGCGAGATAATTACGAGGCGCGGCCGGGCAGGCAGAGACCGCCCCAGGAGAGGGATGGGCCGGACCCTTGCCGCTAGTCCTCGAGACGGGGCGACAGGAGCACTTCTCGTTACCGCGAGCTCACAACACACTAATGGGTTTGGATATATGATCTGAGTAGGCCTCTGGCCTTTTCGCACTGACCACCACGCGGGACGAAGTATGGGCACTCGGCGTCTGATGTCTACTACACAACTTATTCTTGTAGACTCGTGTTGGGCCTCCAAGCGCAAAGTTTTGTAGGACAGTAGTAATTTTCCCTCAAGTGGATGACCTAAGGTTTATCAATCCGTGGGAGGCGTAGGTTGAAGATGGTATCTGTCAAACAACCCTGCAACCAAATACAAGAAATCTCTTGTGTCCCCAACACACCCAATACAATGGTAAATTGTATAGGTGCACTAGTTCGGCGAAGAGATGGTGATAAAAGTGTAGTATGGATACTAGATATAGGTTTTTATAAGCTGAAAATATAAAAACAGCAAAGTGGCAAGTAACAAAAGTGAGCACAAATGGTATTGCAATGCTTAAAAACAAGGCCTAGGGTTCATACTTTCACTAGTGCAATCTCTCAACAATGCTAACATAATTGGATCATATAACCATCCCTCAACGTGTGATAAAGAATCACTCCCAAGTTCCTATTAGCGGAGAACATAAGATAGAAATTGTTTGTAGGGTACGAAACCACCTCAAAGTTATCCTTTCCGATCGATCTATTGAGCTATTCCTATAAGTGTCACAAACAGCCCTAGAGTTCGTACTAAAATAACACCATATGATACACATCAACCAACTCTAATGTCACCTAGATACTCCAATGTCACCACAAGTAGCCATGAGTTGATTATATGATATGCATCAAACATCTTCATAATCATAATATTCAATCCACACAAAGAACTCCAAGGAGCACCCCAAAGTTTCTATCAGAGAAAAGATAATGAAAACGTGCATCAACCCCTATGCATAGATTACCCCAATGTCACCGCGGGAATCCGCGAGTTGAATGCCAAAACATATATCAAGTGAATCAATATAATACCCCATTGTCACCACGGGTATTCATATGCAAGACATACATCAAGTGTTCTCAAATCTGAAATATTCAATCCGACAATAACGAAACCTCAAAGGGAAAAGATTCGATTCATCACAACAAAGATAGAGAGAGAAGAAACACCATATGATCCAACTATATTAACAAAGCTCGCGATACATCAAGATCGTGCCATATCAAGAACACGAGAGAGAGAGAGAGATCATACACATAGCTACTAGTACATACCCTCAGCCCCGAGGGTGAACTACTCCCTCCTCGTCATGGAGACCGGCGGGATGATGAAGATGGCCTCCGGTGATGATTTCCCCCCTCCGGCAGGGTGCCGGAAAAGGGCTCCAGATGGGATCTCCTTGGTACAGAGGCTTGCGGCGGCGTAAAAACTCATCTAGGTTAACTTTCGGGGGTTTCTGAATATATATGATTTTTTGGCGTTGGAATCACGCAAAGAAGGGCCACAGGGGACCCACGAGGCACTAGGGTCCGCTTGTGGGGGGGGTGGCGTGCCCTGGCGGCTCGTGGAGCCCCTGTGGGTCTTCTGGCCTCCTCCCAAAGCTTCTAGTGTCTCTTATGTTCCAGACATTTGGACTTCATTTGGTATTGATTTTCTGTAAAACAAAAATAGGGCAGAAAACAGCAACTGGCACTGGGCACTAGGTCAATATGTTAGTCCATGAAAATCATATAAAAGTCATATAAAAGTGCACCAAAATCATACAAAACTATAATAAACATGGCATGAATACTTCATAAATTATAGATACGTTGGAGACGTATCAGCGTCGTATGTTTCTTCCGAAAGCTCTTCAGACATCGCAGTTCAGAGATGTGGGCTGATTGCTGGGGTGGACGGTAACTGCTCGCGCTTGTATAAGGGGATGGGTCTGGTGCCCGGCCAGTCACGCAACGCGCAGGAGTGCAAAGGGCGATGGGCCCGGACCCCTGAGCGCTTAGGATGTAGTCCGGCGTGCTGACCTCTCTGCGGAGCCTAGGTAGGACTACGTCATGTTGATTATCCGAGGCCGGGCATTACCCAGGCAAGTGTGTCCGGCCAGCGGTAATCGAGCGTGTTGGGTAATGTGGTGCACCCCTGCAGGGAAGTAATCTATTCGAATAGCCGTGTCCACGGTAACAGGACGCTCAGTGTTGTATCCTGATCTACTACAACTTGAACCGGATACTATAATCATACTTAACTGTTATACTGTCCACGGATCTTTTCTCGCAGGGAGTTGAGGAAGGATCTCAGGGTAGTGCATTGCTGTTTTATATACTTGTTACTATATGTTATTATACGCTACTCTCTTCTGATACTGCAAGATGCTAGTCTTCGATAGGCTAGGCCTTTCCCTCTATTCTGGCATTTCTGCAGCATAGTCCACAGATACAGCCCCTCCTTTCACTACTGGAATTCAGTTATTCGCCATCTGCCAGCTCTTTGCCGTCTGCCAGCTGATGGCAAAGAGGCTGTTTGCCGTCTGTCTTGCCAAAGCAGACGGCAAAGAACCAACTGATGGCAAAGAGGGTCTTTGCCATCTGCACTTCTTTGCCGTCTCCTGGCAGATGGCAAAGAGTTCTTTGCCGTCTGCCAGCAGACGGCAAAGACCAAAGTGGGCCCCACGGGGCACGGCACTAGCTAGGTCAAGCTCTTTTCCATCTGCCACTTCTTTGCCGTCTGCTGGCAGATGGCAAAAATTTCTTTGCCGTCTGCCAGCAGACGGCAACGAGGTGAGGGTGGGGCCCACAATGTCACGGCGGGGGCGGGCTAACGGTCACCGTCTTTGCCGTCTGTTGGCAGACGGCAAAGAGGGGGGCTTAATTTTCGCCCCCGCGCCCAAAGCCTCTCTCTCTCTCTCTCTCACATCTCTCTCTCCCTCTCTGTCTCAGCGCCGCCGCCCCGCCCTGCCCTGCCCTGCCCCCGCCGCCGCCCCGCCCTGCCCCGCGCCGCCGCCCCGCACCTCCGCTGCCCCGCGCCGCCGCCCCGCAGTCTGCCGCAGCGGCCACGCGCCGGCGCCCCGTCGAGCCCCCCCGGTGAGCCCTCCCCGGTGGCACACCCCGGCGAGCCCCCCCGACGGTACCCCCCCGGCGGCACCCCCTCCGGTGAGCTCCCCCACCTCTGCCCTTTTTTTTTCTATTTTTCTGTTTTTTTCCTTTTTTTTAATATCATGATTATAGATATATATAGATGCTACTGTTAGTAGATAGTAGATGCATCAATTAGGTTAATTAGTTAGATGTTGTTAATTAGGTTTTTTGAGTAGGTTAATTAGTTAGATGCTACTGGTTTCGACATCAATTAGGTTAATTAGGTTAGGAGGAGGAGAAGAAGAAAAAAGAGGAGAGGAGGAGAAGAAGAAGAGGAAAAAGGAAAGGAGGAAGAAGAAGAAGAAGAAGGAAAAAAAGGAAGAAAATGAAGAAAAGGAAGAAGAGGAAGAAGAAGAAAAGAAAAAAAGAGGAAAAACCCCGACCCCGACCCCGACCCGACACCCCGACCCCGACCCGACACCCCGACCCCGACACCCCGACCCCGACCCCGACACGGCACCCCGACCCCGACCCCGACCCGACACCCCGACACCGACACGGCACCCCGACCCCGACACCCCGACACCCCTGACACCCCAACACCACGACACCCAGACACGACACCCCCGACACCCCGACACCCCGACCCCGACACGACACCCCGACCCCGACACGACACCCCGACACCCCGACCCCGACATGACACCCCGACACTTAAATTAGGTATATATTCAATTTTTTAGGTATTCAATTTTTTATTATGTTCATGATGATGATACACTCAAATTATATACATATTATTCATGTCAGGTATTCATTCTTTTTATGTTGTACTAATTTCGTTTACTCTTTGTCATTGCAGGTGTTGACAGATGGTGGGCGCGGGTCGAGAGCGCTTCGAGGCTCCTACCTCGGCGCGTGGTGGGAGGGGTAGTTCCATTCCACCCCATAGCCTCCGGAGAGCGCTGGATCTCAGTATGCAGACACCATCGGCGGTTGCTTCTTCTTCGGCCGGGAGAGGTCAGGGGGGGGGGGCAAGAAGGCTGGTAGAGGTGGACGTGGCGGCGGGAGAGGTAGGAAGGCTGCTACTACGCCTTCCTCGCCGCCACCCCCAGCTGATTCACCCGACCACAGGAGTGCTCCGTCTGAGATGGAGCCGCCTGAGGTGGACCCGTCTCGTACTCCGGTCCACGAGCCTCGGGCCGACGAGCCTATGGCAGACGCGCCTACGGCCGACGAGCCTCGGGCCGACGAGCGTCGGGCCGACGAGCCTTCGTCCCACGAGACTCCGTCCCACGAGACTCCGTCCCACGAGACTCCGTCCCACGAGACTCCGGAGCTCAGCAGGGATCACGCTGAGTCGCAGCGGAACTCGACGGAGTCGAGTGGCCGTGCTGAGGGTGGCTATAGTTCTGATAGCTATAGCGAGGGTGAGTGGGTTGAGGGGCGCAAAGTCTACCAGCGTGGTGGTACAAAGCTCCCGCCCACCCCGGCGACCCCCGACCAGAGGTGGTTGATTGCGCCTAACGGGGCCAAGTAAGTGCATTTACTCTTTTTTAACCTTTTGCCTTCACGTTTCTTCGAATATCTAATGCGTTGGCCTTGTCATACTGCAGGTCTTGGACACACGAGCCTCATGTCCGCAGGCCCAACAGTGTCCTTGGTGTGATTTGTCGCCAGAGCTTCCCGGGGTGGGTCACATTGCCCGGTGAGGGCCGGGTTCCAGAGTTAGGAATGACCTGGGAGCACTACTTGGCTGCCCCGGCCCCGCCGGGGCATAGGATTGGCGATGTCGAGTGCCACAAGGTGGCCGACATTGTGATCCAGACGTTTTGGGTAATTTCTCCTTTGCCGTCTACGTTGTGTTTCCTTCTTTGATTGGCAACCCTAGTGATTGTACTAATCC
The DNA here is from genome assembly GCA_039707655.1 of Elymus sibiricus. Taxonomy (NCBI): domain Eukaryota; kingdom Viridiplantae; phylum Streptophyta; class Magnoliopsida; order Poales; family Poaceae; genus Elymus; species Elymus sibiricus. The sequence goes on along the minus strand of CM077676.1, from coordinate 53,282,214 downwards.
GTGTTTTCTTGTTTTATTGCAGACCTTCTACAGGTGTGCTGAGGGACAGGAGGAGGCTGCGGCTCTGGTTATCGACAACGAGTGCAGGCGCCTACTTCAAAACTTTCGGCACGAGGCTCGGACGCAGGCTATTCGAGACTACTTCGCCTCGGCTAGTATTAGGAGGAAAAGAGAGAAGTGCCGCGAGAAGTTTCTGAGTAAGGAGAAGTACATGAAGGTAATTACCTATTCTTAAGGCCTTGTACTTAGTTTCCTTGATTTGATTCGTAGGCGTAGCGCTCAAATTTCTCTTGCTTAACTTAGGTGCCCCCGAGATGGTGTGCGGATAGGATGGACTGTTGGGAGGCGTTGGTGGATGAGTGGTGCTCTCCCCAATGGCACTCCACCCACGACACTGCAAAGGACAAGCGTGGGAAAATGAAAGGTGTCCCACACCATCTAGGCAGCGTCAACCTACATCAGTACGGGGAAAACTGGGTATGTGGTTTGTTTCATGATTCATGCAAATTTATTCTTCATGCTAGCTTGAGCCCTCAACTAATACTCTGTTCCTCTCTTTTAGGCGCGAGAGAACAAGGCTCCAGTGCCACAGCTGTTCCACCTCTATGCCATGTCCAATACTGCCTCGTACAAGAAGGCCAAGGCATTCTCCGAGTCTGACCTCGATGATCCAAAGAAATTCACCAACCGCGCCTCCCACCACAAGCTTGTGAGGTACAGAGACGAGGGGAAGGCGAGGAAAGGGCCGGACTTTAACCCGAGCCAGCAACCTCTTGATCCAGAGCTGGTGATGATATCTGGTGGCGGGAGGCCCCATGGCTCGTTAGCCATTGGGGATGGACTGATACGTTGTAGTAGCACTCTCCCGCAGATCAAGAAGCGCCAGACCGGCTCCGATCCTGAGATTTTGCCTCGTGCACGGCTAGTGGAGCTCGAATTCAAGGTTAGTTATACGGACTCAGATACCTTTCCTTCATTACATTGTGTGTGCGGCCGTCGATGATTACAATGCTAACGAGTGGTGTTGCAGGCTGCTATTGAGGCAGAGAGAGCGAAGACCCAGCTGCTATTGAGGAAGAGAGAGCGAAGACCCAGGCGATTCTAGAGGAGAGGGACCGGCAGGCGGCGGAGAGGGAGAGGGAGCTTGAGGACAGGACGGCTAATGCGTTGGAGGAGGAGAGGAACCGGAACATGATGGCTAACCGGGCCCTATATGAGATGTTCGCGGTAAGTTTCTTCTGCATATTAGCCAAATCATGCACGTAGTGTTCCTTACAGTAGTATCTAATATGACTGACTCGTCAAAACCAAATGTGCAGACCCTGTGCGAGAAGAGCGGCACGACCCCTCCGCCGATGCCAGTCATTGCTCCGGCGGGCACGGTGAGTTTCATTTGAATGGTCATTAGTTACTAGTCTTCACATTTGAGTTGCATCATGCTAACGATACATTGGAAATGATCTTTGGTGCAGCATAACTCCCGACAAGCATCGACCGATCCTCCTCCATCAGCCACTGGCGCGACCGGTCCTACAACTACACCTACAACTACACCTCCGTGATGACGGTAAGTTTTCGCAAGTGTTTAGCATAACAAATGCGTACTTAGCTTAAGAAATGACCTATTTATCTCCAAAATGCCGTATAATTAGCTTAGTTTCCTCGAAAATGACATTATAACCTTACTTAGCTCCAAAATGACCAATTTTACCATGGATAGCTCTCAAATGACCTATACTTAGCTTAGCTTAAGAAATGACATATTTAGCTCTAAAATGACCTGTACTTAGCATTATTTCCTCCAAAATGACATAATAACCTTAATTAGCTCCAAAATGACCAATTTTACCACGGATAGCTCTCAAATGACCTATACTTAGCTTAGCTTAAGAAATCACCTATTTAGCTCCAAAATGACCTATTTAACCTAGGAAAGATATAAAATGACATATACTTAGCATTTATTCCTCCAAAAATGAATTTATATGGTTAGCTAGCTCAAAAATGACCTATTTAACCTAGGATAGCTCTAAAGTTACCTATACTTAGCATTTATTCCTCCAAAATGGCTCAATATGCTTAGCTAGCTCAAAAATGACATAATATGCTTAAGATATGACCTATTTAGCTCCAAAATGACTTAATATGCTTAATTAGCTCAAAAATGGCATAATTACTTAGGTTAGCTCTGAAATGACTTATACTTAGCTTATTTAGTTCATTTATGACATACTTAGCATATTTAGGTCAAAAATGGCCTATTTAACTAGGTTATCTCTAAAATGACACAAGTAAGCAATAAGAAGAAGAAAAAGAAAGAGAAGAAAAATTCTTCTTCTTCTTCTTCTTCTTCTTCTTCTTCTAGTCTTCTTCTTCTTCTTTTTCTTCTTCTTCTTCTAGTCTTCTTCTTCTTCTAACTTCCTTCTTTCCCATTTTGCAGATTTGATTCACTTCACGGAAGCTTGCATTCATGGAGTCCTTGTCCTTCCATTTTGTTTTGATTTTGTAGGATCAACAATTGACACTGGCATATGTATGTATAGATGAATGAAACTTGCATATGTATGGATGAGACTTGCATATGTTTTGATTTGGTATGTGTTGGATGATCATATCCATATGGCTTGCATATTATTTGCATATGTGTTGTTTATTATGTGGTGGATGAGACATTTTATGTGATGGACTAGACATAATGGTTGCCTTATTATGTGATTCTGAATATATATATATGTGTGTGAATTTATGTGCAAATGAATTGATATAAGAGAAAACAGTAAAAACAGTAAAAAAAGAGGTTTGCCGTCTGCTAGCAGACGGCAAATAGGCCACGTGGCAGCAGCCTGTGCAATCTGGGCTGGCCTATTTGGCCTGTTTGCCGTCTGCGAGCAGACGGCAAAGAGCTTTCTTCTTTGCCGTCTGCTGGCAGACGGCAAAGAGCCTGCGCTGGCCCAGCTGACGCCTGACGTCAGCTGACGTCAGCTGCACCTCTTTGCCGTCTGCTGGCAGACAACAAAGAGCGCCGTTAGCCCCCTAACGGGGCTGGCACCTTTTGTCTACCGTCCAGGGGCTTTGCCGTCTGCCAGCAGACGGCAAAGTGGCCTTTACCGGCACCCGTTCGGCCGGACTGTTCGCCGTCTGCTGGCGGACGGCAATGGCTTTGCCATCCGCCAGGCATGCCTTTGCCGTCTGCTATGGCAGACGGCAAAGAAGCTGATTCCAGTAGTGTTTGATAATGATGCATACTTAGAATAGTTCTGATGTAAGTCTTGCGAGTACTTCGGATGAGTACTCACGGTTGCTTTGCTACCTTTTTCCCCTCTACCCGGTTGCTGCGATCAGATGGCGGAGTCCAGGAGCCAGAGATCGCCGGCGGAGCCTACTATTACATGGAGACCGACGACCAGGAGTAGTTTTGGAGGCTCCTAGACAGGAGGCCTGCGCCTTTTCGATCTAGTGTCATTGTTTTGCTCAGCCTTCTTAAGTCAAACTTGTTTATTTATGTCTGTGCTCAGATATGGTTGCTTCTGCTGACTCTTTTGTTTTCGAGCTTTTGTATTCGAGCCCTCGTGGCCCCTGGCTTGTAATATAAAGCTTGTATTATTTTACTTTGTGTCTAGAGTTGTGTTGTGATATCATCCCGTGTGTCTCTGGACTTGATCATGCGCATTTGCATGTATGATTAGTACATGATTGAGTCGGGGGCGTCACAAGTTGGTATCAGAGCCGACTGCCTGTAGGAAGCCCCTTTCCAACTCCATGGCCGAAGTTGAGTCTAGTCTTTGAAAAACTATTTTACTAACATTGTTGTGTGGCTTACGGGCCCACATCACCAATGGATGGGTTAGGATCTTTTATTCCTCTCCTTTACTCTGTGATTCTGATCTCTCTTCTTTTCGGGTTAAGGATTTTGATAACTCTAACTCTAGGTTCTCGTGACCATTTCCTTCCGGAGAGCCCCTCATTCCAGATGATCGCTTGATTCACCAGAAGATTCTGAAGAAACACTTCGATGTTTTCCCGAGACCCTTGTGCCCACCGCCTTTGCAATTCCCTACCACCGATAAATCCCTGTGGATAATTACATACAGTTGCCGTTCATACATTCTTTCCCTGTTGCTCTTGTTATTACAAGATACCCCGAAATACTCTCCGACTTTTCGAGAATCCTATATGTCTTGTTACTATTGAAATTCCTTGTCGTCTACTTAAACTTGTGATTAAAACTAGGTGTTCGACAATCTTCGATAAAAATCCTCTGTGATTGTCATTATGATCCTATTGATTCAACATGTGTGCAAATACTCGCAATCATCCGTTAATCCCTGGAAATTATCCTTCCGGCTCAGACGTCATTCAGGACCTGAGCTGGTTCTCGGCCAATCAAGTCTTGAATGATTGTCCATATAACTCAATTCAACTTATTCATTCTCGGATCAGAGCATATGCTTCCGATCCCCTGATTCAGAAATCATAATTCCTTGGTATTTAAGCTTCAAATTATTCAGATGTCTCCATAAACCGACGCGCTTGCATTCTTGTGGTTCTGGTTGAGTACCGATACTCACATCAAATTCTTGTGGACCACCTGATCCTTTGGTGGATTACTATTTGACAACTTCCCCGTACCTTAAACCATTGGTCGAGTTCCCCTGATACAAGATGCCTTCGCGAATTGTACCCTCTACTTTGCCGTCTGTACTCTGCTTTTGAGCTTGTATCCATCGCTTCTATAAGTGTGGTACACAGCTTCCAAAACTCCTCTGATGAGCTGTATCTGTGCTTTCTGAAATTTGTGCGAACCCGGTAACTTTTACGGGTCATACTCTTCTTGTGTTTCGCCAGATAAATCTTCAACACTACAACTTCATCGAAAGCGAGAAGTGAATAAAAGGTTATGCATTGAAGAAGTGGGAGTCGACCTTGAACCTTTGGGTTCATGCCCATGGACACGATGTAAATCCTATCACGGAAGCTTCTTGCAAGATATTTATTCATCTGTATAATTCTTCCGGTATCCTTAACTTGATTCCATGCAGTGATGGTTCCGACCAAGCTGACTTCATTTGATAACTCCATTTTCGTGCCTCGTCTATTTTTGACAAGGTTAAAGCACCTGCCATCTGCAGATGAATGATCCAGTTCAACCTCTATTATGTTCTGCCTTCGAGTATCACCCTCTGGTATCTCGAGGATATCATGCTCTGCTTGTTCTTGTGAAGAATATACTCCTAATGTTTGTGAATAATCACATTCTCCATTCCATTGGTTGGATTAATCTATCAATCACATTTTCCTTACCGTTGGTCTGTTTAACCCTTGAAATAATTTATATGATCTAAGCAGTAATAACTCCCTGCATATGTAAACACCTCGGTGTACAACTCTGTCAATAAGACCATGTTACTATTGTTGCTGACATCCCGGTAACCACTGATGGACGAGAACTTTGTCTATTGGTCCGCCTCATTTTAATGAGCAGGAAAATGGTTCTCTTTGTCCCTCGCCCTTGGTACCGACGATGTTGCCGACATAGCTGACAGATTGTCCTCTGACATGCCTTGCTATCGTGACCGTGCAAGATGTCACCGTCCTCCCTACTCATAATCCACACTAAGCATAGTTCCATAGGATCAAAACCTGACTCTCCTGTACATCCCTGTTTCCAAAGTTATTCCTCGTGCTTGGCTTCGTATGTAACTCACGAGGTAATTTCCTTACCATGTTTCATTCCAGTATCAGATGCAATATTATTCCCTGTTGCTCTGAACCCCTTTCACCTTCTGAATTAGGCATCGAACGATTGCCTATCCGCTTGAAACTTCTTATTGTACATTCTTACTTTGCTCTCGAGTTTTTTCTTAAGTTCCAACTCGAGAGATACCTGGTACCTCATCCCCTGAGACAACCTCGGTTAATTAACCTTATACCGGTCTGACCCCCTTAAGTTTTCTCTCTTACCCTATTCATAATTACGATGGAGACCTTGAAGGAAGGATGACGACTTCAACATGGATCAACCCCTTCAAGAAGGGCAACCATAACAAGAAGGCTCGATAGAATTTCGTAACCAGACCTCTTCCCTCTTACTCTACCTCTTAAATCTCAGGACGAGATTTCTTCGAGTGGAGGAGATTTGTAACATCCCCGGATCTTAACCTTGCCATTAAGCTAATTAAATTACCATGTCATCATGATCATCCTAAACAAATTGCATTTAGGAAATAATCCAACTCCAAATTCAAATTGCAAATGCAAGCCAAATATTTTCATCTTTAGATGAGCAAGCAAAATAGTTCTTAATATTGCAAATATTCACTAAGTATTTGTCATGGTGCAACCAACCTCAATTGGATTCCCAAAATGCCCCTGGAAATTGATTAAGTGGACCAGCAGCCATTTAACCAACCTTTTCAATTTGTAAAAAAATGCTTACCCTTTTCCAAAATGCCCCAAACTTTTTGTGCAGCCCTGGATTATTGCATTGCATTTATGTACAAAGCTTCACATTTTATAAAAATCATTTGATAGCAAAAGTAGATGCAAAACAGTGGGGAAAGAATTAAACAGAAAATAATACAAGGAAGACATACTGTGCACTTTGGCCCAAGTGCACAGTCGCCTTTCAGCCGGCCCAGCCTACCTTCTCGCTCTCCTCCTACCTCCCGCCTCTCTCTCCTCGCTGTCGGTCGCCGAGCGCGTGCACGCCATGGCCCCCCCTGCCCTCCGGTCGACATGGCACCACTACAGAGATTCCTGGAGGGCTACAAGGCTCTCTCTCCCTCCCCGAAACCCTAGGCCCCCCAGTTCCTCTTCCCCACGCCATTTTCCCTTTCTCCCACGAGCACCCGAGCGCTGCCTCCCTGCACCACCATCGTCCGCATGCTCCGGAGCTGTAACACCCCAAAATTTTCTCTCTGGATTTTCAAATCTTTTTATTAAAAGAAAATACTTTGAATTATTTTGACCCAATTCTTTTTCTTTTCTTTCTTCTGTTCTAATATTCATTTTTATTTTTAATTGGGTTTCCAAAATTTTAAATGGTTCTGATTTGGATGATTTAATTATTGGGAAATTATTTTGGAAGATCAAAAACATATTTCTCTTTGGAAAAGTTTCTGGAATAATTAAAATTATTCCATGGAAATGGCCTTTTCATTTCTTTCAAGCCCTTTAAATTCTCCCAATAATTTTTCTGCCACTTCTAAATTATCCCTCAAGTCACTCACACCTTCTAGGACAGTATCCAACCCTTTTCCACCTTAGAAAAATATTTCTACAATATTTATTAAATTCCAAAGTTGGAATTTATTTTATTCTAGGTTTCTTTGGTTTACAAAGGAACCATATTTTCTACAAGTCTTCTGCACCCACCAAAATTACCCCAACAAGTAGATAGTACCTATAACCCATTTCACCAAAAACATTGGGTTCCACAATTCAAAATTTTCAAATTTCATCCAGTTCAAATTTGGACCAGAAACAATCTCTCTGATACAAACCTATTTTTAATAGCTTCAAAATTTTTGAAACTTTGCCAAGCACTCTTATATGCATCAATACCTCACCACAAAAATTCCCACAAATTCCTAAAATCTCTAGCACCCTCTGTCATTTTCTCATACACGTGGTGGGCACACTGTTCACTGTCGATCAGATTCAGTTAACTGAATTTCTTCAGAGGCAGTGGCGATCGATGCCGTGTACTCCACTCCATCACCTCTCCTTCTCCTCCACGCCTCCTCTCCTCATCAATGAGCCGCCGTGACCCCTTTGGTCAGTAACTCCCTGCCGACAACACAGTACTCGGCCGGTGCAGCTACCTCCGAGTGGATCGCCACGGTGCCCGCCATCTTCACTGCTGTTGCTGCTCCCCTCACCTACTTCTCCTCCACGCGGCACCTCCTCCGTATCCTCTCCACGCCGACCACACCGCCCAGGGCCCCACTGGCAGTCACCGGAGACGGATGCCGCCGCCGCACCCGTACGGGCACCTCGGCGTGGATAAGGCACTCGAGCTTGACTCCATCCACGATAAGACTTCTGGAGAGCTCCATAACCCTCTCCCGATCATGCAACGTACCTCGCCACCGCCCTAACCTACCTCGCCGGCGGAATTAACTCCGGCGTCATCTGCACCCGCTTGGCCACCCACGGATTGCCTATAAAAAGGGCCCCCGAGCTCCATTCGCTTCATCCACCATCCACTCTGCCTCCCAATCGCCCGCCAAGCCACTCACCCGACCTCGGGGAGGTCTTCTTCCCCGTCTCCGATCACCGACCTGCCGCCACCATCCCTGATCGGCCCGACGCCAATACTCCACCTCCACTGCTGAAACCTTGCCAGTAGTCTCTATTCACACCCACACTTCGATCCCGCGCATCAATTCGGTGCTTCCCCGTCTCTCCGGCGAGATCCGACCACATCCGAATCGCCGTCCGCCGCCGTCGACCTCGCCGTCGTTCTACTGCTCGCCGACGACCATCACCGCCACCCACCGACGTGGAACTCCACCCTGATCACGTCCCGATCATCGCCACCTCCCAAAACTCCGGCGATGATCGCCGGTGATCGCCGTTTCCTCTCTGTACACGCGCGCGAGCTTGTTTGAATTTGAACCTGACGGGTGGGGCCCACCCGTCAGCGTTTTCTTTTTTTCGGTGTTTAAATCAAAAGCGTATTCTCTGTTTTACGCTTTCCACGCTGGAAAGCGTACTCCTGCCCGAAGCGTTTTCTTTTTAAACGCAGAGGGACTGGATTTTTGCAGAAAAACCCCTGGATTTGAAAGTTGAATAACTTTTTAACCACAACTCTGATTGAGTTGATTCTTTTTTTGAAATTCTTATTTTTCTCTATAGTTTTTTTTAGTATTTATTTAAAATATTTTGATACAAGTTTTGGTACTGTTGCCCAATTTTTAATTGGAATTTGAATTTGAATTTTTCAGAAAACGAAGAGGGAAACTTTGTCGGGAATTTTGAGGGTTCTTCTTCTGACTACTTTGGACAAGGCAAGGATTTTGAACTTGGGATATGGTGGATTGCATCGCATGGTTGCATTGGTTTGAGTTTGCATCATATGTGTGGAAATAATGCATGCATGCATGGTCATAACACTTTTTGCACTTGCTTGCACTTCACTCAAGTAACACTCCACCGTGAATAAAAGATTGTGGGAAACCAGGAGTGCAGCTCCTGCTTTGGACGTGCCGGTGGGCACGGGTCACGTTTTGACACGGTGGTGTCACGGTGACATATGTGGAGTATACCGGTCATAATAACAACACCTCCTGAGTCGACCTAGATCGAGTCTTGTTCCGTTACACCTAGCTAAACACCGAGCTGCCACGGGTCTTCCCGCGAGGGAAGTACGGTTTAGTAAGTTGCTAACCCCTGTCCGTGTACACACCACATAGAGGGCCATGATGAGGGTTTCCACGGCCATGGACTAATGCCCGTCATCAGGTCAGGGGGCATGGGTGTATCCGGCTGGGCCGAGAGGGGGGCACCCCTTGTAATCCGCGCGTATAAATAGTGATCCCATGCTATTCGAGATTGTAGTCTCCCCGACTTAGAGTTTTTCTTGAACGATGCTTTGGGTGATTCCTAGCATCCAGAAAGTTAATCTGGTGTGTGCTGGTCAGGTGTGTTGTCAACCCAAAGACCGTGGTGGGAATTAGTCAGTGCCACGGTGTTGACTAAAGAAATCCCATGCACGTGGGTAAAGAGTACAACCTCTGCAGAGTTATAACTATTCGAATAGCCGTGTCCGCGGTCAAGGACGTTAGCTGGGCAGGGTCAAGTGTCAGTCCCGGTGTCGGTCTTCGGAGGAAATAAATAATTTGAGCATCAATTATTTTACAGGATATTATTATTTCATCACTAACGATGTCATGGATACTTTTGTTATCATGATTATTATGGTTATGAATATTATTATTACTATGCATATTATTATGGACTAACCCGTTTCTCTTATTTTATTTCCTAAGTGTCTCAGGGGCTGGCTAGACTGCCCTGGGCACCCAGTTTATTTCCAAGACCTCTCGTGGCGTCGCTTGAGTTTTCGGGCGGTCCTGTCTCGCCCGAATCTCTTTTAGACACCCGTTTGGCATTTCTTTTCAAGACCTCTCGTGGCGTCGCTTGAGTTCTCGGGCGGTCCTGTCTCGCCCGATTCTCTTTTAGACACCCGTTTGGCATTTCTTTTGGATACTCGGGCGGTCTTGTCTCGCCCGATTCTCCACTTTATATTTTTCCTTTGAATTCTCGGTCGGTCCTGTCACGCCCGATTATCTATTATATACTTAAGACAAGAGGCAAACAAGCGATCACGTTCATCCACACAGATTAAATTATCTCAACCATTAATTTTAAAATATTGATGGCTGAGATTTGAGGATATTACGTTACATACAAATATTGTGTATTCGCATATATTAGGTGTGAAGGCTGTCACGTACATATATGTAGGAAGGAAAGTGCAATCCGATTCATGTGCATGACTTGATCCAAAACAAGAATCATGTAGTACGTTTCCTCCAAAAAAAAAAAGAATCATGTAGTACGTAACATCTAAAAAATCAACCACGTGAGAAGGACACGTAGTCACGTACAACACTAATTGTATGGTGGGTCTAATCAGAGTTGAGATTTAACGGAAAAGACAGATAAAAAATAGGAGTTTGTGTTGGAAACGATTGCACCTACACGTCCAGCAGATACTATAATTCACGACAGGTTGGAGTCCAGACATAAAACTTCTGATGATGTCATAAATGATGTCAGCATATCACTTCCTTGGGCATGTGACTCAAGGACGTACGTGCATATGTATTTGATTTGACTTGGAGACATGCATGTACACATAAATAATCTATACATGCTCTCTGAAAAAAAAACTATACATGTACGCATTTATACATACAGTCAGCACAGTAGTACCAACAGTCAACCCATTCATTGATCCGTCGACACGCCAGTAACACCGATCCATCCTAACATCCAAGCCACACTGGAGTTGCTTGCATTTGCGATCACCTGAACCATGGATTTTAGGTAATCTCCACCTAAACATTATCTCCAGGAACAATTCATGTCTTTGTTTTTTTTAGGAGCTTTGCTACATGTGATGAAGTGGCCTTATTTGATTGGATGGCACGGCCCCGCTCGGAAAATCAACGGGGGAGATTAGTGGGGATTAGGAAAAGGAGGTGATTTCCGTAAGTCTGGTACGTAACAGTACGTAGGTGTAGCATTTTTGTTTTTTCAGTCACGTCTAAATATATTTACAAGATCTTCACTCAGTCTTGCTACCATAGTCATCGAAATAATAGTTATCAAATATATATTAAACTGACGACTACAATACTAAAGCAATAAATATCTAAATTTATTTAACGAGTGGATTCTAATAATCCAAAAATAAAATGAATATTTTGGGAACATATATTACAATAATATAAATTATTACTTTCATTCCGATATATAACTGTCTAACATACACAAACTTGAAACATGAGAAGCTAGCACATATTTACTACAGAACTAGAGGAAAGATTGCAATAAACCACAATATATTGATACCAAGATGGTACCATGTACACCTCTTCGTATAACACAATATATTGCTAGCAAATTATTGTAGACAAAAGGGAGAAATGCAAAAAAAAAAAGGCGTAATATCAAAACGTAATGTAGAATTGGTTAGTAGCACGCAACAACCAAAGAAATGACATCAACGACTGCCTTGGTAACTCTACGAGAAAAGTTCTCCAAAATCAACACATGCGGAAAATACTCAAGTGTCCAATTCGAAATGCAAACTAACGGAAATTAGCAATTGTTTTCCACGAGAACTCTACATGAAATCCAAAAGTATCTAAGTTTGGATAATTTTTTCTAATAGAAATTGTGAATTCAAATTGTTTTTCCTTCATGAGACTACATATGAAGTACAACAATAGCTAGATTTCGTAGCAGAATTTGCCGAAAACTTTAAATAAAAATAGAAAGGAAATTAGTTTTTTTTTGTAAATTCTAATTGTAAAATTGCAGAATCCCAAATTAAATTTAAATGAAATAGCATGTTGGATGTCAATATGAAATTCAACCCATAGTTTAAATGAAGAATATAAGTTAAAAAATATTCAACTTAAACTAGCCAACCAAAAATATATGAGAAGAAGTCAAAGAGAGAAAGCTAGAAATTAGCATGAAACTATGTAGACTTACATGGTGAGATACTATTACAATTTCTTGGGTGTTCTTTCGTCACATATCAAGTTTCACCAAAAACCTAATACACCAATCAAAGGATTCTCATAAGAATCCAATAATGTTCCTTGGGTTGGAGATATTGGCTACATTATTTTCAATATTTTGAATGATAATGCAATCCAAATGCAGCGATAAGTAATAAATCTAGCCGCGCAAATGCGCGGGTCGCACTGCTAGTTCACTATTAACTTTCTTGGTTTTTCACTAACATTTTATTTTCTGCGCATGCTAATATTTATCATGCGATGTCTTATATTTCAGTCAGCATGAGCATATCATTTAATCCATCATGAGCATATGCATTCGGTATATCTTTTCTTCATAATGTTTGCGAGTACATTCAAACGTACTCACTGGCTTGTCCCTGGCTATTTCATTGGCCAGACTTGGAGGAGGATGAGCTTGTGGAAGGAGATTGCGCTAGCGAACCCGACGCTTAGAGGTGTCCCAGACAGTCAACCTGTGATCTTGGAGTCTACCACATGTATCATCCGCTGTGCTTCCGCTACACCAATAAAATAGTCAAGCCTCACACTGACGCTTGACTTTATTTTATTGTATCAGTGTTGTTCTACCACCACACCACTGTGTTATTCCACCACCGTAGTATATTGGCAAGCTTGTAATAATTGTTGAGCACTCTGACTCAACCCTGTGTAATATTATATTTGTACTGGTTATCTATATCAAGGAAGTCTACCAGTTGTTCTTGGGGCTGGTATGACTTGAGGCTCTTCTGTGATTTATCCCAGAAATGGGCCTGACAAACCTTGGTACCAGAGCCAAGCTGACCGTAGGAACCCCTAGGCATGAACGCTAGTAATAGAGTCAGTACTAACATTTTTAGCATGCATCTCATGCATTGTAACAATTTTCCTTGGTCATCATATACTTATGACATGACTATTTGGGTTTTTGTCTACTGCTGTAGATGTCTGGCGGCAGCTGTCCGACCCAGATTTTCGCCAACGAGCCTGCGGGATTTTCCCGTCTTCTCGCTGTCATCGCTAGAGTCGCGATGAGGTCTCCGGGCCGTCCAGAGTACACCGTTTTCCCTGACAGGATCACAGACACCCTGATTATGTTCCAGGCCTCGGTATATATTCGGGGTGGATTAGCTGAGTCTCACCGCAACTATCGTTTTGTGGGGAGGGCCATGCCTACTGAGAGGCATGCTATCCAAATGGCTGCCCGAGAGGCCATCGCCCGTCTTAGGGACATTCTTCTGATCATGCAGACACGTCCCTACCACTACCTTCCATGCCATGTTCCATACACTAGTCACTACGCTTTCTCCTGCACCGCGGGAGAAAGGGATGGTGCGATTGAGCCCCTGGTTCAGAACATCATGGTACTAGAGTCAGTCTTCACCTCAGTGGTGGACGACTATCTTGCTGCACGAGTGGACTTGGCTCGTACGAGGATTCCTCGCAGGAGTGAGTTTCGCTCTCCATCACCCCGCGCTCCTTGCATTCCGACTCCACCATATGACTCCCCTACTCAGCCCGTGGTTCGGCGCTCATCCCCGAGCGATGAGGCTAGTCGCTTGGCTGCACCCGTTCCAGTTAGAGCTTCTCCGCCCACGAGCACAGTGACACCACGGACAGTCGTGGCATCGACCTCTGCCCGACTGGAGACCATTCCTGAGGAGGAGGAGGAGGTTGAGTCAGCAGCACCTCAGCTGGGACTTACCCTCAGCGGGGTCTACAGCGTCCCGGACACTCCGTGAGAGCAGACTGGACGTCAGCACTGCAGTAGTCTTTTTCTGAGATGTGGTTGTAAAATATTTATTTTCTGTTTCTTCTCTTTTTTGTAAGACGGCGAGTAGTAGACTCGGACCGCAGCACGCTGAGAGGACGGAGTAGTATACTATTTTAAATAAGTGGCCATGTAGAATACAGCTACGGCAAGCATATTGTATAATTAAGTCATGCTTGTATAATTAAACCATGCTTGTATAATTAAATCTGGCTTGTATAATTAAACCCCTGCATGTATAATATAACTTGTTGTATTTATGTTCTGGGGGGGAATTTATTTTCAGTCTCTCAAAAATTTATTTCTGCCCTTATGATTTCTTTTCTCATCGGTGTTACACAAATACCCCAGAAAGAAAATGCATCGTCCCTGGACACGTTCCATGCCCAGTCCGCCAGAGGACAACTTTGGACAGATGGGAAATAATTTCACACAGGGACAGACAAGTCAGCAGAGCAACGGCTCAGCATTTTCACAAGTATGCCGTTTGTACGAGCAAAGCCGGCAACAACACCAAGAGATGATGCAGCATTTAATCAATATGGGAAATCACCAAGGGCAAAATCAACACAGGTCAAAATTATCTGAGCTCCAGAGGACCAATCCTACTGTATTCTCTCACACAGATAAACCTCTGGAGGCAGACGATTGGCTGCGTGATATGGAAAGGAAATTGAACATCGCTCAGTGTACGGACCAGGAAAAGGTGCTATATGCCCCACACTATTTTTCTGGTACAGCAGCATCATGGTGGGAAAATATATGCCACACTCACCCCAACTGAGCAAATATGACATGGGAGCAATTCAAGGAAATTTTTTGGGGAGCACACATCCCCAATAGTATTATGAAATTGAAGAAAAGGGAATTTGAGGATCTCAAGCAGCGAGGCACCACGGTAACTAAATACCTGGACTAGTTCACTCAGTTGTCCAGGTACGCAAATGATGAGTACATGACAGAAAATAAAAAGATGGAGAAGTTTCTTGATGGACTCGTTCCATGTCTCAAGTGCCAACTGGTGGTCCACACCTTTCTAGATTTCAAGACACTGGTAGACAAGGCGATTATACTGGAGAATGAGCACTGCAACATGAATGAAATTCGCAAATGCCGTATGACCCAGTCAGTACAGGTTCGCAGCAACAGGCCCCAGAATGAATTTCAGAGGCCTGTGGCACCACGACCAGCAATGCCAACACCGCGACCACAGCAGAGTCGCAGCACCTTTAACAACAGGACCAAGGACACAACGTTTCGTCCTGGCATTACCTGTTATGCCTGTGGAGAAGAAGGGCATTTTGCCAGGCAATGCCCAAAACAGGGGAACAACAATGTTCCGAAGCACAACAACAATGGCCGCAATGTTAATGCAGCCCCACGACACAGCAACGCCAACAACAACCAAAGGAAGGGACAGGTGAATCACGTGACCTTTGAGGAAGCACAAAACGCACCGGACATCGTGTTTGGTACGTTCCCTATCAACACAATTAATGCTACAGTTTTGTTTGATTCTGGAGCTTCCCATTCGTGCATTTCCAAAAGATTTGCTTCGGAGAATCAGTTTTCTTTTTCGCCTTTGCAAAATTCAATGGTTATTCAGTCCCCGGGATCGAAGCAAAGCACACAATGGTACTGCAAGGACGTGAATATTGAAATCAAAGGAATGAAGTTTCTAGCCAATCTCATTGTACTGGAAGCAGTCGATCTGGACGTTATTTTGGGAATGGACTGGTTGACCACAAATAAAGGTTTTATAGACTGCTACAACCGTACAGTGACTCTCACAAATTGTCAAGGGAAGACAATAAAATTTGGCACAAGGAAGATTTCTACTTCACATGGAAAATTAAATCAAGTGGATATGACAGAGTTGAGCAAGGTTCCTGTGGTGTGCGAATACCCTGATGTATTTCCAGAGGAGCTACCAGGCATGCCACCGGATCGTGAAATTGAATTTGTTATTGAGCTAGCGCCTGGAACGGCACCCATTTATAAGAAGCCTTATCGTATGGCACCGACAGAATTGGCTGAGCTAAAGAGACAAATTAAGGAATTAATGGAAAAAGGTTATGTTCGACCCAGCTCATCACCATGGGGATCGCCGGTTTTATTTGCCAAGAAAAAGGATGGTACTCTAAGATTATGTATTGATTACAGGGCACTCAATATGGCTACCATCAAAAATAAATATCCACTGCCAAGAATCAACGACCTGTTCGAGCAACTGGCAGAAACCAAGGTATTCTCAAAAATAGACCTGAGGTCAGGCTACCATCAATTAAGAATCCGATCGTCAAATATACCCAAGACTGCCTTTACCACCAGATACGGGTTATATGAGTTCACAGTGATGCCCTTCGGTTTGACCAACGCTCCTGCTTATTTTGTGCATCTCATGAACAAGGTCTTCAAGAAATATTTGGACAAGTTCGTGGTTGTGTTCATCGATGATATACTTATTTATTCCAAGATGCCAGAAGAACATGAGCAACATCTTCGGATAGTCCTGGAAGAATTACGGAAAAATCGACTATATGCCAAATTCAGCAAATGTAAATTTTGGTTACGAGAAGTTGGTTTTCTGGGGCACGTACTGACACAGGATGGGATATCAGTGGACCCAATCAAAGTGAAAGATGTCTTAGGATGGAAGCAACCCACCAACGTGACAGAGGTCAGAAGTTTTCTTGGTTTGGCTGGCTACTACCGACGGTTTATTGAAGGATTTTCCACCATAGCCAAAGCCATGACTCAGTTACTCAAGAAAGATAAGAAGTTTGAATGGACCGAAGCTTGCGTGAAAAGTTTTCAAGAATTAAAGAAAAGGTTGACCACGGCACCTGTTCTGATCGTGCCAGATGTGCTAAAGAATTTTGAAATATATTGTGACGCTTCCAGGAAGGGACTTGGATGTGTATTAATGCAGGAAGGAAAGGTCGTAGCATATGCCTCAAGACAGCTACGGTGACACGAAGAAAATTACCCTACCCATGATTTGGAGTTAGCAGCTGTGATACATGCACTCAAGGAATGGTGACATTACCTTCTTCGTAACCGATGTGAGATATACACGAATCACAAAAGTCTTAAGTATATCTTCACCCAGCCAAAATTAAACTTGAGACAGCGTCGATGGCTTGAGTTAATTAAGGATTATGATGTGGGAATTCATTACCACCCGGGTAAGGCAAATGTTGTGGCAGATGCTCTGAGCAGAAATCCATGCACTGACAATGACAGTGTGCAATTCTCACAGCATGAATTCAACCAGGAATTTGCCAAGCTTAATATGGTTCTAGTCACGGAGGGAACCATTGCCCGTCTAGAAATAAAATCAACACTGGAGGATAAGATCAAAGAAGCTCAGAAAGGACACCCCAGCATCGAAGGAATTAGAAGGAAGGTAAATTTAGGCAAGGCATCTGAATTTACCATTGATAGTCAGGGAATCCTATGGTACGAAAAAAGGTTATGCGTACCCAACAAGGAAGAGTTAAAGTAACAAATTTTGGCAGAAGCCTACACAACTCCGTACTCCATTCACCCAGGAGGAACCAATATGTACAAGGATCTACAGGAAAAAATTTGGTGGCACGGAATGAAAAGGGATATCGCTGTATATGTCGCACGGTGTGACTCCTGTCAGCGTATAAAGGCCAAACATCAGAGGCCAGCAGGATTATTGCAGCCACTCAGAGTGCCTGAATGGAAATGGGATGTGATAGGAATGGATTTTATTGTTGGGTTACCGAGGTCACGACACGGAAATGATGCTATCTGGGTTATCACAGATTTATTAACCAAGGTGGCACATTTCATTCCGGTAAAAACCACATACTCAACACAGAGGCTTGCTAGGTTATACCTGTCCCGAATTGTTTGCTTACACGGAGTACCCAAGACCATAGTCTCTGACAAGGGCACTCAGTTTGTCTCTAGGTTTTGGGATCACCTGCAGCAAGCCTTAGGGACTCAACTGGTTTTCAGCACAGCATATCACCCACAGACCGGTAGACAGACTGAGCGGGTAAATCAGATATTGGAAGACATGCTAAGAGCATGTGTGCTTACTTATGGAATCAGCTGGGAAGATAGTTTCCCATATGCGGAATTTTCATACAACAACAGTTATCAAGCCAGCTTAAAAATGTCACCCTTCGAAGCCCTATACGGACGAAGATGCCGTACCCCACTCAATTGGTCTGAGACCGGAGATAGCCGAATCTTCGGCCCGGAAGTTCTCAAAGAGGCAGAAACAAAAGTTGAACTTATTCAAGACAGACTGAGAGCAGCTCAGAGCCGTCAGAAGAGTTACTACGATCAGAAGCACCGTCAGATCAGTTTTGAACCCGATGAATACATGTATCTTAGAGTATCTCCAATGAGGGGACTATAGAGATTTAAAGTTAAAGGAAAACTGGCACCGAGGTTTATTGGACCATTCAGAATAATTGCAAGGAGAGGCAAGGTTGCCTATCAACTAGAGCTACCAGCAGAGTTGTCAGATGTTCATGATGTATTTCACATTTCACAGCTAAGGAGATGTGTTAGTAACCCAGAAAAGCAAGTCCAACATCAAGACCTGGATATCCAACCAGATCTTACATATAGGGAGCATCCTATAAAGATATTGGAGGAGTCTGAACGGAGATCCCGGCAGAATGTGATAAAATTTTACAAAGTTCAGTGGAGTAATCACACTGAGGAAGAAGCAACATGGGAAAGAGAAGATCATCTGAGGACTGAATACCCGTACCTATTTAAGGGACAGCTGAAATCTCAGGGACGAGATTTTTCTTAAGGGGGGTAGGTGTTGTAACACCCCAAAATTTTCTCTCTGGATTTTCAAATCTTTTTATTAAAAGAAAATACTTTGAATTATTTTGACCCAATTCTTTTTCTTTCCTTTCTTCTGTTTTGATATTCATTTTTATTTTTAATTGGGTTTCCAAAATTTTAAATGGTTCTGATTTGGATGATTTAGTTATTGGGCAATTATTTTGGAAGATCAAAAAAATATTTCTCTTTGGAAAAGTTTCTGGAATAATTAAAATTATTCCATGGAAATGGCCTTTTCATTTCTTTCAAGCCCTTCTAAATTATCCGAATAATTTTTCTGCCACTTCTAAATTATCCCTCAAGTCACTCACACCTTCTAGGACAGTATCCAACCCTTTTCCACCTTACAAAAATATTTCTACAATATTTATTAAATTCCAAAGTTGGAATTTATTTTATTCTTGGTTTCTTTGGTTTAAAAAGGAACCATATTTTCTACAAGTCTTCTGCACCCACCAAAATTACCCTAACAACTAGATAGTACCAATAACCCATTTCACCAAAAACATTGGGTTCCACAATTCAAAATTTTCAAATTTCATCCAGTTCAAATTTGGACCAGAAACAATTTCTCTGATACAAACCTATTTTTAATAGCTTCAAAAATTCTGAAACTTTGCCAAGCCCTCTTATATGCATCAACACCTCACCACAAAAATTCCCACAAATTCCTAAAATCTCTAGCACCCTCTGGCATTTTCTCATACATGTGGTGGGCACACTGTTCACTGTCGATCAGATTCAGTTAACTGAATTTCTTCAGAGGCAGTGGCGATCGATGCCGTGTACTCCACTCCATCACCTCTCCTTCTCCTCCACGCCTCCTCTCCTCATCAATGAGCCGCCGTGACCCCTCTGGTCAGTAACTCACCACCGACAACACAGTACTCGGCCGTTGCAACTACCTCCGAGCTCATCCGCGGCGACCGAGTGGATCGCCACGGCGCCCGCCATCTTCACTGCTGCTGCTGCTCCCCTCACCTACTTCTCCTCCATGTGGCACCTCCTCCGTATCCTCTCCACACAGACAACACCGCCCAGGGCCCCACTGGCAGTCGCGGGAGACGGATGCCACCGCCGCACCCGTACGGGCACCTCGCCGTGGATAAGGCACTCGAGCTCGACTCCATCCACGATAAGACTTCTGGAGAGCTCCATAACCCTCTCCCAATCATGCACCGTACCTCGCCACCGCCCTAACCTACCTCGCCGGCGGAATTAACTCCGGCGTCATCTGCACCCGCTCGGCCACCCTCGGATTGCCTATAAAAAGGGCCCCCGAGCTCCATTCGCTTCATCCACCATCCACTCTGCCACCCAATCGCCCGCCAAGCCACTCACCTGACCTCGGGGAGGTCTTCTTCCCACTACTAGGGAAAAGCTTATAGGTGGAGGCTTAATAGTAGCGCGGGGCACGGACGAGCGCTACTGCTATTTAACAGTAGCGCGTGCCCCAACAACGCGCTGCTGCTATAACGTTAGCAGTAGCGCCGGGGCCAAACAGGCGCTGCTGCTAACCGGGCCCGTGGTGTGCCCCGGGTGGAGCCTTTGTAGCAGCGTGGGGATACAACCCGCGCTACAACTAACTATGTAGTTGTAGCGCATTTGACAGAGGCCGCGCTACTGATAAGTTTAGTCCCACCTCGCTCCGCGAACAGGGTGTTTACCACCTTAAATATGTTAATTCTCCGACTATCACAAGCACTTGGTCTTCATTGTACTCTATGTGTAGGATCTGTGGCAATACGAATCTTCACCTGTTCCTACAGGTGAAGATTCATACTAACAATTTAGATTCTACACAAAAAGATCATTGATGACCGATGTATTTTATGATGTTTTTTTGACATGCTTCAAATTGGGTTGTGTTAATAAGAAAATTACATTGTTAAAAAGAAAATGAAACAAAAAAAGAAAAGAAAATTGGGCTGTGTTAAAAAGAAAATTACATTGTTAAAAAGAAAATGAAAATGAAACAGAAAAAGAAAAGAAAATTGGGCTACCACCCCATTTAGCAGCAGCGCGTGACCCACGACCCGCGCTACATGTATTGGGCTTAGCAGTAGCGCTAGCCCTCTACCCCGCGGTACTACTAAGCTCATCTTATCCCATGGCCGTCTGTTCCTCTCTCTCATCACTCTCACTCCTCACTCTCGCGCTCTCCTCTCTTCGCCGCCGTCGCCCGCCGCCGCCGACGCTCCCGCTCCTCCTCCACCGGGGTAGCTCCTCCCTCCTCCCTCCACCTCCCTCCCTCCCTCCTTCCCTCCTCCCTCCTCCTGCTCCAGCCGCCGCCCCACCTCCATCCGCCGCCCCTCCCCCATCCTCCTCCTCCCTCCTTCCTCCCCCTCCATCTGCCGCCCTCCTCCCTCCTTCCTCCCCCTCCATCTGCCGCCCTCCTCCCTCCAACCGCCGCCCTCCTCGCCCCCCTCCAGCCGCTGCCCCTCCTCCCTCCTCCTCCTCCATTCTGCAATTTACTTTCTAGTTTACTGAATTAGTTAAAAGTTTAGTTGGTAGAAACATGTATTGGACACTTAGTTGGTAGAGATTATAACTAGTAATAGAATAGAAAATAAATTATAGTAATAGAAATTTTTAGTAAAAAAAATTAGTAATAGATATTTTTAGGTGTACAAAACTTTCAATATAGAAATGTATTGGAAAGCTATATGAGAAATTTTTAGGTGTAGAAAATTTTCAATATAGAAATGTATTGGAATGCTATATGAGAAATTTTTTGTAAGTGTTGAATAGAGTAGAACTAGGGTATTTAGGTATGTCAATCTCACATTGCCAAATTTAGAGAGAGAGACCTACTTTGTATGCTCACGTGTGAATGCTCATGTGGCGCAGGGTAGATCACCGACGACACCCGCGCCCGGTCGACAACCATCGTCTATAGTGAGTAAACATGATGTTTTTATAGATGTAGTAGGTGAGTAGCCATGACAATGTGAAGCTAGTTTTTTTAAATGATAATTGATCCGGATAGAATTTCAAGTTTAAACATCTCTGTATGTGTATGAACATCTTTGTATCGCATGGAAAATCCGAGTGGCCTATGTTTTGCCGAAATGTTGATTCATTACCGTCCCGGTAAATTTCAGGCGCTCGATATGTCCTATTTTAGCAAAGGTCATGCCGGATTTTTCCTTGAATTTTAGCATGACTTGTGCTAGTATGTAGGAAATATAGAGTGCCTTGGATTTGCTGGAAAGAGAATTAAACGAAATTTCGGGTTGACTTTAACTCTGTCGGGGCTCAATACATGACAGTCAGAAAATTAGTGAGGGAGAGTGTCCACCATATATGAGAGAACAAGAATGCCGACTGTTGTCGTGTGGGTCGCTTCTCCTTCTTCTCCTTGTGCTAGACCTTTGTTATGCACTACGGGGAGGAGGAGTAGCGACCATCACCGTCAGTCGAATATCTACGAACACCACGTCAGAGGAGAGTTTTCAAGGAAAGACTCGACAGACCGAAAGTCAACCCGTGATGAGTAATAATGATCTGTGTGTTGAGTTCCTGTTTTTTGCCGTCGATTTTTAATCTTTGACTTATGAACACAGGAAATGTCTGATGACGATATGATTCCTGAGTGCGACTACTGTGAATACGACCGGGGTTTGTGCGACAGGATGCCTTATCTGCAAAACGGTAGGTACTTCACCATCGTGCTGAAGGAGACTTTCGACGTTTTTACGGTACGTAAGGACGACAAGTATTTTTCCGTAATTATGCATGACTTGTGAATTTTGGCTTCAACGTGTAATTTTCCATTTTTTTAATTGAAATAGTTCATCCCATGTCATGCAAGACCGTATGTCTAGGAAAAGCTCGGTTTTGAAGATAGGGAGAGAACAGAGACGAAGAGTGCTCACCTTAGGACGAAACATGGTTTCACTTTTTTGGTTAAGCTATTTAATGCACCAAATAGATCACATTTCGGTTGCTCAACTTGGAGAGGATTTTGCAAGCCCTATGAATTTAAGGAGGATATGCAAATCACCTTCGATCTTCGGCCCGAAGATGAAATTGACGATAATATCGACATTTGGGTGGATGTCGAGACACTTCCAGTTCTACCTCTTTGTGAGTTTGTCAAATAAATTTGTTAAGTAATTTATATTGTTTATTTAGATATCATTGACAGCTTATTTCCATTGACAGCTTATTTCCATTCTTCAGAAAATGTACGGAAGATAGTAGACAGAACCTACTACACTGATGGCTCTGAACTAAGTTACTAGGAGAAAGATCATCTTATCTCATTTATTATTGATGTTGAGAATTTCAATATCAATTATGAAGCTCCTCCACATTATGGTCAATACGTGCCACTAGTGCACGTGTTGAACTACGGTAACATCCATGGAGATGGCATGGTAAGATTTTTTACTATTACGACATCAGTGCATCTTTTGCATACATTCTTCTAAAGCTAAACTACATTGCTAACTAAGTTATTATTATGTTCTTCAACAGAAAATCTCGAAGGATTGTGTGCCTCATCTGATGTTTACGAAAGGTCGCATTGATGTTATTAGATTACGGCCAAGTCCGCCTTGGGTTCATCGCTGTTCATACAAGATTTCTCAAACCGATGAAGACATCACAATCAAAGAATGGAATAAAGTTATGAATAAGGAAAGGGAGCTACTTGGAAGCAACATTGTGCGAAGCGCACGAATTGGAGACATGATAATCTCCATTCTTCATAATGGAGAGTGAGGGGCTATGTTGTTTTATGCTATTTTACCTTAGAGAACGTAGCAGGTCCTAGCTAATACTCATGAACATGTGCTAAGAACAATTAACTAGGGTTGGTTATGACTATGATGATGAGTAGTATGACTTGTTATTATGATAACGAGTAGAAGTTGTTTGATGACTATATATGATGATGATGATGAGTATGACTTGTTATTATGATAACAATGATGAGTTATTATTATGATGATGATGCTGAGTTGTTATATGAGCATGATGAGTTATTATATATATCAGTGAGTGAAATAAACATGGATTAGATTCAAGTGGAGGCAACATGGTGCAGATCGAAAGTACTACTAATCCAAACTAAAGTGATCAAGTTTGGATTAGTAGTACTTTCGATCTGCACCATGTTGCCTCCACTTGAATCTAATCCATGTCTCTTTCACCCACTGATATAATAACTCATCATGATCATAAAATCATATGATGAAACTACTGTATAAAACCTGTACAAATACAGGGCCAATATGCTGCAGAAAATAAATACAGGAAAAATTAGCAGTAGCGCGGGCATGCATGTAGCAGCAGCGAGCTATTATCAGCAGCGCGCTCTGGAAAGAGGCGCTGCTGCTATTAGCAGCAGCGCGGTTTAATGAGCACGCTACTGCTATGTATAGTTAGCAGTAGCGCGGGTAAACCCACACTACTGCTAAAGTTTAGCTGTAGCGCCTTAGCAGTAGCGCCGGTGCCCGCACTACTGATAAGGTAAAACCCCAAGCTACTGCTAGCCTTTTCCCTAGTAGTGTCCCCGTCTCCGATCACCGACCCACCGCCACCATCCCTGATCGGCCCGACGCCAATACTCCACCTCCACCGCTGAAACCTTGCCAGTAGTCTCATATCACACCCACACTTCGATCCCGCGCATCAATTCGGTGCTTCCCCGTCTCTCCGGCGCGATCCGACCACACCCGAATCGCCGCCCGCCGCCGTCGACCTCGCCGTCGTTCTACTGCTCGCCGGTGACCATCACCGCCACCCACCGACGCGGAACTCCACCCTGATCACGTCCCGATCATCGCCACCTCCCAAAACTCCGGCGATCGTCGCCGGTGATCGCCGTTTCCTCTCTGTACACGTGCGCGAGCGCGTTTGAATTTGAACCTGACGGGTGGGGCCCACCCGTCAGTGTTTTCTTTTTTTCGGTGTTTAAATCAAAAGCGTATTCTCTATTTTACGCTTTCCACGCTGGAAAGCGTACTCCTGCCCGAATCGTTTTCTTTTTAAACGCATAGGGACTTGATTTTTGCAGAAAAACCCCTGGATTTGAATGTTGAATAACTTTTTAACCACAACTCTGATTGAGTTGGTTCTTTTTTTGAAATTCTTATTTTTCTGTCTAGTTTTTTTAGTATTTATTTAAAAATATTTTGAGACAAGTTTTGGTACTGTTGCCAAATTTTTAATTGGAATTTGAATTTGAATTTTTCTAAAAACGAAGAGGGAAACTTTGCCGGGAATTTTGAGGGTTCTTCTTCTGACTACTTTGGACAAGGCAAGCATTTTGAACCTGGGATATGGTGGATTACATCGCATGGTTGCATTGGTTTGAGTTTGCATCATATGTGTGGAAATAATGCATGCATGCATGGTCATAACACTTTTTGCACTTGCCTGCACTTCACTCAAGTAACACTCCACCGCGAATAAAAGATTGTGGGAAACCAGGAGTGCAGCTCCTGCTTTGGACGTGCCGGTGGGCGTGGGTCACATTTTGACACGGTGGTGTCACGGTGACATATGTGGAGTATACCGGTCATAATAACAACACCTCCTGAGTCGACATAGATCGAGTCTTGTTCCGTTACACCTAGCTAAACACCGTGCTGCCACGGGTCTTCCCATGAGGGAAGTCCGGTTTAGTAAGTTGCTAACCCCTGTCCGTGTACACACCACATAGAGGGCCATGATGAGGGTTTCCACGGCCATGGACTAATGCCCGTCATCAGGTCAGGGGGCTTGGGTGTATCTGGCTGGGCCGAGAGGGGGGCACCCCTTGTAATCCGCGCGTATAAATAGTGATCCCATGCTATTCGAGATTGTAGTCTCCCCGACTTAGAGTTTTTCTTGAACGGTGCTTTGGGTGATTCCTGGCATCCAGAAAGTTAATCTGGTGTGTGTTGGTCAGGTGTGTTGTCAACCCAAACACCGTGGTGGGAATTTGTCAGTGCCACGGTGTTGACTAAAGAAATCACATGCACGTGGGTAAAGAGTACAACCTCTGCAGAGTTATAACTATTCGAATAGCCGTGTCCGCGGTCAAGGACCTTAGCTGGGCAGGGTCAAGTGTCAGTCCCGGTGTCGGTCTTCGGAGGAAATAAATAATTTGAGCATCATGATTATTTTACAGGATATTATTATTTCATCACTAACGCTGTCATGGATATTTTTGTTATCATGATTATTATGGTTATGAATATTATTATTACTATGCATATTATTATGATCTTGGAGTCTACCACATGTATCATCCGCTGTGCTTCCGCTACACCAATAAAATAGTCAAGCCTCACACTGACGCTTGACTTTATTTTATTGTATCAGTGTTGTTCTACCACCACACCACTGTGTTATTCCACCACCGTAGTATATTGGCAAGCTTGTAATAATTGTTGAGCACTCTGACTCAACCCTGTGTAATATTATATTTGTACTGGTTATCTATATCAAGAAAGTCTACGAGTTGTTCTTGGGGCTGGTATGACAGGAGCCACGCCAAGCCACCGGAGGATGCCCAGCAGGAGCGTCATCGTCGTCTTCGTCGGCTATGTCAACGAACAGAACCGGATCGTCTCTGCACCGTCCCCATCGCCCGGCTCCATCAACCACGGCCGCCGTCGCTATTAGCGTCGATCCCCTCGACTCCGACCGTCCCGTCTCCCCTCAGTCCACTACTGCCCTCGTTGTGAGCCTACGGTCCTCCCCGACCTCCTTGCTCTCTTCCCCGTGCCCCGTAGACGTCGAACCATCGAGCGCCGCCCATCGCCGCGTCCGTCGTTTCCGGCCGCCCCCGCTTGCGTTGCTAACCTAGATCGATGCGGCGCTTCGCGCTCGCTTGTTTGACACTCGCGGCCGACCTTTTGGTCGCCGGAGCGCGTCTCCGGTGGACCGCCGCCGTGCCTGTAGTCACTGGCTGTAACACCCCGATTTTTGGCCCTTTCTTTTTCTTTTGGATTTCTTTGAATTTTTATTTGGAGTTCTTTTTCCGTGGCTATGTGGTCTTGAAACCTGGGAAGATCTTCTCTCCCGCCACTCCCAAGTGGCTTGTCATTCTCAAATCTATCCCAAGACCATGTCATTTCCATCTTAGCCCAACCCTAATATTTATTTCTTGGGAATATTCCTTTTTCTATTAAAGGAATAACCCTGTTTGCCCTAGGTTGTGAAGCAACCTATATTTTTGTCTTACCCAAAATTCCCACAAAATTCTCATAAATTGTTTGGATCATATCTTCCACTAATATGTCAAAACCCATCCTTGCCTAGTTCAAAAATAATTCAGGAATATTCATTTCCTATTCTGTCCAGTATGGCACTTTGTGAAGGAAGTGCTACTTATCTTTTCTTGATTGCCTTCAAAATTTTTGGGCACTCTATCATATTCAAATAATTGCCTCATGCCAAAATTCAACTCCATTTGCCTAGTAAATCTTCCTCAGCAAATTTCAAAATTTTCTGACCAGAGAGAAGCTTTGTGAAGGAAGTACTAGCTAGGCTAATCCAAATGAGTTGAAATTTTCGTAGATCATTCAGATGATCAAATCATTACTCTCCACCAAATTTCCTCTCCATCCAACAAACTATGTGAGCACACCGTCCAATCTTTGTTTCTGGCCACAATTTCAGTTTGTTAAGAAACTATATTTTATATTGCTTCATAAAATCTCAAATTAATCCAGGACATAAATATCCCTATATCCATTGGGCATGCCAAAATTCACATCATTTGGCCAATCCATTTGCTCCACAAAATTCCCCCAAGTTTCTGTCCAGTGGGAAGCATTGTGAAGGAAGTACCATTTTTATGCATCCAAATGTTATGAAATTTTTATGGTGCCTTCATATGCCCAAATCATCACCCTATACCAATTTTCAGCCCAATCCAATCCTCCATGTGAGTGCTACTTCATGATCTAGTTTCTGGACCAGTTTTTGCAGTTGTGAAGCAACTATGTCAAATCCTGGTCCAAATCATTTCATATTTCACAGGATGGTAGTCCTTCCTACCCCAAACCCCTGTGACATCCTGGTTAGCTCTTATCTCATTCCATTGGATCACAACTTGATGATCAAGTTTGCTACAACAAACTTCTGTTGATGCTACCCATTAGCACAAAGTGGCTTTCTTTATTCCATCACATCAGAGAGGTCCTACTTTGGAAGGACTACGCTGTGGACACCTTTTGCCAGTCCCGCGTGCCCTCAGAGTGCCATACCACATGGTGACCGCATGCCTGGCATGCCTTGGCCGCGCGCTCTGCGTCGTTTTGCTTCGGGCACCTCTCTCCCTGCCGCTTCCGCGCGTCCCAGCATGTCCCAAAGCACCGCCATAGCCACGCGTTCGCTCCCCAGCCCTGGCCCCCTCCTCCTTCACCCTCCTCATGCCACGATAGCCACAGCCGCATGCACACAGTGCTCGAGTGCCTGACCAGACTTCGCCTCTACCACGTCTGCCCTCCTCTGGCGCTCCACTAGCCCCCTCTTGTCGCCATCAACCTCTTCGCGCGTGTGCACGCGTATGCGGTTGCGCCAGGGCATCAACTCCGTGCTCCTGTCGGCATCCGGAGAGGGCATCACCGCCAAGGCTATATAAGCCGTTCCCGAGCCTCTCTGAGCTATCCATCCTCTTCTCCACCCTCCCAGTTGCCTCCCCGACCACTCAGTTGAGCTCGAGCCGCCCTCCTTGCCTCAGTCGACCACCATGGCCGCCGCCCTCCCGCGCTCAAATTCGTGCAATGTCCAGCTCCTCCCCTCCTCCTTTCTTCACCAATGGAGCTTCTCAGCCTCGGCGAAGCCCTCCCGCACCTTTCCTTCATTTTCCCGGCACCGGAGCGCCATGCCCAACTCCGGCCGAAGCCGCCGTCCGCCGCGCTTGAAACTCCGGCCGTTTTTGAACTCCCCGGCGACCGTACCACCCTAGGACGGGTCCGTCTCGTGGCCCTGAGCAGACCGGTGGTCGGAGCGCCGCGTTTGGTGGCCCACAGCGCCGGCGGCCGTCACCGGAGCCCGCCCCTGTCTCGGCCACGGGCGAGCGAGAGGAAGGCGACGACGACCTTGCCAGCTGGCCAAGCGGGCCCCGCCCATAAGTGACCCAACAGCCCAGGCCCGCCACTTAAGTGGACGCGTATTCGGTGGAATACGTTTTCGCCTAAGGAAAACGTAATCTAGATTCTTCGGGCAAAAGTGCGTTTTCACTTCTCTGAAAGCGTATTCCCGTGAAGTGCGCTTTCTGTTTAACCCCTTTGGCCGAAACCTTTAATTTGCGGACGTTCGTCCGTTAGCAGCAGAAACGAATGCTTTTTATTTGTTTTTCGGCCTAACGAACGAATGGCCGTATTTCAACCGTGACTCCCATTCAGGTGATTCCAAAGCCCACGTTCTCTGTTCATCGAGCCCGTTCTGTTGGCATCATTTTCACCATGTTGTAACATTCTGAAAATGACCATTTTGCCCTTTCCCTCATTCAGCCCCCTCCGAGAGGGAAATGCTTCCGGCAAATTTTTCCACGAGTGTCTCGCACTTCTCCCCGGTGACTCCTTCATCCCCAGGCAAGCCACAACAGCCACTTGCATGATGGCATTGCAATAGCCATGGTTTTCACTTGAATATTTATGTAATTGATTGCTCATTTAATGATTTTGTTAATGCTTCGAATATGCTTGTGAATCCATGTCCATGCTTATGCTATGTTCATTTTCATCTAGTAAGTGATATGATTAATTGCTAGTGTTATTATGTTCATTCTTGTAATCACTTCCGATGCTAGTGATAATGATATGCTCACATGAGTAGTTACGGTGTGATATGAAAGTACTTGTGATATTCATGATCATCGTGATGCTATGCTCATTTGCATCCTATAGAATAAAAGATTAATCGAACTTGAAGAAATCTGTTGGCTGAGTCATGGTGCCACCAAATCGAGCTGACCAGTGCAGCCACACTTGCCTTATTATCAGGTAGGCGACCATAAGCCTTGTGTGCCCGAGTTGCATGGTATACCGAGGTCCCCGTTTGGGACGATGTTTTGTTTGGCCACGACAGTGGCAGCCACAAAGGTGGCGGATGTCACGAGTTGACATCGAGGCCACCCATGACATAGCCCAAAGGGGAGTTTGTCGGAGTGGCCGGGAGAGTGTCATGCAATAGAGTGGTTTTGTCAGAATGTCGTTGGTCCACCCGAATGGGAGCACGAGGCCATGAGTTCCGTGGTGTGGGTAAAGTGTACTAACCTCTGGAGAGTGTATAATCTATCGATAGCCGCGCCCTCGGTTATGGGCCCAGTTTGTAGTAGGTCACACTATGGATCAACAGAGATATTAACCTGAATAATAAACAACCCCGGTTCCATGAGAAAAGAAGTTGGTTGATCTTTATGTGGTCATGCAATGATCACAGGTAGAGATCAAGCTCTGTGTGGTCAGGTAATGATCACGATGGTATAGTTGGTACTAAGCTTGGTTGATCCTGAGGTGATCGTGTGATGTTCACGACGGTAAGCTTGATGCATATGGTGGTTACGAGATAACCTCCGAGAAGAGTAAGTTGGTCCATGAGACCTTAAACGTCGACCCCCTTGCATGCTAGTGCTAGTATCATCATGTTCATATCATGAATTATATGTACCTGCCATGCTCATGTTGTTCTAGTAGTACCATGGTCATCATTGATAATTAACCTGTAATTGCCATGATGTTGTTTGTCTTGATTGCTTTGGTCGCTGTGAGCTTTGATGACCCACAAGTATAGGGGATCAATCGTAGTCCTTTCAATAAGTAAGAGTGTCGAACCCAACAAGGAGCAGAAGGAAATGACAAGCGGTTTTCAGCAAGGTGTTTTCTGCAAGCACTGAAATTATCGGTAACGAGTAGTTTGATAGCAAGATAATTTCAGTGCTTCCCGAAAACACCGTGCTGAAAACCGCTTGTCATTTCCTTCTGCTCCTCGTTGGGTTCGACACTCTTACTTATTGAAACGACTACGATTGATCCCCTATACTTGTGGGTCATCAAAGCTCACAGCGACCAAAGCAATCAAGACAAACAACAGCATGGCATTTACAGGTTAATTATCAATGATGACCATGGTACTACTAGAACAACATGAGCATGGCAGGTACATATAATTCATGATATGAACATGATGATACTAGCACTAGCATGCAAGGGGGTCGACGTTTAAGGTCTCATGGACCAACTTACTCTTCTCGGAGGTTATCTCGTAACCACCATATGCATCAAGCTTACCGTCATTAACATCACACGATCACCTCAGGATCAACCAAGCTTGGTACCAACTATACCATCGTGATCATTACTTGACTACACGGAGCTTGATCTCTACCTGTGATCATCGCATGAGCACATAAAGATCAACCAACTTCTTTTCTCATGGAACCAGGGTTGTTTATTATGCAGGTTAATATCTCTGTTGACCCATAGTGTGACCTACTACGAACTGGGCCCATAACTGAGGGTGCGGCTATCGATAGATTATACACTCTGCAGAGGTTAGTACACTGTACCCACACCACGGAACTCATGGCCTCGTGCTCCCATTCGGGTGGACCAACGACATTCCGACAAAACCACTCTATTGCATGACACTCTCCCGGCCACTCCGACAAACTCCCCTTTGGGCTATGTCCTGGGTGGTCCCGATGTCAACTCGTGACATCCGCCACCTTTGTGGCTGCCACCGTCGTGGCAAAACAAAACATCGTCCCAAACGGGGACCTCAGTATACCATACAACTCGGGCACACAAGGCTTATGGCCGCCTACCTAATCAGGGTAGCGCGCGCACATAACCTTCCCTAGTTGGAGACACTGGCGAGAGGCATGACAATAGACCAAATTAGGGCCTCACTGGCCATGAGTTCCGTGGTGTGGGTAAGTGTGGCTGCACTGGTCAGCTCGATTATATGTACCTGCCATGCTCATGTTGTTCTAGTAGTACCATGGTCATCATTGATAATTAACCTGTAAATGCCATGCTGTTGTTTGTCTTGATTGGTTTGGTCGCTGTGAGCTTTGATGACCCACAAGTATCGGGGATCAATCGTAGTCCTTTCAATAAGTAAGAGTGTTGAACCTAACGAGGAGCAGAAGGAAATGACAAGCGGTTTTCAGCAAGGTGTTTTCTGCCAGCACTGAAATTATCGGTAACGAGTAGTTTGATAGCAAGATAATTTGTAACAAGTGACAAGTAACAATAGTAACAAAGAGTGCAGCAAGATGGCCCAATCCTTTTTGTAGCAAAGGACAAGCCGGAACAATCTCTTATAGTAAGTAAAGCGCTCTCGAGGACACATGGGAATTTCATCTAGTCACTTTCATCAGGTTTGTTTGATTCGCGTTCGCTACTTTGATAATTTGATATGTGGGTGGACCGGTGCTTGGGTGCTGTTATTACTTGAACAAGCCTCTCACTTATGATTACCCCCTCTCGCAAGCATCTGTAACTACGAAAGAAGAATTAAGATAACTATAACCATAGCATTAAACATATGGATCCAAATCAGCCCCTTACGGAATAGCGCATAAACTAGGGTTTAAGCTTCTGTCACTCTAGCAACCCATCATCTAATTACTACTCCACAATGCATTCCTTTAGGCCCAAAGATGGTGAAGTGTCATGTAGTCGACGTTCACATGACACCACTAAGAGAATTAACAACATACATATCATCAAAATATCGAATAAATACCAAATTCACATGATTACTTATGACAAGACTTCTCCCATGTCCTCAAGAACAAAAGTAACTACTCACAAACCATATTCATGTCCAAGATCAGAGGGGTATTGAATAGCATAATAGATCTGAACATATAATCTTCCACCAAATAAACCAACTAGCATCAACTACAAGATGTAATCAACACTACTAGCAACCCACAGGTACCAATCCGAGGTTTTGAGACAAAGATTGAATACAATAGATGAACTAGGGTTTGAGATGAGATTGTGCTGGTGAAGATGTTGATGAAGATTAGTCCTCCCATGATGAGAGGATCGCTGGTGATGTCGATGGCGACGATTTCCCCCTCCCGGAGGGAAGTATCCCGGGCAGAATCTCTCCGCCGGAGAGCAAAAGTGCTCCTGCCCAAGTTCCGCCTCGAGACGGCGGCGCACCGTCCCGAAAGTCTTCTCAATATTTTTTCTAGGGAAAAATGACTTATATACCAGAAAATGGGGTCCAGAGGCTGGCCAGGGGCCCCACGAGGTACCAGGGCACGCCTGGGGGGTGGCCCGCCCTGGTGCCGCATGGGCACCTGGGTGGCCCCCTCTGGTACTTCTTGATTCCAGTATTTTTTATTTATTCCAAAATAAATCTCCACAACATTTCAGCTTATTTGGAGATGTGCAGAATAGGTATCTCTGACATAGCTTTTTCAGGTCCAGAATTCCAGCTACCGGCAATCTCCCTCCTTGTGTGAATCTTGCATATTAAGAGAGAAAAGGCATTAGAATTGCTCCACAAAGTGTTATATTGATTAAAAACATTATAAATAACAGTAGCAAAACATGATGCAAAATGGACGTATCAACTCCTCCAAGCTTAGACCTCGCTTGTCCTCAAGCGAAAACCGATATCGATAATCATGTCCACATGTTTAGAGAGAGAGGTATCGATAAAAACAAAATACGGACATAGTAGCATCATGATCATTATTATAACAGCAATATTTATTATCATAAAACTTCTCATGAGAAAGTAACAATTCATCACAAAAATGAAGTATAATGCATAAACTTTCTTGAAAACTAACAAACTATGTTCTCAGTCAACAATGCAATTGCAATTCATCATATTTTCAGGAAGGGTCTCATGTAGGAGATATTTAGCAAGTCCACATACTCAACCATCATATAGTATTCTATGATTGCTAACACTCACAACATATATATGGAGCAAAAAGTTTCTGCCAGACACATAGAAAGATAGGGGCTTGTGAGTTTGCCTCCCAACTTATTCACCTCAAGGGTGATGTCAACAATAATAACTCATGATCACTCATATCCAACTGGATATATATGCCTAGATCTTTCCCCACCACATGATGCTTGCAAAAGAGAAAAATAAAAAAAAGGAAATAGAGGAGAACACTATTGACTCTTGCATAAAAAGTAAATACATAAAAGTAAAGGATAGGCCCTTCGCAGAGGGAAGCAGAGGTTGTCATGCGCTTTTTGTTGTTGGATGCAAGAGCTCTTAATGCAAAGGAACGTCACTTTATATTGCCCCTTGTGATAGCAACCTTTATTATGCAGTCTGTCGCTTTTATTTCTTTACCATCACAAGTTCGTACCAAGCTTATTTCCCTTACAATAAAAGTTCAGACATATTTAGAGCCAATTTTTATTGCTTTTTGCACCGATGACAACTTACTTGAATTATCTTATTCAATCCATAGGTAGATATAGGGGACTCTCATGACATGAAACTGGGTTTAAGGGTTTTGGATGCACAAGTAGTATCTCTACTTGGTGCGGATTTTTGGCTAGCAAAGATATTGGGCAAGCACCACATGTTGGAGGATCTATAACAATATAACTTCTATGTGAATATGGACAAACATAATTCATTACGTTGTCTTCCTTGTCCAACGTCAACAATTTGACATAAAATA
This sequence comes from Elymus sibiricus, assembly GCA_039707655.1. Taxonomy (NCBI): domain Eukaryota; kingdom Viridiplantae; phylum Streptophyta; class Magnoliopsida; order Poales; family Poaceae; genus Elymus; species Elymus sibiricus. Next base: position 53,247,707 of record CM077676.1, on the reverse strand, counting down.
CTCAATGGGGGCTCACAATCATAAAAGATGTCCAAGATAGTATATTTGCATGTGAATCTTCTCTTCCCTTATTAACTTTTTCATGAATTGCATCATTGACTAATGCTGTGTTTGTTAACTTCCAATAAATTTTACCACTTATACTTTTTTTATGTAATGTCATTACTTTCCATAAGATTAGCATATGATCTTTTTCATTATTTTCATTGCTAGAATTGAAACATGAAAGTAAAGAAGCAAAAACTCAAACTACTCTTTATTATATAACTCTCAACTCGATTACATAGATAGATAGATCATGAAGCTAACACTCGAAAAATAGATCATACTAAACTTTTATTCAACTAGATCACGCAATAACTAAGGATCGAACTAAAAATAGGTAATGATAATAAAAGTGATGGTGATACGATACCGGGGCACCTCCCCCAAGCTTGGCACGAGCCAAGGGGAGTGCCCATACCCATGTGCTCAAGTTTCCTTCTTCGGTGATGGTGGTGATGATGTAGTGGTGGGCTTGTCCTTCAGCTTCCGCTTGAGAACATAGTTTTCTTCCTTCAACTTGCTAATTTCTTGTTCAAGCTCCACTATCTTCTCACACAAGACGTTCTTGTTTTCCTATAGAAGACAAAAAGGAATAAATTTGATCTTAGATTTGTTTACCGTGCTTGGTAGGCTCGACTTCTTGAACTCCACATGCATATCCCCGGGTTGAGGTATAGGAACATCGTCTTCTTTCGAGCTCGCATGTTCCGTTCCCTTCATGTTGTCATCTTGCTCCTCCTCCGCGGACCATCCATAGTGATCCATATCCCCATAGATCCTTGGATTGGTGACATAATGTGATACGAAACTCTCCCCTTCTGAGTCTTGGGACGACATATTTTTGGATCTGTCAGAAAAATAGCACGAAACAAGAACAGAGGATATTTCTGTGATACGGTGGTCAAAATGTCTGTAAGTAAATATAAGGATTTTTTATCTTGCAAAACAAGTAATCCAGAAGAAAACAGAGTCGGGAAGGCTCACGTGGGGCCCACGAGCCACCAGGGCGCGCCTAGGGGGGTGGTGCGCCCTGGTGCCTCATGGGCACTAGGTGGGTCCCCTCGACTGTTTCTTATTTTTGTATTTTTTATAATATTCCAAAACTGACATAAAGTATTTTTATGGAATTTTTGGAGTCGGTTTATTTACCGTATCACATACCTCTTCCTTTTCAGGGTTCTGGAGTGTTCCGGAAGGTCTCTCTTATGTATTGCTCTGGTGTAATTGCTTCAATAGTATTAGTTTCAACATTAATGGGGGTACCTGAAATATAGTGCTTAATTCTTTGCCCATTCACCACTCTCGGATTATTGCCTTCGGAGTTGTTTATTTTGATGGCTCCGGAGCGATAAACTTCTTCGATGATATACAGTCCTTCCCATTTAGAGAGAAGTTTTCCTGCAAAGAATCTCAAACAAGAATTGTACAATATAACTTGCTCACCTACTTTAAATTCCCATTTTTTAATTATTCTATCATGCCATCTTTTAACTTTTTCTTTAAACAATTTGGCATTTTCATAAGCTTGGGTTCTCCATTCATCTAATGAACTAATGTCAAATAACCTCTTTTCACCGGCAAGTTTAAAATCATAATTTAGTTCTATAATTGCCCAATATGCTTTATGTTCTAACTCAAGAGGTAAATGACATGCTTTTCCATAAACCATTTTATACGGAGACATACCCATAGGATTTTTATAAGCAGTTCTATATGCCCATAATGCATCGTCAAGTTTCTTAGACCAATTCTTCCTAGATATATTGACGGTTTTTTGCAAAATTAATTTTATTTCTCTATTTCTCAATTCAACTTGACCACTAGTTTGAGGGTGATAGGGAGATGCAATTCTATGGTTGACATCATATTTAGCAAGCAATTTACGGAATGCACCATGAACAAAATGTGAACCACCATCAGTCATTAAATATCTAGGGACTCCGAACCTTGAGAAAATAACTTCTTTAAGCATTTTAATAGAAGTGTTATGATCAGCACTACTAGTTGGAATAGCTTCTACCCACTTAGTAACATAATCAACAGCAACTAAAATATGTGTATACTCATTGGCTTTAGGAAAAGGTCCCATATAATCAAATCCCGAAACATCAAACGGTTCAACAACAAGTGAATAATTCATAGGCATTTCTTGACGTCTACCAACGTTACCAATTCTTTGACATTCATCACAAGATAGGACAAACTTACGAGCATCCTTGAAAAGAGAAGTCCAATAAAAACCAGATTGTAATACCTTGTGTGCAGTTCTGTCTCCCGCATGGTGTCCTCTGTAAGCTTCGGAATGACACTTCCGTAGGATTTGTTCCTGTTCATGCTCAGGTATACAACGTCTAATAATACCATCTAGTCCTTCTTTATAAAGATGTGGGTCATCCCAGAAGTAATGTGTTAAATCAAAGAAGAACTTTTTCTTTTGTTGGTATGTGAAACTAGGTGGTATGTATTTAGCAACAATGTAATTAGCATAGTCTGCATACCATGGAGTGCTACAAGAAGCATTTATGACAGCTAATTGTTCATCAGGAAAATCATCATTAATAGGTAGTGGGTCATCAAGAATATTTTCCATTCTAGACAAATTATCTGCTACTGGATTCTCAGCTCCCTTTCTATCAGTAATATGCAAGTCAAATTCTTGTAGCAATAGAACCCACCTAATGAGTCTAGGTTTAGCATCTTTCTTTTCCATAAGATATTTAATAGCCGCATGATCAGTGTGAACAGTTACTTTAGAATCAACTATATAAGATCTGAATTTATCACATGCAAACACAACTGCTAGAAATTCTTTCTTAGTAGTAGCATAATTTCTTTGGGCACTGTCTAGAGTTTTACTAGCATAATGGATAACATTTAATTTTTTATCAACTCTTTGTCCTAGAACAACACCAACAGCATAATCACTAGCATCACACATAATTTCAAAAGGCAAGTTCCAATCAGGTGGTTGGTGAAGTGGTTAAGGCTTTCTTAAGTGTTTCAAAGGCTTCTAGACAATCATCATCAAAAACAAATGGAACATCTTTTTGAAAAAGATTGGTAAGAGGCCTAGAAATTTTAGAGAAGTCTTTAATAAATCTCCTATAGAAACCAGCATGACCAAGGAAACTTCTTATACCTTTAATATCTTTAGGACATGGCATTTTCTCAATAGCATCAACCTTAGCTTTATCAACTTCAATACCTCTTTTAGAAATTTTATGCCCCAAGACAATGCCTTCATTCACCATAAAGTGGCACTTCTCCCAATTGAAGACAAGATTAGTTTCTTCACATCTCTGCAAAACTCGATCAAGGTTGCTTAAGCAGTCATCAAAAGAAGTTCCATAAACGGAAAAATCATCCATGAACACCTCAACAATCTTTTCACAAAAGTAAGAGAATATAGCAGTCATATATCTTTGAAAGGTAGCAGGTGCATTGCATAAACCAAAAGGCATACGTCTATAAGCATAAGTTCCAAAAGGACAAGTAAAGGTGATTTTCTCTTGATCGGGTTGTGATACGGGTATTTGAGAAAAACCAGAATAACCATCTAGGAAACAAAAGTGTGTATGCTTAGACTATCTTTCTAACATTTGATCAATAAAAGGTAAGTGGTAATGATCTTTTCTAGTAGCTTTGTTTAATTTTCTAAAATCAATTACCATCCAATAACCAGTTACAATTCTTTGTGGAATGAGTTCATTTTTATCGTTAGTAACAACGGTAATACCTCCTTTCTTAGGGACACAATGAACGGGACTTACCCATCTACTATCAGCTATGGGATAGATTATACCTGCTTCCAGAAGCTTTAATATTTCAGTTCTTACCACCTCTTTCATCTTAGGATTTAATCGTCGTTGGTGGTCGACAACTGGTTTAGCATCAGGCTCCATATTTATTTTGTGCTGACATAGAGTGGGACTAATGCCCTTAAGATCATCAAGAGTATATCCAATAGCAGCTCGGTGCTTCCTCAGAGTTTTTAGTAATCTCTTTTCTTCATGCGCTGAAAGGTTAGCACTAATAATAACAGGATATATCTTCTTTTCATCAAGATATGCATATTTCAATGTATCAGGCAATTGCTTCAATTCAAATACTGGATCACCCTTAGGTGGAGGAGGGCCTCCATGAGTTTCAACAGGCAAATTATGTTTAAGGATAGGTGGTTGATCGAAGAACATCTTATCTATTTCATTTCTTTCATTCATATGCATATCATTTTCAATGTCGAGCAAATATTGTTCTAACGGATCAGTAGGAGGTACTGCAATAGAAGCAAGACCAATGATTTCATCTTTACTAGGCAATTCTTTATCATGAGGTTGTCTACGGAACTTGGAGAAATTAAACTCATGAGATGTACCACCGAAATCAACACTGACAGTTTCTTTAGCGCAATCAATCTTAGCATTAACAGTGTTCAAGAAAGGTCTACCAAATATAATGGGACAAAAGTCATCTTGTGGAGAACCTAGGACTAGAAAATCAGTAGGATATTTTTTTTCCACACAAGACTTCAACATCTCTAACGATCCCAAGTAGTGTAATGGTATCTCTGTTGGCAAGCTTAATAGTAACATCAATGTCTTCTATTTCAACATGTGCAATATCATTCATAAATTCTTGATATAAAGTAAATGGAATAGCACTAACGCTAGCACCCAAATCACATAAGCCATGATAACAATGATCTCCTATTTTAACAGAGACAACAGGCATGCCTACTGTGGGTCTGTTTTTATCTTTAGGATCCGGTTTAGCAATTCTAGCTGCTTCAATACAGATGTAAATAACATGCCCATCTATATTATCGACCAAGAGATCTTTAACCATAGCAACATTAGGTTCAACTTTAATTTGTTCAGAGGGTCTAGGTGCTCTAATATTACTTTTCTTAACCACAGTTGAAACTTTAGCATGTTCCTTAATCCTAACAGGAAAAGGTGGTTTCTCAATATAAGCAGTGGGCACAACTTGATCAACATGGTAAATAATTGTTTCTTCTTTAACACTAACGAGTTCCTCAATCTTTTCTTTAACAGGGGGTTGATATTTAAACCACTTCTCCTTAGGGAGATGAACATGAGTAGCAAATGATTCACAAACGGAAGCTACTATCTCTGAGTCAAGTCCACATTTAGTGCTAAACTTATGAAAAGCATCGGTGGCCATAAAAGATTTAACACAATCGAACTCAAGTATTATACCTGACTCATTACCTTTGTCGAGTTCCCAATCTTCAGAGTTGCATTTAATTCTTTCCAGAAGATCCCATCTGAATTCAATAGTTTTCTTCAAAAAGGAGCCAGTTGAAGAAGAATCGAGCGTGTTTCGATTATCATGAGAAAGCCGAGCATAAAAATTCTGTAAGATAATTTCTTTTGAGAGCTCATGGTTTGGGCATGTGTACATCATGTACTTAAGCCTCCCCCAAGCTTGAGCGATGCTTTATCCTTCACGAGGCCAAAAGTTATATATATAATTCCGATCACGAGGAACCAAATGCATAGGATAAAATTTCTGATGGAATTCTAGTTTCAATCGGCTCTAGTCCCATGTATCAATATCATCACATAGCCTATACCACATCAATGCCTTTCCCTCCAAAGATAAAGGGAATACTTTCATCTTAACTACATCTCCGGATAAACCTGCAAGCCTAAACAATCCACAAATTTCATCCACATAGATCAAGTGCATATCAGGATGTACTGTTCCGTCTCCTACATAAGGATTAGCTAGCAGTTTCTCTATCATACCCGGAGGAATTTCATATGAAATATTTTCAGGAGGTGCAGTAGGTTGAGGAGCAACTATTTGAGTCTCCGGTCGAGGTGAAGATACCCCGAACAAACCCATCAAAGGATTACTTTCCATAGTGACAAGTGACAGTAAATTTCAGCACGTAATATAAATGTTTGCTTACCAAATTCTACTCACCAAAGGCGCTTCACTCCCCGGCAACGGCGCCAGAAAAGAGTCTTGATGACCCACGAGTATAGGGGATCAATTGTAGTCCTTTAGATAAGTAAGAGTGTCGAACCAAACAAGAAGCAGAAGGAAATGAGAAGCGGTTTTCAGCAAGGTGTTTTCTGCAAGCACTGAAATTATCGGTAACGAGTAGTTTGATAGCAAGATAATTTGTAACAAGTGACAAGTAACAATAGTAACAAAGAGAGCAGCAAGATGGCCCAATCCTTTTTGTAGCAAAGGACAAACCGGAACGATCTCTTATAGTAAGTAAAGCGTTCTCGAGGACACATGGGAATTTCATCTAGTCACTTTCATCATGTTTGTTTGATTCGTGTTCGCTACTTTGATAATTTGATATGTAGGTGGACCAGTGCTTGGGTGCTGTTCTTACGTGAACAAGCCTCCCACTTATGATTACACCCTCTCGCAAGCATCCGCAACTATGAAAGAGGAATTAAGACAACTCTAACCATAGCATTAAACATATGGATCCAAATCAGCCCCTTGCGGAATAGCGCATAAACTGGGGTTTAAGCTTCTGTCACTCTAGCAACCCATCATCTAATTACTACTCCACAATGCATTCCCTTAGGCCCAAAGATGGTGAAGTGTCATGTAGTCGACGTTCACATGACACCACTAAGAGAATTAACAACATACATATCATCAAAATATCGAACGAATACCAAATTTACATTATTACTTATGACAAGACTTCTCCCATGTCCTCAAGAACAAAAGTAACTACTCAGAAACCATATTCATGTCCAAGATCAGAGGGGTATTGAATAGCATAATAGATCTGAACATATAATCTTCCACCAAATAAACCAACTAGCATCAACTACAAGATGTAATCAACACTACAAGCAACCGACAGGTACCAATCTGAGGTTTTGAGACAAAGATTGAATACAAGAGATGAACTAGGGTTTGAGATGAGATGGTGCTGGTGAAGATGCTGATGAAGATTAGTCCTCCCACGATGAGAGGATCGCTAGTGATGTCGATGGCGACGATTTCCCCGTCCTGGAGGGAAGTATCCCCGGCAGAATCTCTCCGCCGAATAGCAAAAGTGCTCCTACCCAAGTTCCGCCTCAAGACGGCGGCGCACCGTCCCGAAAGTCTTCTCTATATTTTTTCTAGGGCAAAATGACTTATATACCAGAAATTGGGGGCCAGAGGCTAGCCAGGGGCCCCACGAGGTACCAGGGCGCGCCTGGGGGGTGGCGCGCCCTGGTGCCTCGTGGGCACCTAGGTGGCCCCCTCTGGTACTTCTTGATTCCAGTATTTTTTATTTATTCCAAAATAAATCTCCACAAAATTTTAGCTCATTTGGAGATGTGCAGAATAGGTATCTCTGACATAGCTTTTTTAGGTCCAGAATTCCAGCTGCCAGCAATCTCACTCCTTGTGTGAATCTTGCATATTAAGAGAGAAAAGGCATTAGAATTGCTCCACAAAGTGTTATATTGATTAAAAACATTATAAATAACAGTAGCAAAACATGATGCAAAATGGACGTATCAAGCTTGCGTGTACATTCAAAGTACTCACCTGGCGTGTCATGCCAGATTGCAGGTCATGCCGTGACTGATTGCTTGTCGAGTATCCCGAGTTTGCGCGCTAGGATGCGTCCCAGCCAGAGTCCCTATGGAGTGGAGTTCATCACCATCGTCGTTGTTCCGCTGCTAGAAGCTATTCCGCTATGCGGTGTTCCGCTGCTAGCATAGAGCTATCTGAGCAGGCGTAGAATCACCGTGCCCCTGTAACCTTTGTAATATTGGAGCCTTGTACTCATAGCATTTGTAAAAAAGAGCTGATTTGATCTATGCTAAGCAGTGCCGTATTCCAAAAGACTTGATATCTGGGCTGGAATATGGGGTGTTCCGGTCTCTCTGAGCCGGGGTGCCACATCTCTTGGTATCAGAGCAGGTCTGGCTATAGGACGCCCTAGACTGCGCGAGCGTTAGAAACCGGTAGTTCATAATCTTGCCGGTTTGCTGCATTTGGTTGTTGCATTTGTTTGTCGCATAGCATGCATGTAGACTTATTATCTTGTCACAAACGATCTTATCTTGTGAGTGTAGGTGGCATCGGTTTCGATCCACTACCTCCACCCTCCTGCTTTGCATACCCGCTTTTCGGTGTTTGACGTCATCTCCATCCCAGCGGAGTGATGTCGAGGTACCTTGTGGTGTCGATCACTTGCAGGATTGATGCACAGGTATCGCACCAATATTTTCTCTTCAGCCTCACTTATCATTTCGGTGGTAGACATGTTTCTACCCCGAATCTTGCCATCCACATGCCGCTTTGGCAACCCTTACTGGTCTTTGTTACCAGGAAAGGGCAATACCAGCAAACCTTTCTTTCCACTGCTATCCTAACCTATCACTCATTTACTGGACGAGTACGGTTCCCTTTCCGTCTACTTGATGATGATGTGGTCGTAACATCCGTTCTACATGATCACCAAGTCCGTCCTCACCTTAGAGCCCGTCCAGATGCGATCGCTGCCGAGCCAGCGCTTGGTGTACCTCTGTTTACACCAACCTCTCCACACGTTGATTCACTTTCATGCACCCCGTCACAGCATGTTAGACCGTAGTACCAGAGTTCTTGCGAGGTTTGTGTGCTTAAGTAGGCATGCATATTGTTGTGGATAGCATTACAATGTGATGTTGCTTGTATGTAATCCTGATGCATTGTGTGCTTTTGTTTGAGTCGTTTCTTTGATTCTTCCTTTGGGCCCTTGGTGTTACCTTATTTCCCCTTATGAAAGTTGCTCATCAACCTACACCGGACTCGAAGAATCAGTGAGGAATTCAGTTATTTGGAAGCTCAGTGAAACATTATGTAATTCTCAGCCGACTGCATTATATTGACAATATCTGGTTTGAATACAAATGATATTCTGGATTGACTATCAGCATCAAGTTTACATCAGTGTGCAACCATCACAATCGTAATGAACCAGCTGGAAGACAATTTGTGTGCAAGACAACAGTACAGTTCCAGTCAAAGGAATATCAAGGATATATATATATATATATATATATATATATATATATATATGGCATTCAGTCCGCACACTATAGTGAGAAGCTTCTGGTGTAAGAAAATCCAGTCTTCCTCCGCACACTACCAGGGAAGCTTACGATGCAAGATTTCGCAGTCTTCCTCAGTACGATATGTGGATCGCTTCCAGTATAAGATACTCAGTCTTCTTCAGTAAGCCACCGCAGAAAGCTTCCGGCATAAGGCACCAAATCTTCTCCAGCAAGCAACCAGGAGGAGAAGGTTCTGAAGCACGGTACCCAGTCTTTTTCAGCAAGCTATCCCGACAGAAGCTTCGTGCATAAGATATCCAGTCTTCCTCAGCACGCTACTCTCAGATAGCTTACAACACAAGCTATCTTGTCTTCGTCAGTACGGCACTACCAACAGTCATCGTCATTGGTACAAGTAATTACACAGTGAGTTGGCAGTGCATCTCAAGAATCAGATCCGCAACACTTGGGTCATAAGCACGAGCTAGTCAGGACACAAGTATGCCTCGGGAATAAAATGTTTAGCAACACATACTTCCATATATATTGTGAACATGCTGCCAAGGTCATGCAAGTCACTCGAATGATGATGCCAGCATGGTGAGAATCCGACAACCACATGAATTATGTAAAAGGAAGAAAGCCAGGATACACCTCAGCGTGATGCAATGTTTGACAAGCTATGAAGCAAGACAATGTTGGGACAACAAACTTGATAGTGGATATCAAGGCCAGCTTCCTCCCAACCAACAAGGTGATATCATTACCCTCTGTCACTGCCATGTATGATTGACCACAACAGTGAGCTCTATACAAGTAACTGTGAACCTGGTATATGATCCTGATGAACGCTTGCTTACCTCTTCCTGGTAATGGCACCATGCCTGCGTTCTGAGCTGTTTTCGGCCGTCCAGGGTGGATGCTGACTTTATATTTCTCTTTTTCAACAACTGGCCCGTGTTCTGAGCTGCTTTTCGGCCGTCTCGGGCAGCCGTTGAGTTTCTTTTTGTAGCAGTGACCCTATGCTCTGAGCTGTTCTTCGGCCATCTTAGGGAACTGCTACATTCTTCTTATCAACACTACCTCATGCTTTGAGCTGCTTTTCAGCCGTCGTGAGCCATGGTTGAGTTATTTCAGTAATGTCCCAGATCTTAGTTGTAAAGACCGTTCTGGTGGCTACTAATTTATTTGCCGATTTCATGCAAAGGTTCGGATGATCATTGCCCTACAGTTAGAGCTTGTGAGATGATAAACTTGCCATTCAAAAGTTGAGGCACTGTCATAGGATAAGGTATGTTTGCCGGAATATTGCACCTGACATCACCTATGGTCACATGAAGGATTAAGAATATATATATGGCCAAGCTCTTTCAGCATAAGCTTCAGAAAAAGAGAACAATAACGAAGGAGCAGGACCGGCAATACAGGTATGATAATTGTTTCATGAACAATATGGTACTGATACCCAAGACAGTCTGATTCCGTATTGATCACCAAGAAAACACACCCAAGGGGTCTACTCTGTTTGCAAGGACCTCATATCAAGGTGACAGCTGAATCATCGGTACGGATCTGAGACAAAGAAGTCAGCAAGATTTAGAACTACCTACAAGCAGTCAGATTCCGCCAAGAGAACGATTATGATTCTCAGCTTTGTTTTGAACCCGGAGGACATGCAGCTACTCGAGTAACCCGATGCAAGGAATAAATGTTTCATGTCCACCGAGGAAATTTGTTCATGACTCCATTGATACTATCAGTGCTGGCTATAAGAATGACACGTCAATGGGGAAATTCCTCCCGGACTTATGGAAATTCCTGTCATGATAATATATCAGTTGAGCCAGCAGATATGAAAGAATTGCAGTCAGAGCAAGGATGAACATATGAAGGAAGACCTGTCAGAATGTGGGATATGGTGAAGCAAACCACCCCAGAGCAAGACAATCAGGCCATATGAAATTCAATGGGAACATCATAAAAGGATACCCGAGTTGGAAACGATTTTCTTAAGTCAGAATATTCATACTTCTTCCCTGAGCAACCAAATCTCCAGGACGAGATTTTTGTAAGCGGGGTAGGTTTGTAACACCCTGAATTTTGGCCCTTTCTTTTTCTTTTGAATTTCTTCAAATTTTTATTTGGAGTTCTTTTTCCGTGGCTATGTGGTCTTGAAACCTGGGAAGATCTTCTCTCCTGCCACTCCCAAGTGTCTTGTCATTCTCAAATCTATCCCAAGACCATGTCATTTCCATCTTAGCCCAAACCTAATATTTATTTCTTGGGAATATTCCTTTTTCTATTAAAGGAAAAACCCTGTTTGCCCTAGGTTGTGAAGCAACCTATATTTCTGTCTTTCCAATAATTCCCACAAAATTCTCATAAATTCTTTGGATCATATCTTCCACTAATATGTCAAAACCCATCCTTGCCTAGTTCAAAAATAATTCAGGAATATTCATTTCCTATTCTATCCAGTATGGCACTTTGTGAAGGAAGTGCTATTTATCTTTGCTTGATTGCCTTCAAAATTTTTGGACACTCTTTCATATCCAAATAGTTGCCTCATGCCAAAATTGAACTCCATTTGCCTAGTAAATCTTCCTCAGCAAATTTCAAAAGTTTCTGACCAGAGAGAAGCTTTGTGAAGGAAGTACTAGCTAGGCTAATCCAAAGGAGTTGAAATTTTGGCAGATCATTCAGATGATCAAATCATTACTCTCCACCAAATTTCATCTCCATCCAACAATCTATGTGAGCACACCATCCAATCTTTGTTTCTGGCCACAATTTCAGTTTGTTAAGCAACTATATTTTATATTGCTTCATAAAATCTTAAATTAATCTAGGACATAAATAACCCTATATCCATTGGGCATGCCTGTCGTGGTATTCTCATGGTAGATGCCATGATGTGGCTAAAAAGGTGGGGCTACGGGAGGACGCCGGTGGGTTCCGGAGGCGAGGTTGGCATGCGCAACTGTGAGGCACGAGACGTACCCAGGTTCGGGGCCCTCCGGAGAGGTAACACCCCTAGTCCTGCCGAATGGAGTATGGAGTGCACAAGGGTTACAAGGTTGCTCCTGGAGCTGTGTGGGCGGAGGAGGGAGAAGGGGCTAGGCCGCCGTTCGGTCTCTCCTGTGAGTGTGTGTGTGTGTACTACGAATGGAGCTCAACTGAGGAAGAGAGCGAGCCAGTCTCACGAATGCCAACCCCCCTGCACGGAGGCCTCCCGGGGGGTCTTATAGACCGACCCCTAGGGTTACATGGGCGTGGGGCCCTGGTGTCATCGTCTGAGAGCCGGCGGTGGGGGCCGCCGGGTCGCCGAGTCCGCCGAGTGCGCCGGGTCCGCCGGGTGCGGGGCACTGTGGCGCGTCTTGTCTGTCGTCATAGGGCGGTCGGCGCTGCCTAGCAACAGGATCGCGCCGCCCGGACACCGCCCGCCCCAGGCGGGGGCGCAGGGAGCGCTGTAGCCGTGCCCGCATGGGTCGGCGCAAAGGAGGGGGCGCTATCGCCATACTTGTCTTGTTGTGAGGGTTTGCCCTCTAGCGGCCAGCCGGCATGGTCCAGCCGGCCAGGCCGGGTCGCCATGCCGAGCCGGCTCGCGCTGGGGAGCCGACGCGCAGGCCAGCCGGATCAAGGGGCTTGTCCTGCCCCGATGATTTGAAAAGAAGGGGAATCCGGACTCCGTTGCCTACCCGGGGATCATCCCCCCGACAGTAGTCCCCGAAGCTGTGAAGGTTCGCCGGCTCCAGGCTGGAGGGCCTTCGCAGCTTACCCCCTTATGGAGCCGGTTTGTTGATGAAGTGCGGGAGCCCGGCCGAGCGGCTCCGCCCGTCCGCATGCCGGCGGCGCGGCAGCAGACGCCGGAAACACTCGCTGGGGGCCGGCTTCTGGAAGATGGGACGCGGCACCCCGGCCGGGGCGAGAAACATTAACGTCCGCCAGACGAGTCTTGCTTTGCACGACGATTCGCGCCCGCCGTAGCTTGACGGACCACCACGTGGTGCTTCACGGCGGGCGAGGCCTGCCAGCCCACGCGCTCGACGGGACGCGACTGCGGACCGGGCCCGCCACGACGCGCCCTCGGCCCGCGCGTGAGGGATTCACTGCGGCGACCCTTGGCAGTTGCGCTTCCCCATGCAGTAAATGCGCGTAGGGAACGTGCGCGCACAGTGCGGGGGAGCGGGGATCGTGGGCGCAAACGATCCCACTCCCCCACGATCTCTCGTGATTATAAAGGAAGGGGACGAGTGCGACGGAAACGCTCCCGCACACACCCCCGCCCCTCGCTTCTCCTCTGCTTCTGCCTCTTCTCTGTCGTGCCCGAGCAAAGCGCTACCACCGCCGCGCGCCTTGCCCACGCCCGCTGCCGCGCACCGCGACCCGAGGCCCGCAGCGCACCGCTCCCTCTTCCTCCTCTTCTCCATTGCCCGTAGAAAACCCTCCCCATGGCGCTGCCGAAAGGCTCTTGGGAGGGCTCTATCACGACCGAGACGAACATCCGCTACCTTCGTCGTACGAAGCGGCTGCCGCCGGCGGAGGTGCTGGTCGCGCGCGCACCCGGCTCGGATAGGGTGCCGCAGCCACGGGCGGGCGAGCATGTCATCTTCTACTCTCATTTCGAGCGCAGGTTTGGCCTCCCCGCGAGTCTTTTCTTTCGGAGCTTCCTCGACTTCTTCGGGCTGCAGCCGCATCACCTCGGCGCCAATGTCGTGCTGCAGGTTGCCGGCTTCGCCACGTTCTGCGAAGGCTATCTCGGCATGCCGCCGACTATGGAGCTGTGGGCGAAGATGTTCTTTCTCAAGCAGCAGGGGGCGCCGGCCGGTGCCATGTCGGACTGCGGGGCTGCAGTGCTATCTGGCCCGGTGAACGAGCCGTTTCCCAAGCTGCCGCTTGAGGACTCGGCCAAAAAGTGGCAGACGACGTTCTTCTACGTCCGGAACGCCGACCCGGCGGTGGACCTCATCAACCTTCCGCCTTTCGTCGACGCGCCGCCTCTCGAGAAGCCGAGCTGGGGCTATTGCCCCAAGAAGCCGCCGTAGGAGGTCCTGAACATCTGCCGCCGGGTCGGGGAGATGACGGATCGCGAGGGGCAGAAGCCGGCCGACATCATCGCGGCCTTCATCGCCCGCCGGGTGCTGCCACTTCAGCGCCGGGCGCACCGGATCCGCGACATGAGCGGCCGGCATGACCCGACCCGGATGTCGACCAAAGAGCTGATGCCGGCCGAGATCGCCCAGCGGGTGAACTACATCTCCAAGGCCGGGCTGAATGAGGACGGGTGGAGCTTCGGGACGGAACCTTATCACCGGGGGAACGCGGCGCCGGCAGTGAGTCCCTTGTCTTTATTCTTTGCCGCTTCGATGTTATTCTTGTGTCCTGAAGCGGCAGGAGGGCCGCAGCTATTCGCCAGCCAGCAGAATCACGATGGGCCGAATCCCCAGATTCTACTGGCTGAAATGCCCGACTAGGACGTGGAGGAGGCCGGTGCCGAGGCGGAGGAGGGGGCGTTCGAAGCGCGCCTGGCCGATGCCGCGGCCGGCGGGTCGCGGAATGCGGGTAAGTCTCCGCCCTCGGATCTTCTTCGCGACTGGCCGGACGACGATGAGGAGTGCCTGACCGGTGACCACGGTGCAGCGCCCTCGGCTGGGGAGGACGGCGGCGTCGACCCCCCAAGACGGCTACGGAAGGTGACCGGCACTGGGCCGGCCCGCGCGGCGGCGTCCGGCAGCCGGCCGCATGGGAAGTAGGCGGTGGAGACGAGGCCGGCTACGAAGCGCCCGGCGGTGGCGGGCCTGGCGCGCGAGAGGGCCATCTTCAAGAAAAATGCTGGCTCGCCCCGTCCAAGGGCCCGAGGCGGGAGGTCCCGATGGTTATTGGGTAAGTGTCTCTTGTTATTTCTGATCTCTTGCTTGTTTCTTGCTTGAGCCTTTCTGGTGATGAACTTGCTACGCGCAGGTCCGCTGTTGACCTGGCGGTGGCGGCAGCGGAGGCTGCGGCGGGCGAGGCCGTCTAGAGGAAGACCCGGAGCAGCGCCATCGACCACGAGCCGGACCGGACCGCAGAGGAGGACCTCGCGGCCCGCCAGTTCGGCCAGGATCCCGACGCGGCGGAGTGCGCCGCCTGGCGGGATTGGGAGGAGGCGGAGAAGGAGATGGCGGAGGCCTCGGCCCGGGCGTGGGAGAGGGCCTCCACCAAGCGGGCCGGGACCGCCGAGGACCCGGCCTGGCCGGAGATGGAGAGAGGGTTGACGCCGGCGGGGACGATCGTCGAGCCACAGCTGAAGGGAGCGGGCAAGCCGGCCGGGCGGACGGAGCCGGCCGACGGTGAGTCGGACGTCGATGAAAACATCGTCGTGGACACGCCGCCCCGGGCCGACCCGGCAGGAGGAGGCGAGGGTGACGGAAGGGGGCGCCAGGCGGACTCCACGCTGTCCGGCCAAGCACAGCCGACGCCAGCCCCGGAGGCCGCGACTGGGGATGCCGGTACCCTGAGCGGCCAGCCCCGGAGGCCGCGACTGGGGACGCCAGCCCCGGAGGCCGCGACTGGGGATGCCGGTACCCAAGCCGCCACGAACTCTGAGCGGCCGGGTGGAAGCGGATCCGGCGTCGGGACCGCGATGCAGCAACCGTGGGCGAGCTCCGGCGAGGTTGTGGTCGGGCCGCGAACCCGGGAGGACGACGCGGCGGACGCCTTGCGCTCGCAGCTTTGTGGTCGGAGCGAGCGCCTGCAGGCCTTCGTCCGGGAAGAGCCGGAGGCGGCGCGGAGGCTGGAGCACGCAATTGCGGTGAGTTTTTTCTTCTCTGCTTGCCTTGGTTGTTGAATTAGTGGGGGCGCGCCAGCGCACCCACTGGATGTAGCCCCCGAGGTTCGGGCCGGGCTGCGGAGCACCTGGGTCGAATCTTATAGCTTGTCTTTTGCATTCTTCTAATCTTTTGTCTGTGCGCAGCATCTGTACGACCTGCGGGCTAGCGTGTACAACCGGCTTCGGGAGCGGTTCCGCGAGGCCAAGGCCCAGCTCGCTGCCAAAGAAGAGGAGCTGCACCGGGCCTAGGGTACGTCTTGCATGCTTCCAGTGAGGGCGCGCCAGCGCACCCACTGGGTGTAGCCCCCGAGATTCGGGCCGGACTGCGGAGCAGCTAGGTCGAATCTTAGAGCTTTGTCTTTTTCTTCTTGTCCTTGCCTCTGGCATCTGACCAGGAACCCTGTCACGCAGCCGACGCGGCCATGGTGCCAAGCCTCCGAGGCCGGCCTGCCGAAGCCGGTGAGCAGCGCGATCGCGCCGTCGCCGGCCGCGACTAGCTCCAGGCTGAGGTGGACCGGCTGGTGGCTGAGAAGGCCAGGACGGAGGATGCCCACCAGGCGGAACTGGGCCGGCTGGCAGAGGAGCGCGGCCAGGTGGCCGAGGAGCTCGTGGACGCCGGCAGGAGGATCGCCCAGCTCGAGAAGGATCTCGAGGCCCAGGCTCGCGCGTCGGCCCTGCGGGAGAACGGGATGCTGAACGAGGCGCAGCACCTCGATGAGGACTTCGCCCGTGAGTGCCATCTTTTCTTCGGTCCGGCTGGCCGAGCCGGCAAGTTGTTTTCTTCTGGCTAACTAGTTTTCTTCCTTGGCTGGAGTCTTCCCCGAGACGCAGGAGGCGGCTGATGTGGCCGTGCACGCCTACCGGGCGGACCAGCGAGAGGCGGGGGCGGAGATCGACGTCTATGCCACCTGGACCCTCTCGGAGATCGTCCTTGCCGGCGAGGCCCATCTTGGAGCCGAGGAGGGGCACATGCGCCGCCTGTTCGAGGCCGGGGTGAGCATGGTGGGCAGCCTCTAGCCGGGCGCGGTGGTGCCGAACAGCGTCACCCGGCTGGCGCGGTGGCTGGAAGCCGGCGTCGAGCGACTCAGTGCGTGGAGGGCCTCCGCGGCCCAGGGGCCGGTGCGGAGACGGCGCTGCGCTTCGTCGTGTCATGGTATCCAGGCCTGGACCTCGACCGGCTGGCGGCGCAGCGGGCCGGCGCTGAGGATGACTTGGGGGCGCGGGCATAGCTGATTGCCGGGCGGGCCAGCTACCTGGCCTCGTTCGCCCTGCACGACGAGTTCGTCCTGGAGCGGACGGAAGACGGCAAGGAGCTCCCTGCCAACGAGTTCGGCCTGCTGCTCAACGACCCGGATGGCAGGTCGGCCGAGACGGGGGCCTACGCCGACGACGAGGCCGATCCGGACGATGACGCCAGGACCAAGAGGGCGGCGTGCTACGGGCCCGACCCGGCGGCCGCATCCACCTCAGCCGAGCCGGCACCGACCGGAGCCGACGCGGGCGCCGCTTAGGCCTCTTTTCCTTTTTATCTTACCTGTACTCAAACTTAGTTAGGTAGCAGGTCCACCCACTGGGGGTGTACTTATATGTAATGAACTTGTGGCCGAGGGCCCTTGCTATATATAAATTTGCATGTCGTTTCGCTGTTTGCTGTTCGGCCTTGGGCCTTTTCTTGTTTGTCTTTTCTCCGAGCTTCCTTCCCGCTAGCCAGATAGCCGGGTGGCGGACTGTGGCTAGGACGGGGATTCGAACTTGAGGGGGGACACACAATACATAGGCTTTTTCGTTCGTTGAGCGCGAGCGAAACACCCACTGGGCCAGCTAGCGGCAGGCAGCGAAGCCGGCTGGCGGGCAGCCGGTCGTGCGGTGAACAAGTGAGAGAGGGCGGGTTGGGCCGGATTGGCCGAGCCGGGCCCTCCTTCTTAGCCGTTCTCGCGTGATGGTGCTTCCGGCCTTTAGCTCTTGCCGGCCGGACAGCCGGGAGCCGGCTGTGGCTGGCGAAGAGAGGGCTTTTGTGGTTCTTACGCTGCGGAATGGACAAAGGAAGAATGGCGAGGCGCGGTCTAGCCGACTAGCCCCCGAGCCCCCGAGCCGGCTACGCCGACTCGGCGGGAGGATCAAAAACGGGGAAGTGCATAGACACAGAGCTTAGAAAAAACAGAAAAGGAAGCCCCCGAGCCCCCGAGCCGGCTGTGCCGACTCGGCGGGAGAAACGAAAACGGGGGGGCTTGCTACTTTCATTAAACCCAAAAGGTGGTGATACATACATGCATGAGTTCAACTATAAAACGGATGGAGGTGCTCCGCGTTCCAGGGCCGGCTGGACTCCTCGCCGGCTGCATCTCTCTTGCGCTTGTTCGGCTTCTGCGCGTCGGTGAGGTAGTACGCGTTCTGGTCGCAGAGAATGCCTTGCTGACGATGAAGGGGCCCTCCCAGGGGGAGGCCAGCTTGTGCTGGCCGGCTGTCCGTTCGACGAGCCGGAGCACAAGGTCACCCTCATGGAACGCGAGGGGCTTGATTTTCTTGCTGTGGTAGTGGCGCAGGCCTTGTTGGTAGATGGATGATCGGCTGAGGGCCAGAAGGCGCGCCTCCTCGAGCAGGTCGACGCCGTCTTCGCGTGCCTCCTTTGCCTCGGCTTCTGTGTACATGGTCATCGGGGGTGCGTCGAACTCGACGTCGGTGGGGATGATTGCTTCGGCTCCTTAGACAAGGAAGAATGGGGTGAACCCGGTTGAGCGGTTGGGTTTTGTCCGGAGACTCCAGAGGACGGCCGGCAGCTCATCGAACCAGCTGCCGGGTGAACGCACGAGCGGCTCGACGAGTCGAGGCTAGATGCCGGCTAGGATGAGGCTGTTTGCCTGCTCGACCTGGCCGTTCGACTGGGGATGTGCGACGGAGGCCAAGTCGAGCCGGATGCCGGATGCAGAGCAGTAGTGGGCCAGCGCGCCCTTGGCGAAGTTGGTGCCATTGTCCGTGATGATGCTGTGGGGAACGCCGTAGCGAACTGAGATATCCTTGATGAACCGGACGGCCGTGGGCCCGTCGAGCTTCTTGATCGGCCTCGCCTCAATCCACTTGGTGAACTTGTCGATGGCGACCAGCAAATGCGTCATGCCGCCTCGGGCAGTCTTGAAGGGCCCCACCATGTCGAGTCCCCAGACGGCAAAGGGCCACGTGATTGGGATGGTTTGGAGGGCTGAGGCCGGATGGTGGCTGCGTTTGCTGAAGCGTTGGCAGCCCTCGCATTTGAGGACCAGCTGCTCGGCGTCTTGCAGGGCCGTGGGCCAGTAGAAACCATGGGGGAAAGCCTTGGCCACCAGGGACCTCGAGGCGGCGTGGTGCCCGCACTCGCCCTGGTGGATGTCGAGGAGGATCTCGATCCCTTTGTCCTGCTCGACGCAGTGCTAGAACACACCAGTCGTGCTGCATTTGACGAGCTCGCGGTTGATGATGCTGTAGGCGGACGCTCGCCGCTGCACTTGCCGGGCTTCAGTTTTGTCACTGGGGAGGTCGCCGTCTTCCAAAAAGGCAAGGATCGGCCGAGCCCAAGACGGAGCCGTCACCACTATGAAGACGACCACCGGGATGGGGTCCGGGACGGCAGCCCCCGAGCCCAGGACGGAGCCGTCGCCACTGTGAAGACGGCCGTGGTGTAGTCGGTCAGCCAGTCCTCCGGCTTGGTGACGCCGTTGTACTTGGGGGAGTCGCGGGGCAGCGAGAAGCCTTTGGGGAAGGGCTCCATGCGAATGTGGGGGGCAAAGCACGCCCGGCCGACAGAGCTTTCCTCCTCCAGGGCCGTGGAGCGCGCCAGCCAGTCGAGGCGATGGCGGGCGTCGTTTTCGTCGAATGGCACGCGGGGACCGAGCCGGTCAGCTACGGGACCGCGGGATGCTGGGGCTTCTCGGGCCGGCTCGAGCCACCAGGCTGGCTTCACGGGGGGCTCCGGCGGCTGAACCTGGCCGTCACCAGCCATCTCGTCGGCAATGCCGTCTCCAGCGGTCGTGGCGCGATTGTGCCAGCTCCAACCGGACTGGTGCTGGCCAGAGCGGCTCGCGCTAGTAGCGTGGGAGGACGTCCGCTGCTCATCCCGGAGGGCCCTCTCCGGGTTCGTGGTATTTCCTATAGCGGAGGCGGATGGCTGGGCTGGGTCGAACTGCTTCTGATACTCGTTCGCCGCGGTGATGAGGTCACGGATGCGCTGCTGTTGCTGCAGAGCTCCTTGCCTTCTAGGAACTCGAGATCCGCCATGGCCGCCTGCGCCGCACGCATGTTCTTGACGGGGGTGTCATAGTCGGGCCGGCCTGCGCCTAGCGCACAGCCGATTGCGCCTGCACGGTTCCGCACTTCCGCGACCTGGCTCGGCTCAGCGGCGGCCGGCGTGAAACCGTGGACGCTGTCGTACGCCCGCTGGGCGGACTTCAGCCGGCGCAGCGTCGCCGAGAGCGTCGTGGCCTCGACCAGCAGGTGCTGATGGTCCTCATTGAGCTGAGCTGCTGCAGCCGCCGTGTCGGCATCGGGCGTGATGGGGGCTTGCAGGCTCCGGATCGTCTCGCGGAGCGGGTCGGCCCGGCGTGGCTGGGCCGCAGCCACGGCAGCGGCAGCCGCGGCGGCCTTCTCCTTGTCGCACGGGGAGCCGGCACTAGTGCCGATGGTCTACACCTCCGCGCGGGCGCAGAGAGCCGCGACGTCGTCGGAGACGGCGCAGCCAATGGGAACAGGCGAGTCGGCAAAGCTGCGCACCTCGCTGGGAAACACGTCGGGGACGAGCACGACGAAGACGGGCAGCGCGCCGAACGGGACGACGAGGCAGCCTGCGGGGCAGGCGGCGTCCGCGCTTGGTATATCGCTGCAGCCGGCCGGGTTGGCCGTGCGAGGCGCGCGGATCGAACCGTGCACGACGCGCTCGCCAGAGCTGGTGAAGGGCCTCATCCGGAACTTGACTCCGGCCGGCGCCGCGAGCGGCCCCATGGTGGGCGCCAACTATCGTGGTATTCTCACGGCAGATGCCATGAGGTGGCTAAAAAGGTGCGGCTACGGGAGGACGCTGGTGGGTTCCGGAGGCGAGGTTGGCATGCACAAATGTGAGGCACGAGACGTACCCAGGTTCGGGGCCCTCCGTAGAGGCTAGGCCGCCGTTCGGTCTCTCCTGTGAGTGTGTGTGTGTGTGTACTACAAATGGAGCTCAACTGAGGAAGAGAGCGAGCCAGCCTCTCGAATGCCAACCCCCCTGCACGGAGGCCTCCCGGGGGGTCTTATAGACCGACCCCCAGGGTTACATGGCCGTGGGGCCCTGGTGTCGTCATCGGAGAGCCGGCGGTGGGGCCGCCGGGTCGCCGAGTCCGCCGGGTCCGCCGGGTGCGCCGTACCCTTCGGGTGCGGGGCACTGTGGCGCGTCTTGTCTCTCGTCATAGGGCGTTCGGCGCCGCCTAGCAATAGGATCGCGCCGGCAGGACACCGCCCGCCCCGGGCGGGGGCGCTAGGACCGCTGTAGCCATGCACGCATGGGTCGGCGCAAAGGAGGGGGCGTTGTTGCCATACTTGTCTTGTCGTGAGGGTTTGCCCTCTAGCGGCCAGCCGGCATGGTCCAGTCGGCCAGGCCGGGTCGCCATGCCGAGCCTGCTCGCCCTGGGGAGTCGGCGCGCAGGCCAGCCGGATCGAGGGGCTTGTCCTACCCCGATGATTTGAAAAGAAGGGGGATCCGGACTCCGTTGCCTACCCGGGTATCATCCCCCCGACAATGCCAAAATTCACATCATTTTGCCAATCCATTTGCTCCACAAAATTTCCCCAAGTTTCTGTCTAGTGGGAAGCATTGTGAAGGAAGTACCATTTTTATGCATCCAAATGGTATGAAATTTTTATGGTGCCTTCATATGCCCAAATCATCACCCTATACCAATTTTCAGCCCAATCCAATCCTCCATATGAGTGCTACTTCACGATCTAGTTTCTGGATCAGTTTTTGCAGTTGTGAAGCAACTATGCCAAATCCTGGTCCAAATCATTTCATATTTCACAGGATGGTAGTCCTTCCTACCCTAAACCCCTATGACATCCTGGTTAGCTCTTATCTCATTCCATTGGACCATAACTTCATGATCAAGTTTGCTACAATAAACTTCTGTTGATGCTACCCATTAGCACAAAGTGGCTATGTTTGTTCTATCACATCAGAGAGGTCCTACTTTGGAAGGACTACGCTGTGGACACCTTTTGCCAGTCCCGCGTGCCCTCAGAGTGCCACGCCACGTGGTGACCGCGTGCCTGGCATGCCTTGGCCGCGCGCTCTGCGTCGTTTTGCTTTGGGCACCTCTCTCCCTGCCGCTTCCGCGCGTCCCAGCATGTCCCAGAGCACCGCTGTAGCCATGCGTTCGCTCCCCAGCCCTGGCCCCCTCCTCCTTCGCCCTCCTCGCGCGACGATAGCCACGGCCGCGTGCACACAGTGCTCGAGTGCTCGACCGGACTTTGCCTCTACCGCGTCTGCCCTCCTCTGGCGCTCCACTAGCCCCCTCTCGTCACCATCAACCTCTCCGCTCGTGCGCACGCGTACACGGTCGCGCCAGGGCATCAACTCCGCACTCTTGTCGGCATCCGGAGAGGGCATCACCGCCATGGCTATATAAGCCGTTCCCGAGCCTCTCCGAGCTATCCATCCTCTTCTCCACCCTCCCAGTAGCCTCCCCGACCACTCATTTGAGCTCGAGCCGCCCTCCTTGCCTCAGTCAACCGCCATGGTCGCCGCCCTCGCGCGCTCAAATTCGAGCAATGTCGAGCTCCTCCCCTCCTCCTTTCTTCACCAGTGGAGCTTCTCAGCCTCGGCAAAGCCCTCCCGCACCTTTCCTTCCTTTCCCCGCCACCGGAGCGCCATGCCCAACTCCGGCCGAAGCCGCCGTCCGCCGCGCCTGAAACTCCGGCCGTTTCCGAGCTCCCCGGCGACCGCACCACCTTGGGACGGGTCCGTCTCATCGCCCTGAGCAGACCGGTGGTCGGAACGCCGCGTTTGGTGGCCCACAGCACCGGCGGCCGTCGCCGGAGCCCGCCTTGTCTCGTCCATGGGCGAGCGAGAGGAAGGCAACGACGACCTTGCCAGTTGGCCAAGCGGGCCCGCCACTTAAGTGGACGCGTATTCGGTGGAATACGTTTTCGCTTAAGGAAAACGTAATCTGGGCTTCTTCGGGCAAAAGTGCGTTTTCACTTCTCTGAAAGCGTATTCCCGTGAAGTGCACTTTCTGTTTAACCCCGTCGGCCAAAACCTTTAATTTGCGGACGTTCATCCGTTAGCAGCAGAAACGAACATTTTTTATTTGTTTTTCTGCCTAACGAACGAACGGCCGTAATTTTTCAACCGTGACACCGATTCAGGTGATTCCAAAGCCCACATTCTCTGTTTGTCGAGCCTGTTCTGTTGGCATCATTTTCACCATGTTGTAACATTCTGAAAATGACCATTTTGCCCCCGCCCTTATTCGGCCCCCTCCGAGAGGGAAATGCTTCCAGCAAATTTTTCCGTGAGTGTCTCGCACTTCTCCCCGGTGACTCCTTCATCCCCAGGCAAGCCACAACAGCCACTTGCATGATGGCATTGCAATAGCCATGGTTTTCACTTGAATATTTAAGTAATTGCTTGCTCATTTAATGATTTTGTTAATGCTTCGAATATGCTTGTGAATTGATGTCCATGCTTATGCTATGTTCATTTTCATCTAGTAAGTGATATGATTAATTGCTAGTGTTATTATGTTCATTCTTGTAATCACTTCCGATGCTAGTGATAATGATATGCTCACATGAGTAGTTACGGTGTGATATGAAACTACTTGTGATATTCATGATCATGGTGATGCTATGCTCATTTGCATCCTGTAGAATAAAAGAGTTATCATTGTTGATGTTATGTTGTTATATGGTTATGTTGCCCATCCATGGTTACACTGAGAACATGCTCATATGCATTGTTATTTCATTATGTTATTATGACTCAGCTCATCACCATTCAAGTTGAACCTGACATTAATCGAACTTGAAGAAATCTGTTGGCTGAGTCATGGTGCCACCAAATCGAGCTGACCAGTGCAGCCACACTTGCCTTATGGGCGGCCCTAATTTGGTCTATTGTCATGCCTCTCGCCAGTGCCTCCAACTAAGGAAGGTTATGTGCGCGGGCTACCCTGATCAGGTAGGCGGCCATAAGCCTTGTGTGCCCGAGTTGTATGGTATACCGAGGTCCCCGTTTGGGACGATGTTTTGTTTGGCCACCACGGTGGCAGCCACAAAGGTGGCGGATGTCACGAGTTGACATCGGGGCCACCCAGGACATAGCCCAAAGGGGAGTTTGTCAGAGTGGCCGGGAGAGTGTCATGCAATAGAGTAGTTTTGTCGGAATGTCGTTGGTCCACCCGAATGGGAGCACGAGGCCATGAGTTCCGTGGTGTGGGTACAGTGTACTAACCTCTGCAGAGTGTATAATCTATCGATAGCCGTGCCCTCGGTTATGGGCCCAGTTCGTAGTAGGTCACACTATGGGTCAACAGAGATATGAACCTGAATAATAAACAATCCCGGTTCCATGAGAAACGAAGTTGGTTGATCTTTATGTGGTCATGCGATGATCACAGGTAGAGATCAAGCTCCGTGTGGTCAGGTAATGATCATGATGGTATAGTTGGTACCAAGCTTGGTTGATCCTGAGGTGATCGTGTGATGTTCACGACGTTAAGCTTGATGCATATGGTGGTTACGAGATAACCTCCGAGAAGAGTAAGTTGGTCCATGAGACATTAAACGTCGACCCCCTTGCATGCTAGTGATAGTATCATCATGTTCATATCATGAATTATATGTACCTGCCATGCTCATGTTGTTCTAGTAGTACCATGGTCATCATTGATAATTAACCTGTAAATGCCATGCTGTTGTTTGTCTTGATTGCTTTGGTCATTGTGAGCTTGCGAGTACATTCAAAGTACTCACCTGGCGTGTCATGCCAGATTGCAGGTCATGCCATGACTGATTGCTTGTCGAGGATCCCGAGTTTGCGCGCTAGGATGCGTCCCAGCCAGAGTCCCTGCGGAGTGGAGTTCATCACCATCGTCGTTGTTCCGCTACTAGAAGTTGTTCCGCTACGAGGTGTTCCGCTGCTAGAATAGAGCTATCTGAGCAGGCGTAGAATCGCCGTGCCCCTGTAACCTTTGTAATATCGGACCCTTGTACTCATAGCATTTGTAATAAAGAGCTGATTTGATCTATGCTAAGCAGTGTTGTATTCCAGAAGACTTGATCTCTGGGCTGGAATACGGGGTGTTCCGGTCTTTCTGAGCCGGGGTGCCACACCGGCGGGCACGCGCACGCGCGTGCGTTAAACCAGTGGGTTGACCAACTATAGCGTGGGCCCGCCTGGGTTAACTATCCCCCTAATTAGTTTAGGCTTAACAGCCCCCTGTGGCACCGACTGATGGGCCCCCACTGACTAATTAGCTAGCTTAAAATAACCTAATAGCCTAAATAGCCACTGACACCTAGGGCCCGCCCACTAATTAACTCTGTTTAATAAAATAAAACACTGTTTAAGAATACTGTGTATGACAAGCGGGCCCCACCGCACTGTTCCTTTGGATAAGACTCGCTGAGTCAGCGTGCTGACTCAGCTCTGGGACCCACTGTCAGCCTGATAAGCAACCCACTGGGTACCCATAGCATTTTCTTATTTAATATTTTCGAAATATAATTAATCCAGAAATTCAAGGATATTAATAAAACTTTGGAAAATCATAGAAAGATAACCCTAAGTCAGATGAAAATAATTTATATATGAAAAATGATCAGAAAAATTAGACGAATCGGATTATGCCACCCACATATCTGCTACACCCCTCTAGCATACTGAACATGGAACCGTCCCCTCAGGATCAGTACTGAAGAAAATGCCCGGAGCTGGGAAAATATTCCCGGATATTTTCCCACTCCGACTAATCACCTAGTACTGCATTAGGTCACCCCTAGCATAGCTTGCCGGCCTGTCATGCATCTGGGTTGCATATGTGTGCTTTGTATTTACTGTTTCTCCCCCCTCTTCTTCTCCGGTAGACCCCGAGACTGCCGCCGACGCAGCTGAGTACGACTATGTCTATGACATCCAGCCACTTGCAGCAGAGCTTCCAGGCAAGCAAAACCCCCTTGAACATCCTGATATCGCCTATTCTTTCCCTCTTATTCTTGCATTAGATTTTGCTACTGTTGTTATTCCGGTAGCTCCTATTCTGATGCATAGCCTGATTTTGTAACCTACTGTTGCTACTTTACCTGTTATCCTATATGCTTAGTATAGACTGGTTAGTGATCCATCAATGACCCCTCACCCTTGTCCTTGTTGCCCCGCTTTGTTACTGGTGGCCTGATCATTGTGATCGATGTACAAAGACCGACACCTCACCGGCACCTCCCTTAGTCGTATGACACTGCAGAGCTACTATCGAGTGCCGAGGGTGATACCTTGTACCTCACTCCTGATGATATCTCTGTAGCGTAGCTACTCGGTCGTGGATTACCGAGGGTGATTCCTCATTCACCATTCCTGATGACGACTCTGTCGTGCAACACCTCAGGTGTGAACCCTTCGAGGGTGATTCCTCCAAGGTCACCTTGACGGTTACATCGAGTGGGAATCCATTGAGGGTGATTCCTCAGGTTCCCCCTTTATGTTATGGACACACGGTTACTTTGACTTTTACCTCAGTCCCTTGTTGAAGTCGGGTCGGCCCCGAGGGTACCCGCGGGATAATTACGAGGCGCGGCCGGGTAGGCAGAGACCGCCCCAGGAGAGGGATTGGCCTGGCCCTTGCCGCAAGTCCTCGAGACGGGGCGACAGGAGCACTGCTCGTTACCGCGAGCTCCCAACACACTAATGGGTTTGGATATATGATCTGAGTAGGCCTCTGGCCTTTTCGCACTGACCACCACGCGGGAATAACTATGGGCACTCGGCGTCGTATGTTTCTTCCGAAAGCTCTTCAGATGTCACAGTTCAGACATGTGGGTTGATTGTTGGGGTGGACGGTAACCGCTCGCGCTTGTATAAGGGGGTGGGTCTGGTCCCGGCCACTCACGCAACGCGCAGGAGTGCAAAGGGCGATGGGCCCGGACCCCTGAGCGCTTAGGATGTAGACCGGCGTGCTGACCTCTCTGCGAAGCCTAGGTAGGACTATGTCATGTTGATTATCCGAGGCCGGGCATTACCCAGGCAAGTGTGTCCGGCCAGAGGTAATCGAGCGTGCTGGGTAATGTGGTGCACCCCTGCAGGGAAGTAATATATTTGAATAGCCGTGTCCACGATAACAGGATGCTCAGTGTTGTATCCTGATCTACTACAACTTGAGCCGGATACTATAATCATACTAATTAACTGTTATATTGCTCGCGGATCTTTTCTCGCAGGGAGTCATGGAAGGATCTCAGGGTAGTGCATTGGTGTTATATATACTTGTTACTTACTATATGTTATTATACGCTACTCTCTTCTGATGCTGCAAGATGCTAGTCTTCGATAGGCTAGGCCTTTCCCTCTATTCTGGCATTTTTGTAGTATAGTCCACAGATACAGCCCCTCCTTTGATAATGATGCATACTTAGAATAGTTCTGATGTAAGTCTTGCGAGTACTTCGGATGAGTACTCATGGTTGCTTTGCTACCTTTTTCCCCTCTACCCGGTTGCTGCGATCAGATGGCGGAGTCCAGGAGCCGGAGATCGCCAGTGGAGCCTACTATTACGTGGAGACCGACGACCAGGAGTTGTTTCGGAGGATCCCAGGCAGGAGGCCTACGCCTTTTCGATCTAGTGTCGTTGTTTTGCTCAGCCTTCTTAAGGCAAACTTGTTTATTTATGTCTGTACTCAGATATTGTTGCTTCCGCTGACTCTTGTGTTTTCGAGCTTTTGTATTCGAGCGCTCGTGACCCCTGGCTTGTAATATAAAGCTTGTATTATTTTACTTTGTGTCTAGAGTTGTGTTGTGGTATCATCCCGTGAGTCTCTGGACTTGATCGTGCGCATTTGCGTGTATGATTAGTGCACGATTGAGTCGGGGGCGTCACATAATTCCAGGGATTGTCTTTAAATCGTTGATTTCCATAAATTTCATAAACTTTCAAAATTAACATTTTGAATGGAAATCTGATAATTCTATGCCAATTCCTGTAATTTTTATTGTACTAATCCCTAAAAAATAATTATCTTGTAAGGAAACTTACACTTTTGTGATACCAATTTCAAAGAATTTTTGAAACAACAATGGGTGATTCCAAAATTCATATTTTTGGTGGATAACTATTAGTTACAAGGAGTAATGCGCTATCTAAAAGGAACTGTGACTTATGGAATTCACTACATTGGATATCCAAGGGTGTTATAGTGATTCAAACTAGATATCTAATGCTGATGAGATTAAGGTCGCAAGTGGGTATGTGTTAACACTTGTTGGTGGCACTGCTTCAGGGAAGTCTTGCATGAAGACCATCTTAGCGAGGTCCACAATGAAAGTGTAACTCACAACATTAGACACAACCACCGTTGAAGCAGAGTGGCTTCATGAGCTCTTGATGGACTTCCATGTCAAAAAGTGGAAGAGAGTGTTGCATCAACGCGGCTGATCATTAGGCAATGGAGAGGCCTTATAATTGATGTTAATGCAAGGAGTAGGGATTGCCATGCAACGGATGTACTAGAGCTATGAATGTATGAAAGCACTCCTAATGGACTAGTGGTGTGTGCATCCAACGTGCTTGATCATGAAGACCTAGAACATTTGAGGAAGCTCATCATTGGAATATACAAGCCAAGTTCTATGATGTGAAAATCCCCAACTAGTATATAAACATGAAGCATATGACAACTCTCTATATGAAATGCAGTAGTGCTACTTTGAAGTACTTTATGATATTTGCTAAAACCAGGTGCTACTTTGAAGCACTAATGTATACAAAAAGGATAGTAGTATTGCCCCCTCTCTCTTTTCACTTATTAGCACTTTTGTGCTTTTTTTAGCCTCTGTGGCTCTCTTTTTTCCTCACTAGGTAGGGGCAACACTCTAGAATGATGTTCAATACATTTTTCTGTACACATAACTCAACTGAACAAATAATAAACATGAAGTAGAAACTCTAATGAATGCCTCTGCCAGTGTACTAGGATGTGCAATGATATAGCGTAGCATATATGAAACAATGATGAATGGTGACCATGCCACAATAGATTGTACTAGGATGTGCAATATATATCATGCCAGCTTTATATGATCATGCAAAGCAATATGAAAATGACAAATAACATCTCTAGTCATGTGATGTAGATGATGGTGGATATTGCATGGCAATATATCTCGGAATGACTATGGAAATGCCATAATAGATAGGTATGGTGGCTGTTTTTAGGAAGATGGGTGTTTTATGTAGGAGAACAAGAGGAAGTCCTTCCACAGGGTTTGGATGTACCGGCGAAAGATGCACCAATTCTCAAGGTGAGAGTGGACAATGCACGATACCGAAGAGGCGAGCAATATGGATAGGTGAAAGTACATTATAAGATCGCAAACTCGAATTAGTCGTAAAGAACTCAAGCACTCATTATAAGCATCTCATAATCTACTTCAGAAAAACCATGTAACTACTGCAGCTCCTAGGGGGAAGTGTTTGGCATAGCTGAAGCCCGTTGCGCATCCCCGGCCCATTCTACGTGAGCGGTTTACTTACAATATCCCTCAACTTGGACCCACTGCAATACCAGCAGCCACACTTTTATGTAATTAAATAAAAGATAAGGCATTGATTAGCATGATATATATGACATCTCCTCAGTACTTTACACAAGCTCTTTTACCGACACATTCTTCTATTACTCCCATCGTATCTCAAAACTATTGCAGAGAATCCTACCTCAAGTTTTAATGACTCTAGTTTAATTCATGCAAATTTAATGATACCACCAATGCATACATATTACTTTTAGTACCAACATATCAATCCATGCCAACAACCAATTACTATTCAACTCTCCAAAAAGATATAAGTGAAGCAAGAGAGTTCTAATCGTTTCTAACAGGTCTACCGCCATGCTCTAACAAGTATAAGTGAAGCAAAAGAGAAATTCTATAAATGCATGACTATGGGTAACTCCCTAAGCATATTTATTCAGGTGTGATGATTGCAAAGACCAGCAAACAAAAGCAAAAGATGCTCCAAGCATAGAACATATCATGTGAACAAATAAAAACATAGATCCAACCGAGACTAACCGATAATTGTTCTTGAAAAAAGGGGGATGCCTTGGGGCATCCCCAAGCTTAGACGTTTGAGACTTCTTGAAATATTAATTTATGGTGCCTTGGGCATCCCCAAGCTTATGCTTTTGCATCTCATTTATTCTCCTGATATCACAGTCTCACCTGGGTCATAAAAACTGAATCCACACAAAACTTTGCAAAACTTGGTGAGATGCATTAGTATAAACAAAGATTAAACTTTAACATAACTTGCTAAAAAAATTTGACAAAATTATAATCCAACATTAGCTACTGTATGTAAACATATTTTTAAGATTCCCCCCCCCCCCAAATAGGAGCATTAAAAGGGCAAACATCAGTTAACAATGAAACTATAACACCAATCTGTCCAAACAGAATAGTCTGTAAATACGCAATTTTAATCCATACATCTGGGAATCCAAAAATTCTGAAAAACTACCATGGGACAGAGAACTTATCCATTCTTATTGTGTAAAAATTTCAAGATTTATCATGTTCTGAATAACCACGAAAAATCATAACATAACAGAAAACTTTCTGTTTCAGCACAACAACTCACAAAATTGCAATCTTAGCCTGGTAAAGGTTATACTTGGCACTTTATTGAAAGAAAAGCTACAAAACATGATTACTACAGAAGTGCTAATCGTGTATGCACACAAAAACAAGAAAAGAAAAATAGTGGGCTGCCTCCCATAAGTGCTTCTCTTTAATGCCTTTTAGCTAGGCAGAATGATTTATGGATAGTTTCAAGTTTTCTCATCAACAACTCCCACGGAATAAGTACCTTTCATAAATGTTTCATATGGTAATTTAATTTTCTTCCTTGGAAAGTGTTCCATCCCTTTCCGCATAGGAAATGGAAACTTAATATTACCTTCTTTCATGTCAATAACAACTCTAGTCGTTCTTAAGAATTGTCTTCCTAGAATAATAAGACATGAAGAATTGCATTCTATATCCATTATAATGAAATCAATGGGGACATAATTTCTATTAGAAATGATAGGAATATCATCTTTCCTTCCCAATGGTTTCTTAATAGTTGAATCCGCAAGATGCAACCTTAAAGAACACTCACCCATAGGTTTTTAACCTAACACGTCATATAAAACTTTCGGCATTGTGGAAACACTAGCTCCTAAATCACATAAAGCATTACACACAAAGTTATTAATTGTAATTTTAATAGTAGGTTCCCAACCATCCTCTAACTTCCTAGGTATAGAAGCTTCTTGTTCTAGCTTTTCTTCCCTAGCTTTTAAAACACCTACAGCAATGTGTTGAGTAAAAGTTTTATTTTGTTCTTGAACATTAGGTGAATGAACTACAGAATGTAAGACCTTAATAACTTCAGTAAGAGAACAATCATTATAATCAAAAGTCTTACTATCCAAAATAGTGGGAAAAATACTACCTAAAGTGTTGACCTCTCGAAGCCCACTTTTGACACTTTTATCACAAGATTGAACACTCACCGAACATGTGGGATTCTTTCTATATAAAGTCATGACCTCTCCAAGCCCACTTTCTAAGATATCATATTTGATACCACCTAATAAATTAGAAATTTTTTCTGCCGAAGGGGATTCAACACTACTTAAAGTTTTGACCTCTCCAATACCCTGACAGTATTAATTTCAGCATACTTAGCCTCTCTTTCTTGTTGCTCTCTTTCACGCCTAGCCCTAAGCATAGCAATCTTTCTATCAGTACTATCAAAAATTACTTGTATAGCTTTTAGAGACTCTGGCATATCATCTTTAGGCATGACTCTAATTTTAAGCATTTCAACATCATGAGCCAAGTTATCAACTTTATGTCATATGTTATCAAGTTTTTCCAATTTTTCACTAACCGTAGTATTGAAATTCTTTTGCATAGTAATAAATTCTTTAATAACACTTTCAATATCAGAAGATATGTTATTATTACCATAGGAATTCCCATAAGAATTTTGAGGATGTGGCCTAGCATAGTTACTACCAAAATTGTTCCTATAAGCATTGTTATTGAAATTGTTTCTATTTACGAAGTTCACATCCACTTGATCATTATTTTGTTCAACAAGTGCAACAATAGAAACAACTTTATGATCATTAGGAACATGTTTAGAAAAAAGTATAGATACAAGCATATCAACCTTTTCTGTAAGGTAAGGGATCTCTTCAACCGAATTTACTTTCTTACCTGTTGGAGCTCTTTCAGTGTGCATTGTGCGTAGTTTGATGTCATCTCATCAAGAAGTTTAGTTGCATTCCTCGAGTTTATAGCCATAAAGGTGCCACCTGCAGCTGAATCTAACAGATTTTTGGACATACAGTTAAGGCCATCATAGAAATTTTGCAAAATCATCCAATCGCTTAAACCATGTGTAGGGCAATTCTTAGTCAATGTTTTTAATCTTTCCCAGGCTTGGGCTCCATGCTCATGCTCAAGTTGTTTAAAATTCGTGATAAGATTCCTTCATTGAATAATTTTAGCAGGAGGATAATATTTGCCAATAAATGCAACCTTACATTTAGTCCAAAAATCTATACTATTCTTAGGCAGAGATAACAACCATTCTTTAACCCTAGCCCTTAAAGACAACAAAAAAAGTTTTTACTTGAAAACATCAGCTTCCACTTCTTTATATTTTTGCATATCACATAGCTCAACAAAATTGTTTAAGTGAGAAGCAGCATCTTTATTATAAGAACCAGGGAATTGTTCTTTCATTACCAAGTTCAACAAAGTAGGCTTAATTTCATAAGATTCAACACTAGTGGCTGGTGGAGTAATAGGTGTGCTAATGAAATCATTATTATTACAACTTGTAAAGTCACAAAGTTTGGTATTTTGAGCGGAAGTAGACATGATTTCAAGCCTAAAACAAAAGTAACTAGTTGCTAGAATTTATTTATTTTTTTGTGTTTTTGAGTTTTTTAGAAAGCAGAAAAGCAAGAAAACAACTAATAAAAAAACTAAGCAAGGCAGATAACAAGGAAGTAAAGTAAAGGAGTGTAGGACCTATGGTAGTAATCAAAGACTCCCCGGCAATGGTGGCAAAAAAAGGCTTGCTTCCTCTAATCTAGGAAGGTGTTGGGCACCCAAGTGCAGAGGTTAGTAGGCAAGCAGCAATTTCCCTCAAGTGGATGACCTTAAGGTTTATTGAACTAGTAGGAGCTTTGAATTGCCATCAATAATCAGTACCTGCACACACAAATACAGAACTTGCCTCAGCCCCCAACAAAACTAGTAAGATTATCAGTCTTACTAGCCTTGCTAGTTACGAGGATTAAAATAACTTCTATTTGGAAGTAGTGATTGCAGCAAAAGAAAATAAAAACAAGGAATTGTAAAGGGCGTTTGATCGAGGTTCAAAGCAATAGGGATGAATGGACTGGGATCCAAAGTTTAACTAGAGGCATCTCTCCAATAAAAGATAACATGGTGTAGTGAACAAATTACAGTTGTGTATCGATTAAATTGTAGTTTTTATGAGGATGATTATACATGGCATAATTGCATATAGGCATCAAATCCAAATATCCAAAGACCATTATCCAAGTGCATTTATAGCTAATACCCCACCCCACGACAGCTATCCAGCATGCATCTCAAAGTATGAAGTAAAACAAAGTATTGCAATAAGTATGATGACATGATGTAGATAGTATATTGTCTTCACCCTGTGTTCAAAGGACAACTACACAACTATGTTTTTATACTTAGCGGCAACAACACAATACAAGCCTTTTCCACTTTCTGTCACTATGGTAGATTACTTGCAAGATTGAACCCAACTAACATACACAACTTCCTCTTGGAGATTATTTACCTAAACATGGCCAGTGCAAGACTAATAGATCAGAGAGCATATATATCTATAAATTATGCAGCAAAGAACTCAAAAGAATCTAATAAAAAGTCATATATACATCTGATCATAAAGTGACAATTCATCATACCGTAACAAACACACCAATAAAGATCACATCAGATGAATCACAATCATGTAGGGCAGCTCATGTGGTCATTGTATTGAAGAACAAGGGAGAGATTGCCATCTAGCTACTACTATGGATCCATAGTCCAAAGGGAACTACTCAAGAGAAATCATTCTGGTAGGAAGATTTGATGTAGATGGCCATCGTGATGAATTCCCCCTTCGGTAGAGTATTGGAAAATTCCTCCAAATTGGATCGCAACGAAATAGAGGTGTGCTACGGCAAAAAAATTCCTCAATAATTATTTCTAGGGATTTCAGAGGAATATAAAGGCGTGGTCACCGAGAGGTGGTGGAAAGGAGGTGTGTGGGCCCCCACACAGCCACCCCCTGGCTGTGCGCCACCCCCATGGGGGCAGGTCCCTTCGGAAGCTTCCTGATACAAAACATTTTTCGTGAATTTTCCTATTTTTTTTAGTTTCGTAAAATTGATTTGCCTGAAAGTCTTAAAACAAGCGGAAAACAGCAACTAGCACTCGGCACTATATTAATAGGTTAATCCAGAAAAATAATAAAATTGGGGCCAAGACTATACAAAAGTTATATAATAATAGCATGAAACAATAAAAAAATATAGGTACATTTAGGACGTATCAGTACCTGCGCCAGTACGATTGGTGGCCACACAGTAGCACTTTTCCAGAGGAGAAGAAGGCGCCTAGTACGAGCATCCGCGTTCATACCAGCTCTCGTACCAAACTCAGCCGAGAAGCCCCAACTTACCAAAACGAAAAGACGGATCCTGGTATGGGCGTCCGTGCTCGTACCCGCCCTCATACCGATGGGCGACGTTGAGCATTGAGTTAACAGAACAAAAGACCGTGCCTGGTATGACCGGAGCCGGTCATACCCGTGCTCGTACCGAGGCAAGAAAACCCCCATTTGATTTATTTTTGATGTCTGAGGTCAGTGTGTTACTTTTTAACCATTTGTTTGCTCTCTAATTTTCATTAATTATCTTTGAAGCTCCCTAAACTATAATTCTTTGTAGTGATTTGTGCTTTCTTTTATTTTCTTTACTCGGTTGGGTATACGAACTCCGTTCGTATACTACCAAGTCGATTCTTTTTATTTCGTGTGTTATTTTCACAGAGACATGGACCTTATGTGGTGACACATACGGTATTGTGCCAACTGTATGGAGAGCCGCACAAGCCGCTTGGTTGCTTCAATTCGATGAACCTCGACCACAAGTGCCCGATGATGTCTTCCAATCTTGAACCCCGCTTAATAAAAGTTGTTTAGTTGTGAGTTTCCCGCCTTGAGCGAGATCCCTGTTTTTAATTAGGTACCTAGGAACTGCACACTCGTGTTTTATATCTATCCCACATGCACTTCATCTTTATGATCCAGATGTTTTTATCACTTGTGAGCTAACCCTTGTGCCACAAATAAATGAAATGAAAACTATAAAAGCACAAAAATATTTCATTTTCTTTTTAGTTCGTTTTCAGCAGGTTCTCCCGGAGGGCATCCGCCGGACCGCAACAAGGAAAATTTATTGAAGCTGAGGTCCATGTCCATTGAAGGAGAGGTCACATGTACCTCAACAGTAAAAATGTATTATCCTTGCTTCCTAAGCTTGGGGAGGTAACCACTTCTCACGCCCTCCTTTAATAACTGCATTTTCTCTCTTCTTTTCATAATTTTCTCGAGTTTAGTGTTGCAAAGTTCTAAGCTTGGGGAGGTTATTTTTGCATGAATAGGGTTTTGTGCAATGTTCTTTAACAAAAGGTTTTCATGCAACCGTGTGTCCTGCTATTTTGACATGCTTGCTTTGCATTAGTTTTACCTAGCCTGATGAAATCTTGTTATCCTCTAAAAGAAATGAGAGCCCCTCACGACTTGCTCGACTGAAGCATAAGATGACTTATTGCATAGAGCTGTTGTACCTCTGCTAATGAATTGATCACTAAAGGTGTGGGAGCCTTCATAATTATCTTGGTGGTAGAGATGTGCTAGTGTTCATCATGATCATGTATCTACTATTGACATTTACTCGATGCAATAACCTCTTTCATTTACTTTTATCCGCACCTCATGAACATGATGACCTTGTTCTTTAAGCCGTAGTATTTGCTCGGGGATGAGCAAAACTCTAAGCTTGGGGGAGTTGATGAGTCCAAATTTGCATAACTTTTTATTTCTAGTCCTGTGTCGTAGTTGTAAGATTTTTTAGGATTTTACCGCATTTGTGCAACCTTTTGTCTTATTTCACCAGGATCTTGACCGAGGAGGGAATCAAGAGCATTAAAGAATAAGATACAAACATATGGGTGAAAATCACGTTAATTGGCGTGATGGGAACCTACCTTATGAAGCATCGATCAAACGGAGTAAAAATCAGCCGCACCAGAGCTTCCAAGAGAGAAGATGACACTTGGTACAACCGTGCCCGCTCATACTAGCACTCGTACTAGGTGGCGTCGCCTCCCTCTAATCGACTAAATTACTGCGGTGGCTTCAGATCGCGCAACAGAGCACTAGAGAGATCAGAAACTTTGCCAAAACCAGAACCCTAGCCTCCGGAAAGGATCCGGAGGGGGAATCGATAGAAGCACCCCGCTCTGCCATCAACCCGATCGAGGAGACTTCGGCATCAACCACCATCATCATCACCATCCCCCTATTCATCTCATTGTAATGACAAACCCTAGGTGGATTCCTACATGTATTATTTTGATTATTCATCCATGATTACCATGATTATCTGTCGGGGCCGCTTTTTGGAAATAAATTCTAGAATGCCCCTTGGCCCCAAGATCATTTAAAACTGGTGGACTCTTCCTTGATACAGATCACCAAGCAATTACAAGGTTTTAATATAAGACCGTAACGGTCTAAAGGTTTACAATCGGGGTTTCTATCAACGGACGACAGAAGCAACTCACGGATCTCCAACTCTGGTGAGGCTCCACTCTCACAGGAACGGCTGACTAGGTTAACTCCTAGCTCACATGGCTGCTATCTCATGCTCCTAGGCTGGCACCTCATCTTCAGAATCTGGATAATCAACAAGCCAGGTGAGTACTTTGAATGTACTCGCAAGACATCATGGACAAAATATATAATGAAGTAGGCAGAAAGCATATGGCAGGTTATACACTTTCAAGCAAGTTAGCCAAAACATGACATGGATGTGATATCAACCGAGCATGAGATCAAGTTCTAAATGAAACTCATAAATACAGGTTTGACAATAAACGATCGTTAGCAAGCTATAATAAGCTCCAAATTCATGGTCATTACTACTCCGTTGCTTATACCAAGTTTAGGATTTATCCATCTTAACAACACAATCCTAACCAAATTTTAGATGATCACAAACTTGTGTGGAAAATCCAACTTCATCTCAGTCATGGATATAACAAACAATTCAAACAAGACCAAGTACTTCCTTTCATCATTACTAGTATAATTTCCAAAATCAACACAAGAATAGTATCTAGCAATTTTAGTATATAAACAATTCATGGCAATCCAGACATGATCATAAAGGAATATTATATCCACTCATGAGATAATAATAAAAGGTTAGCCAATTAATTTCAATAAAACATAAAAAAAATAAGGAAATCCCAGAAGGTAAAACCGTCCCAAGAGATTCTCCGAGAGAAAAGAAAGAAATAAATTGCGATCTAGTAGGGCGTCTTCATGACGTCACAGAAAAGTGGCAGGCAAACTGGTCATCCTATTGGGCATCTTTGCAATGTCTCATAAAGGAGGCTTAGGAAAAGAACAGGTGTCTGGTTAGTCGGGCGTCCGTGCGACATCTGAGACAGGTAGCCACCATAAATAAACTGGGGACTCAGGAGGTAGAACCGTCCTGAAAATCCTAAGAGAAAAGAGTAAAATAAATGCCACAGTAGGATGTTTGCGCGACGTCACAGAAAGGGCTTTAAGTCAAATGAGAAAAGAACAGGCAAGTGAATACTGAAAGAAAGTAATAGAGTATCTAGGAGGTAGAACCTTCCCAGGAGATACTCAAACAAGACATATATAAGAGAAAGGGTTAGTCCACAATGATATCAATAATAATAATAATAATCATAATAATAATAATAATAATAACAATAATAATAATCAAGTTATGAGTAATTCATGATCAATTCTTTATTTGGTTATTTCTTCCGAAGACCGACACCTAGACCGACACTTGACCCTTCCAAACTGAAGTCCTTAACCGTGGACACGGCTATTCAAATAAGTTTTGCACTCTACAGAGGTTGTACTCATTACCCACATGATATGATTCTTCCCGGATTTCCAGCTAAGGCTTTAAGCCCACACGCTCACCATACGTAGAGCTGGCCAGGAAATTCCTAATGTGACCGTTGGGTTGTTAACACACCTTAACTACCACACCGGTTTAACCTTCCGAGCCAATAATCACCCAAAGCATCGGTAAAGCAAAACATTAAGTGGGGAAGCTACAACCTTGATTAGCATGAACAAAGAAATATTTATAACGCGCGCAGAACGAAGGGGAGCTACCCCTCTTCGGCTACAACCAGAACATTCATGCATGCCCCCAGACTAGGTGCTCGAATTCATCCATAGCTACAACATGTGGCACCTCACATCTAGCCCCTCTATAGGTGTGTGTAGATCAAGGGGTTAAACAACATAATTATCCAAACTCTATTTTGCATAGAGACATGTGGTAGCACAAAACTAGTTGGGAAGTAACGGTATCAAGAATTGATCTATGGTCGTCTCTAGAGGTTTCTGTTACCTGCATACAGTTAGCACAATTATTATATCAAATCATGATCAGTTCCACAATAGTGTCTATAACCCTTGCATGCTTTGACATGCACAAAGATCAAGGGATAACCACGCTCCAACGTGGTCATCCTGTTGCCGGTAACACTACTACGTGACATTATCTTTCTTGTCCCTGCAAGTTAAACTTAACAAGCACCATATTGTATATAGCACAATATGTCAATACCACATAGCACACTTCACCAAAATCATAATAGGAACTATACAAACTTAGATACTTGCCATGCTCAAAACTATGCATACCACATGGGGCCCACCTGTCGGGTTTGACCCGAGTCAGCATCTCTCGCGCGGGGACACGGGACGTCCTGCCAACGGCGATTCCCAGTGATGGGAGGCATCCCTCGGGAAACTAAGCACATGGGTGAGATTAGGGGACCGAGGTGATCTCCCAGGTGTCCATTGGAGCTCACGGAATCACCGGCGGCAAGGGATCCCGGCGGCGGCAGAGATGACCAAAAGAAGGCTTTTGACACCGATTAATCTCTCATGGAATTGATGTGCAGAATGTGCTTGCGATGATCTGGTGAAGCTTCTGGTGCAGTGCAGTTGATAGAGGAGCTTTAACAACGACGAGTTCGTCCGTGAGGTGGCGGTGGCCATGGTCATCAGAGGTAAGGAAGGCGACCACGTCCGGTCAAGTAGCTATTCAGGAAGGCATCTAAAGGTGGGAGAGGTGGTGCAGTGGAGTGAATCAAAGATCGGGGTGGGAGCGTATATAGCTTGGGATGGTTGGTCCCGTGGTTTCCAGAGAAGGCCACGGTGGCGACGACCATTGATGGCAAAACTTGGATGACGGTGAGGTTGGTGGAACACGGATGAGCTTGGGTAGTTGGTGTTGGGGAACGTTGCATGGGAAACAAAAAATTTCCTACGCACACGCAAGATCTATCCATGGTGATGAGCATCTACGAGAGGGAGAGTGAATCTACATACCCTTGTAGATCGCTAAGCGAAAGCGTTTAAGAAACGCGGTTGATGTAGTCCAACGTCTCCGCGATCCAAATCGCAAGTCGTCCCTCGATCCGATCACGAACTAGTGCCGAACGGACGGCACCTCCGCGTTCAACACACGTACGGCTTGATGACGCCTTCACCTCCTTGATCCAGCGAGCGATGGTGAAGTAGTGGTTGAGTTCCAGCAGCACGACGGCGTGGTGATGGTGGTGAGGAACAATCTCTGCAGGGCTTCGCCAAGCGCTACGGAGATTATGACGGAGGAACTAGAGGGTTAGGGTTGCCGCAGACGGCTTGGGGAAATCTTGATGTGTGCCGTGTGCTAGCCCTGCCCCTCTATTTATATGTTGAGCCTTGGGGT
The DNA here is from genome assembly GCA_039707655.1 of Elymus sibiricus. Classification (NCBI taxonomy): domain Eukaryota; kingdom Viridiplantae; phylum Streptophyta; class Magnoliopsida; order Poales; family Poaceae; genus Elymus; species Elymus sibiricus. The sequence goes on along the minus strand of CM077676.1, from coordinate 53,207,429 downwards.
CTAAACTTGTAGTAAAAGCCTCCTCCAGGTCGGTTTTGCCCGCACAAGGTCGGTTTGGCCCGCAGGGAAAGAGTCCAACTCGGATCCCTGCAGTACCGCGCACAAGCGGTAGTACCGCTTCACACAAGCGGTAGTACCGCTTGGGCGGTAGTACCGCTTCACACAAGCGGTAGTACCGCTCGGGCGGTAGTACCGCTTCAACAAGCGGTAGTACCGCTTACGCGGCAGCAAAACTACTTTTGCACTTTCAAATACCTCGTGGGCTTTTATCCCTTGGCCCATATAAAGTGTTCTCGCACCCGAACACTTCGGTAAACATCCGAAACTTCTTCCGGCGAATTCCGGAACCCTTCCGGAGATCAAAACACTATTATCACATATATCAATCTTTACCTCCGGACTATTCCGGAGATCCTCGTCATGTCCGGCATCTTATCCGGGACTCCGAACAACCTTCGGTCACCAACATAATAACTCAACTATACTAATCGTCACCAAACGTTAAGTGTGTAGACCCTGCGGGTTCGAGAACTATGTAGACATGACCGAGACACCTCTACGATCAATAACCAATAGCGGGACCTGGATGCCCATATTGGCTCCTACATATTCTACGAAGATCTTTATCGGTCGAACCTCTATGTCAAGGATTCAGTTAATCCCGTATGCTGTTCCCTTTGTTCTTCGGTATGTTACTTGCCCGAGATTCGATCGTCGGTATCTCTATACCTAGTTCAATCTCGTTACCGGCAAGTCTCTTTACTCGTTCCGTAATACAAGATCTCGTGGCTAACACTTTAGTCACATTGCTTGCAAGGCTCATTGTGATGTTGTATTACCGAGTGGGCCCTGAGATACCTCTCCGTCATACGGAGTAACAAATCCCAGTCTTGATCCATGCCAACCCAACAGACACCCTCGGAGATACCTGTAGAGCACCTTTATAGTCACCCAGTTACGTTGCGACGTTTGATACACACAAGGTACTCCTCCGATGTCAGGGAGTTGCATGATCTCATGGTCATAGGAACAGATACTTGACATGCAGAAAACAATAGCAATAAACTGACACGATCATATGCTACGTTCGTAGTTTGGGTCTTGTCCATCACATCATTCTCCTAATGATGTGATCCCGTTATCAAATGACATCTCATGTCAATGGCTAGGAAACCTTAACCATCTTTGATCAATGAGCTAGTCAACTAGAGGCTTACTAGGGACACAGTGTTGTCTATGTACCCACACATGTATTTGAGTTTCCAATCAATACAATTATAGCATGGATAATAAACGATTATCATGAACAAGGAAATATAATAATAACTAATTTATTATTGCCTCTAGGGCATATTTCCAACAGTTGGTAGTTGGGCTTAGGGTAAGCAGGCGGCCTCGGATTGGAGCTCAGTGCCTCGAGCAGATGTGTGACAGTGACGGCGGCGGTGCTGGGCGGTGACGGCTAGCGCCAGTAGAAAGGCTACAGTGCGGGGGAGGTTGTGGCTGGGTCAGGTGATGAGCAGGGGAGTGCAGAGCAAGCCAGGGCGTAGGGGGTTGCAGTGATGGCGACGTGCAGGTGTGAGCGGCACGTTGGCATGCAATTCTCATGCTCTGGCCGCGCCCGGCATGCTGTGGACATGCAAACAAGATGCCCGATGAAATGCCATGGAAATCTAGGAAGGTTTGTTGAACTTGAAACTTGGTAGGGTAGTGCTTTTGAGGATGGTGGAGAGGATGGTGGCACTAGTTTGATGAAAAGAACAAGTTGGCAATGGAGGTTTTGGTGAAATACAGTTTTGTACCAAAGTTTTGGTGAATTTTTTGGTGGTCTTGCACTACTCCATTTTACCTGAAATCTTGAACTTAAGAGTTACTACAGAAGGACCATGAGATGGAGAAATTTGGGATTTTCCTGAACTATACTTAATAGGGTTGTAGTTATAAGCTAGAAATGGGGCAGAAATGAAAAATGGGTGTTTCTCTCAAAAATTTCAAAATGCAAAGAGGGTTTGCTGCACAAAAGTGGCCTATAGGCATAATATGATTTACCAAAATTTTATGGCCTTCTTGTAAAGCTTATTTGAAACATTTCCAAGTCAACAGAAGAAAATTAGAGTTTGAAAATGGCAATAAAAAGCATTTATTTTTGAGCTATTTTATTATGGAAATATTCCTTACTGAAATTTAAGAAGTAATAAAAGTAATTGAGCAAGATTATTAAGACCATCAGTATTTTCCAAAAATTTCTATAAACAGAGATGGAATTTCGAAAGAAGAAACCTTAAAAGACTTAAAAGTTATTAAAACCTTCTAATAATTTGTTGTTATTATTTCTAGCAAATTTTTATTTTGCAAAAACTTTTTGTTAAAAATTTGGGGTGTTACATTATCCCTTCGATGCATGTTGTCTCTATGTCATAGTAAAACCCCTAGTTCTCGGGGATATGGAGGAATCCTTGTATGTTTAGGTGCTGAACGCCGATAGGATATGAGATCCTCCTTTGCATGTTTAAGTTAATATTCTTTATGAATGTTGTGTAAAGTCGACCACTAGACATTTTTCCTTGATGGCCATGAAGGATGTTACTGTCGTTGCAATGGTGGGATGCGGAGGTAAAGAGATGATAGTAATATCCTTCCTTCCTTCCCGGAACTATTGATAGGGGAATAATGGAGAACCAACCATTGGCCACGTCCATGGGGTAACCCTTAATCATCGTTGTCGTAACCTGCCGTGGGGAGGAATGATGGTGGTGTGTGTCATATGGAGCTACTCTTGTAGCACGTATGTTGTACCAGGCTTCGCCTACTTACAAAAAGATGCAAGGTGGCTTAGTTATAAAAACCTAGAACTACACATTCGCATATGTTACGTTAGACACATAGTACTGGGGAATCCAGACTCCTTGAGAACACCTTAGCCCTACTGATTCCATCGCTCTTATTACTCTCTCTTGTTCTATTGTTTTAATCCCACACTTTACTTTTGGTTTCCAATTGCTCAAAACATTTTCAAACCTTCGTTTCCACTTTGCTTTGGACCATGATTAACTTGTAGGCACAACTTTGTAAACCTCAATAAGAGGCAAAGACCACTTCCTATGGTCCCTGTGGGATTGATACTCTTACTTCCAGAAAGCTACAACTAAACTCTGTGCACTTGCGAATCATCAAGCGGCCACTTGATGCTCATAATAATATGTCCATGGTATTATAGGGCATATTAATTTGATTCCTAGAAATCATGGAATTGGGACTAAAGTGGTATCGCAAAGGATTTGGATAATGCTTTGTTCAACTTTAGGTTCATTGGATCAAATTTAACAAAAAAAGGTCCAACCTTGGTACATAAGTTCAAATTTGATTGCAGATAGCAACCGAAGGAGTGTGTCACATGCGGCTACTACGTCTGCGCTCATATAGACGAGTTCGGCCGGTCACAGAACAGGTTTTACAAGGAGGAGCAGATACAAATGTTTCTCATGAGATGGGTCACTAAAAGTACGACTGGAAGAAAGACTTTGCCCGCATCCAAAACATTCACACCAATCATAAACACATACGCCATCCTGTCATCCATAGATTACTATGCCGGCGTCCAACTAACAAATGAAGCAGGCATTCTCGCAGGCACTATTACAAGACAATCATCACACCCACACATGTTGAAGAGCCAGGAAGACGCTTGCCCATGTTCTCATTGTTTACGGTGTCATGGGCCTACAGGAGAATAGAAGACGCTCTCGCAACTTGCCATGATGTAGGGTGTTGATCAATTGCCACACTTGTGCTTTTGTACATGTTCAAACTTGTACACTTCTGTTTTTCAATTTCTACACTTGTGTTTTTGTGTTGAAACTTGTTATGGCATAGCATATACTGTGTTTGTTAATTTGATATGAATGTGTTATGTGTGAAGTACACTTCAACATATATATGATTTGTCAAATATATGAATTTTGAATGCTAATAAATATGAATTCTTGTCAAAAAAAAATATATATATATATATATATATATATATATCAGCACTGACGAAGACCACTGATGGGCTAATAAAGTTGCCTGTCAGTGATAATGACCTCCACTGACGGGCACCATTTCAGGGCCCGTCACTGGTAGTGCCATTAGGTGGCACACCTGGCTACCCTAGACAAGGTACCACTGATGGACACTCAGGGGTGGTCATATACCACTGACGGGTGCCTACCCATCAGTGGAGGCTACCCCTCCACCGACCTGAGGTCAGTAACGGGCGCCTAAGCCCATCAGTGGAGGGGTTTAAGGGCCTGTCACTGGAAGGATATTCTATAGTAGTGATAGGAGTGCATCGGAGCTCTACCAGATTAGATCTATGCTTAGCCACAATTGTATTCCACCAAAAACTTGTAATAGATCATCATGAACATGTGTGAGTAGTCCATCCAGATGCTCAAAGCTTGTATAAGTAACTATGTAAGTCTTGTCTCCATGAGGAATTGCATTAGTCCTTCAACTATGATTGCAATTCTCTCTTTTTGATGTTGAAGATCTTGTGTTTCTTGGATTTTTTTTAATCTTCTTCTTCTTCTATCTCTGATGGCAAATCAATCTATCTTCTTTTTCAAACTATGTCTTGTATGAGTTCTTATCCCTTAGAAGCATATTGTGGTTATCCCTGTTCTAGATCAAGCCTTGATCAACTTAGTTTCTTAGGACTTGTTAAAGGGGTGGTGTGCATAGGATGGAGTTTAGTAAGGGTTAATGATGAAGCCAGTGACAAAAGAGTGACTTCCTTATGATTGAAATTTACCACTAGTACCTGAAAAAGATCTCGCAAGAGATTCAATAGTATGTTACCACAATTAAAGTATTTCTCTCTAGGCCGCTACTTAATTATCTAGGAGAGAAACCTAGATGGAATAATAGTCTTTCTATTCCATGGTTTATTGGGTAAATTGAATACATGAACGTACTACTCATAATTGATGATTGCTTTCAAACATGTTTAGATTGAAAGTAATTAGTCATGCTTTTTATTATGTCATTTGGAGAATGGGGACATGTTACTAGTGAAACTACCAACTTTAGGCATCACTTTCCTACCATAAGAACTACCAAAACATGCTCTATTTTATTGTTCTGTTATTTAAAGTGACTCAAATCAATTATTTTCCAAACAATTGTAATAGATCTCTTGAGCAAATCTATCGGGTATACACCCTTGACAAAGTGTTTGACTTGTTGGTGGACACAAGAGAGGTTTGTATCCTTTATTGCAGGACAAGAACTATTCCAAACTCAAGTTTCTAGAGATTGATAACCTTGGTCCTAATCACATAAGGTGTTTTCGATAGCCACATGCTACAATCCTCCGCGCTTGGAGGCCCAACAATTTGTGGCACCCTGGCTCAGAGGAACCGGAACACCCCGTATTCCAGCCCAGAGATCAAGTCTTCTGGAATACGGCACTTCTTGGCATAGAACAAATCAGCTCTTTATTATGAATAAACGGGGTACAAGGGTTCGATATTACTAAGGCACAGCGACACTTCGCCTGCTAAGGTGGTCCTATGCTAGCAGCGGAACATTTCGAAGCGGAATAAACTCTAGCAGCGGAACATCGACGACGGTGATGAACTCCACTCCGCAGGGACTCTGGCTGGGACGTATCCTAGAGCACAACCTCGGGATCCTCGACAAACAAGCAATCACGGCATCACCTGCAATCTGGCATGACACGCCAGGTGAGTACTTTGAATGTATTCGCAAGCTCACAGCAACCAAAGCAATCAAGACATACAACAACATGGCATTTACAGGTTAATCATCATAGATGAACACGAGATTACTAGAACAACAGGAGCATGGCAACAATGTGAACATGGCAACAACATGAGCATGGCAACAACATGAGCAGGGCATGTACATATAATTCATGATATGAACAGGATGGTACTAGCACTAGCATGCAAGGGGGTCGACGTTTAAGGTCTCATGGACCAACTTACTCTGCTCGGAGGTTATTTCATAACCACCATAGTTATCAATCTTTCTTACCATCGTGATCATCACCTGACCACAAGGAGCTTGATCTCTACCTGTGATCATCGCATGACCACATAAAGATCAACCAACTTCTTTCCTCATGGAACCGGGGTTGTTTATTATTCAGATTTTTATTACTGTTGACCCACAGTGTGACTTACTACGAACTGTGTCCATGACCGAGGACGCGGCTATCGATAGATTATACACTCTGCAGAGGTTAGTACACTGTACCCACACTACGGAACTCATGGCCTCGTGCTCCCATTCGGGTGGACCAACGACATTCCGACAAAACCAGTCTATTGCATGACACTCTCCCGACCACTCCGACAAACTCCCCTTTGGGCTATGTCCTGGGTTACCCTGATGTCAACATGTGACATCCGCCACCTCTGTGGCTGCCACCGTCGTGGCCAAACCAAAACTGTCCCAAACGGGGACCTGAGCTCAAAACCAAAACTGGATGCTCAAGGCTTATGGCCGCCTACCTGATCAGGGTAGCGCGTGCACATAACCTTCCCTAGTATGAGGAACCGGTGAGAGGCATGACAATAGACCGCATTAGGGCCCCCCATAAGGCAAGTGTGGCTGCACTGGTTAGCTCGATTCGGTGGCACCATGACTCAGGCAACAGATTTGTTCAAGTTCGATTAATGTCAGGTTCAACTTGAATGGTGATGAGCTGAGTCACAACAACATAACGAAACAGCAATGCATATGAGCATGATACCATTGTAGCCATGGATGGGCAGCATAACCATTTAACATCATGACATGAACGACGATAAATCATTTATGCTACGGAATGCAAATGAGCATGGCATAACGATGATCATGACTATGACAAGTATTTTCATATCAAGCCGTAACTACTCATGTGAGCATAACATTATTACTAGCATCGGAAATAATTGCAAGAATAAAACATGATAAGAATATCCTTAGCTATTAATCATAGCACTTACTAGATGAAAATGAACATGGCATAAGCAATGAGCATGGATTCACAAGCATATACATAGCATTCACAAAATAATTAAATGAACAAACAATTATTAAATATTCAAATGGAAACCATGGCTATTGCAATGCCATCATGCAAGTGGCTTTTGTGGCTTGCCTGGGGATGGAGGAACCATCGGGGAGAGGTGCGATGAACTCGCGGAAAGAATCGCCGGAAAAGTTTCCCTCTCGGAGGGGGCTGAATAAGGGCAGGGGAAAAATGGTCATTTTCACAATGTGACAACCTCATGAAAATGATGCCATAATAGCGGGCTTGACGAACTGAGATCGTGGGCTTTGGAATCACCTGTTTCGGAGTTGTGGTGAAAAGTTACGGCCGTTCGTTTGATAGACAGAAATCGAATAAAAATCTATTCTTTTCTGCTACTAATCGACGAACGCTCGCTAATTAATGATTTCGGCATCGGCTGAAAAAAAAAACAGAAAGCGCCTTCTCAGAAATACATCTTCACCATACTGAAAACGTATTTTCAGCGGAAGAAGTACCAAAGTACGCTTTCAATTACCGAAAACGTACTTTTAGAAGTGCGTTTCCACTTATTCCACGCGGGCTCGTGGTTGACCTCATGGGTTAGGCTGACTGGTGGGGCCCGCCTGGCAGGTCTTCTTCTTCAAGCTCCCGCTCGAGCCCGCGTACAGAGGAAGGGCGCGGCTGCGGGTGCCCGTCCCGGCGACTCCGGCCACCATTGGCGGAGCTCCGGCCACCGGCAAACTCAGGGGAGCGCCGCGCATCCGTTCAGGTGGGGCACGAACGCCGAGGAGGGATAAATCTGTTAGAAATATGCCCTAGAGGCAATAATAAATTAGTTATTATTATATTTCCTTGTTCATGATAATCGTTTATTATCCATGCTATAATTGTATTGATTGGAAACTCAAATACATGTGTGGGTACATAGACAACACTGTGTCCCTAGTAAGCCTCTAGTTGACTAGCTCGTTGATCAAAGATGGTTAAGGTTTCCTAGCCATTGACATGAGATGTCATTTGATAACGGGATCACATCATTAGGAGAATGATGTGATGGACAAGACCCAAACTAAGAACGTAGCATTTGATCGTGTCAGTTTATTGCTATTGTTTTCTGCATGTCAAGTATCTGTTCCTATGACCATGAGATCATGCAACTCCCTGACATCGGAGAAGTACCTTGTGTGTATCAAACGTCGCAACGTAACTGGGTGACTATAAAGGTGCTCTACAGGTATCTCCGAGGGTGTCTGTTGGCTTGGCATGGATCAAGACTGGGATTTGTTACTCCGTGTGACGGAGAGGTATCTCAGGGCCCACTCGGTAATACAACATCACAATGAGCTTTGCAAGCAAAGTGACTAAAGAGTTAGCCACAGGATCTTGTATTATGGAACGAGTAAAGAGACTTGCCGGTAACGAGATTGAACTAGGTATAGAGATACCGACGATCGAATCTCGGGCAAGTAACATACCGAAGAACAAAGGGAACAGTATACGGGATTAACTGAATCCTTGACATAGAGGTTCGACCGATAAAGATCTTCGTAGAATATGTAGGAGCCAATATGGGCATCCAGGTCCCGCTATTGGTTATTGATCGTAGAGGTGTCTCGGTCATGTCTACATAGTTCTCGAACCCGCAGGGTCTACACACTTAACGTTTGGTGACGACTAGTATAGTTGAGTTATTTTGTTGGTGACCGAAGGTTGTTCGGAGTCCCGGATAAGATCCCAGACATGACGAGGATCTCCGGAATAGTCCGGAGGTAAAGGTTGATATATGTGATAATAGTGTTTTGATCTCCGGAAGGGTTCCGGAATTCACCGGAAGGGGTTCCAGATGTTTACCGAAGTGTTCGGGTGCAGCAACACTTTATATGAGCCAAAGGGGTAAAGCCCACGAGGTATTGGAAAATGCAAAAGGAAGTTTTGCTGCTGCCTTAAGTGGTACTACCGCTGGTAAGGAAGTACTACCGCGTAAGCGGTACTACCGCTTGTGTGAAGCGGTACTACCGCATAAGCGGTACTACCGCTCGTGAGCGGTACTACCGCTTGTGCGCGGTACTGCAGGGATCCGAGTTGGACTCTTTCCCTGCGGGCCAAACCGACCTTGTGCGGGCAAAACCGACCTGGAGGAGGTTTTTACTCCAAGTTTAGACCCCAAGGCTCAACATATAAATAGAGGGGCAGGGCTAGCACACGGGAGACATTAAGATTTCCCCAAAGCCGTGTGCGGCAACCCTAACCCTCTAGTTCCTCCGTCATAATCTCCGTAGTGCTTGGCGAAGCCCTGCAGAGATTGTTCCTCACCACCATCACCACGTCGTCGTGCTGCCGGAACTCATCTACTACTTCACCATCGCTCGCTGGATCGAGGAGGTGAAGGCGTCATCAAGCCGTACGTGTGTTGAACGCGGAGGTGCCGTCCGTTCGGCACTAGTTCGTGATCGGATCGAGGGACGACTTGCGATTTGGATCGCGGAGACGTTCGACTACATCAACCGCGTTTCTTAAACGCTTCCGCTTAGCGATCTACAAGGGTATGTAGATTCACTCTCCCTCTCGTAGATGCTCATCACCATGGATAGATCTTGTGTGTGCGTAGGAAAATTTTTGTTTCCCATGCAACGTTCCCTAACAAAATCGACGGTGGCTTGGAGGGCCCACGGGAGATGGCTCGGCCGGCGATGGAGCTCGGTGCTACGGGGCACCAGAGGAAGGGGGAAGTTGCGGGGAGGGCTCGCCGTGACTTGGTGGAGCTACTAGTGGCGATAGAAAGGAGGGAAGAGCTCCAGCTTGCTCGAATTTGAGCTAGGTAGGGCGGCGGCCGTGGCAGGAATGGTGGGCGGGGAGGGCGGCTCGAGCCCGTTGGAGAGATCGGGGAGGCTCCTGGGAAGGTGGAGAAGAGGATGGTGAGCTCGAACGGGCTCGGGGTAGCCTTTAAATAGGCGGGGAAGGAGAGGTTCGGACCGGATGCCACCTACACCGGATGGACGAGCTCCGGCGAGGGGTCAGGCATGCATGCGGGCTTGGACGGCGGCTGGAGAGAGGCTGAGAGGTGGGGCAGCAACGCGGGGAGGCAGAGGAGCAGAGCACGCGCCAGCAGCCCCACGTGGTTCACTGTTCCCGCGTGCTCTCGGATTTGGCTCGTTCCGGCGAGCTCCTAGCGGGGGAGGGCGGTCCGGGGAGGTGAGGAAGAACCGGGGAAGGCTGCGGCAGAGCTAGGTGGCGAGCGGAGGGGATTTGGACGGTGGCCGAGCGGGGCCGAGGCGCAGAGCAAGCCCGCTGCAGCCAGAGCGCGTGCACCGCCCATGCCAGTGGCGCAGTCACCGCGGTCACAGGCGCGCACACGACGACTAGGCCCAGCCAACCATGTCTAGAGATAAGTCCATCCACCCAGTAGCCACCTTGAGTTGATAGATCGACAAAAGGCCTTTTGGGATGATCAGGCACATCACACAAAGTTTGCAGCAGCAACCTTTTGCAAAGTCTTGAGGTCAAATCAAGAGGTAAATTGGTAAAATAAGTTGTCAAAGAGGTTAAGGGGAGGAGGAACTACTGCCTGGTAAAATTTGAGGTCATTAGGACCAGGATAGAGTGCAGTTGCTTCACAACTGCAAAAATTTGACCAGAAGCTAGATTAGGAAGTAGCACTCACATGGTTGCTTGCATTGAGCTGAAACTGGGTGAAGGGTGATCATTTGGGCATATGAAGGTGCCATAAAAATTTCATCCCATTTGGATAAACCAAAATGGTACTTCATTCACAATGATACCCACTGGACATAAACTTGGGGGAATTTTTCAGAGAAAATGGCTTGGCAAAATAATGTGAATTTTGGCATGCTCACATTATTTATGGATATTTAGGTCCTGCATTAATTTCATAAGTTTTTAAGCAATATAAAATATAGTTGCTTCACAAACTAAAATTGTGACTAGAAACCAAGATTGGATGTTGTGCTCACATAGTTTGTTGGATGGAGATGAAATTTGGTGTAGAGTCATGATTTGATCACATGAATGATCTCCCAAAATTTCAACTCATTTGGATAAGCCTAGATAGTACTTCCTTCACAAAGCTTCTCTCTGAACAGAAAGTTTGGAAAATTTCTGAGGAAGATTTACTAGGGAAATGAAGTTGAATTTTGGTATGTGGAAATAATTTGGATAGGAAAGAGTGCCCAAAATTTTTGAGGGCAATAAAGAAAATATAAATACCACTTCCTTCACAAAGTGCCAATCTGGACAGAATAGGAAATGAATATTCCTGAATTATTTTTGAGCTAGGCACAGATGGATTTTGGCATATTTATGGAAGATATTATCCAAAGAATTTATGAGAATTTTGTGGGAATTTTGTGGAAGGCAGAAATATGGGTTGCTTCACAACCTATGGCAAACAGGGTTATTCCTTCAATAGAAAAAGGAATATTCACAAGAAATAAATATTGGGGTTGGGCTAAGATGGCAATGACATGGCCTTGGGATAGATTTGAGAATGACAAGCCACTAGGAAGTGGCAGGAGAGAAGATTTTCCCAGGTTTCAAGACCACATAGCCACGGAAAAAGAGCTCCAAATAAAAATTCGAAGAAATCCAAAAGAAAAAGAAAGGGCCAAAAATCGGGGTGTTACACAATTCCACCATGCCTTTGACAACAACAACGCTACTGGTTCAAGATTCAAGTTCACCAAAAACTTGGTGTAATCACTTGGTTTAATTCAAGATTCTCATCAAGTGAAATTGTGTAACTCAAGGTACCAAAACTTGGCTCCATTGCCAGGGAAGCAAAGATTCCTGGTTAGTTCTTTCCAAAACTCTTGCAAGTAAGTACTTTCCAATCTTGTATTTTTTACCACTTTATTTGCTCCCCTCCTTCTACGTGTTGTTTCCTTTTTTTGTTTGTTTTATTTGCATTTGGCTTTTCACCTTCTCTCTTTTCTCTCTCTCTCTCTCTCTCTCTCTCTCTCTCTCTCTCTTCCTGCATACATACATTTTCAAAAACACTAAAAATACTAGTTAAACTAGATATGTTTTACTTTCCTTGTTTGCATCGAAATCTATTTTACTTTCCTTGTTTGCATCGAAATCTATTTTACTTTCCTTGCTTGCATATCTATACCTAAAATCCCAAAAATATGCTACAATAGTCAGTTCATCACTCAGGGGCCAAGGTCAATCCATTAGTGGTGAGGTCCACCGCTGACGGGCCGCCTACTGACCTGTCAGTGGTAACATATGGATGACACTACTGGGTGGTCACCACTGACAGGCCAACAGGTGACCCGTCAGTGGTGAATGTAGTGGCCACCCGAGCGTGGCATACTGTTGACCCCCTATGATCTCAGACAGGTCGCATGTGATGCCCCCGACTTAATCGTGCACTAATCATCCACGCAAATGCACACGATCAAGCCTAAGGACTCACTTGAAGATATCACAACACAACTCTAAACACAATTAAAAGTCATACAAGCTTTATATTACAAGCCAGGGGCCTCGAGGGCTCGAATACATAAGCTCGATGTCATACAAGCATCAGCGGAAGCATTAGATATCTGAGTACAGACATAAGTTAAACAAATAGGCCTTTAAGAAGGCGGGGCAAAATAAAAACACTAGATCGAAAGGCGCAGGCTCCTGCCTGGGTGCCTCCTATCTACTCCTGGTCGTCGGAGGGCTCCTCGTAGTAGTAGTATCCACTGGAGGGGTAGTAGTAGTCATAGTTGTTGGCTGGGGCAGCTGGCTCCGGGGCTCCGTCATCTGGTCGCAAAATTTGGGTATGGGGAAAAAGGAAGCAAAGCAACCGTGAGTACTCATCCAAAGTACTCAGCAAGACTTTCATCAGATCTATTCTAAGTATGCATTAGTATCAAAGGAAGGCTGTATATGTGGACTTGACTGCAGAAATGCCAGAGTAGAGGGGAAGGCCTAGCCTATCGAAGACTAGCATCTTCAGGGTCTTGCAGCATTAGAAGAGTGCAGATTAGTACATAAGAATAGTAGTAGCAACAAGTACATGTAACCATGCCCAGAGATCCTTCCTTGACTCCCTGCGAGAAAGCGATCCCGGAGCTAACAAATTCAACCCATTTCTAGTTGTAGAAGATCGGGGTATTTACAGAGCGTCCTGTTACCGTGGACACGGCTATTCGAATAGATATACTTTCCTGCAGGGGTGCACCAACTTTACCCAACACGCTCGATTAACTCTGGCTGGACACACTTGCTCGGTCCATGCCCGGCCTCGGCTGATCGACATGTCGTAGCCCTACCTAGGCTCAACAGAGAGGCCAGCACGCCGGTCCTCATCCTATGCACTCAGGGGTCTTGGGCCCATCGCCCTTTGCACTCCTGCGCGTTGCGAACGCGGCCGGTGAGCAATCCTAGCCTCCTTAATACAAGTGCAGGCTTTACCAGACCAACCCGGCGCGCGCCGCTCAACTACTGATGTCTGAAGAGCTTCGGCTGATACATACGACGCCGATTACCCATATTATTCCCACGTGCTGGTTAGCGTGAAAAGGCCAAAGGCCTACTCAGATCACATATCCTAACCCTTAGTGCATTAGGAGCGCGCGGTGACAAGCAGAGACTCGCGATCATGTGACCCCATCGCCCCGTCTCGTATACTTATGGCAAGGGCTAAGAATGCCCGGCCGTGCCACGTAATCAACCCTCGGGTACCCTCATGGTCAACCCGATACCACATCTCTCGCGGGTACCCCTCGGGGCCGACCCGACTTTATCCAGGTATCAGTAATAAAGTGTAAGTAACCGTGTGTCCATATCATTTAAGAAGGAATCCGAGGAATCACCGTCGTTGGATTCCCTCTCAATGATCCCGTTAAGGTGAATCTGGAGGAATCACCCTCGATGGTATTCACACTTGCGGGGTTGCACCACAAAAGCTTTATCGGAGGTGGAGAAAGAGGAATCACCCTCGGTAACCCACATCCGAGTAGCTGTACTACAGGGGCATCATCGGAAGTGAGATAAGAGGTACCACCTTCGCCACTCGATGTTAGCTCTGCAGGGTCGAGCAACTTAGGGGTGTGTGTGGTGATGTGCTGGTCTAAGCTCGACAATCACATCGATCAGGGCACCGGTACTAAAGCGGGGCAAATAGAGCAAGGAAGAGGGGCCACAAATGGTTTACTACCATCCTACACTAAGCATTTAGGGTATCAGGTAGAGTATCAACAGAAGTTACAAGAAACAGGCTATGCATCAGAATAGGATAAAATAATAGCAGTAGCAAATTCTAATGCAAGCAGGGGGAAGAAAGAAATAGGTGATATAGGCATGCGTCAAGGGGGTTTGCTTGCCTGGAAGCTCTGCAGAAAAGGAGGGATCGTGAGTGGTGTCGTCGGTCTCCTGAGCTGCGTCGGTCTCGGGGGCTATCGGAGAAGAAGAGGGGGAAGAAACAATAAATAAAGGCAGACAAATGCAACACAGATGCATGGCATGGCAGTATGCAGAGTTAGTGATGACCTAATGCATGGCTACATGTCACAGACGAAGCGGGAAAAAAATCTAGGCGTTTAGGCTGATTTCGGTATACTGAACCGGAGGGGAAACTTCCATGTTCAGGTAGTTAGGAGTGATGGTCAAGCATTTTGATTACGTATTTTGATTCGTCTCGTTTTTCTGATCAACTTTCATGTAGAAAGTTTTTCGATCCGAGCTACGGTTTAATTTCTACGAATTTCCGAAGTTTTTAGCATTTTTCTGAATTTAAATCAATTTTGAAAATAACAAAAAATAGCTTATTGCATCAGCATGATGTCACAGTGACATCAGCAGTCAACCCAGCCGTGCCAGGTCAAACCTGGCGGCTGGGACCCACCTGTCATACACAGTGGGCTTAACAGAGGTTAATTAAACTAAACCGCAGTTAATTAAGGGGGTGGGCCCCACAGTCAGTGACTAATCTAATTACATATTAAGTTTATTTTAAAAACTGGATTAATTAGTCTAATTAAATGAGAGGGGCCCACTGGTCAGTGGCAGTAACCGCCATGTCAGCGGCGTTGACCCGGTCAACTGGGCCCGCGGGACCCAGCTGCCAGTGACTCGGGGTGGCCCACCAGTCAGTCCACGTCGGACGCCGGCCCCGGATTCGCTCCGGCGAGCTCGAAACACGGCGGAGCACGCCGGCGAGTTGCGGGATTTCGCTAGGGGGCAACAAAACGCGCGTTTTTGGGCTCGTTCGAACGAGCGAGGAACGCCGCATCCAACGCCGGTGGTCACGCGAGCTGGGGTGGCCGGAGTCGTTGCCAGCGACAAGAACGGCGGAGACCCGAAGCACGGCGAACTCGTACGGCATCTACGCGAGGTCGCGAACTCGGTGAGGGGCTCGGCAGGCCATGACAGGGGCTAACGCGACGGCGGCGAGCTCATCGGCGGAGCTAGGCTCGGCCATGGCGGAACCGGCCGCTCCGGGCGCGGAGAAGAGCAAAAATGAGAGGGGAGAAGAGGAGAGGCTCACCGAGCGGCTACGAAAAGCCCGTGGAAGCTTAGTAGCGCAGGGGAGGCGACGAACGGAGCAGTGGAGCTCCGGTGATCCGCGGCGGACGCCGGCTCGATCCGGGCAATGCGGCGGTCTCCGGCTCGAACGCGTGGTCGGGGAAGAAGTGGAGGACATCGGCGGTGCTGGTGAACCGGTCGGAGAGGCGAGGGAGGCATGGTGGCCGCCGTGGTGGAGCTGTGTGGTGGCGGCGCTCGGGACAGAGGAGAAGGGGGCGAGCGCGCGCGAGGGAGAGGGAGGAAGAGAAGGGGCGAGGCGCCCAGGGGAGATGGACGAGGGAGCCCTTATCCCCAGCCCACCTGCCCCGTCGCGGTCGTGAGCTGCGGGTGGCACGGCGAGCTCCTGTCCACGGCGGCGCCGACACGTAGCGCGGGAGCAGGTAGGAGAAATAGCAGATGGGCTGGGCCGGCTCGGCCGCGCCAGGTAAGGCCTGGTAAGCTTCTGCCCTTTCCCTTTTTCTTGTTTTCTCTTTTTATTTATTAAACAGAGAGAGAAAGAAAATAGTTGGGCATCCAAAAGGCTTAGGAAAAATATGGGACTTGGCCCATTAATTCCAGCGCATTTTTAGGCATTGCCACCAATATTTTGGAGGCAAAGTGAATTCATTTGCATTTCCCACAAATAAAATAGCACTTTAAAATGCTGGAATTGCACTGAAATAATTGCTAGTGTCCACCTTAGCTCTTAGGTGATGTTGTTTTTCTTAACAATAAATTGTTTTGAAATATTTGCTAAATGATGAACATTTTTCCAGCAACTTTTGTGCAACTTCAAATTTCAATTGCATTTCGATTTGAATTCAGTGGCACAATTTGAAATGAGATATTAAACCAGTGTGATCAAGCATTACAAATGAAGATGACTTGGCAAGATTAACAGACGATCACCGTGCTTTATTACATAGGGGTGTTACAATTCTCCTCCTCTAAAAGAAATTCTCGTCCCGAGAATTCATGAGGTAGAAGGAAAGAGGTCGGGGTATTCCTCCCGAAGACGATCCTCGCGTTCCCATGTGGCTTCATCTTCAGTATGATTCGACCAATGCACTTTAAGGAACTTAGTTGTCTTCTGGCGAGTCCGACGTGCAGCTTGATCGAGAATGCGGATCGGATGCTCCTTATAAGAGAGATCATCTTGTAAATCAAGCAATTCATGATCCACTACTCGGTGCGGAGATTCCTTGAAGCAACGGCGAAGTTGCGACACATGGAAGACGTCGTGGATATGAGGGAATTGCGGCGGCAACTCCAATTTATAAGCCACATGTCCACGTCTGGCGAGAATGCGGAAGGGGCCGATGTAGCGAGGAGCTAACTTGCCCTTGATTCCGAAGTGGTGAGTGCCCTTCATAGGAGTGACACGAAGATAAGCTTGCTCACCAGGTTGATAGATCGATCCCCAATGTTTACGATCATAATTGCTCTTCTGGAGAGACTGAGCAGCTTTGAGATTTTCCCGGACTATACGGACTTCCTCTTCGGTGTGTTGGATAACATCCGGACCAATGAGCGGTCGTTCCCCAGTTTCTGACCAATTCAGAGGGGTTCGACACTTAAGTCCATAAAGAACCTCGAAGGGTGCCATTTTCAAGCTGGCTTGATAGCTGTTGTTGTAAGAGAATTCGGCATACGGGAGTGATTCTTCCCACTTCTTGCCAAATGAAATAACACAAGCTCGCAGCATATCTTCCAGCACTTGATTAACTCGTTCGACCTGGCCTTGGGACTGGGGGTGATAAGCTGAACTCCAGGTTATATGAGTTCCCATAGCTTCTTGGAAACTTTTCCAGAACATTGAGGTGAAAAGGCTGCCATGGTCTGAACTGATCTCCTTCGGAATACAGTGGAGGGATACAATTCTGGAGATATATAGATCCGCTAACTGACTAGCAGTGATCGTCTCCTTGACACGCAGAAAGTGTGCAACTTTGGAGAGTTGGTCGATGACGACAAGAATTGCATCATGACCCTTCTGTGACCTGGGAAGTCCAGTGATAAGGTCCATTTGCACTTTCTCCCATTTCCATTCAGGTATAGGGAGCGGTTGCAGGATTCCAGCCGGCTTCTGATGTTCTGCCTTAACGCGACGACAAACGTCACATTCAGCAACATATCGAGCAATGTCCTGCTTCATTCTAGACCATCAGTACCTTTGTCAGAGATCACGATACATCTTGGTACTATCCGGATGAATAGACAGTGGTGTATCATGTGCCTCCTTCATAACCATGTTGGTCATAAGTTCAAATCGAGGTACCACAATGTGGTCTTTGAAATACAAAGTTCCATCTTGAGCAAGCGAGAAATCCCTGTACTTTTCAAGGTGAAGATCTCTTTTCATCAGATCAACTTCAGCATCTTTAGCTTGCGCATGCTTAACAGCCTTCTCAAGATCTGGCTGTATAACAAGGGTATTAAGAGAACCCTGTGGAACAATGTGAAGGTTCAGCTTACGCAATTCTTCATACAGATGAGGTTGAGCACGCTGAACCATGAGGTTGTTACAATAGGACTTGTGGCTCAAGGCATCAGCCATCACATTAGCCTTGCCAGGGGTATATGAAATACCACAGTCATAGTCCGTGATTGTTTCCAACCATTGCTGTTGGCGGAGATTAAGATCCGGCTGAGTAAACAAATACTTCAGACTTTGACGATCAGTATAGATCTCACATCGGTTACCGAGAAGGTAATGTCGCCACAGCTTCAATGCATAAATCACGGCAGCAAGTTCAAGATCATGTACTGGATAATTCTCTTCGTGAGGACGCAACTATCGCGAGGCATAAGCAATTACCCTTCGCTCTTGCATCAGGACACAACCTAATCCTTGACGAGTGGCGTCGCAATAAATCACGATATCTTTGCGAGAATCCGGCGGAGCAAGCACTGGAGCAGAGGTGAGCTTGTCCTTGAGGGTCTGGAAACTTTCCTGACATTTATCTGTCCACTCAAACTTAACGCCTTTGTGAAGCAGATTAGTCAGAGGTTTGGCAATCTTTGAGAATTTCTCGACAAAGCGACGACAATAACTTGCAAGGCCGAGAAAACTTCTGACTTGTTTGACATTCTTTGGTGGAGTCCAGTCAAGAATAGCCTGAACTCGTTCTAGGTTGACAGCAATGCGTGGGCAGGTAATCAAAGAGGTTATTGATGATAACACATATCAGCGAGGGGCAAGGATGGCATTGCTCACTAAGAATTCAATTAACATCTCGAAAGAAGTCAAAATGTTGACGCTGATCATGACACATTTTGCCGAGAGGTTCCAAAAGTGTCAAATGACAGTGTGAGAAGCATATGATAACTTGGAAAGAAAAAGGTTAAACAGACCAATGGAAAAGAAAAGGTGATTATCAGATTAACCAGTTCAAAGGAAAGGATTAGTTGTAGACAATCCAGCTCTCTGGGTGAATGTGATTACGAGAACCTAGTGTTAGAGTTAGCAAAATCATTTAACCCAAAAAGAAGAGAGATCAGAGTCCCAGAGTATAGAAGAGGAATAAAAGATCCTAATACCACCCATTGGCGACGTGGGCCCGTAAGCCACACAGCCATGTTAGAAAAATCGTTTGCAAAGACTAGACTCAACTTCGGCCAAGGAGTTGGAAAGGGGGGTTCCTACAGGCAGTCGGCTCTGATACCAACTTGTGACGGCCCCGACTTAATCGTGCACTAATCATACACACAAATGCACATGATCAAGCCTAAGGACTCACTTGAAGATATCACAACACAACTCTAAACACAATTAAAAGTCATACAAGCTTTATATTACAAGCCAGGGGCCTCGAGGGCTCGAATACATAAGCTCGATGTCATACAAGCATCAGCGGAAGCATTAGATATCTGAGTACAGACATAAGTTAAACAGATAGGCCTTTAAGAAGGCGGGGCAAAATAAAAACACTGGATCGAAAGGCGCAGGCCTCCTGCCTGGGTGCCTCCTATCTACTCCTGGTCGTCGGAGGGCTCCTCATAGTAGTAGTATTCGCTGGAGGGGTAGTAGTAGTCGTAGTCGTCGGCTGGGGCAGCTGGCTCCGGGGCTCCGTCATCTGGTCGCAAAATTCGGCCCGCATCTCTGAACCTAACCCTCACTCCCCTCCTGTCACCTCATGATGCCGGCCACCTCCCTCCCTTCCCCTCCCTCCGCCGACCTTCCCGTGCCCCCGCCCGTCCCCTCCATCAATGGTGGCCTCCCCTATTGGTTACCTTCCCCCGGCCTTCGGATCTGGCTCCCGGCCACCGAGTGATGCCGCCATCCCTCCATGCGGCCCCGCCTCCCTTCCATCCATTGGCCTCCCTCCTGGCCGCGTGGCCTCCCTCCCGACCCGTGGCCTCCCTTCCGACTATCGTCATCCCTCCGTGACGCGCCGTCCCTTCTGCACGGCCCAACCTTCCTTCCAGCCGGTGGCCTTGATGAGTGTTATTTTTGCGCTCATCAAACCTGAGTTTAAACATAGATATTTCATAAAAACCAAGATATTTGCTTTGATATTGACACTAATGACTAATGAATTCAAAGGATTCCAAATATCCTATCTTTATTTTGTTTCCACAGGAAATGGGCGATTTATCGACGAAATCAAGCCAATACATGGAAAGGAGTAAAGAGGAGATAAAGGAGATCAAGTGGGAGGCGAAAAGGAAGAAATAGAGCAAAACACAGCGTTCCATACAACCGCGCGAGCTCGTATGCATGGTCGTATGGCCTGCCAGGGGTGCCCTCTGATCCACCACTACAAATACCGTGAAGGGGCCAATGCCAGAAACAACACAGAACATCACTGAAACCTCCATCTTCATCATCCACGGCAACCCTAGCCGCCGCCATTTCCCATCTACATCTTCATAGCTGCCACCATCACCACCACCGTAGTACTTAGCCAACTAGTCATACTTTGTAATCGGATATCACATCCGACATCTATTGTAAGACATATTATCAATCAATTGATCTTCATGATGTGTTCTTCAATGATTTCTCCTTGTTATCTGATCTCCATATGTGAGTAGTTTGGTAAGGTCATGGGTTGAGACATAGCCCTACAACCTGATGTATTTGTTGGAGGGATTGATGGAAGTACCTTGAATTAACGTCCCGTATGTGTAGCATAAAATTGCTTCATAGCTGTCTCTTGTCTCATTCGCATTCTTCATCCCTGCAGGAACCCAGGATCATGGAGAACGAGCCACCGAGAGGCTAAGGGCGGGGAGACCGTGAAGTGTTATTCTAAACATCAGTGATAGAAAGGTTTAGTACGGTAACACGGATTCTATCCTCGGGGATACAAGAGGTGTAGTCATTAAACACCCAATGCTTTTGTTTGATTTCTATCTTAATTACCGAGGCAACCCCGCACGATGGATAGGGCCTTTTGGTTTGACAACTGACTCTTGATGCAGGACACGTGTCGGTCAAGATGTAATTTGGATGCATCCCCCACTTTGATATGTTGCAAGCACATCTCGATGGATGACTTCCAAGGCAAAAATTAAGATTATAATGATCCCGTTCAAAAATATATGGTTGTAAGAAAAGTCCTTATACACATGCCTATTTTTATTATAAGTGTTTTCAGTTTCAACTTGATTTTGATCCGGTCAAAAGTTGGAATTAAAACTCTTGCAAAAGCTTGTTAGAAACATCTGACTTCAAGGGTGCCGTCCTCTCGTGAGTTCGATAACTCAGGGTCACCTCTGGGGAAAAAGACGAGAATCCTTTCTGCTCCTTTACCGAATCACTAAAGGGACTAATCAGGCCTTCCTCCGGATCTATGGCCTCCCTCCACACCACTACTATCAATACGCGTCGTCAGATGCAGCTCCCGGCCACCGCGCGATGCCACCGTCCCTCTGATCGGCGCAGTCCCACCAAGTGTCAGATCTGCACGGCCCTGCCTCCCATCTGTCCAGGCTAGAGCAACACCCCATTGGATCTATGCACTGATGCCGCCTTTCATTAGTGCTAGCTGTGCTATCCTAAGACGTTCGTTGTCAACGGCTCGGTTGGTGCCCCTTGGCCCGATGGCTTGGGCTTATCACTGGTAATAATTTTTAAGTACCAGTGACACGCCCTTTTATTGGGCTTGTCATTGGTAACTTATTACAAGTGACTGGCTTGTCTATTGGGCCCGTGACTACTATTTTAGCCCAAAAGAACTTCATTAACAAATGTCAATAACTTTTGATCTATAAGTCCAAATGGAGTGATTCTTTTGGCTAAATTTGTAAAATGAATAGATCTATCCACAAGAATAAATTTAACAATTTTCTGATACCCTAGAATTTCTAGTATTTTATTTTATTGTTATTTCTTTTCTTGGGGATGTTTGAGTTACAATAGTCAAACTTTTGTGAAATTGCCTTATATTTTAAACACAGTCTCACGAGGTCATATCATGACCCCATGTCAATTTTCATATTTTTGGGCCAAATTTACATTTTATAAAAAATGAAAGACTAATAAGATGAAAGTAAAGGTTTGAATTTTCCCAAGCAAATGTTTAATTTTTTATATTTTCTGGATAGGAGGTAAAAAAATAGGTACTTAGATATGAATTTTGCTTCCATCTAGAGGCCTTTTTTAAGATACTTGTAGTTCAAAACTGAATTGTACCCAGCAAATAGCTATAAATTCATTTAATGCCTCAATAATAGCAAATGAATTAATAGGAAATGCCTAACTTTGACACGAACAATGTAATGTAGTATGATACATGTAGAAAAAGTTTGGAGCATTTTAGATAAGTATTTTTAGAAGGCTTTACACATGGTACCTCAAATTGGTATCTCAAAAAAAAGAAAATAGAAATTATTACATAACAAGAAGGAACATGAAGGTATATTATTGTATAATGGTGTAATATCAAGTTGTAGTCCAAATGTCAAGTTCAAATGATGAAAAACTGTGATGTGGACTTCAATCTTCATATTTTCCCTTTGAATGCTATGATGCTTTCTTGGAGATGCTTGAGTTACAAAGCAATGTATAGTCCAACTTTTGTGAAATTATCTTAAATTTTAAACACAAACCTCAGGAGGTCATATCATAACCCCATGCCAATTTTCATATTTTCTTGACCACATTTAGATTTTATAAAAAATGAAAAACCAATAAGATGCAAATAAATGTTTGAATTTTCCCAAGTAAAGATTTGAATATTTTTATATATTTTCTGGACAGGAGTTTAAAAGACCGATAGGTACCTAGATATGAATTTTTCTTCCATTTAGTGACCTTTTTAAAGATACTTGTAGTTCAAATTTGAATTATATCCTGTAAATAGCAAGAAATTCATTTAATGAATAAATTATAGCAAATGAATTCAGAAAGATGCCTAACTTTGACACGAATAATGTAACATAGTATGTTCCATTTAGAAAAAGTTTGGACCATTTTATATAAATATTTTGGGAAAGTACTATACAAAGTAGCATAACTTGGTATTTGAAAATAAAGAAAATACAAATTAATACGTAACAAGATGGAACATGAAGGTTTGAATTTTCCCAAGCAAACATTTAATTTTTTATTTAATTTCTGGGTCGGAGCTAAAGAGTTACATAGGTACCTAGATATGAATTTTGTTTGCATTTAGAGGCCTTTTTTAATGTACAAGTTGTTCAAATATGAATTATATCTAGTAAATAGCTAGAAATTTATTTAATGCCTAAATAATAGAAAATGAATTTAAAAAAATGCCTAACTTTGACATGAACAGTGTAATGTAGTATGTTCCATGTAGAAAAATTTACAGCATTTTAGATAAATATTTTGGAAAGGTACTACCCAAGGTAGCTTAACTTGGTATTTCAAAAAATAGAAAATAAAAATTATTACATAACAAGATGGAACTTGAAGGTATGTCTTTGCATACTAGTGTAAAAAGACCCGATGCATGCACCACCGCTGGCCTGCTATGCTCTCGGCTCTCGATGACCGCCTCCTTCACCCAGCGCTAGCACGTGCATGCTGGAGACTACGGTAGTGCTGGGGCCGTGTCGATAGAGGAGGAACTGTCCCTGCGCCAGAGACTACACGTTTTTTAAAATAAGACAGAAAAATAAAATGAAAAGAAAAGACAACAAAAAAGTAATAATGAAAAAGAAAGAAAATAAAAAAACAAACTGAAACAGAGAAGAAGAAAAAACACGAAATGGACCATAAGCACGTCACAGCCCACAAGCAGCCCATCATGACCCATAAGGAGGCACCCCGTATAAATACTTAACCTAAACCTAGCCGCACCTAGCCCCAACCGCCTCCTCCCTCCTCCCAATTCCCTCCCCCCTCTTCCCTTCGGACCTGGGACTTATGTTCTCCTCCCTCCACCACCCTCGGTGCCTCCTTCCACCACCTCCGATGCCTCTCTCCACCACTGACTCCCCGCCTGCCTTCCTCCTCCATCTCTAGTGACCTAGCACAACAAGATCCATGGGGGAGGGGGGGTCGACGAGAGGGCCACGACGGCAACTGGCACGGGATGGTGACATCTTCAGCGTCGGGGCGGCGCAATGGCCAGGATGCAATGGTTGTGCATCCTCTATCCTCCAGCCATAGCTTTGAGTGGCAGGCGGGATGACTTCATTCGACGACGGGGAGGAGTGGTAGGGGGACACACGCCGCCGACCATGGATGAGGTGGGGAGGTGGCACTCCTCGGCAAGCACCAACGTGACCTCTGGATCCAGAAGCAGCGCACTGGCCCTCCTCATCTTTTGCATTGAGCCCCCTATGCACGCAGCCTCCTAAAGCTACTATGGTGGGATGGCGGTGCTACTTCCCTCCAGACTGTGGATCTGGAGTGTCCTCGAGTAGGTCTAGTCGCTTTCCCAGCAACTAGATCGCGGACGCCCTACATCCCTTGCCATTGTAGCTTCCCTCGAGGTAAGACCATCTTACCTTGTTAATTTTAGTATCCCTTCTGTTCATGGATGAATTAGTAGTGATATTAAAAATTTATTATAGGATGCTTGCAATTAGTAGTGATATGTGAATTTATTCATGGTTAGTAGTGATAGTCTAAGTTGGAGAACAGCTCCAATTGCTACGTGATCTGCTCAAGATCGTCTCAGTGCTTCCCTCGATGATGTGTGCGCTAGTTGTTTGCTTTGGTTTTCACTAGTTGGTGTAGACGTAGCACCTGCCGTTTTGCTACTGTTGTGGTACAAGGAAAACTGAGTTACTGCATGAGTTTTGCCGGGAGATTTGAAGCATCAGGTTGCCATTTAATTTCTGTAGCTTGGCTGTGTTTTTTTGGTATCATCTATTCATGTGTTTTTAATGCCTATGTTGTAAGATTTCTTTGACTAGTATCTACTTTGTGTTGCTTGTATATGAATGAATTGTCAAACTAGTTGTATGATGTTTTCTTCTAACGGTGCTCTATCATCATGCTTAGGAGTTGCATATGCTTTGAGAAAATTGAATAATTCAGTGTCATTATTATGTTATATACAAAATTACAAACTTCTTTGATAACTAATTTGAATAGTTTACAACACTGAACTACATATTCTTCTTTCCCCTACATTTTATTGATGTTTCTTTTGATCACCCATCCTTGTGATGGACTGTGCTTTTCTTATCTTTTGCATGCCTTTGGTTTATGCTTGATGCAAAGATCAAGAGTTTGTGCAGAACTGTTGTTTAATGACAGAGTTTAATTTAGCATAGCATGCCTTTACATTCAATGAACTTGTGTCATACATTTACGTAAAAGTTGTCATGTGATCTGTAATTGTGATCTATGCGTAATGATCTGTGAAGTTTGTGTAATATGTGAAATCAGCAGTTCTTTTACGTAAAAGCTGCATTTTTTTAATCCCTGTAAACTTAGTAGTGACGAGCAAAAAATTCCTGCTCATCACTAGTACTCAAAACCTAGTGATGGGGTAAAACATGTGCTCATCACTGGTATTCAACTACCAGTGACGAGTTACTAGTGACGGGCCAGCTTGCTCGCCATTGATAGACTTTTTGCGCCCGTCACTAGTAAACCTATTCTGAAGTAGTGAAATGATGCATCTCAATGTTTAACCTATGTGATTTCTCTCCAATGTCACCTCAAGGTACTCTCACAACGTGGGTAGACAAGGCATTAGGTAAGTTGGACATTGTGTTAACCTCCATAAGTTCAGCTCTTGTTTATTTCTATGGTGGAGTCTAAGCCTACATGCTGCAAAACCATTGACTCACATGTACTTATGATTGAATATCCAGGGGGCAACCCACCTAGCAATTCGAAATATTAAGGTAAAACTCAACCATAGCTTTAAGATCTAAGGTTCCCAAACTCCCATATGCAATAACGCCAGACTCGAGGGATTTGGTTTTCGTCAGTCTTGCATCCCCTCCATCCTTCATCATAACACATTGCAAATCCTTAGGGTTCCCCTAATAGGCGTGCACTCATACAAAAGCCACTAAGGATTGCATAGAAATTAACTTACACATGTGCAACCAATCTTCATACTATTTTACCAATGCCATAGAACAAATAACTACTCAAACATAGAGGTAAAGTGATATACCACAACAATCTATATTAGCATTTTTTATAAGTAAGAGTGTCGACCCCAACGAGGAGCAGAAGGGATTGGTTGGTGGAAACTAGCAAGAAATCACTGTAAAGCTGCAGAAGATTGTTTAATGGTTTGTTTGATCACACGACAAATTGCAAGAATGTGAATAGTAATAAAAGTACAACGGTGCAGCAAGTGGCCCAATCCTTAATTGTGCTAAGCACAAGCCAGTTGTTTAACTTATAGGTATCAAATCGCTCTCGAGGACACATGGGAGTTTCTCCTAGTTACTTTCATCTAGTTTCATTGAGTTAACATTCATTGCTTTGATAATTTGTTGTGCGGTGGAGCCTATCATAATGTGTTGTTCGTACTTGAACAACAACATACTTATGATTCTATCCTCTATGCAAGCATCCACAAATACAAGAGAATAATTAAGATAGCATCTAATCATAGCAATAGACCCTGGGGTTGCAACAACCCCTTATGCAATAGTTCATAAACTTAGGGTTTGGTAATTTCTGTCACTCCAACCACCCATCATAAACAAACAATTCACACAATGATCTCCTCTAGGCCCATAAAGGTGAAGTGATATGCAGTCGACGTCCGCACATCACCACTAGAGAATTACATCACAACATAATATCAAAACATTGAACTATATTCAACTTCACAAGATTAATAGCAACGAGGTTTATCCCATGTCCTCAAGAATCTAATGGACTACTCACAACACATCATATGGATTATGATCAGTGGGGATGAAATTGTGATTAGCACTCTGAACATATGAATCTCTCACTGATAAAACTTCTAAGCATCAACTATAAAGAGTATTCAACACCAGAAACTATACTCAAGAAAGGATCTGAGATAGTAATTCATAGATCAGAAAGCTATTGTTGAGGGAGATGACGACGATGATGGTACTGATGATGATATCAATTGATGTCTCTATATTTTCCACATTTTTAGAGCTCATTTGTTGCATGTTCTCTGCATATATCATGTCCCATTGAACCAAATAATTGTCCATTATGCACGATTACCGGTTTTTACTCTTTTCATTGTGAGCATTGCATAGTTAGTGTTTTTATTTAGTTTTATTAGTTTTGTTTGTTTTGTCGTGTCTACAGTTGTTTTGGAGCTATGTAGGACCAAGCACGATGAAAAGGCCAAAGATGGGTTCAATACGGAGGACTTCCAGCACCAGACTTAGGTGTTTCAGAAGGTCAAAAATGTGATTTTTCCAAAGTGCTCAAAATCAAGATCTAATACCATCAGTGCGTCGGCGTCGCTCTCATGACTCCAACGAACCCAAGAACGTCAAAAATGGAGTTCATATGAGAAAGTTATGACCGTTTTACCGAGGGAGTCCAGAACCGAAGACGGCGCCTAGTATGAGCATGGCTGCTCGTAACCGCGCTCGTACCGCCCCCGGACAGCTCCGAAAGTTGCCTCTCTGGACGGGATTCTTCACCAATTTCGTCCCTGTTTGTTCCCTCGTGATCCTTGGCTGATAAGGAAGAGTTTGGAAGAGGATTTGGCTCATCTTGAGCCCTTGGATCAAAGGAGAAACTTACATCCATGGAGAAGGCTTGAGGAGAGCTCTTATAAATACCTTTCCATACCCTAGCCGCCACCGAGAGATGGCATCATCCACAGCACATACAAGATCAGTCTCCATTGCTGCTCCATCTCCACCTCCATAGAAGAAGGGACATGACCAAGGGAAGAAGAGGAGGCTCCGCCACCGCGCGCACCGGCCTTTGGGCCGGTGCCATCTCCACTGCGCCGTCTCCATCACCATCACGCTGGTGCCATCATCATCACCATCACCACTAGCTCCGCCATCTCCATCACCGCCATGCCTTGTCCCTTCACTGGCTCGATGCCGGCTTGTAACTTGATCCTCTCCTCTATGTGTACCATTTACATGTTTGAGTAGTTGCACTAGTTCTCGGGTATATGGATGAACTCTATATGATTACTTGATGCAATCCAATTATATTCCTGTTCATGTTCGAGTTAGTAACCCTCACGAGTGTTGAGAGGAGGCCTTGCTCGCATTATCGCCGTGATTGCCCGTGGAGTGTATTACTGTCGTTGTAGAGGTTAAGATGTGGAGGTAATTAGAGGTGACAGTAAAAGCCTCAATTTCGCGCCTTTGCAATTGATAGGTCAGTAACAGGTAAACCCACATCTGACTGCGTCCACGGGGAAACCCTTAATTAACCGTATGTGATAACCGGCTTGGGGAAACTACGGTTGGTGGCGTATGTGGTATGAAGTCTACTTCGAGTAGAACATATTCTGTACTGGGAACTGCCCACTTATGCACATGAAGAGTGGATTAGAGATGCGACAGTTCATATTAGTAGTGATGATTTTGGAACCCTCGAGAACGCTTTACTACTAAAGCACTAACCTTGTTAACATAATATCTTTTTATTCCCATTTTTACCTTTCCGTTTGTAGTTTAGTTAAACCCTTTTTACTCTGTTTCCCTAGAAACCGATAGAGTAGACTATTTCCAACCTCCGGTTTGGGTGCGTACAGAACTGCATAAGTGACAGCGTAGTTCCGGGTTTTGTGGTGCCTTCCTATTCGCTCCCTGTGGGTTCGATACTTTACTTATCACGAAAGTGCTACAACAGCCCTGTGCACTTGCAGGACATCATCGATGGAGATGATGATCCCAATGATGAACGGAGCGTTGGTGATGATGATGACTTCGAATTCTCCCTCCGGAGGGATGGATCCCCAGCAGAATCAGCCTGTCAGCCGGCAAAAGTGCTCCACCTATGTTTTGCCTCGTAGGTGGCGGCGAAAAAATCTCTAAGTGATTTTTAGGTCAGATGAAAAATATAGGCCAAAGGGCGTCGGGAGAAGGTGCCAGTGGGCCCCACGTGGCCACACCACGCTGCCAGGGGGTGGCCGCGTGGGCCCCACAGGGACCCCCTGGCCCCATTTTCTCGCTCCGTGGGTCTTTTCTTTGAAAATAATTTCTGGAATTTTTGCCTATTTATTGAGCTCCAGAAAATTGCTTTCTTCACTGCCATTGTTTTGCTCCTGTTTTCCAGTGTTCCGGTAATTTCCCTCTTCATGTAGTTCATGCAATTTAAAGGGAAAAAGCCATTAGAATTGAGCAATAATGTGTAAAATATCGATAATAAAGAGGAAATTATAATAAGAAGTATTGATGCAAAATGGACGTATCAGAAAGATGCAATAAATTTTGGGGAAATAACTCATAGCACAAGACATCATGTTTGCAAAAGGATTGCAGAGGTTTGGTAATGGAGACACCACTGGATAGAGGAAGAAGATGGTGGTAAAGGCGATGGAGACGATGGCGGTGATGGTGGTGCCCCCTGCGGCGTTCCGGCGCCGCCAGAAGCAAGGAGGAAGGCCCCCCTCCTCCTTCTTCCTTGACCTTATCCCCCTTGAAGAAGGGGTGTTTCTCCTATAATTTTTGTGGCAATGGTGGGTGGGGGCCGACACCCTTGGATCTAGACTTTGGGAAGCCTTTTCTCGGCGCTGAAATTTGAACCCCCCCCTGCCCCCCCCCCCCCCCCCCCCCACACACACACCGTTTTATTGATTACCAGAGATCCATAACTCCAAAAAAAATAAAAATAAAAGGGTGGTTCAATAACGTCGGTGCCAAGCAACCCTCAAAAGGGAACATTCTAGAGCCTTCTGTCGGCCCCACGCGGTCAGGTGGCACGCCTTGGGGCATGCCGGGGGGCATGAGACCCTTGTTGCCACCCTGGCTCCATTTTTTGCGTGCCTTCGTGATCCCTTCAATGTATGCTGAAACTATTTTTAGATTATTTTTCCTCGATATGGAGATTTCCGGAAATCACAACACTTAAAAGAGGGAAATCTGTCTTCGGACAATTAATTAGTAGATTAGTCCAAAATTTATTAAGTATTGCATAAAAATCATAGGAAACATGTAATTAAACTTCAAAAGTTATAGATACGTTTAGGACATATCATCGGTCTCGATTGATGATCATGTGGTGGTATATGTTCATGCTATATATGTGTTCATGTTCATGCTATATATGTGTTCCTAGTGGCGGAGCGACGCCGGGAGCATCCGGGCCCCGGTCCCCCCTTTCAAGAGAAATATATGCAAGGATAAGCTCCTCCTCCTTCTAAACTCTCTTCTAATCTTTCGGCCTCTCTGATCTCCCTAGTTGTTTCAAGGGCATGATCCCATTTGCCCCCCCCCCCCCCCCCCCCCAGCCCCCAATTTGGTTCATGCTCCGCCACTGTGTGTGCGTGTCCAATGTTATATGTTCGTGCTATATATGTTGATGCTATATATGTGTTCCTGTTCAATATTATATGTTCATGCTATATATGTTAATGATATATATGTGATCCAGTTCAATGTTATATGTTCATGCTAAATGTATGTTCCTGTTCATGCTATATATATATATAGGTCCGCTAAAGTGAGCCAGAGTGTAGAATAACTTATCCTATGGGCTGACCCCTCCCGCGAGCGCACCCTTTAATTAACTTATGGTACGACCCACACGGTATAACGCGCCCTTTGATTAGCGGAAGGAGGAGGCGTGAGATGGAGTGTGGTTCGGGGCAATGGTAAAAAAATAATTCCATTACCATCTACTCTTACTTTCATTCGGAGCCGCGAGCCAAGGTGTAGTGTCGCAGTGGTAATTGAATCAACAGTAATGGAATTTAATTCCCTTACTATAATATACAAGTCTTGTTACCCTTGGTACAGCGCCCCTTTGATTAGCAGAGGGGGAAGCGAGAGACGGAGTGTGATGCGCGGCAGTGGTAATTTGTTTAATTCCATTATCATAAAATGCTAATATGTTTACTGTCATTACAAGCCGCGGTCCCTATGGCAGGTTGCAGCGGTAATAGAGTTTAGATCCCTTACTGTAGTATAGAAGCCTTATTACCCTCATTACCGCCATTATTTTAGCATTACTATATGGCCAAATGATTTTACTTTGGAGGACGAGTGGTGCGTAATGATGTTAACTATGTTACCATGTATGATAGATTATTCGCCCCTATTAATGATACAAGCCCACGGGCGGAATGCGGTGCAATTTCGCTAGTAAATTTCTTAATTATGTTACCATTGTATACTAACATCATTACTGTCATTAGGGAATAGGGGTTGCGAGGCGAAAGTGCAGCGCCATGCAGCCGGTAACAGAATTAATCACGTTCACGTTACCATTGTATGCTACCATCTTTACTGTCATTAGCGAATAGGGGGTGCAGGCCGGAAGTGCTGCGTTGCGCTGCCAGTGACGAAATTAATGACGTTACTATATATACCAGTGGCGATTACCAGCAGTAGTAATGGATGTGGTTCGGTTGGCCGAACGGAAGATTAGGCAGGGGGTGGAGCGGGCGGCGCGCAGGACTAGCGTTTTTTACGCGCTCGCTCACTTTAGCACGGTATATACATCCTATTACCGGGTGTGTAGTTACACTCATATTTCATATACTCTTATGTGGTAGTATATATATTACTTTACCATTTTTAGTATGTACATATACTATATTTAAGATACTCCAAAGTGAGTTATATGAAAAAATTGCAAGTGGGCCCATAGTTTTTATTATATTTGTGAAATACGTACATATTTGTACATAAAAAGGAGTATGCTCAAAATATGGTACATACTACCTAAAAAATAGTATATATACTAGCTAAACATTCTTATATACTATATACAATATACTACGCGTATAAGCACTCCGGTATGATAGATACTACTTAGAACGACGAAACAAAAGTGGGAGTAACTACACCCGACATGAGGGTAACTACCACCGGGTGGTAGGAAACATTTGTCATATATGTGTGTGTGTGTGTTCATGTTCATGCTATACATATGTTAATGTTTCATTAGGAACTAAGTTTCTTTTAATTTTAATATGTTAGAATAGATACTATGCTTGTATGTTCCATTCTTATCTTCCCTATTCCCTCTCACCTCATCTGAATAGATCACTAAAAAAAATCCCCCTTACCTTATTCCCTCTCATCTGATTTAGACAGATACTACCATTGCACTATAGGAATCAGGCTGAGCTCTTTGCCGTTAGCTTTTCGTCTGGGCCGATGGCAAAGACCAATTTTTGCTGTCAGCCCGACAAAAAGCTGGCGGCAAATAATGCCTTTGCCGATATATTCTTTGACGACATAGTTTACCGTCAACCTTCTGATGGCAAACTCTTTGCCGTCAGGATATCAACCTTTGCCGTCTGTCTTGGCTGACGGCAAACTCCCTGATTCCTGTAGAGTTGGTCTTCTCTCATAAAAATTAAAATCGATAAAAAACATATCTACATTTGATTTAAGCTGAGTACCCAATGATGGTTGCAGACCAGAGGTTTTTTTTACTGATGAGAACAGATGTTATACTCATCGGCTTTCGATGGTCTGATGACAGTTTGTGCGCACCAGAGGGTTTTATATTGATAATAAGAATAGATGCTATACTTGTGCACACGATGTGAAAGCCAATTTCTCTTGTCTTAATTCAAGGTTTGCTTTGCCAATTTGTATACCTTGGGTGGGCACTCCTTGAATCTTGGCAAAAAAAAACATATTAAGACAATAGCCTTTTGATTTACCTGGTTTTCTAAAGAATAGCCCAGACCAATTATGCTGCTCCAATCATTCACAAGTGAATCCTTCTCCTATCTGATTCCGTACACGGGGCCAACTGTCTAAGTTGGCATTGTTTGTGATTACATGATCCGTTTGGAGTAAGAGTGCCTACCGTTTGAGGGAACGACGTCATTGGTCTTTGTTATTCTTGTGCAAAACCATCAAGAAAGTGCCCCACACGCATGACAGGCGCGTCATGTCAGGGGTGTGACCCGCGTCAAGGGTGCAATCAAGAAAGTGCCCTAAGTGTGTATCGGGCACTCACTTGGTGGAGTGCCCAGCGCAGAGGGGGCATCATCGCCGAGGCCACACGTGTCATGGGGAGCACCCTGTTGGTGTGGTGCCACCAAAGATTATTTGACGGAGGAGTAGCAAAGAGCCCCAGGACATGAGTTCCAGACATATTCTTGAGGGATGAGTTGTCAGAATATTTAGGAGGAATATTCCTTTAAGATTCTCTGTAAAGACTGCAATATCCCTCATTGTATGTTGTGCTCTGAAGGGCAAAACTGTGATAAAAACTAAAATAGAGAGAGCTCTTTTGTGTCCTCTTGCCTTGTCCATTGGTCTCTAGTAGGAAGTAGTTGGCTCTCGTCAAGCAGTTGATGTAGGAGCACGCACGTCTCTATTTCAAGTTTTCCACGCACCCCGCGTAGGTCTTTGCATTCGTACGAGGGGGTTCCTCAAGTTTATTGTCTAGCCTTGATGCTATGACAACTAGCATATGCTATTATGTGGGTAATATCTGAGGCATCTCTCCTAGCTTTTTTTATTTAACTATTAACCAGTGATGAAACTCAAAACATTTTGACATACAAAAGGTGTGCCTAGCTTTGGCTATAAGTGTTGAGTAATAACTGAATTTTTTAACTCATGCATCCAAGGTTGGCATACCTTTTATGTACGGCGTAAGGTTCATTCTATTATCTGAGGTCTATACATGTCACTATATTTTACTGTCCTCTCCTGTCATGCTAATACATATAGTTAGGTTCCATAGGACATCGAGAAGAAACATCACACGATTCTTATAAGTGTTATGCCTTTAACACATACCTTCGTTCCATCAACGAAAGCATCGTGGTGTAGGCATAACATTTTTGGATTGCCAGTTGTTTGCCCGTGATCTCGTTTGGGACCTGATCATATGTAGTCATTGATCACAATTTTAGAGTTGTTAGTAAAAGCTAGAAATTTGTTTGAGTTTTTAAACTTTGCATCTTCCGTTGCTAAATTCAATTGTGTTCTACAAACAGGGATCCTATTTCAGTGACAGTGTACAAAAACAACTGGTGATGGGTCTGAGTTTTACTATTAGACCTTTTGCCATATGCAGAGCTCTTTTGGGTTTTCCCCCCCACCATTTGTTCACCAAAAGGCTAAGATTTGATTTCCAAATGGTAGACTTAGGTGACTATACTTGTAAACACTAAAGATGATATTAGGATGCTATTAGGTGATTATATTTGTAAACACCAAATTTAATACATTGTTTATTTATGTGTCAACTAGGAGATCAGAGAAACACCCATTTCATCTCGTCGCTATAGTGACATTTGGTGCACTGCACACGACACAATTTTTTTAAATAGTGTTTTGTATAGTGTAAACAAAATGTCACAATGGTGACGATATTGTATTTCAGTCACACTGTACAAAAAGTTCAACTGCCGAGTCGGTACCAACAGCTTTCGACTATGAACATCTGACCTTGAGTATGACCTGGATAATCCTGAAGATGGAGTTGACAAGGTCCTCAGGTGTTAGATGCTCTGGGGCTGATGACGGAGCTAACAAACCTTTCTTCTCTCAGAAACAGAGAAGGAAGTGTCAGGAGCGATGGAATCTGAGGTGTCTGGACGATTCTGAGGATGAAGACATACCTGACAAGAGGTGGACGTTCCGAAAGTCGCAAACCGGTTAGGCCGGGTTTTGAAAAGACAATGCCGAGGGTTGCAACATCGCGACGGGTGGATGTTTTGAATATCGCAAACCAGACGTAATTTTTGATTCATAATATGGATGTATGAAATGTGTATGTGCTATGTATAAGCAATGTGGATGTGCAATGTATTTGATGCAATGTATGTCAAATGTGCAAAGTGTATGAAATGTGCAATGTGTATGAAATTATATATATATTGTTTATGATCAATTGTGCTTCTTTAGCGGCTGGGGCTATTGATGCAATTGTGTAAGATTTTTTTTTATAAAATTCGCCACTGACGGGTCGGTCAGGATGGCCAATCAGTGATAAGATCCCTGCTGACGGGTGAGACGTCTCTGACGTATCTATACTTTTTGATTGTTTCATGCTGCAATATTATCATTCTTATATACTTTTATTATCATTTTATATTATTTTTCTGGACAAACATATTAATCCAATGCCCAGTGCTAGTTGTAGTTTTCCGCTTGTTTTTGGTTTTACAGAAAATTGATACCTACGAATATCCAAACACGACAAAACTTTTTGACGATTTTTTCTGGAACATAAGAGACCCTAGAATCTTTGGGAGGTGACCAGAAGACCAACGGAGGGGCCACAAGCCTAGGGGGCATGCCCGAGGGCGTAGGGCGCGCCGGCCAGGCTTGTGGGCCCCCTGCTGCTCCGTTTGCCCTAATCTCTGGCCTATAAATTCACATATATTCCAAATCCCTTGGAGCGAGACCCGAAACAATTCTATCGGCATCGCAAGCCTCTGTTCTGAAGCGATCCCATATGAAGCCCTATTCTAGCACTCTGCCGGAGGAGGGAATCATTGGGGAGGCCATCTTCATCAACCTTGCTGCCTCCATGATGTTGTGTGAGTAGTTCTTTTAGGACCTACGGGTCCATAGTAGTAGCTAGATGGCTCTCTCTCTCTCTCTCTCTCTCTCTCTCTCTCTCTCTCTCTCTTGATCTTCAATACAGTGATCTCTTCGGAGATCCATCCGATGTAATTCTTGTGGTGTGTTTGTTCGGATCCTATGAATTGTGGATTTATAATCAGATTGTTCATATTGAATTTATTTGAATCTCTTGAAGTTGCTTTGCTGCGTAATTTTATAGCTATGTATGCTTTCTGATCTATGAGTCTTCTCTGACCAAGATAGATGAGTAGTTCTTCAGAGGGAGTAGTGCATAGTAGTGGGTTCAATCTTGCGGTGATCTTGTCCAGTGATAATCAAGACAAATGCACGTGTTGTATTGTTGCTACTAAGGATAAAACAATGGGGTTAATCTTATTGCTAGGTTTTCTTCTGTCTACATTATGTCATCTTGCTATTTGCGTTACTCTGTTTCTTGTTTTTTGCGTTACTCTGTTTCTTGTAAACTTAATACTTTGAGATGCAAGTTGGATAGCAGTCTTGGGGT
Source organism: Elymus sibiricus (assembly GCA_039707655.1). Taxonomy (NCBI): domain Eukaryota; kingdom Viridiplantae; phylum Streptophyta; class Magnoliopsida; order Poales; family Poaceae; genus Elymus; species Elymus sibiricus. The sequence goes on along the minus strand of CM077676.1, from coordinate 53,171,298 downwards.
GGAGTAATAGTAGTAGATGCAGTTTGATTACGGTCTACTTATCACGGATGTAATGCCTATGTGAGATTATGCCATGAATGATCATAGTTATAAATTACCACTATTCTGTCAATTCCCAATAGTAATTTGTTACCATGCCATTACTTGCTTTCGAGAGAGATGCCACTAGTGAACCTATGGCCCACATGTCTATTTTCCATCAATACAAAAACTCCTACAATTGCACTTTTACTTTCTTTTACTTTTTCTGCTTTACCCTATCACTATTTGCTTTTAATCTTGTAGATAGCAAGAACAAGGGGATTGATGACCCCCTTGCCTTTGTTGGGTGTCAGCAATTTATTTGTTTGTGTGTAGGTACTGCCAAAGTTGTTAGCTTGGTGACTCCTACTGGTTCGATAAACCTTGGTTCTTAACAGAGGGAAATACTTTCTACTGATGTTCTACAACACCCTTCCTCTTCGGGGAAATCCAACAACTCCATCGTGAGTAGCAAAAGAATTTTGGGCGCCGTTGCCGGGTAGTCCTCGTCTACCAAATCAGGTGACTTCGCATAAATCTTTTATTTTGCTTGTTTTTGTTTTCTTTCTTAGTTGCCTTTGCCTTTTTATTTGCCTTTTCTTTGTTTGCAATTTTTTTCCAAAAATACAAAAAAAATTATTATGTTGCTATTCTGTTTTTGTTGCTATCATGGATACTTCTCCACTAGCTGGACTTTTCAAAAATCCTAATTATGATAAACCAATTGCTAGTGATGAAAATGCTATTGCTATAAACTCTTTGAAAGAAAAGATGAAGTTGAGTGCGCTTCATTATCTTTATGAAGTTTTTCTTGAAAATCATGAATCTAAAAATTGTTATGAAGTGTTAAAAGAAGAATTTTATAAAGTGATTGGTGAGAGTTCTTTGAATGATAAGCATGATTGCAATGATATTAGTGTCAATTCAATGAATATCGATTATGCTAATGATATGCAAAGCTGTAAGCTTGGGGATGATGAGTTTGATGAACATGATATTTTTAGTTCCCCGGCCCTACTAATGAAGAAGTTATAAAAGAAAATGCTATTGGAATATGCTCATTGGATGAAAAATATGATTGGGAAAACATAATGATTTTTATTATTCAAGTGATGAAGATGACACACTTGATGAAAATATTGCTTTTTATTGTGACACTATGTCTACAGGCACTATTGATGATGATTTTGTTATGTCTACTACTTATTTTAATGATCATGATTGGGGTGATAATTATGATGCTTCTTTTGATCTTGAAAATCTATTTGAGCCTCATAATGAATCTATTATTGATAATAAAATTGGCAATACTATTGAAAGTGGGTTTTAAAGAGTGTCAACTTTAGGTAAAAAGAATCCCACTACTTCGAAAAATATTCAATCTTATGAAATCTTTGATAAAAGTGGGTTTGGATAGGTCATGACTTTAGTTGATGTTAATCCCACTATCTTGGAAGATTATAAAAATTGTATGCATATAGATCATGAAGAGAATATTTTATATGATAGCTATATTGTTGAATTTGATTATGATCCTACTTGTAATTACTTTGAGAGAGGCAAATATAGTTATATAGAAATTTTCATGTTACTCAATTACCTCTCTCTGTGCTAAAATTATTAATGTTTCATTCTTCTTCCTTGCATATGCTAAATATTACTTGCCTTGATAATTTGTTTATTTATAAAATGTCTATGCATAGGAAGTGGGTTAGACTTAAATGTGCATGTTATAAGCTTTATGATGCTCTCTTTGCAGCTTCAACTCTTGTCTTTCATGTGAGCATCATTAAAATTTTAAGCCTATCTTAATGGCTATAAACAATAGCGTTTGTTGGGAGGCAACCCAATATTTATCTTAAATTTTAATTTATTTTTTCAGTGTGTCAACATGATTATTTCTACTGTAGTAATTATGTTTGTATCTTTTATTTTATTTTTGTGCCAAGTTAAACCTTTAGGATCATGCAAATACCTGATTATTTGGTTCAAGGCAGAAGCAGAAACTTTTGCCTCCAGTGATTGAATTTTTTATCTTCACTGGTATGTGATCAATTCCTGAAATTTTTACACAGCAATGCATCACAAATTTTCTATCATTTCCTAATTTTTTAGAATTTTTTGAGTTACATAATGTGGAATATAATTCGTCCTTTACAGACTATTCTGTTTTTGACAGATTGTTGTTATATTTTCTTTGACTGCATGTTTTATTTTATTGGGGGATATAAATTTTGGAAATGACAGGATACAGTAGCCTTTACCTGGAAATATATATGCATCTTGTCTTGACAGTACATGATTGGGATTTTTATTTTATTTATACTAACCTAACTCACGAGTTCCATTAAGATTTGTGTGAATGAAGTTTTCAAGTTTTGGGTGAGATAGCGATAGAAGGAGAACAAGGAGCGGCAAGAGCCTAAGCTTGGGGATGCCCAAGGCACCCCAAGGAAATATCTAAGGAAGACTCAAGCGACTAAGCTTGGGGATGCCCCAGAAGGCATCCCCTCTTTCATCTTCAAAACTATCGGTATTCCTACTTGGAGCTATCTTTTTATTCTTCACATGATATGTGTTTTGCTTGGAGCGTCCTTTGCTTTTATTTTAGTTTTGTTTGCTGGTCTTTGCAATCATTATTTCCTGATCACACCTATTAAGAGAGACACACATTCTTCTTACATTTATAGAATGCTCATTTGATCTTCACTTATATCTGTTTGAGTTGAGGCAATTGCTCTTGTACTTCACTTATATTTGTTTGAACACGGTGATATGTTTTTGTAGAAAAGATTAGGACTCTCTTGCTTCACTTATATCTTTTAGAGAGTTGAATAGGAAGTGGTAATTTGCATGAATTATATGTTGGTCTAAAAATAATGGGTATATATGAGTGGTATAATAAAAACTTGCATGAACTTGTAGAACATTGAATTTAATAAGTTTGATTCCTTGCAATTGTCTTGCGATATTGAAATGGTGATATGTGAGTGTGTGGGTGAATGGTTAAAGTCAAGTACGGATATTGGTGTTAAGGTTTGTAAGTCCGTATACATGAAAGTGGTGGCCGCTGGCATTAGCGGGGAAGTCGGAGCATGGGATGTCTTAGAGTGGCACTCATGTGCGTTCAGATCGGGGGCGTGCGATGGTTAACTCCTACCAACCTCCCCCCTAGGGGCATGAGAGTTGTGCTTGCTTCGAGGGCTACTAGACTTTTGCAATAATTATTTGAGTTCTTTATGACTAATGTGAGTATTTTGGTCTACATGCACTTCCACCTATCCATATTTTGCTAGCCTCTTCGGTACCATGCATTGCCCACTCTCACCTCGAGACTTGGCGCAAACTTCGCCGGTGCATCCAAACCCCATGGGATGATACACTCTCTCACACATAAACTGTAACACCCTAATTTTAATAAAAGGTTTTTTTACAAATAAATCTTTGAGAGAAATAATTTTTGTCATTTAAATTGGATCTTTAAAAAAATTTAAACCCATTTCTCCTGCTTTCTTTCCTTCTTACAGAAAATTTTAAAGCCATTTCTCCTGCTTTCTTTCCTTCTTATAGAAATTTTTTAAAGCCATTTCTCCTAGCGTAAGTTGTTTGGCGTGTGGTTAAAGAGTAAATTCTAGACGTAATTGCCAAAACCACCCTAACCGACACGCAGAGTAATACGTCACTTTCTTTTCGGGATTGAGGCCTAAGACTTTGACTCAGACAACCCTATGACGGAGCCGATACACAAGTCGTACCGGTGCCACATCATGTTTCCTAACCTAGGCGCTCTATAAGAGGCCACTTCCGTGCCCAACCCCGGCATCCATTAACCTTGTACACTGCTTCCATCACCCAACCACTCTATGTCTCACCCCGGAGCCTACCTGAGAACTCCAGATGCAAGTTCTGGTAGTTTTGTTATGGTTTTATGGGATTTTACCCGAAATACCCATGGTTCCTGCCACCCACCCTAGTATGAGTTGTTCAAGTTAAGGATCACCCTTGATTCCTCGAAATACTGGGCAGTGGTGCTGATCCCACCAGAGGATTTAAACCAAGGCCCTCCATATGTTCTCCTCATGGTGAGATCCATGACAACCTCAGGCATGGCCATTGAGGCCGCTGCATATGAAGTAGTTGCCCGCCTTTGATTCTTGTTACCCTGTGCCAGTGAAAGGCAGTACTGCTACTTCCCGAGCTGCGCAGCATTCGGAGCAGAAGCTACGTTCCAGGACTGGCATATAGAAGAAGATCCAGCACTGGCCAATCTCATTCAGTATGTGATGGCCCAGGAGCATCTAACCCAGCAACTAATGGATTATCTCCATTATCTTGCTGTCCTAAATCCCCAGATCGCCATTGGCAGACCACCATTGCCAACCGATGAGGGACCTGTCCTTCGTCTGCTTCCTCCACTTCCTCCGAAAGAAGAGGAATACGCCCCAGCACCAGGAACTTATCCACATGATCCATTAGATCTCACCTTTAGACCTTAGACGGTCATGAGTGCGTTTCTTGCAGCATGTAGTGCCTGTTTGCATGATGTGACCCTTGTGTTGTTTCTTAGGATGTATGTCATGGATATATTGCCATGATTGCATTTTGCATGTGAGTGTTTGTGTGTTGTGTTTCGTAATTAGTTGTTCCGCCCTTAACAAATCTCAAGGATGAGATTTCGTTCAGGGGGGAAGGCGTTGTAACACCTCAATTTTAATAAAAGGTTTTTTACAAATAAAACTTTGACAGAAATAATTTTTGTCATTTAAATTGGATATTTAAAAAAAATTAAAGCCATTTCTCCTGCTTTCCTTCCTTCTTACAGAAATTTTTTGAGAAAAATATTGATGGTCTTAAATTTTTTGCCCAATTCTTTTATTACTTCTTAAATTCAGCAGGAAATATTTTCATAATAAAATTTGCCCAAAGCAATTCTTTTAGTGTCATTTTCCAACTCTGAATAGCTTCTGTTGCACTAAAACTAAATCAAATAAATTTTCTAAAAATGCCACAAAAATTTCGGAGACTCTATTAGGCCTATATATCACTTTTATGCAAAAACCTATCATAGTCAATTGGAAAATTTGAGCGAATCTTCCTCTTATCTGTTCTGTCCCATTCTTAGCTTATAACTACAACCCTATTAAATATTGCTCAAACAGTTATGAGATTTTACTAAGCCCTAGTCCTTCCTAAGAGACTCTTAAGTCCATGAGCTCAGCTCCATTTGCATCTTCTAAGGCTACCAAATAACTCCTCCCATTTCTGGTCCAGAACTGAATTCCAACAAAATTTGCACTAGCAAGTTTTGCATTTTGCCAAACCAATCATACCACCATATCTATCATCTAATGAGGCACCATCCTGCCAAGTACTATCACCAACAAAATTCTCTAGGTGGCCCTAGCATTCTGTCGAACACCTTGAGTGCATGACCAAAATTTTCAACTTCCTGAAACACCATGTGACACTTGTTCATTTGGCCAAAGCAGCATGTCCATAATCTCACCAAACCATGCACTACCACCCTACCAAATTTAAGCCTTAGGAAACTCTTTTAAATTGCAGAGGCAATTCGTCGAGCACCCTGTGTGCATGCCCAGTGCGCGAGCAGAGCACGCATATGACCGCCCGAGTGCCGCGAGCCCCTGCCGTTCTGTTGCTGCCCTCTCCTGCTCCCGCCTCCCTCAGCGGGCGTCGCAGGACCAGCCACAGCCTCCCCCTCACCCATCCTTGACGGTAGCACCGGCCTAGCGCCAACCATTGCCGCCGCCCGCCACTGCCGTCACGGATACGCCACCGTCCAAGCCACCTGGTTCGCGCCCGAGCCAACCAACTCACCCCCGCCTTAAAACATCACCTACCTGAGCCTATCTGCAATCACCTACCATCCCACCGACCCCCAACGGCCTCAACCACCGCAGTAATGGCCTCCGCCATCGTGCATATCCTCGGGAGCCTGCAGAACAGCCATGCCCCACCTATATAAGATCATCTCGAGCTCGCCTCGCTATACCACGGCACCCCTTCCTCCTCTAGACCCCTCCAGGAATGGCCAGCCAACCTCAAATGGCCGTCTTCATCGTCTCCGTCAGCCACGGTCATCGCCACCTCCTCGATGATTCCCACCTCTCCAGAGCCTCCCCCTCTCCGTTTCCTTCTCCAACAGCCTCCTCTCAACCCTGCAAAGCCATTCCAATGCTTAATTCCGCTCGAGATTGAGCGTGGACGAAATCCCTAAGGTTGCCCCGCCAGAGCTCTCGGGAGGACCTCGCCGCCGGTGAAGCGGTGACCCCCGATGGCCAAGACGCAGCTTCCCAGGGCCGCCTCGGTGCGAGGAGCACGCCCGTGGGCTCGGATTCCCGAACGGCGGCACCGTTCACCGGCGAGGGCCGCCCGAGACCACGCCATGTTCTGCCAGAGAAGGGCACGCGTGGTTGGACCAGTCAAACCTGACTGGTGGGCCCTCGGGACCCACCGTGAGTGACTGGAGGTCACACCCGGGCCGGCAAGCCTTCACGGCCCAGCAGCGGCAGCAGTCCCGGCCCGGTGCAACCCAAGTGCACAGCGCTGTCCATTCATTTTGTAAAACAAAATAGAGGACCCCGAGGTAATTAGTTTAATTGTAGATCAGTCCCTAAAACTAAAACCCTCACTACTTTTATCTGTAACTCCAAATGAATTGATTCTTTTTCTCACATTCTTTAATTTTCATCTAGTTTATTTTAGTATTTATTGCAAAAAAAATCCAAACAATTTTTTTGGTACTGTTTTGGTTTTATGTGAAACTATGGTTATTTCGAAAATAGAAAATGGAGGGAAAATGAATTCTCAAAGACTTGTGGAGAATACCCAACTCTTCTAACTACCCAAGGCAAGCATTTTGAACTCCTGGTATAATGAATGTTTGGTTGTTTGCTTGCTAGAATATTGGAATCATGATAATTCGAATGAAATTTGCATATAGATGATCATGTATATGTGGCCCTTGTCAGTATTTGTTTTCACATACACATGAAACATTTGCGCCACACGTGCCCATGCTTGCCATGACTAACTTGCAGGTACAAGACAAGTATCGTTACCGGCAGAAGGGTGATCACGTCGGAGCGTGATCATGCCTTGTTTGTTATGCATGTTGGGACATGCTAGGGCTGTGGCCTTGTTTTTGTGTTGCTGTTAAGAGGAAACTATATTGTGCTAACCACTGCAGAGAATATAAACCTCCAGATTCGACCGTAGATCGAGTCTTGTTCCGGTAACCCCTAAACTTGATTCGTGCTACCACATGTCCCTGCCACAGGTAGGGTATGGTTCAGTAAGTTGTTAACCCCTTTCCTGCACACACACACACCGTACAGAGAGGCCATAGTGAAAGATACCAGTGGCCCCTGGTAGGCATGTCACTTGGTTAGGGGGCATGGGTGTTTCCGGTGGTAGCCGAGACGGGTAGCACCCCTTTTTGCACGTGTTATAAATATGATTATGATCCCATGCTACTCAAGGTTGTAGCCTCCCCGTCTCAGAGTTTTTCTTGAGCGATGCCTTGGGTGATTCCTGGCATCAGGAAAGTTAATCTGGTGTGTGTTGGTCAGGTGTGTTTACAACCCAAAGGCCATAATTGGAATTAGTCAATGTTTCGGGGTTGACTAAATAAATCATTTACTTGTGGGTAAAGAGTACACTCTTTGCAGAGCTTAAAAATCTATTCGAATAGCCGTGTCCGCGGTTAAGGGCTACAGTCTGGGAAGGGTCAAGTGTCTATCTTAGTGTCGGTCTTCGAAGGAAATAATTAAATTGATCATGAGACTCTAATGAATGCTGATATGATTACTGATGCTATCATGGATATTATTATTGATGCTGTTATGGACTAACCCCTGCGTGATATTTGCATGTTCATTTTTCTTATATAAGCCCTTTATGAGGCGTCGCATCAGATGCCCGACTGTGGCATTCATTTTCAATACCTTTCGTGGCGTCGCTTCAGACACCCGATTGGCATTTCTTTTCAAGACCTTTCGAGGCGTCGCTTCAGACACCCGACTGGCATTTCTTTTCAAGACCTTTCGAGGCGTCGCATCAGACACCCGACTGGCTTTTATATTATTTTCTTTTGGATTTCACAGGACGGTCCTACCTCCTAGAACCCACCTTGCCTTTGGTTTTATTTGGATTAAAGCCCTTTGCGTGGCGTCACGAAGACACCCAACCGTGCCATTCTTTTAAATTTTTTTCTCTTGGGTTCTTTCGGGATGGTTCTACCTCCTGAGACCCGAATTTATATTTTTGGTGCGACAATATGATTTACTTAAACTTTGCTAATATTGGTTGGCTAACCATTATTTTCCGTGCAGATATGATACTACACTTGATTACATTAAATTCTTGTCATAGCATTGTAGAATGTGCTTTAAGTTTAAATGCATGCATTCTACCTGCTTTATTATATCTTTTGTTCATGATGTTTGCGAGTACATTCACTCACTGGCTTGTCCCTGGCTTTTAATGTGGCCAGGTTTAGAGGATCATGGTTTCGAAGAGGAGTACTATGATGATGCCCCTGAGACCTAGAAGCATGAGATAGCGGCCATGTGAGATAGGAGTTATCCCGATCAGCCATTCCTGTGGGAATGGAACCCCATCAGGGTTGGAGATCAGCAAACCGCTTCCGCCATCCGCTACTTGTCACCACTGTTGTACCCATTAGACCTGTATGGTCTTGTATTCAACTCTTGTATTTGCTTGGTAATCTGTATCAAGGACGTGTCCACCAGTAACAATGATATTGGGGCTGGTGATGACACGAGGGGTTATTCTGGGATTTTATGTCCTAGAAATCCGGCCCCGACATAAACCTCATTATATCTTTTCAAAATAGCCACCATACCTACCTATTATGGCATTTCCATAGCCATTCCGAGATATATTGCCATGCAACTTCCATTCTTACTATTCATTAGATGACTTGAGCGTTCATTATCATTTTGATGCATGATCATATAGAGTTGACATGATATTTGTGGCAAAGCCACCGTTCATCATGGTTATACATGTTACGCTAGATCATTGCACATCCTGGTACACTGCCAGAGACATTCATATTGGAGTCATTATGTTGTTCATATGAAGAGTTGTAAGTAAATAAAAGTGTGATGATCATTATTAGAGTGTTTCCCCTACCAGTGAGGAAAAAAAAGAGGCCAAAAAGAGCCCACAAAAAAAATGAGAGTAAAAGAGAGAGGGGGTGCACTACTATCCTTTTCCACACTTGTGCTTCAACGTAGCACCATGTTGATCATATAGAGAGTTTTCATATACTTCATGATTATGCTAGTGGGATTTTTACATTATAGAACTTGGCTTGTATATTCCGATGACGAGCTTCCTCAAATGCTCGAGGTCTTCATGAGCAAGCAAGTTGGATGCACACCCACTTAGTTGCATTAGGAGAGCTTTCATACATTTATAGCTCTAGTACATCCATTGCATGGCAATCCCTACTCCTCGCATTAACATCGATTGTAAGGCCTCTCCATTGCCTAACGATCAAGCCGCATTGATGTGAGACTTTCTTATGTTTTTGTCTTCTCAATTGAACCCACATCATCATTCTATTTTGCCAACCTAAGTGCTAAGATCATGGCCTATGCTCGAGTATTGCGTGGGAGTTGAAAAAGCTGACGCGAGAAAAGTATGATTTAATTGCTTGGTTTGGCACCATGGTTGTTCACGATTTGGTGTCTTTATGCTAGGAAGACTGAGCCTGTCATGCTTACCGTGATTAGTGTGCATAGATTACATTCTTTAGCATCTTTATTTTGGAAATGCAATAATTGTTTATTTGCATGCCTGTGTATCATTGTTTCAATGTCAAATTTATAGAATATTGCCTTGAATCAGCTATATCCTGAATTCATACCATAAGTTACATCATTTGATCAAGATCATGCTAGGTAGCATTCAACATCAAAAATTATCTTTGTTTATCATTTACCTACTCGTGGACGAGCGGGAATTAAGCTTGTGGATGCTGATACGTCTCCGACGTATCTATAATTTTTTATTGTTTCATGCTGCTATATTGTCATTCTTATATACTTTTATTATTATTTTATATCATTTTATATTGTTTTTCTGGACTAACAAATTAATCCAGTGCCCAGTGCCAGTTTTTGTTTCCTGCTTGTTCTTGGTTTTACAGAAAATTGATACATACGAAGATCCAAACACGATGAAACTTTTTGACGATTTTTCTGTAACATAAGAGACCCTAGAAGCGTCGGGAAGTGACCAGAAGACCTACGGAGGGGCCACAAGCCCAAGGGGTGCTCCCGGGGAGGTAGGGCGCGCCGGCCAGGCTTGTGGACCCCCTGCTGCTCCGTTTGCCCTAATCTCTGGCCTATAAATTCACATATATTCCAAAACCCTTGGAGCGAGACCCGAAACAATTTTATCGCCACCGCAAGCCTCTGTTCTGAAGAGATCCAATCTGGAGTCCTATTCTGGCACTCTGCCAGAGGAGGAAGTCATTAGGGAGGCTATCTTCATCAACCTTGCTGCCTCCATGATGATGTGTGAGTAGTTTTTCAGGACCTACGGGTCCATAGTAGTAGCTAGATGGCTCTCTCTCTCTCTCTCTCTCTCTCTCTCTCTCTCTTGATCTTCAATACAATGATCTCTTCGGAGATCCATCCGATGTAATTCTTGTGGTGTGTTTGTTCGGATCCGATGAATTGTGGATTTATGATCAGATTGTTCATTGGATTTATTTGAATCTCTTGAAGTTTCTTTGCTGCGTAATTTTATAGCTATGTATGTTTTCCGATCTATGAGTCTTCTCTGTCCAAGATAGATGAGTAGTTCTTCAAAGGGAGTGGTGCATAGTAGTGTGTTCAATCTTGCGGTGATCTTATCCAGTGACAACAGGGACAAAGGCACGTATTGTATTGTTACTACTAAGGATAAAACGATGGGGTTAATCTTATTGCTAGGTTTTCTTTTGTCTACATTATGTCAACTTGCTTATTGCGTTACTCCGTTTCTTGTAAACTTAATACTTTGAGATGCATGCTGGATTGCGGTCTTGGGGTGGAGTAATAGTAGTAGATGCAATTGGATTACAGTCTACTTATCACGGATGTAATGCCTATGTGAGATTATGCCATGAATGATCATAGTTATAAATTGCCACTATTCCATCAATTGCCCAACAATAATTTGTTACCATGCCATTACTTGCTTTTGAGAGAGATGCCACTAGTGAACCTATGGCCCCCGAGTCTATTTTCCATCAATACAAAAACTCCTACAATTGCACTTTTACTTCCTTTTACTTTTTTGCCTCTTGGCCCTAACACTATTTTCTTTTAATCTTGTAGCTAGCAAGAACAAGGGGATTGACGACCCCCTTGCCTTTGTTGGGTGCAAAAAAATTATTTGTTTGTGTGCAGGTACTACCAAAGTTGTTAGCTTGGTGACTCCTACTGGTTCAATAAACCTTGGTTCTTAACTGAGGGAAATACTTTCTGCTGCTGTGCTACATCACCCTTCCTCTTCGGGGAAATCCAACAACTCCATCGTGAGTAGCAACGGGCCAGGTGCTACGGCCGATCAGTAGTGACCCACTCGGGCCGCCCCAGGCACCATCTATACTACTGATGAGTCTCTCTATTGACGGGCCGGTCGACCCATCAATCACCACCGATGGGAAGTTAGTGACAGGTCGCCGGCCCATCAACGGTGAGGTGTCACGACCCGTCAGTGCTGATATGATCTATAGTAGTGCTACTCTTTCCTTAGTTTTCCTCTAGTCACTATTCCTTAACTTAGAGTGATGTACAAGAATGTCAAGGTACTTCATAGGGAATTTCCCCTCATCACATGTAAAAATCACCTTGTACATTTCACAATCTACTTGAGCATCATTCAAACATAATTACTTATTTTTCACCCTGGATTTTTTATGTCGTTACATTTAGAATTTACGTTTGGTATACAAATATTTACGTTCATGTGGACTCACAACGCAAAAAACGGCATAAGAAATGAAAGATAACAACGTAAAAACACAAAAGTTTACATCGATATGTTTATTTTACGTCTTTTTTTACGTTTGCAATTTTACATCACGTAAACAAAATAATTACGTTCGGTATACATTTTCTTACATTCTTCTTGATTTTTTACGTAAGATAAAATTTACGTGACGTAAAAATCTGGTACAGTGACGAAAAAATTGGGGGGTGTAGAATAACTATTCACACTCATATATATAGCCCTTGCCATTACAATTTCCATGGGAATCAAGTTCTCACTCTATCGTCTAACCAAGAAAGCTTAAAGAATATCTAGTGACCAAGGCTAAGGTTAGGGTGGAAAGACCGCAGGGAAAAGACTTACTTTTTTGAACAGAGACAGATCCGCATCCAAAATAATACAACACTTTGCTACAAAACATCACAATATTATTGGTGACTGTAAATTTTCAGTAGTAATTTACCATCATTTCTTCTTAATGCATGACACCGGCGTATATGATTCTACTCCATTTGAGTGTGACGGAAGAACCAAAACTTAATGAGTGAATTTCATTTAAGTATCGTCCCTTATCAGTGGCAAAGGGAGGTGGCCGGAGACCGACGATCACCCTACGAGCCATAAAATTTTTTACTCAAATTTTTGGCATGAGCAAATTCTTTCTAGGTGAAGGTGTAGGTGAGCTTGGGCTGCCTGTTGAGGATCCTCCTATATCCTCCTTCCAACTGCCCTCCAAGGCTACAACTACAAGGATATAATAATTACGGCAAAAAAAAGGCTATAATAATCGTTATAGAAATTTATAGCTAGAAATTTACCATATTTTCTTCTTGATATACTCCTCTCCCTTTCTCTCTTAGGATATATGATTCTATTTCACTTGAATGAGAGGGAACGGCCAGAATAAATAAGTGGTTTTCTTTTTCATGTGCTCATCCGGCTTCCTCCCCAAGATGATATTGTTCTATTTGCAATTGGGCAAAGGGCTCAAAGGACTTTCTCTCTTAGGATATATGATTCTATTCCATTGGAAAGAGAGGGAACGGCCAGAATAAAGAAGTGGTTTTCTTTTTCATATGCTCATCCGGCTTCCTCCCCAAGATGATATTGTTCTATTTGCAATTCGGCGAATGGCACAAAGGACTGCTTTGATTGTAATAGGGAGTGTATACATGATGTGCTTCGCAGATGTGCTCAAGTTTGCTGCTGAGCGCACGCAGAAAACGCGTGCCGTCTCTAGGAAGACTGTATCTGCTTGGGATCTCTCCTTCGCCCTTTGCCAGAAGCTCGTCAAATTTCATTCAGAAGCTAGATGCTAGCGCTTTGTTATTGTCAGATCAAACTATTTTGTACAGCTCGCGAAAAGCTACTAGTCCACGTAATATAGTAATTTCCGCATGTGTGTTGTTCTGCAATAAAAAAAATCATATGATTAGTGAATGCATCACTGAACACGCATGCCCAAAATGGCGAACCATTTTTTTTAACAAATAAGGATTAATCAACCTGAATGCATCACAGGCCACATTAATTTACATTCTTCGCTAGTATATCCAAATCTCTTAAACTAAAATTTCAGTCTTGTCATTGAGTCCACCATACCTACTTAACGTACCTAACGTGATAACTGCATCATGCCATTCGAAGTGGTGGGCTATACGCATTGCCATGCACACTTTACATCATTCACTGGAGGATAATTATGGAACATCATTTTTGGTGATCTGTGCATTCATGGCTGTTAAGCACCTCTCATGATGTAAAAGTTTGCGGAAAGAAAGGTAGAAAAAAAATAAAGAAAAGGGCAAAATGGAAATAAAGGTGAAAATCTGAAGGGAAGTGCTATTTTACCACGTCTCTTTTTCTTAATACTCCCTTCGAAAGTGTGAGAAGGATAAAAATTAATAAGCCGTTTTCTTTTTAATATTCTCCTTTATCAATGGTGGAGGGAGGGGACACCAGCGCTGCCCCCACCAGCCGTGATATTTTTCTGCCCTTTTGATTTTCTATGGTGAGACGTGTCTACGTCTTTCAATATTAGCTATATACCTTGTGCTGAAAGTCTCAAATATATATACAGTTACACACACTTTTTTTTTTTGCGGAAAGGCCGAAGGCCATACACATACACACACTTTGTCACATTGGATCCAACTAAATATTTCAGTAGCAGACTTCTGACTTTTGCTGTCTCATTTGTCATTCCATGTACACTCGGTAGTCCGTACTTTTTGTTTAGGTGCGTACCCGCTTTCCTTCAAAAAGAAATTCACTTCGAAAAGGTATGAAAAAAGCCACAGTGCTTACTAATAGCACGCAGTATTTAATATCTGCAAAAATTCGGACAAAAATATCAAGTTTTGTTGTCTGTGAAAAAAAGGTTACTTATGTACACAATATTTTCATTGTTACAACAAATATGCTGAAGTGGTTTACCTTTCTTCCATCTTATTAATGTGCTCATCTCCTTTTCTCTCATAGGATGCATGGCTATAGGTACGGGGTGGAAATGGATCATATATAAGTCAGTAGTGTTTTTTCCTCATTTGTTTCCATATTTTCTTTTGAAATGGATACCAATACGAATACGAACCGGATGTTGTTACACATAGGAATAGGAGTATTATTATTCTAACTTATGTCATGGCAAGATATTTATGATACTCTCTCACATATATAAAATTTAGTTATTTCATTTTACTAATTTTATGTAAAGGAACATGAATTCACATTAAAATACGTATAGTTCTTGCCAGTCTCTGCGAACACCACGCGCGGGCGCAGTGGGTTAGAATCAAAGAGGCGCTTCATGGTGAGCGCCGTGCTCGACGTGTATATATATATTGCATCGGTAGGGGAGTGAGCCAGGCTCAACTGGTTGGGGGAGTGGATGTACAAACCCAACACCTGGGTTCAAATTCTCGAGGAGGCGAATTTAGTTTCCTATTTATTCTTGAGGACCATACTTTCCTGGTACTCACTCATTTATCCTTGAGGACTAGGCTTGGTGTATAACCGAGATTAAAAATCCTAATACTCATGCTTAAAAGGCTGTGTGCATCCTTAGTTGGTGCAGAGGCCGGGGAAGTTAAATTCTCTCCCAATTTTAAAGAAAACCAAAGCTGTCTATTCTCACCACGTATTACAGTGAGAACAGTGGGTAAGGTTTGACAAGTGAATGAGCGAGGCGCGTGGGGCGACGCGAGTGGCGACCACGCCGCCCGCCGCGGGCGGCCGCGATTCCACCGGCCGGCAGGTCGGCGGGAGGTTCTGGGCGCTGGCGGAGGGGTCAGATGGAGAAGATGATGAGGACGGCGCCGGATATCACGGCGTGCCGGATGTGCCGTCGTCGTCGCCTTCTGATACGTTGTGTGAAGCGCTAAAGGCGGGGTATTCGGAGGACGTCGTCGCCGGCCTCGTCGACGCGTCCGTCCCGACCAGCGATCCGGCAAGGGAGGGGCTCCGAGCGGAGGAGAAGGTGGAGATGCTCCGCCGGATAGTCCGCCGGCGTACGGAGCCGGCGGCGAGTCGGCCTTGGAAAGGGCCACTCCCTAAGGTACGTCTTCCCGCGCTTACACTTCAAGACTTCCTTTCTCCGGACTCCTGGACCGTTGTTTTGAGGCGGAGAAAAAAGAAGCGGCCGGCGGTTGCGCCACTGCCGGAGCCGCCGGCCAACCAGATCGGCTCAATCAGAGATCGGAGACGAGTGCTCCTCTTCGGCGCCCTCTGCGCCGCGTAAGGTACTTGGCGCTCGAAGGAGCGCACTAGTGGGCCGGCCCAGCATCGCTCGCGCCAGATGCTCAAAAACAAAACGGCCAGAAAATATGTAGCACGAGGGATTTGAACCAACATGCCATTGCTGATGGACTTGGCGCTTCAACCACTGCACCAGGATAACATTGTTGTGTTATGTACGAAACCAGTTCTATTTGACCCGTGTTTCAGCCCCAGTACAAATTATTTGTAAAAAAGGAACGAAAATTTGAACAAGAATTGATGAATTTTAAAACAGTTCATCGATTTTGACAAAAGGTCACGGATTTCAAAGAAATGTTCACAAAAAATCAAAAACGTTCATTCAATTTTTTTGAAAAAGTTAACGGATTTGAAAAAAGTTAACCGGATTTTGAAAAAGTTCATCGATTTTGATAAAAAAAAAATCACGAATTTTAAAAAAGGTCATGGATTTGAAAAAAGGTAATCGATTTTGATAAAAAAGTTCACGAATTTTAAAAAAGTTCACGGATTTTAAAAAAGTTCACGGATTTAAAACAAGTTCATCACTTTTGATAAAAAAAGTTCACGAATTTAAAAAAAAAGTTCATCGAGTTTGAGAAAAGGTTCATCAATTTTGAAAAAAAGTTCATCGAGTTTGAAAAAAGTTCATCGAATTTGAGAAAAAAGTTCATCGAGTTTGAAAAAAAGTTCATCGTGTTTCAAAAAAGTTCATTGAATTTGAGAAAAAGTTCACCAAATTTGAAATTTAAAGTTCATCGAATTTGAGAAAAAGTTCATCGATTTTGCATCGAACCAGGAAGAAAGAAAAAAGAAAAAGGAAAGAAGAAAAATGGAAAATGGAAAAAGGAAAAATGAAAAAAGAAAAGTACAAGGAAGAAAAGAACGAGAAAGATGCTCGTAATCACATTAGGCTTGGTGGCGTGGTGGTTAGTGCAGGGAGCGACGAAGCATGAGGTCGCCTGTTCAATCCTAGTGCACCCCTTTTCTTTTGCTTTGCGTTTTCAAAAACAGAAATAAGGTAAAAGGGCCGGCCCATATAGCATCGATGAGAGATGGGGGGGGGGGGGGGGGGGTGTGTGTGTGTGTGCGCCCTGTACGAACTGGCCTATATTCGGCGCTTAAGGCGCCGAAAAGGAATTGGCATCGGAGACGACTGCGTTTGAATTCGCTTCTGGGCCAGAGTGGGCCGGAGCAAATTTCGGCGGAGGTGGCTCACACGCGGGTCACTAACCGAGGAACAGGTGGCTCAGCAGCTTAGGAGGCTCGTTTCGGCCACTTTTCACTGGACTCCTGTCAGAGTGGAGGATCAGGTGTACAGAGTTCAATTTCCGAGGAGGGAGGATCTGGATCGTCTCCTTGAGTTTGGCTTTAGCAAGGTACCGAACAGTAATTGTGTCCTCGAGTTTGATGAATGTAAAAAAAAAGGAGCCGAAGGGGATACCGCTGAAACAGATTTGTATCAGATTATCGGGGGCACCGCCTAAACCCCTAAATGATTTTTTGATCACGTGGAGTTTGGGCTCACTGATTGGTAAGACAGAGCAGGTTGATATGCCTTTTACTCGTACCCATGGTGTTGTGAGGCTGTTTGTCAGTGTACTCGTGGTTGATTTTGTGCCAGACTTTTGTGCCATGGACCTACGACGGTATGACATACTATCTTGAGGTCGAGATTGAGGACCATCCACATGTGGACGAGACTGCCGTAGTGCAAGATGTGGACATGACAGAGGGTGATGATGGGAGTGGGAACGAGGATAATGATATGACTCGTGATGGGTGTGATAAGATACCGAGAGCTGCAAGACGGTCTGCCCAGTCTACGGAGGCGCCAGCGGACAAGGGGGTCGCACCGTCGCCAGCGCCGACGGACAAGGGGGCCGCACCGTCGCCGGCGCTGACGGCTACACTCAGATTTGGCTCGTTTGAGGCGGCATCTGCGCCAAGCGGTCTTTGGTGAGACAGAGTTGAGATGGAGGAGCTACACGAGGTGGTGATGCCGCCGTTACAGATGCCGGACTTATCTGGGCATCAGCATTCACCCAAGCTTGGGCGTGTGACGGATTCCGTTTCCGCGGCGACGAAGGCGACCCCGAGACAGGAGGTCTTCAGGCAGCCGTCCTTGTCAGCTCAGCGCCGGTTGAGCACTCCGCATACAGAGGAGGTGGAGGGGAGTCACGGGCAGGAGGCCTTACACGCTCCCCCGTCACCACCGAGGTCTTCGTCGCCTCGGCATGCCGTTATCTCTCCAACACGTGAGGAGGGGAGTTTGGCCGATGGCTCTCTAGCACTCAAGGAGGGGCTGGACGCACCAGTGGTGAGCACCACGCAGCTGGTCCGGTCTGTAGGGGAACGCAACAGAAAACAAAAATTTCTGATACTGCGAGCACGCCCAGGATCACTATGGAGATGCATACAAGGTTTTTGATCTGATCGTTACCGACTCATAGCGCAGCGGAAGTAGAGTCGATGAAGATCGTTGGTGCAGATCCCCGCAGCTAGGATTTACAATCTCCCAACCTTGAGGATGTACTCCCTCATCTGCCCCTTGGACAGGCCCCCGGACAGCCCTCCGGGAGGCGGTCAGACAGTCCCTCGGACGATGTCACGGACAGCCCTTCGGGAGGACACTCGAAACTCGGACGGTCACTCGGACAGCCCTTCGGGAGGACACTCGAACAACCCCTCGGGCAAAAGATCAAGCCTACGACCTCTCTACGGGGTTGCACACATACGGTGTCAGCTATTCGGCAGGGCTTCGCCGTCCAGAACTAGTTCCCACCGGAACCAAGACAGCCTTTCGACTCTATGAAACCATTTCGCTGGGAGGGAGAGAGAAGGGCAGATTATGCATGGAATTTGTATGAGAGTAAGGAGTGAGTGTGGAGAGCTCCTCTCCACCTCCTTATATAGGCCAAGGCAAGGGGTGGGGTGGTACATGGAAATACCAAAATACCCATGAGGTGAGCGCTTCACAAGGGCATAAATGGAAAGCAAGTGGTGCTCCATGGGGAGCACCACCTTGGGCTGCCCCAACCTTGTCCCCCCCCCCCATGGGGGGGGCAACAACCCACCAACATGCCTCCACAAAACAAGGAGGCTCCCTAGACAAAAAGCCACCAAACAAGCTGCCCACGATTCGTGGGATCTTGTCCCCTCGCGCTGGGTCAAGATGTTTTCCGCGACCGTTTTTCCTAAAAAAATTCCGGAAGGTCTAGAACATTTCCGGCACCCTCTAAAATTATTCTCGGCACGTTCTGTCATGGTTTTGACATGGCGGATGCCCTTGTGAAAGGACTTAGAGATGAGGCCATCGCACAAGTGTGGAAGCTTAACGGGGTTGATCGGGAACGAGAAGACACGAAGTTACCCAGGTTTGGCCCCTCACGGTGGAGGTAAAAACCTACGTCCTGCTTGATTATATTGTTGTGGATCTCGATTACAAGGATGCAGATTCGCTAACCTAGCTTTCGAGGGATTGCAACCTAGTCTTTTTCGCCTAGGCGCTCCCCTTTATATACACAGGTGGAACCCTAGATTTACATGAGTCCGGGTCGTAAACCTGACCCGTCTCCTACTCTAAGTCTACTTGATGTCCAAGGCAACTCTAAAGCCAAGTATCTTCTTGAGCCGGCTCACAACCTGAGCCGGCCTTTCCCACTGGGCCTCCATCAAGCCGGCCCGCCAAGTATCCTTTAGCCCCGCAGTGAGATGACCCGCTGAGTCTGCTCTAAGGTCGGGTTATCATCCTGTCGGGTCTACACGTTGGGAAATATCCCCAACATTAGCCCTCAGTTTGACTTAAATTCATTCATGTTAAATTTCATCCTGAGATAAAACAAACCATCTGCAGAGGAAATAACCCACAAACTGCTTCGCAAACCGGCCCTTTGGAGCACCATCCTTATCATGCATAATTTCCCGGGTCAAACAAACGCCGGGTTATTCTTTCTGTCTTCAGACTTGGCATTTTTCATCTCCCTTTCCTCATGATGTCACATTTCACCTCCGCAAAATCTGGGATGACATCACAGGGAATCTTTGAACATATTTGTAATGCTTCGTTAGGCGCGAAAACTGAGGAGCATTTTTAGCCACTGTTTACTGTATCACCTAGGATTTCGTGCATGCCGTTTGGGGGCCCCGTGGTGCCCATAAATAGACTGCGCCCTTTTCACTTCCTTCCCTTCTACTCTCCTTCCTCCTCTGAACATCCGACGCCACCGGCCTCCTCGAGCTCGTCGCCGCCACTCGCACAGCGCTGCCTCGAATCATCCCATCTTCGCTGGAGTTCATCCAATCTGACCAGGCCGCACCGCCGTGCTTCATCGTCTGCAAAGTTTTCTCCCGGCCAGATCTGTAAGTATCTTCCGCCATTGCCGCGGTTCTTTCACTATTCTTAGTGTTCTTCGCCACAACTGCTGTAGATCCTAAACACTTTTGGTCCCTTATGCTTTTAGTTCACACAGTCGCTCTGCAGCAGTTCCTTTACTAGCAGATCTGTTGTATTGCTTTTGATAGACCCCCTCGCATTCCATCTTGTAACGCGAAGAACATACCCAGCTTTTATCCTTTCATTTTTATCCGTTTCTTAGATCCGTAAGATTTCCTTACCCAATCGGAACTTGTTTGCTGACTCGTAGCATAGGCCATGTTAACACTTGGAAAGATTCTCGCCAAGTATTGTACCGGCTTACCTTCATAAAAATCTTGACCCGGAATTTATCTGTATCCTCCTTCGCAACCCGGCCAAACATCTCAGTTGCCGGCTCGTTTGTACCATTCGTACTTCATCACAAAGCTCATATTGCGGGCTTACGACATCTTCTCTTTAATGGCAGCTGAAGCAATGCCGCCCAAGCCCAAGATCATCAACTCGGCCAAGTCCAGCATGTCCGAACTGAGTCTGCAAACCCTGGTAGATTCCGGGTTGTTACCGGCTAAGGAAGTAATTTCATGGCGAGCTCCTGAAGAAGAGGTCCACCACCAACCCGGTCAAAAGGAGCTCGTTGTATTTGCTGAGCACCTCTTGAGGGGCTTCCGTTCCCCCGGCTCGAAGTTTTTCAGAGATGTATTGCACTTTTTCAACATCAGGCCTCAAGATCTAGCCCCCAATTCCATATTCAACTTGTGTCAATTCCAAGGTTTTTGTGAAGTATATCTGCAGCTTGAGCTGTCCATCAACTTGTTCCGGGAATTCTTTTATCTGAACCACCAAACAGAACATAAGGATGGCCCAAGCGTTGAACTCGGTCGAGTCTCCATCCAACGGAGGAAAAATACAGTCTTTCCTGATGCCAATCCGGCTGACCACCCCAAAGGGTGGCACAGAACTTGGTTTTATTGTGAGGACACCTCACCCAATGGGCAGAACCAACTCCCGGATTACAGGGCAAACCAGCTTGCCGCCAATGCAGCCTTCCCGGGTCTTGCCTCCAGAGAAGAGAGAGAGAGAACCCGGAGCCTCTATATCCGAAAATGAATGCATTCATTGCTCACGGCCTCACCGGTGTCGATTTAACCCAGACTTGGGTCGAGTGGCGAATTCAGCCACTGAGCCCCAGAACTTGGCTCATGCACGCCTACACCGGCCATCGCGAAGACCCGCTTCGGTTCAGCCGGGTTAACCTCAAGGAGAAGGACGTTTTAAAATTTGCCAAGAAGCTGCTTGGCAAAACAAAGGACGACGTTAAGCTCATGGGACTCGCCCCGTTCTATGCCAACAACCCGGCCCCTCTGGTAAGCCATTTCTGTCATCTTTCACTTCGCCATTATTGTTTTAACCTTACCATAACTCCATCCACTCACCATGACACAGAAGAACGATGACTGGTGGCGGGTTGAGATCCAAGACCCGACTCCTCCTCGGGCGGACGACGAAGAAGACCTGGAGGATGATGATGACAATGAGGTAGAACTTGATTCTCTTGGCTGCCTTTTTAATCAGATTGCTGATGCCGACTCTTCACAGGAAGAAGCTGAGATCAGCCACACCATCGAACCAGAGGTAACTTTGATCTCCTCAGATTCTGACTCCCCAATACCAGTTCGAAAGAAAACCCGGGCTGCAGTCCGCAAAATCCGAAGAAAACCCCGGATTACCATCCGTAAAGTCCCTCTTTCACATCAAGATGCTCACTTGGATCCCCAATTTCTTTTGAAGAAAACACAACACGCCGGAACCTCCAAAAGGAAGACCCGGAGTAGCGAAGGAGAGCTGAGCGGCGGGTTACCATACGAGCCGCCAACACGCAAGGCGCGGACAGAGGTGCTTCTTAGTCCAACTTCCACTTTTCCTCTAGCTGGTCATTTCAAGGAGCCCTTACATTTAAATGACTCGGCATATCAGATGTCCCCCTCCTCGGATGAGTCCAGTGCCACCCAGGTGCCAGCTTTCAACATCAACCCGGGGTAAGCATGTTGACTATTCTTGTGTCACACAACAGTTTCTTGCTCTTCATCATTTAATTGAATAGCTCGCCGCCTCAAGACTTTACTGCGAGCCCGGCTCATGCCTCCTCTCCTGTTGTCCAGGAGAAGGAAAATTTAACTGAAGATCAACCTGAACCGCAGCCCACGGCACCGGCTCAAGAGGAAGTAGTGGTGCTGAGTGAACGGCAAACTGCTCTGCCGGAAGCTTTTACTGCTCTCACCAAAGTTCCTGCCAGGGCTGAGCCGACCCCGAAGGACAAGGGGAAGGCGGCTCTTGACTTCTCCGCCTTTGAAGATCAAGACGCCAGTACCCTGCACCAAGCTATGCTGACCCAGCTGTCCGAAAGCCGGGACACAGAAATTGCCATGGTATCTGCGTTGAAACGGAAATACGAGGTAACTTGCGCCTTCTGTCATGAACCATATATATATCTAGCCCCCAAGGGCCGGGTCATTATAGAATGATGACCCGGGACTTCAAAATTTCATCTTGCGTGCATGACCTCAAACGGTGACCCCAAAGGTCGGCTCGTCATATTACGACGGGCGGGTCTCCATATCTAGCAGGATAGATCAAAGTATGCATTAGCCCCCAAGTGCCACGTGGAATGCCTGCATCTGCATGGAACTTGCTTTTCTGTTTTTGAGAGGCGCTGAAATATGTAGCCCCCATGCACCGGGTTGGCCGGAAGGGCGGCTCGGGACATGCTCATATAATGTATAACTGAAACTGCCTTGCAAGACATGCTGGATCAAGTGGACGCTCAGGCTTCCTTCTTCCGAAAGGAAGCAAAGAAGGAGAAAAAACTGTGAAAAGACGCTGAAGAAGCTTCCGCCGAAGCCAACAAGTCTTTGGTTATTGTGAGGAGCACCTTGCAAGAAACTGAAGCAGCAAGAGCCGCCCTAGCTGCCCATACTGAAGAAGCCAAGGCTAAACTTGAACCAGTAACTCAAGAGCTAGCCATGCTAAAGGGCCAGATCACAGCCATGTGCAGGGCCATCTTTGGTAAGTAAAAAATACCACCATGAGCCAATTATCCCGACTTGAATATGCTAAGCCGGCTTTACTGATCGCGTGTACTTATTTTTGAAGGTCGGAAGAATCAAACCCTTGTGCAGCAGCCACTGGTAAAATTGAAAGTGGTTTACACCTTTGTGGAGAAACTATACATAGGCGGCTCTCGCTGCATAATGGCCGCGAAAAATACCAAGACGCCGCCACAGTTGATTGCTGACATGTTGAAAGAGCTATCAGTTGTCCCCAAGTGGGTTGAAGAATTGAAGAAGGTAGCTTGTTGCACTGGTGATCTGACAGTGCTCGCTAGTGCCAAAGCCTACGTGCCAGAACTGGATCTGGCTCAGATTGTGGGCGGGTATCCAGAGTTCAACGTGGACGACACTCCATTTTCTGAGAAGGACTTCAGACGCTGCATAAGAGAAACCCGGGTTGCCGCCATTGCTATTGCCGAAGAGGCTGACTTGTCCAGGTACCAGGCCGGTTATACAAAGGATAATGAGTGGATTGAGCCGCCAAGCTTTCCACCAGTGGCCCTTACTCGAGCGCGTTAGCAATCTTTTGCCCCTGAAGTTCATCCATCTTCCGTAATTTCTGCCGATGCGATGTTGGAAGCAGTACGCTCCATTCAGTGGTCGACCGGCGAGTCCACAAGCCAGGAAGGGGCGGAGGATGACGACAACCGTGAAGAGCCAGGTCAAAGCGCTCCATGATCATCCCGTGTCCTCAATATGGCACATACCGGCTCTTCCTTGATTGTAGTGGAACTTTGGAGAGAGAACATTTTTGCCTGCAGCCCGATGGGCGACTTGTAATAGCTTAGCGTCAAACACTTGTTGCTGATGCCAATGCCATCGTGTACTGTGCTGCTATTGCCTATACAAACACTTATGGATGCCTTGCCATTGTGAATCCTCTTTTTGGGCCTCGAGAGCCGGCTTTTGCAATGAGAGTGATTCTGCTGCAAACAATATCAATTGCCTATAATAATAATTGTGATTTGATGGAATCACATAAATAACTAGTAACTTTGTTACTGTTTGTAATGAATCAGGAATACCAAATTTGACTAAGGTAGATGCTATGTATGAATGTATGCATGTATGCAGAGATAAGATGAATGCAGAAAAAAGAACATAACTGCAACAAGCCAGTTTTTGTAAAACACAACTTGAAAGACCGGCTTATAAAGCTCAAGTCTGAATTGCTTTCATGAAGCTGGCACTTTGGCCTGTTGGTTTATCCTCGTTCATGAAGCCGGCTCTCACGCAACCAATCGAACGTTTTAACTCTAATGAATTCAGGGTCACCTATGTGATTGACTCATCAGACGTACGTCGGGTCGCCTTTAGGGACTAGCATCATGCTAACGGGCAGGTTTAACCAACTTGTGGCATCTCGCCGGGTTAAAGGGTTTGGTAAGCTAAACTCAATGAGTTGGAAGCCCCCAAATAACCAAGATCAATCAATAAAGAATCAACACAGAATTTCGAGGCGAAACGACGAATTCTCTTATACAGAGCTGTTTGGTCTTTATTTCATTGATCGAAAGACGTATATACACATAATAGAAGGTATGTACGAAGATGTAACCCAGTCGATGACTAAGGTGTAGTATGGCCGGAGCTGGGCAATGTTTCAGGGCCAGCTTGTCTCCTCCTCGGAGGTTCATGACTTGTCTGCCTCATGTCTGTCAATCAGGTAATATGACCTGTTGTTGAGATTCTTGCTGACCACAAAGGGCCCTTCCCAAGGTGGTGAAAGCTTATGCATGCCTGTCTGGTCTTGTATCAGATGGAGCACTAAGTCACCTTCCTGAAAAGTACGGCTTCGAAGTCTGCGGCTGTGGTAGCGACGTAGGTCTTGTTGATAAATTGCTGATCTGGATGCGGCAAGTTCGCGTTCTTCTTCCAGGGCATCAAGAGCGTCTTGTCGAGCTAACTCATTATCAGACTCCACATAAGCTGCCACTCGAGGGGAGTCATGACGAATATCGCTTGGAAGCACCGCTTCTGCACCATAGACCAGGAAAAACGGCATATAGCCTATTGACCTGTTGGGAGTAGTCCGTATGCTCCAAAGCACCGTAGGTAATTCTTCTTCCCAGCAACCCGGCGTGCGCTGTAAAGGCACCATGAACCGGGGCTTGATCCCACGCAGTAATTCCTGATTGGCTCGTTCCACTTGCCCGTTGGACTGAGGATGCGCAACCGACGCTAAATCAAGCTGGATGTGATCCTGTTGACAGAACTGTTTCATGATTCCCTTGGAAAGATTGGTTCCAGTGTCTGTGATAATGCTGTGCGGATAGCCAAATCGAAATATCAACTTTTTTAGAAATTTGACGGCTGTAGCAGCGTCACAGTGGCTGACTGGCTCCGCTTCTACCCACTTGGTAAATTTATCCACTGCCACCAAAAAGTGAGTGTGCTTGTTCTTAGAACGCTTGACGGGTCCAACCATGTCAAGCCCCCAGACCTCAAAAGGCCAAGTTATCGGGATAATCCTCAACTCTTGTGGCGCCCCTGCTCGACCGTGCACTAATCATACACGCAAATGTGCACGATCGAGATCAGAGACTCACGGGAAGATATCACAACACAACTCTAAACTCAAATTTAAACATAAATCTTCATATTACAAACCAGGGGTCACGAGGAACCGAATACATAAGTCATACAATAAAATATTATCTGGGTACAGACATAGTTAGTCAAGTTTGCTTTAAGAAGGCTAGCATAACAGCGACACTGATCGAAAAGGCAAAGGCCTCCTGCCTAGGGCCTCCGAACTACTCCTGGTCGGCGGGCTCAACTGTGGCACGCCGGCTCAGAGGACCGGTTTACCCAGTGTTTCCAACCCAGAGATCATGTCTTCTGGAAACACACAACAACTTGGAACAGAACAGAACTGAACTTTATTGAAATATCTCGAGTACAAGTTCATAATTTACATCGATAGCGAGGCCAGAAGCACATCAAGTGCTATGACAATATCTATATTATTTATGGAACATAGCAGGGCCTCGATACTACTGGGTAGAACTACGGCGTAGCGGAACATAGCGCGGAAAACTCCATCGACAGGGACACTGCTGGGGACACGGCCTAGTTTGCGTAGCACGAACCATCGGGACTTCCGTCCTTGGCTTCTCCTGCATCTGGCATGATACGCCAGGTGAGTACTTGGAATGTACTCGCAAGCTCATGGCAACCAAAACAATGCAGCAAACAATAGCATGGCAAAGATCATATTAAGTGCTTAAGTGCTCCTGTTACCAACTTACTCTCGTCCGGGTTGTCCCACAACCCTCGGAACGCTCATAATCCACTGAGCACTTCTGAACATAAGACAAGTTCTTCCATCATTATTATCATTATTGTGGTTGACCATTCAGTGGCCTAGTACGGACTGTCGAATACCGTGGATGCGGCTATATGAATAGATTCATACACTCTGGAGAGGTTGCGCACTTTACCCACACTATGGAGCTCCTGGCCTCTTGCTCCCATTCGGGTGGACCGGGGCTGCTCCAGCGAAACCTGCCTGACCCGTGACTCCTCTATCGTACCACCAACAATCATACCCTCCCAGGGACATGTCTTGGGTGGTCCCTGTGTCACCCCGTGACACCTGCCACCGTCGTGGCCAAACTAACTGTCCCAAACGGGGATGCCGGCAAAATAACTCAACTGGGCTCACAGGATTATCGTCGTCTACCTGATCAGGGCAGCACGCATGCATAACCCTCCCTAGTTTGGTGGTACCGATAAAAGAGCACAAAGCCTGACCAAGTCAAGGCCGTCCCATACCAGCGAATGTGGCTGCACGGATAAATCCGGATAGGTGACACTAGATCAACCAATTAGGTTTAGTGTTGTCAAATATTTATCAAGCATGAATCTTAATTGAAATTAATTTGACATGGCAGTGGCTAGGCATCCAAGTAATTCACTATGAATTATCACATATTAAAATAATGGATATAATTCAATTATATAACCAACACTATTGAAATGCTTTATGAAATGGATGACATGGCTTGCCTTGCTTTGTTGGGTTGTCCACAAACTCCTGGGCTTCAAATCCGAAAGTATTTCCTTCTGAAAATATTTTAAAAGTGCAAAAGAAAATGTCACATATTACTATTCTGTGCACCAGAAATTCTGTGAGCATGGGTAAAATACCAAATTTTTCCAGAAAATAGAGGAGATCAAGACAAACCCAGAGCAAAAAGAATCAATTGATTTGGACTTATGGATAAAAAATTATGTTCGGTCAAAGTTTCTGGTCAAAATTTGAATTAAAACAGAAAATAGAAAAACTGACAGGGGGCCACGTCGAAGACGTAAAGTGGAGAGGCGCCTCCACTTACCGCTTCGGCGCGCGCGGCTGAGCCGCTGACGTGCGGGTTCCACGGTTGGATTTAAACGGGAGAGAGAGAGGGAACAGAGAGAAGCGGGGCTCCGGCAATGGTCGCAGGCGACACAGACGGCGGCGCGGTCCGGCAACTATGGGGATGGAGAGAGCACACCGAGACGAACACGCACGTACTAGTAGCGTGACGAGAGCCGGCCGGACGACGTCGTCCCATTCCTCTCCGGCGGCGGGGACTTTCGGGCGTCGCCGGAGACGGCGATTCTGGCAGGGTTTCGACCGAGCAAGGGCTTGGGCGGGGTCAGGAGAAGGAGTAGAGCTCAATGGAGGAGTCAGTGGAGGTTGGGGTGGGGTGGAACGGCGAGGTGGTGGAGCTCGGGTGGCGGCGGATCTCCAGCGAATGGCGAGGCCAGAGGGCATCTCGGCCTTGGCTCAATGCTTGGGAGCCCGATTGGGTGGTGGTGAGTGGCGATGATGAGCTAGGGAGGGCTGGGCATGGCCTTATATAGGCGGAGTCGAACTCTCTGGAAGCGGCGGAGCTCAGGCCACATCGCCGGCACGAGGACGCTGCGCTGGCTGGCCTGGAGCGGGCGACGGGATAGAAGAGGGCAGAGGAGAATTATGGCGCTGGTGGCGGCTAGCGGAGCAAGACGATGGGTGACAGGGCCACTGTGCCCGCACGGGCACCACAGTGGCCGCGTGTGGTGGCGGCCGGCGAGGGCAATTTCGGCGAGGGGAAACTTCGGGAGAGGGGTACGTGGACGGCATCGACGACGTCGGCACCCCCAGACACCAAGTGACAGCGCGGGACGGCCGGAATGACCACACCCGACGCGGGCGAGGTGCAGAGCGCGCGCACTAGCATGCCAGTACCGTGCTCACCACAGGTATGGATGTCTGGAGGCCACGCAAGTCCAGCGCACCATGTCTAGCAGCTTCTCCCTTGGTCCCGTAGTCCTCCTGTGCCCTTGGTTCGACTAGATACAGACTGATTCGAAGTGTAGCTTCAGCTACAGTTTCTGACAGAAAACTTGAGAGGGATCTAGAGAAGAGGTGAGCTGGAGATGGAGCCAGGGGTGATGTCTGGAGTGGCCTACATTGGAAGGACTACAGGCTGGCCAAGTTTGAGGAAATTTCATCAAGATTTGAATATAGTTCATGCACAACTGCTATTACTGGACCAAAAGAAAGATGAGCTTGATGCACTCATCTGGTTGATCTGCTGGAGCTGAATTTTGGTGTAGGAGAGTTATTTGGTGGATAGAAGATGCCATCCAAATTTCAGCTCAATTGGATACCTCTATATGGTACTTCCTTCATAGAGGTTTAAATTGAGCAGAAACTTGTCAGAATATTGCTGATGAAAATCTGTACTGGGCAAGATGATATTTTTAGATATTGTGGCAAGATAGGTTCCCTAGTATCTCAGGGAATTATCTGAGAGTTTTCTGAGTTGGGAAAATAGGAGTTGCTTCACAAATGGCCAGTACTGTCCAGAAGACAAATGAAGTTTTCATGACTAAATTTTGTACTAGACCATGAAATGTTTTTGAAGATTGTGGGAGTAGATGATGACAAGAAGGTGTGGTATTAATTTGGGATTTTTCTGATCACCAAAACTATAGGTTGCTTTGTAACCCATAGTGATGACAGATTTTCCCAATGGAGTAAAATGAATAATTGGGAAAGATGGAGAATTGAAATTTGATCTAGAAGATGTGTGACCAGATTATGGCAAGATGCTGAGGGCTTTGGATCATTGAGAAAAATTCATAAGTCCAAGGTCAACTAAAAAGGTTCATAACCATCCAAATTGCAAATAAAGCCAGAATGTTTTGAAAAGAAAAACTTGCCAAAAACCAGGGTGTCACATCAACATAGTAGTAGGTGCCTCCGGGGATCTCCTGCTCCTGGGCTCCGTCGTCTGATCGCAGCAACCGGGTATGGGGAAAAGAGATAGCAAAGCAACCGTGAGTACTCATCCAATGTACTCGCAAGACTTACATCAGAACTATACTAAGTATGCATCGGTATCAAAGGAATGGGGCTATATCTTTGGACTAAACTGCAGAATTGCCGGAACAGAGGGGGAAAGGCCTAGCCTATCGAAGACTAGCATCTTGAAGCAATCTTGCAGCCTCAGAAGAGAGTAGAACAAGATAATATATAATCAATCATATTTTAGTAATGCCCTGGGATCCTTCCTCGACTACCCTGTGAGAAAGTGATCCCGAGAGCAGTAGTAACAGTTTAACATTGTAATAGTATCCATTTGTAGTTGTAGCAGATCAGGATACTACTCTGAGCGTCCTGTTACCATGGACACGGCTATTCGAATAGATAACTTCCCTGCAGGGGTGCACTACTGTTACCCAGCACCCTCGATTACATCTGGCCAGACACACTTGCTAGGTAATGCCCGGCCTCGGGTAATCGACACGGCATAGTCCTACCTAGGCTCAGCAGAGAGGTTAGCACGCCGGTCTAAATCCTAAGTGCGAAGGGGTCTTGGGCCCATCTCCCTCTGCACTCCTGCACGTTGCGAGACTGGCCGGGGCCAAGGCGTGACATTGTATACACAAGTGACGTAACCAGCCCACCCCAGCAATAAGCCCGCATCTCTGAACTGTGACATCTGAAGAGCTTTCGGGAGAAACGTACGACGTTGAGGGCCCCATAAACCATTATCCCGCGTGGTGGTAGTGCGTATAGGCCAGCGGCCAACTCAGATCAAATACCCGACTTTAGTAACTCGCAGAGACGAACAGGATCCCTGTCGCTTTGACTTGGTAATCCATGGACTACGACCAAGGACCAGGCCCACCTCTCTCCTAGGTGGTCTCCGCCTGCCCTGTCGTTCCGCCACAATATCACTCACGGGTGCTGTTGGAGCCGACCCGTCTTTAATATTATTCTCTCGCGGGCACTCTTGGAGCCGGCCCGACTTTAACAGTTTAAAGTATTGCAGCAATGTAACATTTCCGTGATCATCACCCAGAGTGATCACAGCCCAATAAGAAGCATGGCAAACGGACAAGGGTGAAGGGCCACAGATGGATCAATAGCATAGCTAACTAAGCATCATGGGACAGCAGGTAGGTATCAACAGCAGGCAACGAAATCAGGCTATGCATCAAAATAGGAGCTATCGGAGCACAACAGAAGCAATTCTAATGCAAGCATAAGAGAGAAAGAATGGGCGATATCTGATGATCAAGGGGGTTTGCTTGCCTGGAAGCTCTGTCGAGAAGGAAGGGTCGTCGATGTCGTAGTCGTACTCAGCAGTGTCGTCGGCAGCCTCGGGGTCTATCGGGAGAGAAGGAGGGGGAAGAAACAATAAATACATGGCAAACAATGCAACAGGGATGCATGACATGTCAACATGCAGTTCTAGGGGTGTTCTAATGCAGCACTACGCAAGTTAGTCGGAGCGGGAAAACATCTGGAGGTGTTTTACCAGCTCCGGGCCATTATCGGTCAGATGAATCAGAGGGGAAGGTTCCACGTTCATCATGTTAGAGAGGGCTGACATGTATGTGGGTAGCGTATTCGTATTCGTCTTATTTTTTTGATCATTTTTCATATATAAATTATTTTCATCCGAGTTACGGTTTATTTTATATGATTTTTCAAAGTTTTATTGAATTTTTGGAATTGTTTTAATTATTTAATTTCGACTTATCGAAAACAGTAACTATATTGCATCATCAGAATGTCATGATGATGTCAGCAGTCAACCCAGCAGGTTGACTGGTCAATCTGACCAGTGGGTCCCACCTGTCATAGACTGACTTAATTAAACAGAAGTTAATTTAACTAACTAACCTAATGAGCTAGTGGGACCCATCTGTCAGTGGCTAATTAGTGATTAAATTAATTGATAGATTAATTAACGGATTATTTATTTATAAAAATGTTTCATTAAATGTGGGGGCCACATGTCAGTGACTGGGCTGCCCAGTCAACCGAGTTGACCAAGTCAACTCGGTCAACTAGGCCTATGGGGACCAGCGGTCAGTGGCACAGGGCAGGCCAGGTGGCAGCCACGTTGGGGCCGTCGCCGGAGTTGGACCTCGTCGGAAATCGCCGTCCGGCGACCAAAAACGCGGCGACTAGTCACGTTCGAACGGGGACTGCAGCGCGCGTCGACCTGTGGCGCTGGTTCGATCGGAGGAGGGCTACATTGACGGCGGCGTCAACCGCGGCGGATGCCCGAGTTCTGGCGTTATTGCGAACGGCGGTAGAGGCTACGGCAATTCCAAAGGCGGGGTTCTACGGGGTCCTAGAGGTGCCTAGAGCACGACTACGAACTCGGACAGCCACGAGATCGACTACATCGACGGCGATGAGCTATGCGGCGGAGGCGTTCTCCGGTGATGGCGCTAGCGATCGCCACGGGGACGTATTCGCGCGGGAGAGTGAGGGGAAAATGGCGGGGGCTCACCGCGAGCCTGTAGTTGAGCAAAGTGGGCGCGGGGAGGACTCGGGGTGGCTGGAATGACGGCGGCGATGTGCGGTGGTCGACGGCGAAGAGGAGGACGAGGAGCTCTAGCGGCGATGTGTGGTGGTCGACAACAAAGAGGAGGATGAGGAGCTCGGTGTAGAGGCAATGGGCTCGAGGCAGGGGTCGGAAGGGACGAAGCAGAGCACGGCGCAGCTTCTGGACGCGCTACGGGGACATGGGAATGGCGGTGGCCGCGTGAATCACGGCGGTGCGGCCATGACGGCATCGGGCGAGGTGGCAGAGAGGGAGAGAGGGAGAGAGTGAGGCGAGAGGGAGCTCAGGGGGGCGCGGGGGTCTGCCCTTATCCACCAGGCGGGCGCGGGGCGCGGGGCGCGCGGTGTCGAGCAGGCGAGGGGGGGGGGCGGGGTGCGGTGAGCGCACGCGCGTGCAGCGTCGACAGCGCGACAGAGGTGGGAGAAGGCGCTGCGCAGGCTGGGCCTGCACTGTGCACTCGAGGCCCAGCAGCGCAGTAGCTTAGGGCCCTTTCCTTTTTTTATTTTTTGTTTTCTTTCTTTCTTTCTGATTTGCAAATTGTTAGGCCACCAATTCACTTTGGCAAAATATGAGTCTTGTCCAATTAAATACTATGCAATATTTCTCACTACCAGAAAAAGGTTTGGAGACAAAATGATTTCATTTGAATTTTTATTAAATGAAATGGATTTAAATGCTACTGTTTTGGTACTGTATTTGGTTGTTAGAGTCAGCTAGGTAATTTTGGTGATGTTGTTTTCCTGAACAATATTCACAATGGATTATTTCCTAAATTATGAACTATTTAGTTTCCAAATTTGAACAACTTTTATTTTACTTCATATTTGAATTTCAACTTGAATTGGAATTTGAAATGAGATATGATTCAAATGATAATCAAGCACTGTTACTCATGGTGACTTGGCATTATCAAAAGGGTGATCACTGTAGCTTAATACATGGGGATGTTACAATTCTCCTCCTCTAAAAGAAATTCTCGTCCCGAGAATTAAGAGGTAGGCTGAAAGAGAGCGGGGTATTCTTCACGAAGACAATCTTCACGTTCCCAAGTGGCTTCATCTTCAGAATGATTCGACCACTGAACTTTAAGGAATTTGATTGCCTTCTGACGGGTTCGACATTCAGCTTGATCAAGATTGCGGATCGGATATTCTTGATAAGAAAGATCCTCTTGTAGTTCAAGCATTTCATGATCCACTGCTTGGATAGGATCCTTGAAGCAGCGAGGGAGTTGCGACACATGAAAAACATCGTGAACCTGAGAGAGATTCGGCGGCAATTCCAATTGATATGCCACTTCTCCATGTCTGGCGAGGATACGGAACATGCCAGTGTAGCAAGGAGCTAACTTGCCCTTGATTCCAAATGGATGAGTGCCCTTCATTGGGGTGACAGGAGGTAAGCTTGTTCTCCAGGTTGATAGACCATTACCTGGTGTTTTCGGTCATAATTGCTCTTCTGACGAGACTGAGCAGCTTTCAAATGTTCACGGACAATGCGGACTTGTTCTTCAGCTTGTTGGATAATATCCGGACCGAAGAGTGACCATTCCCTAGTTTCTGACCAATTCAGAGGGGTTCGGCACTTACATCCATAAAGAACTTCAAATCGTGCCATCTTCAGACTAGCTTGATAGCTATTATTGTAAGAAAATTCAGCATACGGGAGAGATTCCTCCCATTTCTTACCGAATGAGATACACAAGCTCGAAGCATATCTTCAAGCACTTGATTGACTCATTCAACTTGTCCCTGGGACTAGGGGTGAAAAGCGGTGCTGAAGGACAGACGAGTTCCCATAGCTTCTTGGAAACTGTTCCAAAACCTTGAGGTAAAGAGGCTGCCACGGTCTGAACTGATCTCCAACGGAATACCGTGGAGTGACACAATTCTGGAAACATACAAGTCTGCTAATTGAATAGCAGTGATTGTCTCCTTGACTGGCAGAAAGTGAGCAACCTTGGAAAATCGGTCAATGACGACAAAAATAGCATCATGACCCTTCTGTGATCTGGGAAAACCAGTAATGAAATCCATTTCGACTTTGTCCCATTTCCATTCAGGAATAGCAAGTGGTTGCAGAGTTCCAGCAGGCCTTTGATGTTCTGCTTTGATGCGACGGAAAACGTGACACTCAGCAACATAACGAGCAATGTCTCGCTTCATATCAGGCCACCAATATCTCTGTCAAATGTCTTGCTACATCTTGGTACTACTAGGGTGAATTGAAAGAGGTGTATCATGAGCTTCTTTCATGACTCGCGGGGTCACATCCAGGTTGTCCTTTCTAGGAACCACTAAGCGATTATTGAAGAACAACGTGCCATCATCATCAATAGTGAAGAATGAGGGCCTTCCTTCTGCGAGATCGCACTTAATCTTCTTGACCTCGGAGTCAGCTTTCTGTATATGCTTGATGAGGCCCTCGAGATCTGGTTCAACTACCAGGGTTGTCGGGGATATAACTCCACGATATGATCCGGATCATGACGTTAAGTCGCCCTGGGGATAAGTCATCTTTGGTTCAGTCATCTCTGAGCTTAAGTCGCCGGAAGGGTTAAGTCATCTCTGGGCTTAAGTCGCCCTGAGGTTAGGTCATTTCTGCTATGATGAGTCCTGAAGATGAGCCCCGCATCGTGACCTATGCTAGTATAACAATGCTATACGTCCAGAAGTCAGAAAAGAGGGTCAAAGTCCCAATACAACCTGCATCAGATCAAGGATCAGGGTAAAAATTGATAATGTTCCTGTACGACCCGGGAGCGGATATGGGCACAACCCGGATTCACTGCTGCGGCCGGCCTCGCTCCACCACCGGCTCACCTCTACCTCCACCGCGGCCGTGGTGAGCCGCCGGTGCCTCTGAAAACGCCGGCGCCCACACCTCAAGCCGCCGGCGACTAGACCAACGGATTGCTTCCGCCTCGTCCACCACTGTGACCCGCCGTGGGTGTGCCGTCCCCGCCTTGGAGCTGCTCTGTCAACCCGCCGCTCCATCTCCGCCTTGGGTGAGCCACCCCCGCCTTGGAGCTGTACCGTCGACGCGCCGCTCCACCTCTGTCGCGGGTGAGCCATCCCCGCCTTGGAGCTGCTCCGTCAACCCGCTGCTCCATCTCCGCCGTGGGTGAGCCGCCCCCGCCTTGGAGCTGCACCGTCGACGCGCCGCTCCACCTCCGTCGCGGGTGAGCCATCCCCGCCTTGAGCTGCCTCGACCACGGCCCTTCCTCTGAGCTGCCGCCGTCCGAGCCGCCTCCAAGCCGCCTCCAAGGCACCTCCAAGTCGCCTCGCCGGGTCACCTCCGCGGCAGCTGCTCGCCCCGAGCCGCCCGGTCGCCGCTGTAGCCGGCCTCGAGCTTGCTGCCGTCCGAGCCGCGGCCCTCTCTCGAGCTGCCGGCCGCCTCCCAGTCGCCTCCACAGCCGCTCGAGCCGCCCCCGCGGTCTCACTCGCCACGTCGAGCCGCCGCAACCTCGCTTCCCCGGTTCTCCCCCGTCGCCACGGCCCGCCACTGCGGCCTCGTCCTCGAGCTGCGCCGGAGCCCCTCTACTGCGTTTGCCTCGAGCCGCCGTGTTCCGAGCCGGCCACGGCCGCCTCCGAGCCGCCTCCGCGGCCTCACTCGCCGTAGCGCCAAGCCGCCGCCTTCGCCGTCGCGCCAAGACGCCGCCTTCACCATCGCCACGGCTTCCACTTCCACCGCTGCGGCCCGCCACCGTCGTTGCGGCCCCGCCTCAAGACACCGTCGCCACCTTGTTGAGTTGCCGGCGCCCCTCTGCCGCGTTCGCCTCGAGCCGCCTCGCTCCACCCGGCCGCACGGCTGCGTCGCCCGCGCGCGCCTCCTGCGCTCCTCGGCTGCCACTGCGAGCCCGCAGCCGGCTGCTCCCGCACACTCCCCTGCCGGCTGAACGAAAAGACAGGAGGAGGCCAGCTGAAGAAAAGATAAAAAACAGAGGGTTGACTGGTCAAAAAAAAAGAAAAAAAAGGGGTGTGGTCATCTCAAAATTTATCAGAGTACACACGCCAATTATTATGAGTATCTCCACGTCGCCCGCGGTTGACTTCAACTCCACCGCAGTCATCATCAACCCCGCGGCTGATAATTTCCGACAAAACATATCAGGTGAAATCCATCCAGTCAAATTTTATATATTTTCTTTTCGAGAACAATTACTGTCGCCTGCGATATCTTTTATGCAGAACAATTCTTCACTACAAAAGAGACCATCGAACTGCGGGTACAGAGTTCCCATTTTGCATCATCCTGTTACCAGCGTCGACACTACCAATGGGAAGGTGTGCAGGTCGTGGGATCTGCGATCCAGTCTACAACGACACACAGAGGCCATACTAACATATATCCGCACCGCGCCTCTCAACAGATTAGCATCCAACCTATCACCTTGGTGGTCCACTCTATATTAACATGCCAGAGGCTGACCTACATCACACTATCCGGCAAACACGCTACTAATCATCCAGTCGTCCGGTCCACAATGATACATCGGAGGCCGTTGCAGCATCTGCACCTGGAGTTGCCTGGCGGACACACACATGGCCTATCACCTTCGCGGTTCGGTCAGTGCCGGCCATAACATGGGGAGCCAGAAAAACCAACCATGGAAGAGTCACGAGAACTGACCGTAAAAGAGTTGGCCTATGAAGGAAACAATCCTGAAGGAGCCAGAGAAATCATCCTTGGTAGAACCAAGGGACCCGGCGATTTAAATATCGGCAGTGGAGACACAAATAAGGAAACCCGCGAAGAGCTTAACGATATCATGGGATAATCCGACTCATTGCGAAGAGTTCAGTGGTTAATGGACCTGGAAGAGGCGGATGAGCCGGATCTAGAGAAAATAACAAGCAAAGGGAGAACATATGACGAGCATAGTGAAAATCATCAAACTCGCCACCTCGCTTCCAGCTTCAACAAATTCCAGCTTCCAGCTGGCAACTATATACCGGCTGATGCCATAGCCATAGTATGGTGAATCTCACGCCGACTCCTCAAGTCGCCTTTAGACTCAGGGGCTACAAAGACATGACTCGTCAGATTTGGTTGGTTTTCACAAATTCAAGAACCCCAGTCATTGCGAGGAAGACAACCCGGACTTGGGGGATGTTGCCTTATTGGCGAAAAATTAAAGGTTGCCAAAGAGAACTTGTTGCTATGATGCGCAGTTCAAACATAGGTATCCTGCCTTATTGGCAAAAAGGAAGGTTACCAAAGAAGAATAGTTGCCATGATGCACAGTCTAAACATGGGTATCCTATTCAATCTTGATGATTGGTCACTTGGGGGCTTCCAACTCACCGAGTTTAGCTTTCTCACCTTTTGACCCGGCAAAAACGCCACATTATCCTGGTTAAACCTGCCTGTCTGCTTGATGCTACTCCGCTTAGGTGACGCGGTGTACTCTTGACAAGTCAATCATTTTTATGACCCTGAACTTGTCTTGGTTAAAACATCGGTTATGTCACGTGAGAGCCGGCTTACAGAGAGCGAGGAGAAACCATGGGCTATCACGCCAGCTTCAGTGAAGCAAGACTCAAGCCTCGAAAGCCGGTCTTTTTATACTCCGTTATCATACACATACATCATCATACATTGCATCATCATAAAATGCATCATATATGCATATACATATTTGTTTATGTTGCAGGAGCCGGTTTTCAAACCAGGTTACATTGTAACTCTGCAGGAACAAACAAATCTTTAATAGCCAAAATGGCTGGATCCTCATCATGGTTTATCATAACCAGTATTAAATGATTGAGATATCAATTCTCCTATTTTCCCGGGGTACAATTCCAGCCGGGTCACATATAATACCTGGTCATTTAATTGACCGTGTTTTTGGTTATTCAGCATGTGCTTTGTAGAAGACTACAACACTTATGGATTTTCTCACACATATTTGCCGGGTTGCACTACAACCACGGCCAAGGATTTCTTTCATCGCAAAGGCATCACAGAGTGGATATGATTTTATTCTACAATGGAAGAAAAAGTCCCGAGTCGCCGCAGGCACATGACCCGGTCCTTGGGGGCTACATTATTCAAATCTAGATTACATCAAGTATGAAAGTCTCATGTCACTTCAAGCATGCACCACGGCACTTGGGGGCTAATGCATGGTCATTTTTACTAGTCTCATTGAAGACACGACCCATCACATAATGATCAGCCGGCCTTTGGGGGCTACCAATTTCTCCTGTCAAAAATTCAAAGTACACAAGCCTTAATAGTGACCCGAAGCTTGGGGGCTAGATCATATGATGTTCTTTTCAAAAGAGCACATGTAAGTTCCAAGTCGCTACAAGCAAACGACCTGGCACTTGGGGGCTACAACAGTCAGTTGTTTAAATAAGATCAAAAGGTCCAAGTTGAAGACCCGGCCCATCATATACTGATGAGCCGGCCCTTGGGGGCTACACATGTGAAGTGCAAAACTTTCAGTTCATGATTGCAACATTTATATTTAAGCAAGTCTTAAGCTATCACTTGGCTCTACTCTTAAGACTTGGGGGCTACAGGTTATCTCCTCCAAGCTATTCAGACAACTCAGCTCAACATCATACAGATTTTTTATTCATCAAAGTCTGAAGCATTGAGAGTTGGCACAACATCAGACGAATTTTCTTTTTATCAAGCCAAGGCATTTGAAGACAATTCAAAAATATCATAAGGGTTATTTTTTCTGCATGGAACCAATATCAACATATTGACATGGAAGAAACTCAGGAGCTTAGCATGAATAAATCCAAGCTAATCTGGGGGCTAATGTTGGGGATATAACTCCACGATATGACCCGGCTCATGACGTTAAGTCGCCCTGGGGATAAGTCATCTTTGGTTCAGTCATCTATGAGCTTAAGTCGCCGGAAGGGTTAAGTCGTCTCTGGGCTTAAGTCGCCCTGAGGTTAGGTCATTTTTGCTATGATGAGTCCCAGAGATGAGTCCTGAAGATGAGCCCCGAAGAAGAGACCAGGCCTGAAGTTAACCCGGCCTACTACAGTGCCCGGCTTGATGTTAACCCGTCTGCTACAGTGCCAGGCCTGAAGTTAACCCGGCCTGCTACAGTGCCCGGCCTGATGTTAACCCGGCCTACTACTGTGCCAGGCCTGAAGTTAACCCGGTCTGCTACAGTGCCCGGCCTGAAGTTAACCCGTCCTGCTACAGGACCCGGTGAGGTTCCGTCAAGAAAGAGTCAAAGTACAAGATCAGAAGCCCAAGATAAGAAGGCCGCAGTGAGTCGCCCGCGGTAAGAGGCCCGTGATAAGAAGCCAGAACATATTAAGTCCAAGTCCTAATAGGGCTCTACATGTAAGCCGCCCCTTCAACTTATATAAGGAGGGGTAGGGCACCCCAAGAGGGACAAGTTTTTTTAGAGGTCAAGATAGACAGATAAGTCTTAAGACAGATGTTTTGGCAGGTCTGGAAACAGACGTTTTGATAGCTCTCGAGACAGAGTCAGGGAAACAGCACCCTTGTAATCAAGACTATGATCATGAATATCAATCAAGAAGGATGTAGGATTTTACCTCTACCGTGAGGGGCCGAACCTGGGTAAAACTCGTGTCTTCTCTCGTTTCCGAGCAACCCCTTCAAGCTTCCACCTAGTCGCGATGGCCTCACCACTAAGTCCTTTCACGAGGACATCTGCCGTGACAAAACCACGACAAGGGTATTGAGAGAACCCTGAGGAACAATATGGAGGTTCAACTTGCGAAGTTCTTTATAAAGATTAGGTTGTGCTTGCTGAACCATGAGGTTGTTACAATAAGACTTGCGACTCAAATCATCGGCCATTACATTAGCCTTGCCAGGGGTATAAGAAATATCCATGTCATAGTCAGCTATTGTCTCGAGCCACCTTTGTTGACGAAGATTCAAATCTGGTTGGGTATACAGATACTTCAAACTTTGGTGGTCCGTGTATATATCGCAACGATTACCGAGAAGGTAATGTCGCCACAGCTTCATAGCATAAATAACTACTACTAACTCGAGATCATGTGTTGGATACTTATCTTCGTGAGGACACAACTGACGAGAGCCATAAGCAATCACTTTGCGCTCTTGCATTAGGACACAGCCTAATCCTTGACGGGATGCATCACAATATATCACAAAGTCCTTGCGGGAATCAGGGGGAGCTAGCACTGGAGCAGATGTTAACTTATCTTTAAGTGTCTGAAAACTTTCTTGGCACTTTTCCGTCCACTCAAACTTCTTGCCTTTGTGGAGCAAGTCAGTCAGTGGCTTAGCAATTTTGGAGAAGTTCTCGACGAAACGGCGACAATAGCTGGCGAGACCGAGAAAACTTCTAACTTGCTTAACAGTCTGTGGAGGAGTCCAGTCAAGAATAGCCTGAACTCATTCTGGGTAAACAACAATGCCATCTTTGGAAATCACATGACCAAGATAGGTCACCTCAGATAACTAGAATTCACACTTGGAAAACTTGGCATAAAGCTGGTGTTCTCGGAGTTTCTCCAATACAAGCCGAAGATGTGCGGTGTGTTCTTCTTCATTCTTGGAAAATATAAGGATATCATCCAAATAGACCACGACGAATTTGTCGAGGTAGTCCATGAAGATATAGTTCATCAATTGAGAGAAGGTTGCTAGACCATTAGTTAATTCGAAGGACATGACGGTGTACTCGTATGATCCAACGAAGGCGGCCTTCGGAATATCCTCTTTACGAACTCGGATCTGATGGTAACCCAACCTTAAGTCGAGTTTAGAGAACACAGAGGATCCAGCAAGTTGATCATAAAGATCATTGATCCGGGGAAGTGGATATTTGTTCTGGATTGTTGCTTGGTTAATAGGCCAATAGTCCTGGACCAATCGGTTCGTTCCATCCTTCTTCTTCACAAAGAGAGAAGGTGCTCCCCAAGCAAAGGAACTTGGATGAATGAAGCCTTTATGAAGTGATTTGTTGATCTCCTCCTTAAGTTCAAGGAGTTCATGTGGTGGCATCTTATAGGGATGCTTAGCAATAGGGGTAGTGCCTGGTTTTAAGTCAATGACGAACTGGACAGCTCTAACCGGGGGTATTCCTGGAAGTTCTTTTGGAAAGACGTCTGGATAATCGCGAACGACTGGAATGTTCTCAATTCCCTCAAGAGGTGAAGCGTTCAAAGCATTTAGAGCATATATCTGAGCTTCGGCATTCCGGATAACTCGGGCGGTGTAGTTCACTATCTCGTCGGAGGGGTGAAGGAGTTGGACGACTTTGGTGGCACAATTGATCTAAGTAATGTGAGCTTTCAACCAATCCATTCCCAGAATGAGGTCTATGGTGGAAGACTTCGGAACGATGGGGGAGGCAAGGAATTCCAATCCTTCAATTTCGACGGTGATGTTATGTGCCATCATGTCCGCATGACAATGGGCCTCGGGAGTTTTAACGACTAATGGAGTATGCATCATTTCATATTGTATGCCATGCATGAATGCAAATGCTCCAGAGACGAATGAATGTGATGCTCCTGAATCAAATAAAACAGAAGCGGGTACTGAGTTAACGACAAGGGTACCCATCACAGTATCAAGTTGATCCTGAACTTCTTCAATATCAACGTGGTAAGCCTGTCCACGTCCATAAGCAGAAGACCTGGTGTTAAAGTTGCGGGTCTGGTTCTTACCACGGCCATTTCCATGGCCAGTGGGAGGAAGTGCCAACTGGTTCTGATTCTGGCGACAGTCTTTGGCATGGTGACCTGGGCGGGGACACTTGAAACACAGACCATCTTCAGGACGAAGAGCAGTAGCATTTGGTAGAGCAGCTTGAGCTCTCGGCTGCCTCGGTGGTGGAGGAGGCAGACGAGGTGCCGCATAAGAAGACCTTAGCGCAGGAGCAGCCGGACGGTACATGTTGTGGGGGATCCAGATTTTACGCCTTTGTCCTGAGCTTGAAGATGAGCCAACGTCACGGTAGCGCTTATGTGACTCCTTGTGCTCCATCTGAGCGGTCTCAACCTGGATAGCCTTGTTCATGAGGGTGGCAAAGTCGGTGAAGTCATGAACAGCAAGTGCAAGCTTGAGGTCTGGGTGGAGTCCATTACGGAATTTCTCCTGTCTACGAGCATCAGTGGCAATGTATTCTTCGGCATAGCGGAATAGGTTAGGAATTCCCGCTGATAAGCTTCGACGGTCCTATTGCCTTGAGTGAGGTTGCGAAACTCTGTTTTCTTCCGGTCCATGATTCCCTGAGGAATGTAACGGGCATGGAAAGCAGTCTGAAGATCGATCTAGGTAACGACTGTCCCAGCAGGTAGTGAACGCCTGTGGGTGTCCCACCATTGAGCAGGGGGACCCCTCAAGAAGTAGGACGCGAAGGTGACAAGGTTGGCAGGGGCGAGATTGGCAGATTCCATCTCGAAGGCAATGTCGCGAAGCCAGTCACCAGCATCCAGTGGCTGTTCAGAGTTGCGGAAAACAGTAGGGCTGAGACGCACAAATTCCTGCAGAGTTATTGGGGCAGGTTGCTGATTCTGAGCATTCTGGTTCTGGTGTGGAAACTGAGCCATGATTCCAACCATGAACCGGCGGTTCAGCTCGAATTGCTGCATCATAGCTGCCATATAGTCTGGCGGTGGTGGATCGTTGGCACCACTGCCACGACCACGACCACGAGCACCTGGCCTAACCATCCTGCTAAAATTCAACAGGGGGTAGTATAGAAAAAGCAACCGCAAGTGTTTAGAGACAAGCACGATGTAACACGACAATGAATAAGTAGTGCAATAGATTCATAAAAGTGGTCATTTAGGACATACAGATCCATACACAGAGTCGGTTACACGCGGACAGCATAAGTTAAGAAAATTAAATAGCTAGACATACTAGGCGGCGCGCAGGCACGGGGTGAGGAATACAACAACGGGACATAGCAAAGGCTACATCAACGTCGGTGAAAACCACTGAAACCAGGTAACTGCAGGTGCGGACGATGAGTGCTCATGGCAGAAAGGTCCTGCGCTCTGTGACTACCATGATGCAGAACCCGATCTCGAACTGGGAGAGGAGGTCCACGTGTGGGTGTGTGACCTCCAACAGCAGGCCAATCGATACCTGAAGGCATCTGAGTCCTGCACGGGTAAAGGATGTACTCTGGATGTATCCCTGCACGAACAGCTGGAAGCAACTATGTCATAGCATCGTAGAGACGTGCGCGAGTGGCAAACAACTCGACGGCAAGAGCCTGGGTAGTGCGATCCAGAGCCTGATTGCACTGAGTCAAATCCTGTGGGTCGTATTGACGTCGCTCGTAAGGGGCACAGACAGCCGTGTAGTATCCGGTATCATCTCCAGCAGGGGCATACAGGATGTGTCGGAACTCGGAGTCATCCAAGCGACTATGCTCGCCACGAAGACGTGCGATAGCAGAATGGGTAGCATCATGGCTTGCCATATCAATCGTCACGCCGATACCGTGAAAAGTGTGCAACTCAGTGACGGAGTCGTCCCGCTGATCAAAGATACGAACATCGGCATGGTACTGCTCCTGGTTGAACTCGCGGAAATCCTCATAAACCATGTACTCGGGGTACCAGCAGTAGCCCAATCTGGTCAGGAGGGCGATCGGGATAGTTGGAAAACCAGGCGCATCATGAGCCCAAGTCCGAAGTACAAGCTGCGTCGCAGGGCGCGGCGGAAACAAGCGATCCATCTGAAACAGAGGAAATTTCAAGATTGTCAAATGACAGTGAGTGAATTCTTTCATCGTGCATTCAAGGAAGTAATTTGCAGATAATCAAAGCGTCGGGTGGACGTGATAATGAGAACCTAGAGTCAGAGTTATTAAAAATTTAACCCGAATAGAAGAGAGAGTAGAATCCTAGAGTAAGGAGGAGGAATGAAAGATCCTAATCCCATTCATTTGCGACGTGGGCCCGTAAGCCACACAACAATGTTAGTAAAATAGTTTCTCAAAGACTAGACTCAACTTCAACCAAGGAATCGGAAGGGGGCTTCCAACAAGCAGTCGGCTCTGATACCAACTTGTGGCGCCCCTGCTCGACCGTGCACTAATCATACACGCAAACGTGCACGATCGAGATCAGAGACTCACGGGAAGATATCACAACACAACTCTAAACTCAAATTTAAACATTAATCTTCATATTGCAAACCAGGGGTCACGAGGACCCGAATACATAAGTCATACAAACAAATATTATCTGGGTACAGACATAGTTAGGCAAGTTTGCCTTAAGAAGGCTAGCATAACAGCGACACTGATCGAAAAGGCGAAGGCCTCCTGCTTAGGGCCTCCGAACTACTCCTGGTCGGCGGGCTCAACGTAGTAGAAGGTGCCTCCGGGGATCTCCTGTTCCTGGGCTCCGTCGTCTGATCGCATCAACCGGGTATGGGGAAAAAGAGATAGCAAAGCAACCGTGAGTACTCATCCAAAGTACTTGCAAGACTTACATCAGAAATGTACTAAGTATGCATCGGTATCAAAGGAATGGGGCTCTATCTTTGGACTGAACTGCAGAATTGCCGGAACAGAGGGGAAAAGGCCTAGCCTATCGAAGACTAGCATCTTGAAGCAATCTTGCAGCCTCAGAAGAGAGTAGAACAAGATAATATATAATCAATCATATTTTAGCAATGCCCTGGGATCCTTCCTCGACTACGCTATGAGAAAGTGTTCCTGAGAGCAGTAGTAACAGTTTAATATTGTAACAGTATCCATTTGTAGTGGTAGCAGATCAGGACACAACTCTGAGCGTCCTGTTACCATGGACACGACTATTCGAATAGATAACTTCCCTGCAGGTGTACACTACTATTACCCAGCACGCTCGATTACATCTGGCCAGACACACTTGCTGGGTAATGCC
The DNA here is from genome assembly GCA_039707655.1 of Elymus sibiricus. Lineage (NCBI taxonomy): Eukaryota > Viridiplantae > Streptophyta > Magnoliopsida > Poales > Poaceae > Elymus > Elymus sibiricus. The sequence continues at coordinate 53,126,324 of CM077676.1, read as the reverse complement.
CGGCCTCGGGTAATCGACACGGCGTAGTCCTACCTAGGCTCAACAGAGAGGTCAGCACGCCGGTCTAAATTCTAAGTGCAAAGGGGTCTTGGGCCCATCGCCCTCTGCACTACTGCACGTTGCGAGACTGGCCGGGGCCCAGGCGCGACACTGTATACACAAGTGACGTAACCAGCCCACCCCAGCAATCAGCCCGCATCTCTGAACTGTGACATCTGAAGATCTTTCGGGAGAAACACACGACATAGAGGGCCCCATAAACCATTATCCCGCGTGGTGGTAGTGCGTATAGGCCAGCGGCCAACTCAGATCAAATACCCAAATCTGTTAGGCGTGTTTAGTAACTTGCAGGGACGAACAGGATCCCTGTCGCTCCGACTAGGTAATCCACGTACTACGACCAAGGACCAGGCGCACCTCTCTCCTAGGTGGTCTCCGCCTGCCCTGTCGTTCCACAACAATATCACTCGCGGGTGCTGTTGGAGCCGACCCGTCTTTAATATTATTCTCTCGCGGCCACTCTTGGAGCCGGCCCGACTTTAACAATTTAAAGTATTGCAGTAATGTAACATTTCCGTGATCATCACCCAGAGTGATCATGGCCCAATAACAAGCATGGCAAACGGACAAGGGCGAAGGGCCACAGATGGATCAACGGCATAGCTAACTAAGCATCACTGTACAGCAGGTAGGTATCAACATCAGGCGACGAAATCAGGCTATGCATCAAATAGGAGCTATCGGAGCACAACAAAAGCAATTCTAACGCAGGCATAAGAGAGAAAGAGTGGGCGATATCTGATGATCAAGGGGGTTTGCTTGCCTGGAAGCTCTGTCAAGAAGGAAGGGTCGTCGACGTCGTAGTCGTACTCAGCAGTCTCGTCGGCAGCCTCGGGGTCTATCGGGAGAGAAGGTGGTGGAAGAAACAATAAATACACGGCAAACAATGCAACAGGTATGCATGATATGTCAACATGCAGTGCTAGGGGTGTTCTAATGCAGCACTACGCAAGTTAGTCGAAGCGGGAAAACATCTGGAGGTGTTTTACCAGCTCCGGGCAATTATCGGTCAGATGAATCGGAGGGGAAGGTTTCATGTTCATCATGTTAGAAAGGGTTGACAGGTATGTGGGTAGCGTATTCGTATTCGTCTTATTTTTCTGATCATTTTTCATATATAAATTATTTTCATCCGAGTTACGGTTTATTTTATATGATTTTTCAAAGTTTTATTGAATTTCTGGAATTGTTTTAATTATTTAATTTCGAATTATCCAAAACAGTAACTATATTGCGTCAGCAGAACGTCATGATGACATCAGCAGTCAATCCAGCCGGTTGACTGGTCAATCTGACCAGTGGGTCCCACCTGTCATAGACTGACTTAATTAAACAGAAGTTAATTTAACTAACTAACCTAATTAGCTAGTGGGACCCATCTCTCAGCGGCTAATTAGTGATTAAATTAATTAACAGATTAATTAACAGATTATTTATTTATAAAAATGTTTAATTAAATGTGGGGGGCACATGTCAGTGACTGGGCTGCCCAGTCAGCAGGTTCAACTGGGCCCGTGGGGCCCTGCGGTCAGTGGCACAGGCAGGCCAGGTGGCTGCCACATCGGCGTCGTCGCCGGAGTTGCTCGGGCGACCATTTCGTGTGGCGACACGCACTAGACCTCGCTGGAAATCGCCGTCAGGCGACCAAAAACGTGGCGGCTGGTCCCGTTCGATCGGGGACTGCAGCGCACGTCGACCTGTGGCACTGGTTCGAGCGGAGGAGGGCTACATCGACGGCGGCATCGACTGCGGCGGACGCCGGAGTTCTGGCGTCATCGCGAACGGCGGCAGAGGCTACGACAAGTCCAAAGGAGGGGTTCTACGAGCTCGAACGGCCTCGAGATCGACTACATCGACGGCGGCCACTGGGACGGATTCGCGTGGGAGTGTGAGGGGAAAAAGGCGGGGGCTCACCGCGAGCATGTAGTTGAGCAAAGTGGGCGCGGGGAGGACTCGGGGTGGCCGGAATGATGGCGGCGATGTGCGGTGGTCGACGGCGAAGACGAGGACGAGGAGCTCGGTGTAGAGGCAATGGGCTCGAGCCAGTGGTCGGAGGGGACGAAGCTGAGCACGGCGCAGTGTCACGCCTAATATGCGATCCTATCTTGGAGGGACTCGGAGGCCCCGCCGTGGATAGAAGCGCATATCTAAGACGCTTGCAAGGTGGATATCATTACATCGTACCATATACATAATAGATGGGGATACATACAAATACACACAGTCATCACAGGAATACATCAATACATAGCAAGCACCATACAGAAGAGCAGAATCCGACTACGGATGAAACACAAATGAAAAACATGAATGACAACCACCCTGCTAGCCCAGGCTACCGACCCAGAACCTATCCCAAGATCGACGAAGAAGAAGAACTCCAAAAGCAAACGCGCATCGCTCTCATGCCAAACCATCACATTACCTGTACCTGCATCTGTTGTTGTAGTAATCTGTGAGCCACGAGGACTCAGCAATCCCATAACGATGGGTAGCAAGACTATCAAAGCTTAATGGGTATGGAAGGGGTAAAGTGGTGAGGTTGCAGCAAGCACTAAGCATTATATGGTGGCTAACTTACGAGTACAAGAATAAGAAGAGTAACTACGCATAACGGTCGCAAACTAATAATGATCAAGAAGTGATCCTGAACACCTACTTACAAGTCAAACATAACCCCACCGTGTTCTCTTCCCAAACTCCCTCGAAAAGAGACGATCACGGTTACGCACGCGGTTGGTGTATTTTAATTAGGATTTAGTGTCAAGTTCTCTACAACCGGAGGTTATAAATATCCAAGTCGCCACATAACCGCGGGCACGGCTTCGCGTAAGATTTAACCCTGCAGGGGTGTTCCAACCTGGTCCATCACAAACCAACACAAGCTGCGGTGGAAATACCTCAACCTCGAGATAGCCCAAAGTATCCTCGGAATCCCGGTGCACAAGACATTTCGACAATGGTAACGCAAGTCCAGCAAGACCTCCCGGCGTGCCGACCCCTGATAGTAGCCGCGCGTATCTCGTCTCAGGCCACGACCGGATGGGACATCCTACGAGTAAAACCAGATCCTCGAGTTTCCCCGTGGTGGCCCCGCAGTCTACCCTTTTTGGACCAACACCATCGGCACTGGCCCACCTGTATTATGTTGAATTAAGAATCCTCGGGTAGCGCTAACTCCCTATGCAAATTAATTATTCAATTCAGTATTATTATGTTGGCAAATTTTAAAACCAATGTTGGGCCTTGCTGGAAGTGGTTTTTCAAAGCGAACTGTCAAGAGGGTCACTTTCCCCTGAGCATGTTAGGAACGCTAATCAAGGATCATAACACCGGTATTACGGAAACTAGGGCGGCATGAGTGGAACAAAACACTAGGCAAAAGGCCGAGCCTTCCACCCAAAACCAAGTATATTGATGCATTAATTAAATAAGAGATATTGTGATATCCCATGATATCCATGTCCCAACATGGAACAACCTGCAACTGCACCTGCAACTAGCAACGCTATTAGAAAGGGGCTGAGCAAAGCGGTAACATAGCCAAACAATGGTTTGCTAGGTAAGGGGGTTAGAGGATGTATCATGGCATATGGAAGGCTGACATATATGTGGAAGGAAGCACGACATAGCGATAGCATCAAGACAACTAGCAAGCAAAGATATTAAAGATATCCAAGGTCATGATCATCTTGCCTGAAATCCCGCTAGGAAGAAGACCGAATCCGTGAAATAGTCGAACAAGCGTAGTCGAACGAATCCTCACACTTCGCAACATAACCGGAACTAGCGAGAAGAAGCACAACTGAAAAGAAGTAAACAACATGGTAAACACACAAGTATAATCATGGCATAATGCACAACCAAGTATGATGCATGTCCGGTTTAATGAGGCACTAGTGGAAAACGGGGCTTTAGTCCCGGTTGGAAACAGCCTTTAGTCCCGGGTCACCAACCGGGACAACGAAATTGGGACTAAAGGCCCCCACCCATTAGTCCCTCCACGTGGCCGCGAGCTAGCGCCGGGGGCTAGAGGACCTTTAGTCCCGGTTGGTGACACCAACCGGGACTAAGGCCCCTCCACGTGGCCGTGAGCTAGCGCCGGGGGCTGGAGGACCTTTAGTCCCGGTTGGTGAAACCAACCGGGACTAAAGATTTTGTGTTGGGGTTTAGGGTTTATGGTTTATTTTTCCTTTTCATTTTGTGTTTTTCCTTCAATTCTTTTTCATTTCAAACATATTTTACGCTACTACATACTGTACACGTTATGCATATATAATATAATTTCTCGTACGACCATACATATATCATATAATTTCTCATACGACCATACATATATATATACAATTTGGTATATACGATTTCTCCTACAATTTGGAGATCATTACATGCAGGCATTAGCGGCAATGGTATTCTCCGCTTTCAGATATGACCTCCTTAAGCAAAAATCCCGCAAATTCCTCTTGAATTGCTCGTATGCGGTTCTCTGGTAGGAGCTTCTCCCGCATCACTTCCATCTTTAAAGAAGGAGATCAATATGAATATATTAGTTGTGTGTATATATATTAGATCATCATAAAAAAAATTGTGAATAGTGTTTACGTACCCGAAGTTGTCTTACATCTCTGCGCCATTCTGTCGTCATGCGAATGTTCTCACAAACGTAGTATGCGCATAAATTAGTCCCCTGTTCCTGCCTCATGCACTTTGCGAGAATAGAATTCAATCAGATAATAATCAAGCATGATAATGGTATTGATACTAGAATTAAAGAGGTGCGCGGACCTAGCTAGTACTACTTAATTACCTTGGTCTGTCGCCATCGCAGCTCCCGTTTCCATTCACCGACAACATCATTGATGAACCGTTTGCAAACCCTGCCCGGCAAAGAAAATGAATAAAGGAGTTATTAATTACTTGATATCAGGAAATGAACGAAAGAGGCCGACATAGTGCGGTAATGATTGAAATTACCTGTCGAGCATCAAAACCATGCTGGTGTATTCTCGAGGGTCTTTTCCTAGTGAGTCCAGGGTTTCAACAGTTCCAGCGTCAACTTTAATGATTAGCAGGATCCAGTGGAACCTGCACACATGTTTATATAAGTAGGCATGCATAACTCATCAACTACACTTAACTTTGAGTAAGCAAAATAGAATTTGTAGTACAAGACAGTAACACTCACTTGAAGTTGTAAGGAAATAGTATTTCTGTTTTGGTATTTTGTGCCTTCACAAACCTTAGCAAGTTAGCCTCTGTGTCTTTGGGGTAGTCTTCTATCATTTTTTCATGAATTATATATGGGTCAACGAACCCAATGTCATAGATTCCCTCTCTTTTGCATTCGAGAATATTCATTCTGCATGATAGCGTACAAAATAATATAGTGAGGATAATTACAGGCAATGAACGAGCTGAGCTAGAGACTTAGATTACAGAAATAAATCACTTACAGACAATAGCAACTGACGATAGATTTGTCGAGTGCATCTTGACTGTATAACTGAAAAATTTCTGGAAACTCAATCCATATCTCGTTTTCATAGAAGTAATGCTCTTCCTTGACTTTCACCATGAGCATCTCTCGCCTGTTCTTTACTTCTTTCATGTACCACTCATGCAATCTTCGCATTTGTGTTGATAGATGCGGGACCTGCTCAGGTCTTACCAGAGTTTTCCCGGGTGCATATTGCCATGCTACATCAGCCACGGGGACTTCCTTGGTGCCTAGGAGTTGATCAACAGTGATACCAAACTCTCTAGCAGCGTCGATTACCTTATCGGTAATCACCTTGAGCGGGGGGATCGATTGCATTGCCTGTTCTCCGAGCTGGGGAACAGTTTTCCCGCTTTTATAACTACTTGTACGTCTCGAATGCTGCATTTGTTCCTCATATGACTTCCTAATAGAGCGGTCATAGTCTGATGGCCTATTCTGCACATGTGCCGGGTGTCACTCAAGAAGTTCCACAAAGTGCTTTACGGTTTTCGTAGGTATTTTCTCCTTTGGCGGCAGGGGTGGTTTCGGTTCAAAATGGGACTTCACTTCGGACTCCACGACCGCTCTGGTTTCCTCATCAGTCATATCGTAAGCTAACTTCTTTTTGGGAGGAGGCTCGTCGTTGGCTTTATTCTTTCTAGCTTTCTTCCGCTTTTGGCCCTGCTGCTGGGACATAGGGGGTGGAGTCGGCTGACGCGGCGGAGATCGATATGGTGGACTCGCACTGGGATCCCTGTCGAGGTGGGGTGGACTTAGAGGTGTATTGCTACTCGGAGGAGTCGGTGGCCTTGGCGCCGAGTTTGGAAACACGATGCATTCCTTTCTCCATACAATGACACCATGTATGACTTCTCCCAGTGTCTGCTCCCCTTCACCTCCAGGAATGTCAAGCTCTAGTGAGTCATATCCTGGCAGAACTTCATCCACCCCAACACGAGCATAGCCAGCTGGAATCGGATTGCCATGGATGGTTGCTTTAGGTGCATTCGGTAAAGTAGCACCGACCGCCACCTTCATGGATATGTTCTTCATTTTCTGGTGTAGCTCACAATTTGTCCTCTCTTTGATATCATCCACGGGGTAGCGAGCCAGCAGTGCATCATCGGCCCGGACCCCCGTGGAACCCACGCCGCTTTTCCGCATAGATGGGATGGTACTATCCAATGCTGGATCTGCTTGCTCCTGCCGCGGAGATGCCCTTTGTTGGCTAATTCTGTCCATTTGCTCCTGCTGCCGCTTTAACATGCGTTCCAACTCCTCGTTCTTTGTTTCTATCTTCTGAAGCCAGTCTGCATCCTGCTTCTTTTTTCTCTGACGGCTTCTATAAGTGTCGTTCCACACCAAAAAACCCTGAACCCACGGAACAACGCCTTTGCCTCGTGTTCGTCCTTCGTGTTCAGGATTCTTGAGGGCGTGTGTAAGCTTGTCGTTCTCTCTCTCGGGCTGGAACAACCCCTTTCGAGCAGCTTCTATTGCTTCAAGTAAAGCGTCCGAGGCTGTTTTAGAATCTGCCTTTTCAATAATCTGCCCTGTCGCCGGGTCCAACTGTGCCCCATGCGCATAAAACCAATTCATGGACCTCTCGGGCCAATCCGCTGTAGCTGGAATGACCCTTTCAGCAAGCATCTTGGCCTCAGCTGCTTCCCACTTAGGCACGGCTCTCTTGTAGCCACCTGTCCCCAGAACATGGTCATACTCTTTTTTCGCAGCATTTATCTTATTTCTTCTCGACCTTTCCAGAGCTTCATGCGATTCCTTGTACTCCACAAATGCGTCCCAGTGATCTTTTATCTTCTCTAGTGCTCTAGTGAATTCTGGAGTCTTCTTCTTTGCGTTGATGTAGTCGTTGTATAATATTTTCTTCCAGCTCTGGAATTCTATGGCCATCTTCTTAAGAGCAAACTGCTTGACTTTCAACCGTTGGCCATCTGTGGGACCCTCTGGTAGGTTGAAATGTGACATGAGCATATCCCAAAGCAAATTTTTCGATCTTTCGTCAACATAACTAACTCCTCGATCTTCCTTTGGCTTATTCCATTCTCAAATGGTGATCGGGATGTTGTCCCTAACAATAACTCCGCATTGATTTATAAATTTACGGGCATTCTGTTCAGGAGCAATAGGTTTGCCATCTTCTGCGATTTCATCGATGTTGAACTTTATGTCATCGCCCAACTTTTTGGCCCGGCCTTGTACTCTTCTAGGAGGTTGGCTCGATCCGGAGGGCTAAAAGAAGAAATATTTGTTAATATATATATACAAATCAATTAATACATCTAATGATCACCAGAGGCTTAATATATATATACCTCACCGGATTTTGTTAATTCTCTAACGTTTTCTTCACCATCATTGTTTGTTTGCCCTTCGTCTCTTGGTTCTTGCTCAAGTCCCTCACCGGAGTCGTTCAGAAATTGTGAGCCGTCATCTTGTTCATGCTCTTGGTTTTGGGAGGAGCGTATGATGTCGAATATGTCCTCTTCATGGTATCTGCCGCTATCGTCCATAGCTTAACTAATCCAGAAGAAAGATAAAACAATTTAGTACTTAAATTAGAATGCATTCAATAAGCAAAAACTGAATCATAGTATTGAGTAGAGCAATACCGGAGATGCAATCAATACACAACAATGCAACAATATGATGCATGATCATGACATGGAGATATGATGTGGTTTGAGCTTATGCAACTAACATACTGTAAACATGGCAAGTTTTAATTCAGGCAGTTTCAGACTTAGAAGATTTCATCAAGTGTAAATCAGCAACATCATATTGGCACGAAAACAAGCTTAGAGCAGTCACCTCAGGGCATATCATGGCATGAACTAAATTCTACCAGCAAGATGACATGAAAATGCTCCACTCCATGCACAAAGTCTACTCATATGATGATTGCATAAAATTCCACAAAAATAACGAAATGGCAAGTTATGTAAAAAATGACATGCTCCAAAACTTGCTCAAAAGCCATAACTAATGCTACCAAAATATTAACTATATTTTATTAAGTAAAATTTTGACAGAAATTAAATTTGGAATTATATTAGGTCTCTTATTAATTTCAGAATCTTTTCTGTTTTCAAAAAATCCTTCCCTCCATATAGAAACTTTTGAAAATATTATGGGTTTCAAAGTTTTTCTTAATAATTTCATTGAAATTTGAAAATTCAGTAGTAAATATTTTCATAATAAAAGTTTGCCCAAAATATTTCTTTTAATAGTATTTTCAAACTCTGAAATGCTTCTGTTGCACTAAGACCCTTTTAAATAATTCTTTTAAAATGCCACAAAAAAATTTGAGAGGTCCTCTGATGCCTATAGATCACTTTCATGCTAAATCCCAACTTGGTCTTTTCGAAATATTAAGCAAAACATCTTCTTTTCAATCCTGTCCCATACTTATGTTATAACTACAACCCCATTTTTCCTATCGCAATAAATTCTGAAATCTTTCCATCTTATAGTCCTTCCAGCTAAACTCTTAAGTCCAGAAGACCAGCTCCATTTGCATCTCTTAAGTTCACCAAATTATTCCCTATAGTTTTGGTCCAGAACTGAATTTCACCAAAACTTGCACTTGCAAGTTGTTTATTCTTCCAAACTAAACATACCACCCTCTCTATGATGCAATGAGGCATCATTCTGTAAATTTTGGTCATCAAGAAAATTTCCTAGGCCACTGTGGTATTTCACCAAACACCTTGTGTGCATGGCAGAAAGTATGCAACCCTCTAAACTACATATGGAACTTGTTCTCCTTGTCAATCCAGCATGTCCATCAACCTTTTCATAACCATTAGCCACATCCTGACAAGTTATAGCTCGATTGGATCAATATAAATGCCATTAGCATTTCATCGAACACCCTGAGGGCGTGCACAGAGCGCGGCCAGAGCATGCACGAATCACGGCCAGAGCGCCCATTTGGGATGCGGCCAGTCATTTTTGAACGAGCACTGCGTCGCGTGTCGCCCTGTGGTGTTGGTTTGGGTGGGGAGCGGCTGGAGCGGCGCCGGCGTCGAGCGCGGGCGGCGGCCGTAGGTAGGGCAGCGGCGAGCTCGGCCGTGTCGGCTATGGCGGCTAGAGGACGGAGCGGGGGAGCGAGGAAGGAGGAGCAGGGGGCTCACCGGGTGGCACACGGTGGCCGGTGGGTGGCTTAGTAACTGCAATGGCGGCCGGGGCGGCTCAAATCGACGGCGATCTCTGGCAGCCTGGCGGCGTGGTGGTTCGATCTGTTCTCTTGGGCAGTGGCTGGCCCCGGGACACCACTTATATACGTGGGACCTTTAGTCCCGGCTCGAGCCATGAACCGGGACTAAAGTTCCTTTAGTCCTGGTTCGAGCTACGAACCGGGACTAAAGGCCAACCTCTTCGGTGGCCAAAATTCCGCACGGGAGCTGAAACCTTTAGTCCCGGCTGGTGGTTGCAACCGGGACTAAAGGTGTCTTTTTAAAGTGATTCTTTTTGTGTAGAAATCTTTAGGTAAAACTCTTAGAATACTTAGGGTTTTTGAGTGAATCTTTTTTGCTTCAGGTCACAAAAATTATAAACTTTCTGTTAGTGCCAGTAGTTTTCAAATTTGAATAGTTTAAATTTGAATTCTTTGAAATTTGTGTGAATCACTAGTTTGTGAATAACTTTAGTTTAAAAATAGATTTCTGAGTGATTCTTTTTCCTGCTGTTTAATATTAGTGTGTTTTATCAGTATGTTCAATTTGAGAATTTTTAGGATATTTTAAATAGTTGTTTGGATATAATTGCATAGATTAACTCCTCTGTATAAATAAAATACTAAAAGGACAGGAATAATTGAAAATTCATAACTTAATAAATAATTATTCAAAAATCATGTTTCAAATGCCAAAATGCCCTAGATTTTTGGCTGGATTCCGACGCTCCGGAGTCCACCTAGGAACACCCAAAACACATATATACCCTAACTCTTACAAAGATTCCCTCCGGTTTGTCCGAAGTGGGACTTTCCAGCTATAAGTCCGGAAACTCACTAGAGAGAAAGTGATGACAGTGAAGTCGGTCACATCCCAGAGTGGGATCTTGGGGTATAAAACTTTTTCCTCGCGTATGTCCCTTGCTTATGATTGTGCCGTAACCATGGAGAATCTTCATCATTTAACAGGATGCTTGGGTCAGTGTTCACTGTGAAGGGAGGAATTTCATCAAACTTATTATAATCTTCTGACATGTCTGTCTTGTCCTCCACTCCCATGATGTTTCTTTTCCCTGAAAGAACTATGTGGCGCTTTGGCTCATAGTATGATGTATTCGCTTCCTTATCTTTTCTTTTTCTCGGTTTGGTAGACATGTCCTTCACATAGAAAACCTGAGCCACATCATTGGCTAGAACGAATGGTTCGTCTGTGTACCCAAGATTGTTGAGATCTACTGTTGTCATTCCGTACTGCGGGTCTACCTTTACCCCGCCTCCTGTCAGATTGACCCATTTGCACCGAAACAAAGGGACCTTAAAAGAAGGTCCATAGTCAAGTTCCCAAATCTCCTCTATGTAACCATAACATGTGTCCTTTTTCCTATTGTTGTTTGTTGCATCAAAGCGGACACCACTATTTTGGTTGGTGCTCTTTTTATCTTGGGCGATCGTGTAAAATGTATTCCCATTTATCTCGTACCCTTGGAAAGTCAATATAGTCGAAGATAGTGACTTGGCCAACAAGTACAGCTGATCTCCAACAGTGGTGTTATTGATGAGATGTGTTTGCAACCAACCGCCGAAAGTCGCCATGTGTGTACGTTTAATCCAGGTGTCAGACTGCTCTGGGTTCTTGGAGCGTACAATATCCATGTGTTCCTCGATATACGGAGCCACCAAGGAGGAATTTTGTAGAACTGTGTAGTGTGCTTGAGTGAAAGAATGTCCGTCCATACTTATTACTGCTTCCTTTCCTAGCGTGCCTTTTCCACTCAGTCTCCCCTCATGCCGCGATTGAGGAACACCAATCGGCTTAAGGTCAGGAATAAAGTCAACACAAAACTCAATAACTTCCTCTGTTCCATAGCCCTTGGATATGCTTCCTTCTGGCCTAGCACGATTATGAACATATTTCTTTAAGACTCCCATGAACCTCTCAAAGGGTAACATATTGTGTAGGAATACAGGACCCAGAATGGTAATCTCTTCGACTAGGTGAACTAGGACGTGCGTCATAATATTGAAGAAGGATGGTGGGAACACCAACTCGAAACTGACAAGACATTGCACCAAATCATTCTGTAACCTTGGTAGGATTTCTGGATCGATTACCTTCTGAGAAATTGCATTGAGGAATGCACATAGCTTCACAATGGCTAATCGAACATTTTTTGGTAGAAGCCCCCTCAATGCAACCGGAAGTAATTGCGTCATAATCACGTGTCAGTCATGAGACTTTAGGTTTTGGAATTTTTTCTCTGCCATATTTATTATTCCCTTTATATTTGACGAGAAGCCAAATGGGACCTTCATATTGCTCAGGCATTCAAAAAAGATTTCATTCTCTTCTTCGGTAAGAGTGTAGCTGGCAGGACCTTGATACTGCTTTGGATGCATGCCGCCTTTTTCGTTCATACGTTGCTGGTCCTCCCGTGCCTCCAGTGTATCTTTTGTCTTGCCATACACGCCCAAGAAGCCTAGCAGGTTCACGCAAAGATTCTTCATCACGTGCATCATGTCGATTGCAGAGCGGACCTCTAGGACTTTCCAATAGGGTAGCTCCCAAAATATAGATTTCTTCTTCCACATGGGTGCGTGTCCGTTAGCGTCATTCGGAACAGATTGTCCGCCAGGACCCTCTCCAAAGATTACTTGTAAATCCTTGACCATATCAAATATATCATCACTAGTACGGTGGCCAGGCTTCTTCCGGTGATCTGCCTCACTTTTGAAATGCTTGCCTTTCTTTCTTAAGGGATGCCTGATCGGAAGAAATCTACGATGTCCCGGGTACAAATTCTTCTTACATTTATCCAAATATATACTTTCACTCTCATCTAAACAGTGGGTGCATGCATTGTATCCCTTGTTTGTCTGTCCTGAAAGGTTACTAAGAGCGGGCCAATCATTAATAGTTACAAACAGCAACGCTCGTAGGTCAAATTCCTCCTGTTTGTGCTCATCCCACACACGTACACCTTTTATATCCCACAACTATACAAGTTCTTCAACTAATGGCCTTAGGTACACATCAATGTCATTGCCGGGTTGCTTAGGGCCTTCCATGAGCACTGGCATCATAATGAACTTCCGCTTCATGCACAACCAAGGAGGAAGGTTATAGATACATAGAGTCACAGGCCAGGTGCTATGACTGCAGCTCTGCTCCCAAAAAGGATTCATGCCATCTGTACTTAGACCAAACCATAAGTTCCTTCCTTCATCTGCAAAGCCCGGCCACTTTCACTTGATTTTTTTCCACTGCGACCCATCAGCGGGTACTCGCAACATCGCGTCTTTCTTACGGTCTTCTTTGTGCCATCGCAACAACTTGGCATGCTCTTTGTTTTGGAACAAATGTTTCAACCATGGTATTATAGGAGCATACCACATCACCTTGTCAGGAACCCTCTTCCTGGGGCACTCGCCCTCAACATCACCAGGGTCATCGCGGCTGATCTTATAGCGCAATGCACCGCATACCGGGTATGCATTCAAATTCTCGTACTCCTCACCGCGGTAGAGGATGCAGTCATTAGGGCATGCATGTATCTTCTGCACCTCTAATCCTAGAGGGCAGACAACCTTCTTTGGTTCGTACGTACTGTCGGGCAATTCGTTATCCTTTGGAAGCGTCTTCTTTATCATTTTCAGCAACATTTCAAATCCCTTGTCAGATACACCATTCTCTGCCTTCCATTGCAGCAATTCCAGTATGGTACCCAGCTTTTTGTTGTCATCTTCCCAATTTGGGTACAACAATTTTTTGTGATCCTCTAACATGCGCTCCAACTTCAACCTCTCCTTTTCACTTTCGCAGTTTCTCTTTGCATCAACAATGGCCCGACCAAGATCATCAGCGGGCTCTTCTGATGCCTCTTCTTCAGCTTCCCCCATTGTAGTACCATTGTATTCAGGGAACCTAGGATAGTTGTCATCATCCTCTTCTTCTTCATTGTCGTCCATTATAACCCCTCTTTCTCCGTGCTTGGTCCAACAGTTATAGCCGGACATGAAACCGGACTGAAGCAGGTGGCTGTGAAGAATTTTTGAGGTAGAGTAATCCTTATTATTCTTACAGACACCACATGGACAACACATAAAACCATTCTGCTTGTTTGCCTCAGCCACACGCATAAAATTATGCAGTCCATTAATGAACTCGGGAGAGCGTCGGTCATCGTACATCCATTGCCGGCTCATCTTCATTACACAACATCGAAGTGACCAAATTAATACAAGTTCATCATATTAAAACCAAAGTAGAGTAGTGACCAAATGTTATTACTGCAAAAATATATACATAAAGTTCATACATACTTCTCATAAAACAACATACAACTATCTAAAGCATTTAAATGCAACAACAAATGCGATCAAAATCGCAACTAAGGTAATAATTGATCCAACAGCATAATGATACCAAGCCTCTTTATTAATGGCATATTTTCTAATCTTTCTAATCTTCAAGCGCATTGCATCCATCTTGATCTTGTGATCATCGACGACATCGACAACATACAACTGCAATTTCATCTTCTCTTCTTCAATTCTTTTCAATTTTTCTTTCAAATAATCGTTTTCTTTTTCAACTAAATTTAACTTCTCGACAAGGGGGTCGGTTGCAATTTCCGGTTCACATACCTCCTAGATAAAAATATCTATGTCAACTTGATGGGCATAATTGTCATAGACATGAAATGAAACAAATAGTTATAAAAGATAATATACCACATCCGAATCATAAACCGGACGAGGGCCGACGGGGATGGATATCAAAACCATGGCACTATATATAAGAAACAATCATACACGTAAGAAAATTATACAAGTAACTACATAAATCATAAAAATAAGATTTTTTTTTACAAAAAGGATAAGAACAAGAGGCTCACCAAGGTGGTGCCGGCGACGGGACGACGCGGGCGATCGACGGCGGTGATGATGGGGACGGGAAGGCACTAAGTAAACCACACCTACACATATGCAAACTAAGAAGTTAATTTGAGCTCAAATTGCATATAAATCAAATAAACGCCCACATAATTACTCCCAAACTAAAACCCACAAATCACTATACTTATACAGCATGAAACGAGATAAACTAGCAATGAGAGATGAAAGGATGAAGTTGCTAACCTTTTAGAACCCTTGGATAGATGGGGTGCCTCCAATCTTGACAAATCTTGGCAAAAATGGAGGATGAACTCGATCTTGGAAGGAAACAGAGAGAGGAGAGAAAGCTTGGACTCGGGCTGGACGAAGCAGCTTTATATAGGGAAGACTTTAGTCCCGGTTGGTGATACCAACCGGGACTAAAGGTCTATCTTTAGTCCCGGTGGGTGATACCAACCGGGACTAAAGGGGCTCGCAGGGGGCCCAGCCTACCGCAACCCCTTTAGTCCCGGTTGGTATCACCAACCGGGACTAGAGGTCCCATTTGAACCGGGACTAATCCTGGCCGTGCCCCCGTCCGCTCCTAGCCGTTAGAACCGAGACTAATGCTCACATTAGTCCCGGGCCCAATTCCGGCCAGGACTAGTGCTGCGGATGAAAGGTCAGTTTTCTACTAGTGAGGCATGGCATAGCAAGAGTGCAACAACCAAATACTACAAATTAAGTGAAGCTCAATATGCAACAAGTTGCATATTGACAAAACTCCACAACAATTATTTAGTTCAATCCCGTTTATGCTACTCATCAATATTAAATCTTGTTAAACATGGCAAGAGATGAAGAATAATTAATCTACCTCTCTAGGCAATTTAAATGAGGCCGGAAACAACCAAGAACAATTCCGGAAAATCCCCATATGTAATTTTTGAAATTGGTACTGTTCTGCGTAAAACACAATTTTAATGTTGTTAAACAAGAAAAGTAATGCCACTATATTAATCTACACATTTTTCGACTCCAGTTACATATAAAGTTTATTTAATTCGGAGCTACGGTTATTTAGTTATGAAATAAACCATTTTAGCATGCCATTTATGCAAATTAATGCAAACAGCAAGTTTAAACATTTTTAACATGGATGAAAGTTGGGTATTAAATCCATGTTAAAAATGTTTAAACTTGCTGTTTGCATTAATTTGCATAAATGGCATGCTAAAATGGTTTATTTCATAACTAAATAACCGTAGCTCCAAATTAAATAAACTTTATATGTAACTGCAGTAGAAAAATGTGTAGATTAATATAGTGGAATTACTTTTCTTGTCTAACAACATTAAAATTGTGTTTTAGGCAGAACAGTAACAATTTCAAAAATTACATATGGGGATTTTCCGGAATTGTTCTTGGTTGTTTCCGGCCTCATTTAAATTGCCTAGAGAGGTAGATTAATTATGCTTCATATCCCGCCATGTTTAACAACATTTAATATTGATGAGTGGTATAAACGGGATTGAACTAAATAATTGTTGTGGAGTTTCGTCAATATGCAACTCGTTGCATATTGAGCTTCACTTAAATTGTAGTATTTGGTTGTTGCACTCTTGCCATGCCATGCCTCATTAAACCGGACATGAACTATACTTGGTTGTGCATTATGCCATGATTATACTTGTGTGTTTACCATGTTGTTTACTTCTTTCCAGTTGTGCTTCTTCTCGATAGTTCCGGTTATGTTGCGAAGTGTGAGGATTCGTTCGACTACGCTTGTTCGACTACTTCACGGATTCGGTCTTCTTCCTAGCGGGATTTCAGGCAAGATGATCATGACCTTGGATATCTTTACTATCTTTGCTTGCTAGTTGTCTTGATGCTATCGCTATGTTGCGTTTCCTACCACATATATGTCAGCCTCCCCTATGCCATGATACATCCTCTACCCCCCTTACCCAGCAAACCATTGTTTGGCTATCTTACCGCTTTGCTCAGCCCCTTTCTTATAGCGTTGCTAGTTGCAGGTGCAGTTGCAGGTTGTTTCATGTTGGGACATGGATATCATGGGATATCACAATATCTCTTATTTAATTAATGCATCTATATACTTGGTTTTGGGTGGAAGGCTCGGCCTTTTGCCTAGTGTTTTGTTCCACTCATACCGCCCTAGTTTCTGTAATACCGGTGTTATGATCCTTGATTAGCGTTCCTAACATGCTCAGGGGAATGGGACCCTCTTGACAGTTCGCTTTGAATAACCGCTTCCAGCAAGGCCCAACATTGGTTTTAACATTTGCCAACATAATAATACTGAATTGATTAATTAATTTGCATAGGGAGTTAGCGCTACCCAAGGATTCTTAATTCAACAAAATACAGGTGGGCCAGTGCCGATGGTGTTGGTCCGAAATGGGTAGACTGCGGGGCCACCACGGGGAAACTCGAGGATCTGGTTTTACTCGTAGGATGTCCCATCCGGTCGTGGCCTGAGATGAGATACGCGCGACTACTATCAGGGTGTCGGCACGCCGGGAGCTCTTGCTGGACTTGCATTACCATTGTCGAAATGTCTTGTGCACCGGGATTCCGAGCATACTTCGGGCTATCTCGAGGTTGAGGTATTTCCACCGCAGCTTGTGTTGGTTTGTGATGGACCAGGTTGGAACACCCCTGCAGGGTTAAATCTTACGTGAAGCCGTGCCCGCGGTTATATGGTGACTTGGATATTTATAACCTCCGGTTGTAGAGAACTTGACACTAAATCCTAATTAAAATACAGCGACCGCGTGCGTAACCGTGATCGTCTCTTTTCGAGGGATTTCGGGAAGAGAACACGCTGGGGTTATGTTTGACTCGTAAGTACGTGTTCAGGATCACTTCTTGATCATTATTAGTTTGCGACCGTTATGCGTAGTTACTCTTCTTATTCTTGTACTCGTAAGTTAGCCACCATATAATGCTTAGTGCTTGCTGGAACCTCACCACTTTACCCCTTCCATACCCATTAAGCTTTGATAGTCTTGCTACCCATGGTTATGGGATTGCTGAGTCCTCGTGGCTCACAGATTACAACAACAACAGATGCAGGTACAGGTAATGCGATGGTTTGGCGTGAGAGCGATGCGCATTTGCTTTTGGAGTTCTCATTCTTCATCGATCTTGGGATAGGTTCCAGGTCAGTAGCCTGGGCTAGCAGGGTGGATGTCGTTCGTGTTTTTCATTTGTGTTTCATCCATAGTCGGATTCTGCTCTTCTGTATGGTGTTTGCTATGTATTGATGTATTCCTGTGATGACTGTGTGTATTTGTATGTATCCCCATCTATTATATATATGGTACGATGTAATGATATCCACCTTGCAAGCGTCTTCATCATGTGCTTCTATCAATGGTGGGGCCTTTGAATCCCTCGAGGATAGGATCGCATATTGGGCGTGACACGCAGCTTCTAGACGCTCTCCGGGGACATGGGGACGGCGGTGGCCACGTGAATCACGGCGATGCGGCCATGACGGCGTCGGGCAAGGTGGCAGAGAGGGAGAGAGGGAGAGAGTGAGGCGAGGGGGAGCTCAGGTGGGTGCGGGGGTCTGCCGTTATCCACCAGGCAGGCGCGGGGCACGCGGTGTCAAGCAGGCGAGGGGGGCGGGGTGCGGTGAGCGCGCGCACACGCAGCGTCGACAGCGTGATAGAGGTGGGAGAAGGCGCTGGGCGGGCTGGGCCTGCACTGTGCACTCGAGGCCAGGCAGCGCAATAGCTTAGGGCCCTTTCCTTTTTTTATTTTTCTGTTTTCTTTCTTTCTGTCTGATTTGCAAATTGTTAGGCCACCAATTCACTTTTGCAAAATATGAGTCTTGTCCAATTAAATACTATGCAATATTTCTCACTGCCAGAAAAAGGTTTGGAGACAAAATGATTTCGTTTGAATTTTTATTAAATGAAATGGATTTACATGCTACTATTTTGGTACTGTTTTTGGTTGTTAGAGTCATCTAGGTAATTTTGGTGATGTTGTTTTCCTGAACTATATTCACAATGGATTATTTCCTAAATTATGAACTATTTTGTTTCCAAATTTGAACAACTTTTATTTTTACTTCATATTTGAATTTCAACTTGAATTGGAATTTGAAATGAGATATGATTCAACTGATGATCAAGCACTGTTACTCATGGAGACTTGGCATTATCAAAAGGTTGATCACTATAGCTTAATTGTGACACCCTGGTTTTTGGCAACTTTTTATTTTCGAAATCCTTCTGGCTTTATTTGCAATTTGAATGGATTTTCAATCTTTCCAGTTGACTTTGGACTTATGAATTTCTCTCAGTGATCCAAAGCCCTCAGCATCTTGCCAAAACCTTGCCACTCACCATCTGGATCAAATTCCAATTATTCATCTTTCCCAAATATTCATTTTCTTCCTTTGGGAAAATCTGTCATCACTATATGTTACACAGCAACCTATAGTTCTGGTGATCAGAAAAATCCCAAATTAATCCCAGACCTTATTGTCATCATCTAATCCCACAATCTCCAAAAACATCTCATGGTCCAGTGCAAAATTTTGTCCAGAAAACTCCATTTGCTCTCTAGACAGTACTGGTCATTTGTGAAGGAGCTCATATTTTCCCTACTCAATTAATTCCCAGAAAATTCCCTGAGATAATGGGGAACCTATCTTTCCACAATATCCAAAAATATCATCTTGTCCAGTACAACTTTTCATCACCAATATTCTGCCAAGTTTCTGTTCAGTTGGAACCTCTGTGAAGGAAGTACCAGCTAGAGGTATCCAATTGAGCTGAAATTTTTATGGCATCTTCTCCTCAACAAATAACCCTGCCACACCATATTTCAGCCTTAGGAGATCAATCAGATGAGTGCATCAAGCTCATCTCTGTTTCTGGTTCAGTACAGCACTTGTACATGAACTATATCCAAATCTTGACCAAATCTTCTCAAACTTGGTCAGATTGGAGTCCTTCCAACATAGATCACCCCAGACATCTCCTTTGGCTCCATCCCCAGCTCATGTCTCCTCTAGATCTCTCTCAAGTTTCCTGTCAGAAACTGTAGCTGAAGCTACCCTTCATAGCAGAGTGAACCTAGCCAAACCAAGCATGCAGAGACACTAGATGATCAAAGGAGAAGGCCCTAGACAAGGTGAGCTGGACTTGGACGGCCTCGAGACATCACCTCCCGTGGTGAGCACGGTACTGGCATGCGAGTACGCGTGCTCTGCACCTCGCCGGCGACGGCCGAGGTCATTCCAGTGTCCTCTCCCTGCCATTTGATGTCCTGAGGTGCCGACATCGTCGCTGCCGTCCACGTAACCCTCTCCCGATCCTTCCCCTCGCCGGAATCGAGCTCGCCGGCCGCCACGCGCGCGGGCACTGTGCCGCCCGTGCCGACACTGTGGCGTCGGCGCGTCGTCTTCCTCCCGCTACCCGCCACTGGCCGCCATAACTCCCTGCCCTCTCCCGTCTCGTCGCCCGCAAGCAGCCAGCCAGCCCGGCGTCTTGGCGCCGGCGACATGTCTCGGTTCCCGGCCGTTCCAGAGAGATCGCCGAGCTCCTCCCCCTACTATAAATAGCCCTCCCGGCCTCTCCCGAGCGCATCAACCCACTCCTCCTCCTCCCAATCATCCTCCCCGAGCCAGAGCCACGGCCGAGAGGCCCTCTGGCCTCGAACCTCGCCGAAGATCCCCCGCCACCCGAGCCCTGCCTCTCCGCCGATTCACTCTTCCCCGAGCTCCACTGACTCCTCCATCGAGCTCAGCTCATCCTCCTGATCACGCCCAAGCTCTTGCCCGGTCGGATTACTGCCGGAGTCACCGTCTCCGACGACACCCGAGCGCCGCCGCCGCCGGAGAAGAAGGGGACGACGCCGTCCGGCCACAGTTCGCCAAGCCTCGGGTACGTGCGAGTTCGTCTCGTTGAGCTCTATCCATTCCGCTACTCACCAGACCTCGCCGCCGTCTGTGTCGCCGGCGAGCGTCGTCGGAGCTCCGCTCCCTCTCTGTTCCCCCCTCCCCCCTTTTAAACCTGACGATGGGGCCCGCCCGTCAGCGACTTACCGAAGCGGTAAGTGGAGATGCCCGGGTGGTTTACGCCTTCGACGTGGCACCCCGAGAGATTTTCTATTTTCTATTTAAATTCCAGATTTTGACCAGAACTTTGACCGTCCATAACTTTTAAACCATAAGTCCAAATCAATTGATTCTTTTTTGCATCTGGTTTGTCTTGAGCTCCTCTATTTGCTTGCCAAATTTGGTATTTTTCCCATGGTCACAGAATTTCTGGTGCTCAAAACAGTAGCATGTGACATTTCCAATTGCTTTTTAAAAATATTTTTCAGAGGGAAATAACTTTGGATTTGAAGCCCAGGAGTTTGTGGACAACCCAACAGAGCAAGGCAAGCCATGTCATCCATTGCATGAAGCATTTCAATAGTGTTGGTTATTTAATTGAATTTCATGCATTATTTTAATATGTGATAATTCTTAGTAAATTATTTAAATACATAGCTACTGCCATGATAATTTACTTGCAATTAAACATCCATACTGGTTAAATGCTTGGCTATATTAACCTTAGTTGGTTGATCAAGAGCCACCTACCCGGACTTTTCCGTGCAGCCACATTTGCCGGTATGGGACAGCGTTGACTTGGTCTGGCTTTGTGCTCTTTTATCGGTACCACCAAACTAGGGAGGGTTATGCGTGCGTGCTACCCTGATCAGGTAGACGACCATAATCCTGTGAGCCCAGTTGAGTTATTTTGCCGGCATCCCCGTTTGGGACAGTTTGTTTCGCCACGACGGTGGCAGGTGTCACGGGGTGACACAGGGGCCAGCTAGGACATGACCCTGGGAGGGTATGATTGTCGGTGGTACGGTAGAGGGGTCACGGGTCAGGCAGGTTTCGTTGGAGCACCACCGGTCCACCCCAATTGGATCACAAGGCCAGGTACTCCATGGTGTGGGTAAAGTGCGCAACCTCTGCAGAGTGTTAAAACCTATTCTAATAGTCGCGTCCACAGTATTGGACAGTCCGTTTAGACCTCTCTAGGATGGTCAACAATAATGATAATAATGATGGCAGAACTTGTCCAATGTTCGGAAGTGCTCTGTGGCTTGTGAGCATTCCGAGGGTTGTGGGACAACCAAGATGAGAGTAAGTTGGTACTAGGTACCAGTGAGTGAGCAACTTAATCAGTTAACCTGTTAATTGCCATGCTATTGTTTGCCACATTGTTTTGGTTTCCATGAGCTTGCGAGTACATTCCAAGTACTCACCTGGCGTATCATGCCAGATGCAGGAGAAGCCGAGGACGGAGGTCCCGAAGGTTCGTGCTACGCTAACTAGGCCGTGTCCACAGCAGTGTCCCTGTGGATGGCGTTTCCCGCGCTATGTTCCGCTACGCCGTAGACTACGCAGTAGTATCGAGGCCCTACTATGTTCCATAAATAATGTAGATATTGTTCTCAGAACCTGCAGTGCTTCTGGCCTCACTATCGATGTAAATTATGAGCTTGTACTCAAGATATTTTAATAAAGTTTAGTTCTGTTCTGTTCCAAGTTGTTGTGTGTTTCCAGAGGACATGATCTCTGGGATGGAAACACTGGTAAACCGGTTCTCTGAGCCGGGGTGCCACATTAATACATGGGGATGTTACAACTCTTGAGCTGGCACATGAGCCTAGCGGGCATATTTCTAGCAACCATCACACTTGCGTACAATATCCTCTGCGTCAGCATGAGCTTTGAGCCAGTAAAATCCGTGCCAAAGAGCCTTTGCCACAAGCGATCGTGAGAGTGAATGTCATTCAGAATAGCGCGGCCCTCCTCTGGTGAAACACAGCGCTGAAAAACACCAGTGACGCTTCGTCGGTGCAACTCGCCATTGACGATAGTCATAGACTTAGAACGTCTGATGATCTGTCGAGCAAGGATTTCCTCTATTGGAAGTTCTCCCCGGCTTAGATAAGCCAAGTAGGGGATTGTCCAATCAGGTACAGCGCGGACAGCAGCTACTAGAGCCGCCTCCGTGTCAGGAATAGCCAAGTTGTCCTCTGTTGGTAACTTGACAGACGGGTTGTGTAAAACATCCAAGAAAACATTGGGTGGCACCGGGTTGCGCTGAGAGGCCAAGCGAGAGAGTGCATCTGCCGCCTCGTTCTGCCGGCGATCAATATGATCAACTTGATAACCTTTGAAGTGTCCAGCAATGTTGGTGACCGCGTGCCTGTTGGGGAACGTTGCATGGAAAACAAAAAAAATTCTACGCACACGCAAGATCTATCCATGGAGATGCATAGCTACGAGAGGGGGAGTATGTCTATGTACCCTCATACACCGTAAGCGGAAGCGTTAGAACAACGCGGTTGATGTCGTCGAACAACTTCACGATCCAACCGACCGAGCACCGAACGTACGGCACCTCCGCGTTCAGCACACGTTCAGCTCGATGACGTCCTCGACTTCTTGATCCAGAAAGATGTCGAGGTAGTGGATGAGTTCTGGCAGCACGACGGTGTGGTGACGGTGATGGTGATGCTATCTCCGCAGGGCTTCGCCCAAGCACTGCGAAAATACGACCGAGGGACGGAACTGTGGAGAGGGCCGCCGCACACGGCTAAGACAATGTTGTGTTCTCCTTTGGGGCGCCCCCTATCCTCAATTTATATATGTGTAGGGGCTTGAAGTAGAAGGAATAGTGCCACATGAACAGTAACCGTGAATAGTACACACGTGGACTTGGACTCCAAAGTCCAATCCTATTCCTACTAGGACTCTCCCTTTTTCCTTCCCTACCTGCGTGGGCTTTTGAGGACTTGGTGCGCCTGGCCCAATAAGGCCAGGGCACCTCCCCTTAGCCCATGCCAGCTCTTGGGACGTGGTGGACCCACTTGTGGACTTGCGGACCCCTCCGGAATCCTCCGGAACCTTCTGGAAGCTTCCCGGTACAATACCGAAAAAACTGCACCTTTTTCCGGAACCCAAAATATGAGTTCGCATATATAAATATTTACCTCTCAACCATTCCGAGATTCCTCGTGACGTTCGGGATCTCATCCGGGACTCCGAACAATATTCGGTTACCAATTCACATAACTCATATAACACTATATCGTCAACGAACGTTAAGCGTGCGGACCCTACGGGTTCGGGAATGATTTAGACATGACTGAGACGCCTCTTCGGTCAATAACCAATAGCGGAACCTGGATGCTCATATTGGTTCCTACATATTCCACGAAGATCTTATCGGTCGAACCGCAATGACAACATACGTAATTCCCTTTGTCCGTCCGTATGTTACTTGCCCGAGATTCGATCGTCGATATCTCCATACCTAGTCAATCTCGTTACCGGCAAGTCTCTTTACTCATTCCGTAATACATCATCCTGTAACTAACTCCTTAGTCACTTTGCTTGCAAGTTTCTTATGATGTGCATTACCGAGAGGGCCCAGAGATACCTCTCCGAAACACAGAGTGACAAATCCCAGTCTCGATCCATGCCAACTCAACGGACACCTTCGGAGATACCTGTAGAGCATCTTTATGATCACCCAGTTATGTTGTGACGTTTGATAGCACACAAGGTATTCCTCCGGTATCCGGGAGTTGCATGATCTCTTGGTCTGAGGAACATGTATTTGACATTCAAGAAAGCAGTAGCAATAAACAGAACGATCATATGCTAAGCTAACGGATGGGTCTGGTCCATCACATCATTCTCTTAATGATGTGATCCCGTTATCAAATGACAACTCATGTCTATGGTTAGGAAACCTTAACCATCTTTGTTCAACGAGCCAGTCTAGTAGAGGCTCACTAGGGACACGGTATTTGTTTATGTATTCACACATGTATTTAAGTTTCCGGTCAATACAATTCAAGCATGAATAATAAACCTTTATCATTAACAAGGAAATATAAAATAATAACATCTTTATTATTGCCTCTAGGGCATATTTCCATCAGTCTCCCACTTGCACTAGAGTCAATAATCTAGTTCACATCGCCATGTGATTAACACCCAAGAGTTTACTAGAGTCAATAATGTAGTTCACATCACCATGTGATTAACACTCAAAGAGTTCTAAGGTGTGATCATGTTTTGCTCGTGAGAGAGAATTTTAGTCAATGGGTCTGCAATATTCAGACCCATGTGTACTTTGCAAATCCTTATGTCATACTATAGATGCTGCTATCACGCTTTACTTGGAGCTATTCCAAATGACTGCTCCATTATACGTATCCGGTTTGCTACTCAGAGATATCCAGATTGGTGTCAAAGCTTGCATCGACGTAACCCTTTACGACGAACTCTTTATCAGTTCCATAATCGAGAAACATTTCCTTAGTCCTTTAGTTACTAAGGATAATTTTGACCGCTCTCCAGTGATCCACTCCTGGATCACTCTTGTACCCCCTTTGCCAGACACATGGCAAGGCACACATTAGGTGTGGTACACAGCATGGCATACATTATAGAACCTATGGCTGAGGCATAGGGAATGACTTTCATTCTCTCTCTATCTTCTACCCTGGTCGAGCTTTGAGTGTTACACAACTTTACACCTTACAATACAGGCAAGAACTCCTTCTTTGACTAATCCATTTTGAACTCCTTCAAAATCTTGTCAAGGTATGTAGTCATTGAAAGTCTTATCAAGCGTCTTGATCTATCTCTATAGATCTTGATGCCCAATATATTAGCAGCTTCACCGAGGTCTTTCATTCAAGTATCCTTTTATGCCATCTAGAAATTCTATATCATTTCCAATCAACAATATGTCATCCACATTGTAAATACAGGCTTCACCGTAAGTCTGTACAAAACCATATGCTTTGATCACCTCATCAAAGCGTATATTCCAACTCCGAGATGCTTGCACCAGTCCATAGATGGATCGCTGGAGCTTGCACACTTTGTTAGCACCCTTAGGATCGACAAAACCTTCTGGTTGCATCATATACAACTCTTCTTTGAGAAAACCATTAAGGAATGCAGTTTTGACATCCATTTGCCAGATTTCATAATCATAAAATGCGGCAATTGCTAACATGATTCGGACAGACTTAAGCATCGCTACGGGTGAGAAAGTCTCATCGTAGTCAACCCCTTGAACTTGTCGAAAACCTTTCGCGACAAGTCGAGCTTTGTAGACAGTGATATTACCATCAACATCCGTCTTCCTCTTAAAAATCCATGTATTCTCAATGGCTTGCCGATCATCGGGCAAGTCCACCAAAGTCCACACTTTGTTCTCATACATGGATCCTATCTCAGATTTCATGGCCTCAAGCCATATGTCGGAATCCGGGCTTATCATAGCTTCTTCATAGTTCGTAGGTTCGCCGTTGTCTAACAACATAACTTCCAGAACAGGATTACCGTACCACTCTGGTGCGGAACGTACTCTGGTCGACCTACGAAGTTCAGTAGTAACTTGATCTGAAGTTTCATGATCTTCATCATTATCTTCCTCTCTTATTGGTGTAGGCATCACGGGAACGGTTTTCTCTGATGAGCTACTTTCCAATTTGATTGAAGGCACAATTACCTTATCAAGTTCTACTTTCCTTCCACTCACTTCTTTCGAGAGAAACTCCTTCTCTAGAAAGGACCCATTCTTGGCAACAAAGACCTTGCCTTCGGATCTGTGGTAGAAGGTGTACCCAATTGTTTCTTTAGGGTATCCTATGAAGATGCACTTCTCCGCTTTGGGTTCGAGCTTATCAGGTTGAAGCTTTTTCACATAAGCATCGCATCCCCAAACTTTAAGAAATGACAGCTTAGGTTTCTTGCCAAACCATAGTTCATATGGTGTCGTCTCAACGGATTTAGACGGTGCCCTATTTAACGTGAATGCAGCTGTCTCTAATGCATAACCCCAAAACAATAGTGGCAAATTGGTAAGAGACATCATAGAACGCACCATATCCAATAAAGTACGGTTACGACGTTCGGACACACCATTACACTGTGGTGTTCCAGGTGGCGTGAGTTGTGAAACAATTCCACATTTTCTTAAATGAAGCCCAAACTCGTAACTCAAATATTCGCCTCCGCGATCAGATCGTAGAAACTTTATTATCTTGTTACGATGATTCTCTACTTCACTCTGAAATTCTTTGAACTTTTCAAATGTTTCAGACTTGTGTTTCATCAAGTAGATATACCCATATCTACTCAAATCATCTGTGAAGGTTAGAAAATAACGATACCCGCCGCGTGCTTCAACATTCATCGGACCGCATACAACGGTATGTATTATTTCCAACAAATCAGTAGCTCGCTCCATTATTCCGGAGAACGGAGCTTTAGTCATCTTGCCCATGAGGCATGGTTCGCAAGTATCAAATGATTCATAATCAAGAGATTTCCAAAAGTCCATCCGCATGGAGTTTCTTCATGCGCTTTACACCAATATGACCTAAACGGCAGTGCCACAAGTATGTTGCACTATCATTATCAACTTTGCATCTTTTGGCATCAATATTATGAATATGTGTATCACTACGATCGAGATTCAACAAGAATAAACCATTCACAAGGGTGCATGATCACGAGGGATATTATTCATATAAACAGAATAACCATTATTCTCTAACTTAAATGAATAACCGTCTTGCAATAAACAATATCCAGATATAATGTTTTATGGTCAACACAAGCACCAAATAACCATTATTTAGGTTTAATACTAATCCCGAAGGTATTACGGGCGTGTCGATATTGATCATATCAATCTTGGAGACACTTCCAACACATATCGTCACGTCGCCCCCATCTAGTCTCCGTTACTCTGCAGCTCCTGCTTCAAGTTACTAATATTAGCAACTGAATCGGTATCAAATACCCAGACGCTGCTATGAGCACTAGTGCGGTACATATCAATAACATGTATATCAAATATACCTTTGTTCACTTTGCCATCCTTCTTATCCGCCAAATACTTGGGGCAGTTCCGCTTCTAGTGACCAGTTCCTTTGCAGTAGAAGCACTCAGTCTCAGGCTTGGGTCCAACTTTGGGTTTCTTCGTGGGAGCGGCAACTTGCTTGCCGTTCTTCTTGAAGTTCCCCTTCTTTCCCTTGCCCTTTTTCTTGAAACTAGTGGTTTTGTTAACCATCAACACTTGATGCTCCTTCTTGATTTCTACCTCCGCTGATTTCAGCATCGCGAAGAGCTCGGGAATTGTCTTCTCCATCCCTTGCATATTATAGTTCATCACGAAGCCTTTATAGCTTGGTGGCAGTGACTGAAGAACTCTGTCAATAACACTCTCAACTGGAAGATCAATTCCCAGCTGAGTCAAGTGGTTGTGGTACCCAGACATTCTGAGTATGTGTTCACTGACAGAACTGTTCTCCTCCATCTTACAGCTAAAGAACATGTTGGAGACTTCATATCTCTCAACCCGGGCATTAGCTTGAAATATCAATTTCAGCTCTTGGAACATCTCATATGCTCCGTGGCGTTCAAAACGCTTTTGCAGTCCCGGTTCTAAGCCGTAGAGCATGGCACACTGAACTATCGAGTAGTCATCAGATCGAGCCTGCCAGGTGTTCACAACGTCTGCAGCAGCTCCTGCAGCAGGTCCATCACCTAGCGGTGCATCAAGGACATAATTCTTCTGCGCAGCAATGAGGATAATCCTCAAGTTACGGACCCAGTCCATGTAGTTGCTACCATCATCTTTCAACTTAGCTTTCTCTAGGAACGCATTAAAATTCAACGGAATAGTAGCACGGGCCATTTATCTACAACATAGATATGCAAAGAAACTATCAAGACTAAGTTCATGATAAATTAAGTTCAATTAATCAATTTACTAATGAACTCCCACTTAAATTATCATCCCTTAAGTTAATTAAGTGATACATGATCCAAATCAACTAGCCCATGTCCGATCATCATGTGAGATGGGATAGTCATCAATGGTGAACATCTCCATGTTGATCATATCTACTATATGACTCATGTTCGACCTTTCGGTCTCTAGTGTTCCAAGACCCTGTCTGTACATGCTAGGCTCGTCAAGTTTAACCCAAGTATTCTGCTTGTGTAAAACTGGCTTACACCCGTTGTATGTGAACGTAGAATCTATCACACCCGATCATCACGAGGTGCTTCGAAACGACGAACTTTAGCAACGGTGCATACTCGGGGAGAACACTTTTATCTTGAAATTTAGTGAAGAGATCATCTTATAATGCTACCGCCGTTCTAAGCAAAATAAGATGCATAAAGGATAAACATCACATGCAATCAAAATATGTGACATGATATGGCCATCATCTTGTGCTTTTGATCTCCATCTCCAAAGCATCGTCATGATCTCCATCGTCACCGGCTCGACACCTTGATCTCCATCGTTGCATCGTGGTCGTCTCGCCAACTATTGCTAACGCATAGCGATAAAGTAAAGCAATTACATGGCGCTTGCATTTCATACAATAAAGAGACAACCATAAGGCTCCTGCCGGTTGCCGATAAATTACAAAACATGATCATCTCATACAATAACGTATATCACATCTTGTCTTGACCATATCACATCACAGCATACCCTGCAAAAACAAGTTAGACGTCCTCTACTTTGTTGTTGCATGTTTTACATGGCTGCTACGGGCTTCGAGCAAGAACCGTTCTTACCTACGGCACAAAACCACAACGGTGATTTATCAAGTTTGCAATTTTAACCTTCAACAAGGACCGGCCGCAGTCAAATTCGATTCAACTAAAGTAGGAGAAACAGACACCCGCCAGCCACCTTTATCCAAAACAAGTTGCATGTCTGTCGGTGGAACCGGTCTCATGTACGTGGACATGTAAGCCTGGTCCGGGCCGCTTCATCTTACAATACCGCCGAATCAAAATAAGACGTTGGTGGTAAGCAGTATGACGATCACCGCCCACAACTTTTTGTGTTCTACTCGTGCATATCATCTACGCATAGACCTGGCTCATGATGCCACTGTTGGGGAACGTTGCATGGAAAACAAAAAAAAATTCTACGCACACGCAAGATCTATCCATGGAGATGCATAGCTACGAGAGGGGGAGTATGTCTACGTACCCTCGTAGACCGTAAGCGGAAGCGTTAGAACAACTTCACGATCCAACCGACCGAGCACCGAATGTACGGCACCTCCGCGTTCAGCACAGGTTCAGCTCGGTGACGTCCTCGACTTCTTGATCTAGCAAGATGGCGAGGTAGTGGATGAGTTCCGGCAGCACGACGGCGTGGTGACGGTGATGGTGATGCTATCGCCGCAGGGCTTCGCCCAAGCACTGCGAAAATATGACCGAGGGACGGAACAGTGGAGGGGGGCGCCGCACACGGCTAAGACAATGTTGTGTTCTCCTTTGGGGCGCCCCCTCTCCTCTATTTATATATGTGTAGGGGCTTGGAGTAGAAGGAATAGTGCCACGTGAACAGTAACCGTGAATAGTACACACGTGGACTTGGACTCCAAAGTCCAATCCTATTCCTACTAGGACTCTCCCTTTTTCCTTACCTAGCTGCTAGGGCACCTCCCCTTAGCCCATGCCAGCCCTTGGGACGTGGTGGACCCACTTGGGGACTTTCAGACCCCTCCGGAATCCTCCGAAACATTCTGGAAGCTTCGCAGTACAATACCAAAAAAACTGCACCTTTTTCCGGAACCCAAAATATGACTTCCCATATATAAATCTTTACCTCTTGACCATTCCGAGACTCCTCGTGACATCCGGGATCTCATCCGGGACTCTGAACAATATTCGGTTACCAATTCACATAACTCATATAACACTATATCGTCAACGAACGTTAAGCGTGCGGACCCTACGGGTTCGGGAATGATGTAGACATGACTGAGACGCCTCTCCGGTCAATAACCAATAGCGGAACCTAGATGCTCATATTGGTTCCTACATATTCCACGAAGATCTTATCGGTCGAACCGCAATGACAACATACGTAATTCCCTTTGTCCGTCGGTATGTTACTTGCCCGAGATTCGATCGTCGGTATCTCCATACCTAGTTCAATCTCGTTACCGGCAAGTCTCTTTACTCGTTCCGTAATACATCATCATGTAACTAACTGCTTAGTCACTTTGCTTGCAAGCTTCTTATGATGTGCATTACCGAGAGGGCCCAGAGATACCTCTCCGAAACACGGAGTGACAAATCCTAGTCTCGATCCATGCCAACTCAATGGACACCTTCGGAGATACCTGTAGAGCATCTTTATGATCACCCAGTTACGTTGTGATGTTTGATAGCACACAAGGTATTCCTCCGGTATCCGGGAGTTGCATGATCTCATGGTCTGAGGAACATGTATTTGACATTCAAGAAAGCAGTAGCAATAAACAGAACGATCATATGCTACGCTAACAGATGGGTCTTGTCCATCAGATCATTCTCCTAATGATGTGATCCCGTTATCAAATGACAACTCATGTCTATGGTTAGGAAACCTTAACCATCTTTGATCAACGAGCTAGTCTAGTAGAGGCTCACTAGGGACACGGTATTTGTTTATGTATTCACACATGTATTTCAGTTTCCGGTCAATACAATTCTAGCATGAATAATAAACCTTTATCATGAACAAGGAAATATAAAATAGTAACAACTTTATTATTGCCTCTAGGGCATATTTCCATCAGTGTCGGTAAGCTGCCATAAGGGGATCCTTGGAATCCCATGTACCAGAAACTTGTTAGGCCACCAAATCTGAGTCGCCCATACACCTGACCCAGCTCAGGTTCATCTCCTTGGCCATCCGAAGCCCATGAAGCAAAGCCTCATATTCTGCTGCATTGTTAGTACAGGGGAACAAAAGTCTTAAAGCATGAAAGAACTTATCTCCTCGTGGGGAAGTGATCACAACTCCAGCCCCCGAGCCCTCAAGCTGCCTTGAGCCATCAAAATGTATGGACCAGTATGTTGTGTCGGGCTTCTCTTCGGGAGCCAGCATCTCTGTCCAGTCATTAATGAAATCCACCAATGCTTCAGATTTCATTGCTGTGCGGGGCATGTATTTGAGATGATGTGGACCAAGCTCGATGGCCCACTTAGCAACCCGGCCTGTGGCCTCCCAGTTCTGGATTATGTCCCGCAGAGGTGCTGAGCTGACCTCAGTGATTGGATGCTCGTGGAAATAATGCTTCAGCTTACGACTAACCAGAAACACTCCGTAGACTAGCTTCTGCCAATGCGGATATCGCTGCTTGGACTCGGTTAACACTTCACGGATATAATACACATGGTGCTGAAATGGATATTCCTTGCCTTCCTCCTTGCGCTCAACGATGACTGCCACACTTACAGCCTTGTTATTGGCGGCAATATATAACAACATCGGTTCCTTCTCACGAGGGGCAGCAAGGACCGGTGGCTCAGATAACTACTTCTTGAGGGCCTCAAAAGCCTGATCTGCAACATCAGTCCAGATGAAGTTATCCGACTTCCTAAGCAATTGATACAATGGAATTGCCTTCTCCCCGAGCCGGCTTATGAACCGGCTCAGTGCCGCAACCCGCCCAGCCAGCTTCTGCATGGCATTTAAATTGGCCCGCTTAGCCAGGGTCATGATTGCCTTGATCTTTTCCGGGTTAGCTTCGATGCCATGCTCAGAAACAAGAAACCCAAGAAGCTTTCCTGCAGGGACTCCAAAAACACACTTCTCTGGGTTAAGCTTCATCTGGTAGACATGGAGATTGTCAAATGTTTCCTTGAGGTCTTCCAACGGGGTTTCTTTCTTCCGAGATTTAACCACAATGTCGTCAAGATAAGCATGAACGTTTCGCTCGATCTGATTGTGGAGACAGCTTTGGACACAGCGCTGATAAGTCACCTGTGTGCACTTCAGACCAAACGCTATGGTCATATAACAGAAGGCTCCAAAGGGTGTGATGAACGCCATTTTCTCCTGGTCTTCCAGCTTCATCTTGATCTGATGATAACCAGAGTAAGCATCTAGGAAGCATAAACACTCGCAACCCGCCGTAGCGTCGATGATCTAGTCAATACGGGGCAAGGCAAAGGGGTCACTTGGACAAGCCTTATTTAGGTCTGTGTAATCAACACACATCCGCCAAGTCCCATTTTTCTTCAGAACAAGCACCGGGTTGGCTAGCCATTCAGGATGGAAGACTTCAATGATGAACTCGGCAGCTAGGAGCTGGGTCACTTCTTCACCGATAGCTTTCCGCCTTTCCTCATTAACGCAACGGAGATACTGGCGAACTGGTTTAAACTTGGGATCCACATCGAGGGAGTGCTCAGCGAGTTCTCTCGGTACACCTGGCATGTTAGAAGGTTTCCATGAAAAGATGTCCCGGTTCTCACGGATGAACTCGATGAGCGCGCTTTCCTATTTGGGATCCATGTTTGCCCCTATGGTGAACTGCTCCGAAGAATTGCCCGGGGAGAAATCAACTTGCTTGGTGTCTCTGGCCGACTTGAATTTGAGCAAAGGGTCTGACTTTGTCGTGGGCTTCTTCAGGGAGGTCCTGTCGGACGGGTCGACGTTGTCCTTATAACACCGTAGTTCTTCTGCCGTGCAAGCCGTCTCGGCGTATGCTGCATCTCCTTCCTCACACTCGAGTGCAATTTTCTGATTGCCTTCCACCATTATGGTTCCCCTTGGTCCAGGCATCTTCATTTTCAGGTAAACGTAGCACGGCCGCACCATGAATCGTGCATAAGCCGGCCGGCCGAACAAAGCATGATATGAGCTTTTAAGCTTAACCACCTCAAAGGACAGAACTCAGAACGCCAGTTCTCTTCTGAACCGAAGGCCACCTCGAGGGATATTCTTCCCATGGGATAAGCCGACTTGCCACGGATGATGCCATGAAAAACTGTGGAGGATGGGGTCAGCTGTTTATCAGATAGATTGATCCGTCTGAACGTGTCATAGTACAGAATATTGATACTGTTGCCTCCGTCCATGAGTACTTTTGTTAATGTGTAACCGCCGACTTGAGGTGCCACTACCAACGCTAAGTGGCCAGGGTGATCAAGGAGCACCGGATGGTCCACCCGGCTCCACGTGACCGGCTGTTCTGACCAGTTGAGATAGTACGGGGCTGCCGGCTCAACCAAGTTGGTGGCTTGCCGCTACACCTTCCTATCACGTTTGCAGGTACTAGTGGTGAAGACATGATACTGACCGCTATTCAATTGCTTCGGATTACTGTGGAACCCTAACTGACCGGCTTGATGCTGGTTGCCCTGATTGTTCCTCTGATTGCTGCCTCGAGTGTTACCAGCCCCCTAAAACCTGCTGCCCTGGCCACTATTCCCGTGGAAACCAGGACCTGCGAAGGGCCCTTGTGAGTCGGCTCCAGGGAAGCCGGGTCCCTGGTTGCCGGGTTATCAGCCATTGCCACCCCCGTTGTGATGATTCTGGAAGACCCGTTTGGCAAATTCCTGCATGACGTAGCAGTTTTCCCAGGAGTGGCTAGACGGCTTGCCGTTGTAGCTATGGTTCGGACATGGACCCTTGAGAGCCTTCTCGTAGGTGAGAGGGCGATTACCATAAGACTGCCTTCTAGAACCGTTGTTCTGACACTGACTTTTATTCCATGTGTTTGTGTTCGCCACCAGATCGAAGCTACTATCATAACCTTTGCGTTTACCGCCGTTGTTGTTCTGCCCATTATTATTGTTCTGCTGGTGGCCCTTGCCGCTGCCCTTCTTGTCTTTACCGGCTTTTTCCTCGTCAGATGGCGGATCTTTAGTATTGTCAGATTCCGCATACCAGGTTAAGACATCCATGAGATCACCCATATCCTGGGCTTTCCTCTTGAGCTGCCCTAGCTTCTGGACCAGCGGCTGAAATTTGCATGTTCGTTCTAGAACGAGCACCGCCTGTGCAGCCGAGATGCTGTCAGAACTATGTATGACCTCTGCAACCCGGCGTGCCCAATGGTGCGCCGACTCATCCTCGCGCTGAACGCAACATTCCAGATCAACAATGGTGGTTGGCCTTTTACAGGTTCCCTGGAAATTCTTGATGAAGCACTCCTTCAGTTCCTGCTATGTGTTGATATAATTCACCGGTAGGTTTTTCATCCAGGTGCGTCCAGGGCCTTCCAACATCAGAGGCAGGTAACGCGCACACCCTGCCTCACTTGCGCCAAATAAGTCCATTGCCAGCTCGTAACTCTCAATCCACTCGGTGGGCTCCAGATTCGCTGTGTAATTAGGAACCTTGTGAGGACCTTTGAAATCTGGGGGTATGCGTGCTTCTCGCAGTGCTGGTACTAAACAAGGAGTTTCGACTATTCGGCTCGATAAGCCCCCAAGCCGGCCAACTGTCTGGGTTGCGGCGGGTGGGTCATGCGCTTCCAGTGGGTTGACGTTCGGCGGCGGGTTGTACACTGCTTGCGCATTTTCCTCCAACGCTCGGAGAGCCCGAGCGGTGTCCACAATGTCCTGTGCATTCGGGATTCTGGGTTGGGGTTGGTCCGCCAGCGGTTGGGCGGCTCTTCTGCAGTGTGCACTACTGGAAACTGCCAGCAACTCTGGTCGCTGGCTCCAGGTACGGCTCGGGTGAGGAGTTGAGTGAAGCCGGTGTTGGCTACGGGAGTAGTTGGCCTGCTGTACTACTGCTGTCTTGAGCATCGCAATAGCGTTCCAGGCCTCTGCTTGAACCGGACCGTCCCCCTCGATCGGAATAGCCGCCAAGTTGTGGGTTGCTGCCAGCACATTGTCGACCGGGTTGGAATAGTGTCCAATTGGGGTATGGAACCGGTGAGACGGCGGCTGCTGTTGCTGATCTGGTGTACGCTGCTGAACCGGCTGCTGCAAAGGCGGCTCGCCCGGGGGGACAACTCCAGCCCCCGGGTTCGTCGGGGCCGGTGGTGTGGAAAACAGCTGAGTCTGCTCGAGATTAGCCGGAAGCAGGCTTTGATGACGCCTGTGGTGAACAAGTTCTGACTCGTCCTATCGGCGGCTCAGGTAATGCGCCTCCTCATCCAGGCGCTACCTCTCCTCGTTAAGCTGGGCCTATGCTTGTGCCATGCATGTGTTCTCCGCATTGATGTCCTCTTGGATCTTAGCCATGTGATCGCGACACTTCGTGATCTCCGTGTTGCGGACCGCCGCATTCTCCGCAGTGACCGGTTCGGCCAACAGGGCTATCAGTGTGTTCATTAAGTCAGCAAGCGCCTGCACTCTGGTTTTCTGAGAGCAAGCAGCCGACGCACTGGCTCCTCTTGAGCCGGGTAGGGTGAGGTTCTGTCCAGACGCTGGATCAGCCGGATCTCGCATTGGGTCTTGCCTACCCGCCATGTATACCGCCGCAAAACGACGTGGCTCAAGGACTTTCGGAAAGACATCGTCAGTGTGTCCGAGCCTTCCATCATGCAGAGGGCGGATCAACTCGGTTTCTCCCGTCGAGGATTCGCCGTCAGATTGAATGAGTGTATCATCTCCAGACAGGGAGTTCTCCAACAAGGCCATGCCTTGCGTGAACCCCATGAAGACATGGTTCCGACCGGCTTGAGGTTGGCCGGGTCTTGCCTGGCTCGGTCCGGCGCGGCGCGCCGACTCAACGCCGGCTACTTTTTCCAACCCAGCGGCCAACTTGCCGACCACGCCGATGAAGGTGTGGATCTTTCCGAAGGGGACCCGGTACCCGTACTCAACTGAGTCGGCGTCGGGGCCCCAGTATGAATCGTCGATGTAGAACTTCCCGCGGCGGCTCTTCGTCATCGAGCCAACCGCGTACTTCCCTAACCCTGGGAGAGATCCCGCTAAGAACTCAACTCCACCGTGCATAGGCCCCATGGTGGGTGCCAACTGTCGTGGTTTTGACACGGCAGATGCCCTTGTGAAAGGACTTAGAGATGAGGCCATCACACAAGTGTGGAAGCTTAACGGGGTTGATCGGGAATGAGAAGACACGGAGTTACCTAGGTTCGGCCCCTCACGGTGGAGGTAAAAGCCTATGTCCTGCTTGATTATATTGCTGTGGATCTTGATTACAAGGATGCGGATTCGCTAACCTAGCTTTCGAGGGATTGCAACCTAGTCTTTTTCGCCTAGGCGCTCCCCTTTATATACACAGGTGGAACCCTAGATTTACATGAGTCTGGGTCGTAAATCTAACCCGTCTCCTAATCTAAGTCTACTTGATCTCCAAGGCAACTCTGAAGCCAAGTATCTTCTTCTTGAGCCAGCCCACAACCTGAGCCGGCCTTTCCCACTGGGCCTCCATCAAGGCAGCGCGCCAAGTATCCTTTAGCGCCGCAGTGAGATGACTCGCTGAGTCTGCTCTAAGGTCAGGTTATCATCCTGCGGGGTCTACACGCTGGGAAATATCCCCAACACGTTCCGAAACATTTCCGGTATGGTGGTTTAATTTAGAAACATCTTCGTTTACACCGAAACAATTCCGGCAGCTCCGAAATACTTCTGGTTTTCTCTCCGGAACTTTTTCGTCATCTCCGAAACTTTTCCAGTGACTTTCTCTCAGACTCCCTGTCTAGTATTCAGCAGATAGATGACACTTAAGCGTGTGACCCTATAGGTTTGGTGAAGTATAGACATGACCAGAACACTTTCCAATTAATGATCAACATCGGAGCCGTGGACACCCATATTGACCCCTATACCCACACGAATAAATATTCGAGTGAACCTCCAGTTGCAGTGTGCTATTCATGTTGCTTTGAGATATGTTACAAATACCCGAGGTGAGATTTATCGGCATCCCCGTGAATCTACACTTGTCCACTATGCCAGTTACCTCGTTACCGGTTTTGTTATCTTTTCTTGTTTCCGCATTCCGGCATCCCTGTGATCAAATCACATTGTGGCTGGCCAGACGATGATGGATACCATAACATCGAGAGGGCCCAAAGAATATCTCTCCATCGTCGAAGGAGCAAATCCCAATCTTGAGCTATCAAGTCCCTTGTCATACTTTTCCATGAACCCGTAAGCTGCCGTAATAGCCACCCATTTACGGATGATGTTTAACAAACCCCAAAGTTCATGAAGCAAGCATGAAGAAACTCGACACTCTCATGGTCTAAGGAATTATGCAAACGTTAACTTTCTCTATGTTATTAACCATTAACTTGTGATGAATGTATCTCATAGCATAACATCAATTCGGGTCCATTCAACACAAATGTTCTTCTAACATTGTGCCCTCAAAGTTGCCAGCATAGTCATGCCCATGATCAGGAAAACAGAACCATCATACAACACTTGCGCTAGTCATAGAGGCCAGACTAGGAATCCATTTTACCATTTGTTATTCCACACGTGCATATGAGTTTTCCACCGAGCCTCGTGGTTATTGCAGACTCGAGAACCATCGCGGTTATAGCATGGAACTTGAACATAATTATGATCACGAAGATAAATAATAACATTTATTATTGCCTCTAGGGCATATCTCCTACAGACTCCCACTTGCACTAGAGTCAATAATCTAGTAAATGCTAATGCACTTTACACCTATGGCATACCGGTGTAAAATATGCTTCGCTTGTGGTATAGTCTTTGTCCAACGGAACTGACAACTTCAGTCCCGTGTGTATCTATGCATATCCTCGCATTTTCACACTTTCACAAAATTCATATTTTGTGTGGACTTGGCTTTGTATATATGTGAATCACAGGTCGAACCTGGATTCCTCAGACTGAGCTATGGAGCAACTATCTACAATAGTGTCCCATTGACCAAAGCCATCTTGGAACCATACTAAGTTCATGAATGAACTATATGATTCAACATTTTCTTTGTCGCTTCTAAAGCATCAACATACTTAGCCTTTGTTATAGAATTCGCCACAGTAACCCATTTGGAGCAATTCCAATCTTACTGTGCCACCATATCGTGTATTACACAAAACCCTTAACTTAAATAGAAATCGCATGGAGCATTGATGAAGACTGTATCGATGTAATTACTTACAACGAGCTCTTCATAATCTACGTTTGCAAGAAAACATGTCATTAGTGCTACTTTAGTACTCAATGACATTTTTCACTATTGTCCCATGATCAGAACTTTGATCACTTTGGTATCTATACTCGCAACAGCTTGGGAGTATCGGACATATCTGGTTGTTTTACATACCATGGAATACATGATTTATCCAAACACAAATGTGTGTGTAATCTCCATCATGTATTTTGCTCATCAGTGTTTTAAGACACCGAGTCTTGCAAAAAACTCTTTCCATGTGACTTCGGCAAGAATCACTCCTTGACGATCTTATGCTAAATTGTTTTAGCATCTTGTCAATATGTATTTTGGCTTAGCCCTATTAGGCAATTCTATCTCTGAAGATAAATATGCCTAATATCAAGGCTATCTAGCCCAAGTCCTTCATTGAAAAACTATTTTTCAATGAAGTACTAATTCGTGTCAAGAAATTTATATTATTTCCAATCAACAATGTGTCAAGCACACAAGTTTTTAGAAATATTATTATGCTCCCACATACTTTCTTGTAACCCCAAGCATCTTCGTTATCCATTGATGAAATCAAACTCTTTTGACTATTTCATCATAAATGAAGATTCCAACTCCATGTTGCTCTCTTCTGTCCATCGCTGGAACTCTGAAGTTTGCATACTCACTAGCATCCTCTGGATCGACAAAATACTTTGGACTGTATCACATACAAGTCCTAGTTTGTATTTCCATTTCATGGAAATCCTTTTGGCATCCATGTTTCATATCTCATGATTGAAATATGTACTAATTGCTAGTTTAATCCGATCTGACTTTAAGCATCGCTACGGAGAGACAATCTTGCCATAGTTAATTCTTTGAATTTGTTATAAGCAACAAGTCGAGCTTTATGGATAAAACATTTTTATCCGTATCAGTTTATAGTTCCATTAATATTCGTTAGACTCTAAGTTTTCCGAAGGGTTCATCAAGATTTAATCTTGAATCATTTATGGAAACTATCTCGGATTGTATTGGCATTTAGCCAATTCCAGAGTCAGGGCCCATCAATCCTTCCTTGTGTATCATAGGTATACTGTTGTCTAACAACAATATCTCTTTTGCGCACCTGAGAGGTTTGCACGAGTTTTGCCTACGTGGTTCAGCTGCAAGTTCGACCGAAGTCCATACATCTCATGTAGAGGCTTCCGTATCAGTCGCAGTAGGAAACTCTGGAATCACTTCCAAGGTTTCTTTCCATTGACTTGATGACGAAGATACTGTTATCCCGTCGAGTTGCACTGTCCTCCCACTCACCTTTTTGCAAGAAACCTTTTCTTTCAAAATTATACCGTTCTTTGTGACAAAACCTTTTGCCTTGGTATAGTGATGGAGGAATTCCCAATAATTCCGATTTGTAAATATTTTACACAAGCCCCATATTCCAAATGTTTAAGAAAATATATAACATGGTTGGGTGTACCATACCATGGTGTCATTTCAACAGATCTGATGGCGCTCTATTCAGTGCAAAAGCCGCAGTCACTAAAGCATTACTTTAAAAGGGATAATGGCAAATTGATTTATGTCATCTTTGATCTTACCATGTCATAAATGGTTTGATTACATCTTGACGGACATTCCACTCACAGTGGTGCTCCGGGAGGTGTAAGTTATGAAACTCTTTTCACAACTCATCACACATTCGCTAAACTTGTAACTCAAAATATTCCTTCCCGCAATCTAATTATAGAAACATAATTTTCTTGTTACAATAGTTTCTACTTCATTTTTGAAAACCTTTCGAATGATTTCAAAAGATCCAGACTTATGTCTCATCAAGTAAATATCCATATATCTACTTGAGTCATTTATGAAGATAGATAAATCCACTATCAGCAACAACATTTATCGTACTACACACATCAAAATGTATGATCACCAATAAGTTTGTTGCTCATTCCTTATGGCCTGTGAATGGTATTTCAGTCACTTCACATTTCGAACGAAAGTTGCAAGTGTCAGATGATTCATAATCAAATGACTTCCAAATCCATCATAATGGAATTTCTTCATGCGGGTTTCTCCAATGTGACCAAATGCAGTGCCACACATATGTGGTATTCTTTTAGTCTTGCGACATTTAGCGTTAGTGTTATGGATGTATAAATGATACGTCCATTTTGCATCATGTTTTACTACTGTTATTTATAGTGTTTTTGATCAATATAACACTTTGTGGAGCAATTCTAATGCATTTTCTCTCTTAATATGCAAGATTTACACAAGGAGGGAGAATGCCGGTAGCTGGAATTCTGGACCTGAAAAAGCTATGTCAGACATACCTATTCTGCACATGTCCAAATGAGCTGAAATTTCACAAAGAATTATTTTGGAATAAATAAAAAAATACTGGAATCAAGAAGTACCAGAGAGGGCCACCCAGGTGCCCACGAGGCACCAGGGCGCGGCACCCCCCCCCCCCAGGCGCGCCCTGGTGGCTCGTGGGGCCCCTGGCCAGCCTCTGGCCCCCATTTTCTGGTATATAAGCCCATTTGCCCTAGAAAAAAATAAGGAGAAGACTTTTGAGACAGTGCGCCGCCGTCTCGAGGCGGAACTTGGGCAGGAGCACTTTTGCTCTCCGGCGGAGCGATTCTGCCGGGGATACTTCCCTTCGGGAGGGGAAATCGTCGCCATCGACATCACCAATGATCCTCTCATCGTGGGAGGACCAATCTTCATCAACATCTTCACCAGCACCATCTCATCTGAAACCCTAGTTCATCTCTTGTATTGAATCTTTGTCTCAAAACCTCAGATTGGTACCTGTGGGTTGCTAGTAGTTTTGATTACATCTTGTCGTTAATGCTTGTTGGTTTATTTGGTGGAAGATATATGTTCAGATCCAATATGCTATTTGATACCCCTCTGATAATGGACATGAATATGATTTGTGAGTAGTTGCTTTTGTTCTTGAGGACATGGGAGAAGTCTTGTCATAAGTAATCATGTGAATTTGGTATTCGTTCGATATTTTGATGATGTGTATGTTGTTGATTCTCTTAGTGGTGTTATGTGAACATCGACTACATGACACTTCACCATCTTTGGGCCTAAGAGAATGCATTGTGGAGTAGTAATTATATGATGGGTTGCTAGAGTGACAGAAGCTTAAACCCTAGTTTATGCGCTACTCCGTAAGGGACTGATTTGGATACATATGTTTAATGCTATGGTTAGCGTTATCTTAATTCTTCTTTCGTAGTTGCGTATGCTTGCGAGAGGGGGTAATCATAAGTGGGAGGCTTGTCCGAGTAAGGGCAGCACCCAAGCACCGGTCCACCCATATATCAAATTATCAAAGTAGCGAACGCGAATCAAACCAACATGATGAAAGTGACTAGATGAAATTCCCATGTGTCCTCGAGAACGCTTTCCTTACTATAGGAGATTGTTCCGGCTTGTCCTTTGCTACAAAAAGGATTGGGCCACCTTTCTGCACTCTTTGTTACTATTGCTACTTGTCACTTGTTACAAATTATCTTGCTATCAAACTACTCATTACCGATAATTTCAGTGCTTGCAGAAAACACCTTGCTGAAAACCGCTTGTCATTTCCTTCTGCTCCTCGTTGGGTTCGACACTCTTACTTATCGAAAGGACTACGATTGATCCCCTATACTTGTGGGTCATCAAGAATATTTTTTGGCGCCGTTTCCGGGGAGTGAAGCGCCTTTGGTGAGTGGAATTTGGTAAAGAAACATTTATATTACATGCTGAAATTTACTGTTACTTGTCACTATGGAAAGTAATCCTTTGAGGAGTTTGTTCAGGGTATCTTTGCCTCGACCGGAAGCACCCATATTTGCTCCTCAACCTACTGCACCTACTGAAAATATTTATTATGAGATTTCTCTGGGTATGATAGAGAAACTGCTAGCTAATCCTTATGCAGGTGATGGAACGGTACATCCAGATATGCACTTGATCTATGTGGATGAAATTTGTGGATTGTTTAAGCTTGCAGGTTTATCCGGAGATGAAGCTAAGAAGAAAGTATTCCCTTTATCTTTGGAGGGAAAGGCATCGACATGGTATAGGCTATGTGATGATACTGATACATGGGATTGGAACCGATTAAAACTGGAATTCCACCAGAAATTTTATCCTATGCATTTGGTTCATCATGATCGGAATTACATATATAATTTTTGGCCTCGTGAAGGAGAATG
This sequence comes from Elymus sibiricus, assembly GCA_039707655.1. NCBI lineage: Eukaryota > Viridiplantae > Streptophyta > Magnoliopsida > Poales > Poaceae > Elymus > Elymus sibiricus. Next base: position 53,083,538 of record CM077676.1, on the reverse strand, counting down.
CATCTCTCAAGCTTGGGGGAGGCTTAAGTACATGATGTACACATGCCCAAATCATGAGCTCTCAAGAGAAATTATCCTACAGAATTTTTATGCTCGGCTTTCTGATGATAATCGAACCATGCTTGATTCTTCTTCGACTGGCTCCTTTATGAAGAAAACTATTGAATTCAGATGGGATCTTCTGAAAGAATTAAATGCAACTCTGAATATTGGGAACTCGACAAAGGTAATGAGTCAGGTATAATACTTGAGTTCGATTGTGTTAAATCTTTTATGGCTACCGATGCTTTTCATAAGTTTAGCACTAAATATGGACTTGACTCTTAGATAGTAGCTTCCTTTTATGAATCATTTGCTACTCATGTTGATCTCCCTAAGGAGAAGTGGTTTAAATATCATCCCCCTGGTAAAGAAAAGATTGAGGAACCCACTAGTGTTAAAGAAGAAACAATTGTTTACCATGTTGATCCAGTTGTGCCTACTGCTGATATTGAGAAACCACCTTTTCCTGTTAGGATTAAGGAACATGCTAAAGTTTCAACTGTGGTTAACAAAAGTAATATTAGAGCACCTAGACCCTCTGAACAAATTAAAGTTGAACCTAATGTTGCTATGGTTAAAGATCTCTTGGTCGATAATATAGATGGGCATGTTATTCACTTCTGTAATGAAGCAGCAAGAATTGCTAAACCAGATCCTAAAGATAAAAACAGACCTGTGGTAGGCATGCCTGTTGTTTCTGTTAAAATAGGAGATCATTGTTATCATGGATTATGTGACTTGGGTGCTAGTGTGAGTGCTATTCTGTTTACCTTATATAAAGAAATTATAAATGATATTGCACCTATTGAAATAGAGGACATTGATGTTACTATTAAGCTTGCAAACAGAGATACCATTACACCGCTTGGGATCGTTAGAGATGTTGAAGTCTTGTGTGGAAAAATAAAATACCCTACTTATTTTCTAGTCCTCGGTTCCCCACAAGATGACTTTTGTCCCATTATTTTTGGTAGACCTTTCTTGAACACTGTTAATGCCAAGATTGATTGCGCTAAAGAAACTGTTAGTGTTGATTTTGGTGGTATGTCTCATGAGTTTAATTTCTCCAAGTTTCGTAGACATCCCCATGATAAAAATTTGCTTAATAAAGATGACATTATTGGTCTTGCTTCTATTGCTGTACCTCCTACTGATCCGTTAGAACAATATTTGCTAGACCATGAAAATGATATGCATATGAATGAAAGAAATGAAATAGATAAGATGTTCTTTGATCAACCACCTATCCTTAAACACAATTTGCCTATTGAAACTCTTGGAGGTCCTCCTCCACCTAAGGGTGATCCTGTCTTTGAATTGAAACAATTGCCTGATACACTAAAATATACTTATCTAGATGAAAAGAAGATATATCCTGTTATTATTAGTGCTAACCTTTCAGAGCATGAAGAAAAGAGATTACTAAAAACTCTGAGGAAGCACCGCACTACTATTGGATATACTCTTGATGATCTTAAGGGCATTAGTCCCACTCTATGTCAGCACAAAATTAATATGGAGCCTGATGCTAAACCAGTTGTCAACCACCAACGACGATTAAATCCTAAGATGAAAGAGGTGGTAAGAACTGAAATATTAAAGCTTCTAAAAGCAGGTATAATCTATCCCATAGCTGATAGTAGATGGGTAAGTCGTGTTCATTGTGTCCCTAAGAAAGGAGGTATTACCGTTGTTCCTAATGATAAAAATGAACTCATTCCACAACGAATTGTAACTGGTTATAGGATGGTAATTGATTTTAGAAAATTAAACAAAGCCACTAGAAAAGATCATTACCCCTTACCTTTTATTGATCAAATGTTAGAAAGGTTGTCCAAGCATACACACTTTTGCTTTCTAGATGGTTATTCTGGTTTCTCTCAAATAGCTGTATCACCTGGAGATCAAGAGAAAACTTCCTTTACTTGTCCTTTTGGAACTTATGCTTATAGACATATGCCTTTTGGTTTATGCAATGGACCTGCTACCTTTCAAAGATGTATGACTGCTATATTCTCTGACTTTTGTGAAAAGATTGTTGAGGTTTTCATGGATGATTTTTCCGTTTATGGAACTTCTTTTGATGATTGCTTAAGCAACCTTGATCGAGTTTTGCAGAGATGTGAAGAAACTAATCTTGTCTTGAACTGGGAGAAGGGTCACTTTATAGTGAATGAAGGTATTGTCTTGGGGCATAAAATCTCTGAAAAAGGTATTGAGGTTGATAAAGCTAAGGTTGATGCAATAGAGAAAATGCCATGTCCTAAAGATATTAAAGGTATAAGAAGTTTCCTTGGTCATGCTGGTTTCTAGAGGAGATTTATTAAAGACTTCTCTAAAATTTCTAGGCCTCTTACCAATCTCTTGAAAAAGTTGTTCCATTTGTTTTGGATGATGATTGTGTAGAAGCCTTTGAAACACTTAAGAGAGCCTTAACCACTGCACCTATTGTTCAACCACCTGATTGGAACTTGCCTTTTGAAATTATGTGGGATGCTAGTGATTATGCTGTTGGTGCTGTTCTAGGACAGAGAGTTGATAAGAAATTAAATGTTATCCATTATGCTAGTAAAACTCTAGACAGTGCCCAAAGAAATTATGCTACTACTGAGAAAGAATTTCTAGCAGTTGTGTTTGCATGTGATAAATTTAGATCTTATATAGTTGATTCCAAAGTTACTATTCACACTGATCATGCTGCTATTAAATATCTTATGGAATAGAAAGATGCTAAACCTAGACTCATTGATAGAAAGGGAGCTGAGAATCATGGGTTCTATTGCTACAAGAATTTGATTTATATATTATTGATAGAAAGGGAGCTGAGAATCCTGTAGCAGATAATTTGTCTAGAATGGAAAATGTTCTTGATGACCCACTTCCTATTAATGATGATTTTCTTGATGAACAATTAGCTGTCATAAATGCTTATCGTAATACCCCTTGGTATGCGGACTATGCTAATTATATTGTTGCTAAATTTATACCACCTAGTTTCACACACCAACAAAAGAAAAAGTTCTTCTTTGATTTAAGACATTACTTTTGGGATGACCCACATCTTTTTAAGGAGGGAGTAGATGGTATTATTAGACGTTGTATACCTGAGCATGAACAGGAACAAATCCTACAGAAGTGTCGTTCCGAGGCTTACGGAGGACACCATGCGGGAGACAGAACTACACATAAGGTATTAAAATCTGGTTTTTATTGGCCTACTCTTTTCAAGGATGCTCGTAAGTTTGTCTTATCTTGTGATGAATGTCAAAGAATTGGTAATATTGGTAGACGTCGGGAAATGCCTATGAATTATTCACTTGCTATTGAACCATTTGATGTTTGGGGATTTGATTATATGGGACCTTTTCCTAAATCAAATGGGTATACACATATTTTAGTTGCTGTTGATTACATTACTAAGTGGGTAGAAGCTATTCCAACTAGTAGTGTTGATCATAACACTTCTATTAAAATGCTTAAAGAAGTTATTTTCCCGAGGTTTGGAGTCCCTAGATATTTAATGACTGATGGTGGTTCACATTTTATTCATGTCGCATTCCGTAAATTGCTTGCTAAATATGATGTCAACCATAGAATTGCATCTCCCTATCACCCTCAATCTAGTGGTCAAGTAGAATTGAGCAATAGAGAAATAAAATTAATTTTGCAAAAAACCGTCAATAGATCTAGAAAGAATTGGTCTTAGAAACTTGACGATGCATTATGGGCTTATAGAACTGCTTATAAAAATCCTATGGTTATGTCTCCTTAGAAAATGGCTTATGGAAAAGCATGTCATTTACCTCTTGAGTTAGAACATAAAGCATATTGGGCAATTAAAGAACTCAATTATGATTTTAAACTTGCTGGTGAAAAGTGGTTATTTGATATTAGCTCATTAGATGAATGGAGATCCCAAGCTTATGAAAATGCCAAATTATTTAAAGAAAAAGTTAAAAGATGGCATGATAGAAGAATTCAAAAATGGGAATTCAAAGTGGGTGAGCAAGTTCTATTATACAATTCTTGTTTGAGATTCTTTGCAGGAAAACTTCTCTCTAAATGGGAAGGACCATATATCATCGAAGAAGTTTATCGCTCCGAAGCCATCAAAATAAACAACTCCAAAGGCACTAATCCGAGAGTGGTGAATGGGCAAAGAATTAAGCATTATATTTCAGGTACTCCCATTAATGTTGAAACTAATATTATTGAAACAATTACACCGGAGGAATACATAAGAGAGACCTTCCAGAACACTCCAGAATCCTAAAAAGGAAGAGGTATGTGATACGGTAAGTAAACCGACTCCAAAAATTCCATAAAAATATTTTTTGTCAGTTTTGGAATATTTAAAACAATACAAAAATAAGAAACAGCTGGGGGGACCCTCCTGGTGCCCATGAGGCACCAGGGCGCGCCAGCCCCCCCCCCCCCCCCCCCAGGCACGCCCTGGTGGCTCGTGGGCCCCTCGTGAGCCTTCCCGACTCCGTTTTTCTTCTGGAATACTTGTTTTGCAAGATAAAAATTATTTATATATACTCCAGGACGTTTTGACCACCGTATCACAGAAATTTCCTCTGTTCTTGTTTCGTGCTATTTTTCTGACAGATCTAGATCGCTATGGCTCCACCAAGCTCTTCCAAGGACAAGTTCTACGAGAAGGTCAGTGCTACTTGTAGCTTGCGTTGGTATTTCCCCGAAGAGGAAGGGATGATGCAGCATAGTAGAGGTAAGTATTTCCCTCAGTTATGAAACCAAGGTTATCAATCCAGTAGGAGAATCACACAACACCTCGTTAGCAGTACCTGCACACAAACAACAAATCCTTGCACCCAACGCAAACGAGGGGTTGTCAATCCCTCGGCGGTAAGTTGCAAGATTAAATTGTATGTGATAGATAGATTGAGTGAAAAAAAAATAAAAAAATAAAGAAAGAAAAAGTGCAGCAATATTTTTAGGGTTTTAGTAATATGATTTTGATAGAGCTGGGGGGCATAGTTTTCACTATAGGCTTCTCTCATAGAAAATAGCATACGGTGGGTAGACAAATTACTGTTGGGCAATTGATAGAAAAGCAAATAATCATGATGATATCCAAGGCAATGATCATGTATGTAGGCATCACGTCTGTGGCACCCCGGCTCAGAGAGACCGGAACACCCCGTATTCCAGCCTAGAGATCAAGTCTTCTGGAATACGGCACTGCTTGGCATAGAACAAATTAGCTCTTTATTACAAATAACATGGGTACAAAGGTTCTGAAGGCACGAAGGTTACAGGGGCACGGCGACACTTCGCCTGCTCAGATAGCTCTATGCTAGCAGCGAGACATCTCGAAGCGGAATAAAATCTAGCAGCGGAACAGCGACAACGGTGATGAACTCCACTCCGCAGGGACTCTGGCTGGGACGTATCCTAGAGCGGAACCTCGGGATCCTCGACAAACAAGCAATCACGGCACCACCTGCAATCTGGCATGACACGCCAGGTGAGTACTTTGAATGTACTCGCAAGCTCACAGCAACCAAAGCAATCAAGACATACAACAGCATGGCATTTATAGGTTAATCATCAAAGATGAACATGATACTACTGGAACAACAAGAGCTTGGCAACAACATGAGCATGGCATGTACATATAATTCATGTTATGAACAGGATGATACTAGCACTAGCATGCAAGGGGTTCGGCATTTAAGGTCTCATGGACCAACTTACTCTGCTCGGAGATTATCTCGTAACCACAAACTTACCATCGTGATCATCACATGACCACACAGAGCTTGATCTATACTTGTGATCATCGCATGACCACATAAAGATAAACCAACTTCTTTGCTCATCGAACCGGGGTTGTTCATTATTCTGGTTATTATTTCTGTTGACCCATAGTGTGACCTACTACGAACTGTGTCCATGACCGAGGACGCGGCTATCGATAGATTATACACTCTGCAGAGGTTAGTACACTGTACCCACACCACGGAACTCATGGCCTCGTGCTCCCATTCGGGTGGACCAACGACGTTCCGACAAAACCAATCTATTGCATGACACTCTCCCGGCCACTCCCGACAAACTCCCCTTTGGGCTATGTACTGGGTCGCCCCGATGTCAACTCGTGACATCCGCCACCTTCGTGGCCGCCACCGTCGTGGCCAAAACAAACTCGTCCCAAACGGAGACACCCGGGTACAACACAACTTGGGCACAAGGCTTATGGCCGCCTACCTGATCAGGGTAGCGCGCGCACATAACCTTCCCTAGTTGGAGGCACCGGCGAGAGGCATGACAATAGACCGTAGTAGGGCCTCCCCATCTAGGCAAGTGTGGTTGCACTGCTGAGCTCGATTCGGTGGCACCATGACTCAGCCAACAGATTTGTTCAAGTTCGATTAATGTCAGGTTCAACTTGAATGGTGATGAGCTGAGTCATAATGAAATGATAATGCATATGAGCATGATATCAACATGAACATGGATGGGTAGCATAACCACATAACAACAATAAATCATTTAGTCTACGGGATGCATATGAGCATGGCATAACGATGATCATGAATATCACAAGTATTTGCATAACAAACCCCAACTATTCATATGAGCATATTATTATCACTAGCATCTGAAATGATTAAAAGAATAAAACATGAGGATAAAATCATTAACAATTAATCATGCCACTCACTAGATGAAAATGAACATGGCATAAACATAGACATGGATCCACAAGCATATTCGAAGCATTCACAAAATAATTAAATGCACAAACAATTATTAAATATTCAAGTGGAAACCATGGCTACTGCAATGCCATCATGCAAGTGGCGGTTGTGGCTTGCCTGGGGATGGAGGATACACCGGGGAGAAGTGCGGAGACACTCGCGGAAAAATCGCCGAAAAAGTTTCCCTCTCGGAGGGTGCTGAATAAGGGCAGGGGAAAAATAGTCATTTTTAGAGTGTGACAACATCATGAAAATGGTACCATCGGAACGGGATCGACGAACTGAGATCGTGGGCTTTGGAATCACCTGATTCGGAGTCACGGTCGCGAAGTTACGGCCGTTCGTTCGTTAGGCAGAAATTTAAATAAAAATATTCATTTCTACGCTTAACGGGCAAACGTCCGCTATATAACCATTTCGGCGGCTGGGCTGAACCAGAAGGCGTATTTTTCAAAATACGTCTTCAAACAGTGAAAGCGTATTCTTCTCTGAATAGGCACAAGAGTACGTTTTCCGAATAGGAAAGCGTATTTTTATGAATACGTCTCCACTTACTCTCCTCGGCCCGGTCCATGAGTCACTTACAGGCGGGGCCCACGTTGACTCTCTCTCGCCTCCCTGCCTCCTTCTTCTTCCCCGCGGTGAACAAAGACAGAGGCGACGCCGGCCGCCCCGATGGCGATTGCCGGAGCTACCGGCCGTCTCAGGCGGCGCTCCGGTAATGGAGGTGCTCAGGGCGATCCAGCGCATCCATCCATGGAGAAGACGGAGCTCGGGGAGGGCGGGAGCTCGGGTTCCCTCGGCAATGGCGGACAGCGGCTCGGGCGGAGTTGGCGCTCGCTGACACGGGTCGAGCTGGAGCCAATGGAGTAGGGAGAAAGCTCCGCCCTGCTCTGGTGGTCTCTCTGGTGAGGAAATAAGGGAGAGGGGAGCTTCGATTTGCTCTAATTTGAGGAGAGGACCGAGGCGGCCTTGGCGACAATGGCGGCCGAGGGGAGCTTTCCGAGCTCGGGGAAGAGGTCGGGGAGGGCTATGGGAGTGAGGGAGAGTTGCTGGTGCGGAGAGACGCGGCCGGGAGTGGCTAATATAGCCATGGCGGAGATGCTCTCGCCGGATGCCGCCACGGGCGTTCGGGGAAACGCTTTGATGCGTCCGCGTACGCGTGCTCACGCGCACTGGCTCGGACGGCGACGGGAGAGGGGTAGTGGGATGGCAGACGCGCGCGGTGCGGTGTCTGGTCGGCCACTGTGCTCACGCGGTCGCGGCCACCGTGGCGCGAGGAGGGCGAATGAGGAGGGGGCCCGGGCATGAGCGGACGCGGGGTACTGTGGGCGACGCGGTAGACACGGTGAGACGAGCGAGAGCGAATGGGTGGGCAGTGCTCGGAGCTAGCCGACGCGCAGAGCGCGCCAGCCGCATGCCAACGGCGTGGTCACCGCGTTGCATGGCGAGGAGAGGACACGATGGCCTGCAAAAAGATGTCTACAGTGTTGTCCCTCCAACCTACAGCCCCACGGAAGTGATGGATCGACCAAAGTGACTGTGATATGATGGGAAGGATCGACTGAAGGTTGCTGTTGCAAACTGAGGCATGAAACTGTGATCAAGTTAGAGGGGGTAAGAGCTAACCAAGATGTCACTGAGGTTTAGGCTAGGGAGGACTACCATCCTGTCGATTTTAAAGGGCTTTAGACCAATATTTGTCATAGTTGCTTTACAACTGCCAAATCTGGTCCAGAAGCTAGATCAGGAAGTAGCACTCACATGAATGCTTGGATTGGGCTGAAATTTTTTGGAGTGTGTTCATTTGGGCATATGTAGATGCCATAAAAATTTCATCCCATTTGGATAAGTAAAAATGGTACTTCGTTCACAATGTTCCACACTGGACAGAAAATTGGGGGAATTTTCTGGGGAGAATGGCTTGGAAAAATAATGTAAGTTTTGGCATGCTCAGATTATTTAGGAATATTTAGGTCCTGGATTAATTTCAGAATTTTTGAAGCAATATAAAATATAGTTGCTTCACAAACTGGAATTGTGCCCAGAATCCAAGATTTGAAGGTGTGCTCACATATATTGTTGGATAGAGATGAAATTGGGTGGCGAGTCATGATTTAATCATATAAATGATCGACCAAAATTTCAACTCATTTGGATTGGCCTAGCTAGTACTTCCTTCACAAAGCTTCTCTCTGGTCAGAAACTTTGGGAATTTGCTGAGGAAGATGTACTAGGCAAATGAAGCTGAATTTTGGCATGTGGCAATAATTTGGATATGAGAGAGTGCCCAAAAATTTTGAGGGCAATCAAGAAAATACAAATAGCACTTCCTTCACAAAGTGCCATTCTGGACAGAATGGAAAATGAATATTCCTGAATTATTTTTGAACTAGGCAAGGATGGATTTTGGCATATTTGTGGAATATATGATCCAAAGAATTTATGAGAATTTTCTGGGAATTTTGTGGAAGGCAGAAATATAGGTTGCTTCACAACCAAGGGCAAATAGGGTTATTTCTTCAATAGAAAAAGGAATATTCCCAATAAATAAATATTGGGATTGGGCTAAGATGGAAATGACATAGCCTTGGGATATATTTGAGAGTGACAAGCCACTAGGAAGTGGCAGGAGAGAAGATCTTCCTAGGTTTCCAGACCACCTAGCCACGGAAAAAAGGAACTCCAAATAAAAATTCGAAGAAATCCAAAAGAAAAAGAAAGGGCCAAAAATCGGGGTGTTACAAACCTACCCCCCTTACGTTAAATCTCGTCCTCGAGATTTGGTTGCTCAGGGAACAAGTATGAATATACTGACTTAAGGAAAACCGTTTCCAACTTGGGTATCCTTTTTCCTTCATATGATGTTCCCACTGAATTTCATCTAACTGACTGCCTTGCTCTGGGGTGGTTTGCTTCACCGTATCCATATTCTGACAGGCCTTCCTTCATATGTTCATCCTTGCTCTGACTTCAATTCTTTTATGTCTGCTGCCTTGTCTGATATTATCATGACCGGGATTTCCATAAGTCCAGGAGTGAGGTCCCTATTGACGTGACATTCTTATATCCAGCACTAATAGTATCAATGGAGTCAGGAACAAATTTTCTTGGTGGACATGAAACATTTATTCCTTGCATCGGGTTACTAGAGTAGATGCATGTCCTCCGGGTTCAAAACAATGCTGAGAATCATAGCCGTTCTCTTGGCGGGATCTGACTGCTAGAAGGTAGTTCTGAATTACCTTGGCTGGTTCCACTGTCTCGAATCCGTACCGATGATTCGACTGTCACCTTGATATGAGGTCCTTACAAACAGAGTAGACCCCTTGGTTGTGTGTTCATGGTGATCAATATGGAATCAGACTATCTTGGGTATCCGTACCATGTTGCTCATGCAACAATTATCATACCTGAATTGCCGGTCTTGCTCCTTCAATATCATTTTCTTTTGTGTGAATCTTTTTCTGAAAGAGCTTGGCCATAAATATCTTTAATGCTTTGTGTGACCATAGGTGCTGTCAGGTGCAATATTCCGGCAATCATACCTTATCCGTATCCTCAGGCAGGGCAGCAACGTTTAACTGGCAAGTTTATCCTTTCTCGATCTTTAACTGTAGGGCAATGATCATCTGAACCTTTGCCAGAAATCGACAAATAAATCAGTAGCCACCAGAACGGTCTTTACAACTCAGATCTGGGACATTACTGAAATAACTCAACCATGGCTCATGACGGCTGAAAAGCAGCTCAGAGCATGAGGCAGGGTTGATAAGAAGAATGTAGCAGTTCCCTAAGACGACCGAAGAACAGCTCAGAGCATAGGGTTGCTGCTACAAACAGAAACTCAACAGCTGCTCGAGATGGCCGAAAATCAGCTCAAAACACGGGCCAGTTGTTGACAAGAGAAATAGAAAATCGGCATCCACCTTGGATGGCCGAACGCAGCTCAGAACACAGGCGTGGTGCCGTTACCAGGAAAAAGGTAGGCAAGGGTTCATCATGATCATATACCAGGTTCATAGTTATTTGTATAAAGCTCACTGTTGTTGTCAATCATTCATGACAGTGACAAGGGTTAACGATATCACCTTGTCGGGCGTGAGGAAGCTGGCCTTGATATCCACTGTCAGGATTGTTGTCCCAATCATTGTCTTTCCTCATAGCTTGTCAGACATTGCATCACACTGAGGTGTATATTCTTCCTCTTACATAATTCATGTGGTTGTCGGATTCTCATTATGCTTGTGTCATCGTTCGAGTGACTTGAATGACCTTGGCAGCATGCCCACAATATATATGGAAGGGTGTGTAGCTGAGCAGTTGATTCCTGAGGCAGACACTTGGGTCCTGACTGATTCTTGCTTCTGACAAAATTGTTGTGGATCTGATCCTTGAGAGGCACTGCCATATACTGCTAAATCACTGTGTAACATCTTGATGACTGTTGGTAGTGTCGTACTGACGAAGATTGGATAGCTTGTGTTGGAAGCCATCTGAGAGTATCGTGCTGAGGAAGACTGAATAGCTTGTGCTCGAAGCTTTTGCCGGGATAGTGTGCTGAAGAAGACTGGGTATCGTACCTCTGAAGTTTTCTGCGGTGGCTTGAAGAAGACTGAGTATCTTATATTGGAAGTCATCCACATATCGTACTGAAGAAGATTGCGGAACCTTGCTTTGTAAGCTTCCATGGTAACATGTGGAGGAAGACTGGGTTGCTTATACCAGAAGCTTCTCTCTGTGATATGTGAACTGAATGCCATATAAATACACCTTTGATATTCCTCTGACTGGAAATGTACTGTTGTCTTGCACACAAATTGTCTTCCAGCTGGTTCATTACAATTGTGATGGTTGCGCACTGAGGTAAACTTGATGCTGATGGTCAATCCAGGATAGCATTTGCATTCAGATCAGATATTTCCAATATAATGCAGTCGGCTGAGAATTTCATAATGTTTAGCTAAGCTTCAGAATATTTGAATTCCTCACTGATTTTTCGAGTCCGGTGTCGGTTGATGATCAACTTTCATAAGGGGAAATATGGTAACACCGAAGGCCCAAAGAAAGAAGCAAAAGAAACGACTGAACAAAAGCACACACAGCATTAAGATTACATACAATCAACATCACATTTCACAGCTATTCACCTCACTATGCATGCCTACTTAAGCACACAATTCTCGAGGGAACTCCGGTACTACGATCTAATATGCTGTGGCGGTGTGCACGAAAGTGAATCAACGGGTGGAGAGATTGGTGTAAACAGAGCTACACCAAGCGCTGGCTCAACACAGGTTGCATCTAGACGGGTTTAAGGAGGAGGACGGACTCGGTGATCATGTAGCGGAACACGAATGTCATGGCCACATCATCATCAAGTTTACGGAAGGGAACCGTACTCATCCAGGGAATGGGTGACAGAGTAGGATAGCGGTGGAAATCGTGGTTTGCTGGCATTGCCCTTTTCTGATAGCAAAGACCAGTGAGGGTTGCCAAACAGCGGGTTGGATGGCGAGATCCGGGGTAGAAGCATGTCTACCACCGAAACAATAGGTGTGGCTGAAAAGAAAATATTGGTGCGATACCTGTGCATCAATCCTGCAAGTGACCGACACCACAAGGTACCTCGGCATCACTCTGCTGGGACAGAGATGACACCAAACACCAACGAGCAAGTATGCAAAACTGGAGGGTGCAGGTAGTGGATCGAAACTGATGCCACCTACACTCACAAGATCAACCGTTAGTGACAATATAATAAGTCTATATGCATGCTATGCAGCAAACAAATGCAACAACCAAATGCAGCAAGCAAGCTAGACTCTGAACTACCGATTTCTAACGCTCGCGCTGACTAGGGCGTCCTACAGCCAGACCTGCTCTGATACCAAGCCTTGTGGCACCCCGGCTCAGAGAGACCGGAATACCCCATATTCCAGCCCAGAGATCAAGTCTTCTGGAATACGGCACTACTTGGCATAGAACAAATCAGCTCTTTATTACAAATAACATGGGTACAAAGGTTCTGAAGGCACGAAGGTTACCGGGGTACGGCGACACTTCGCCTGCTCAGATAGCTCTATGCTAGCAGCGATACATCTCGAAGCGGAATAAAATCTAGCAGCGGAACAGCGACAAGGTGATGAACTCCACTCCGCAGGGACTCTGGCTGGGACGTATCGTAGAGCGCAACCTCGGGATCCTCGACAAACAAGCAATCACGGCATCACCTGCAATCTGGCATGACACGCCAGGTCAGTACTTTGAATGTACTCGCAAGCTCACAGCAACCAAAGCAATCAAGACATACAACAGCATGGCATTTACAGGTTAATCATCAAAGATGAACATGATACTACTGAAACGACATGAGCATGGCATGTACATATAATTCATGATATGAACAGGATGATACTAGCACTAGCATGCAAGGGGTTCGACATTTAAGGTCTCATGGACCAACTTACTCTGCTCGGAGATTATCTCGTAACCACAAACTTACCATCGTGATCATCACATGACCACATAGAGCTTGATCTATACCTGTGATCATCGCATGACCACATAAAGATCAACCAACTTCTTTGCTCATCGAACCGGGGTTGTTAATTATTCTGGTTATTATTTCTGTTGACCCATAGTGTGACCTACTACGAACTGTGTCCATGACCGAGGACGCGGCTATCGATAGATTATACACTCTGCAGAGGTTAGTACACTCTACCCACACCACGGAACTCATGGCCTCGTGCTCCCATTCGGGTGGACCAACGACGTTCCGACAAAACCAATCTATTGCATGACACTCTCCCGGACACTCCCGACAAACTCCCCTTTGGGCTATGTCCTGGGTCGCCCCGATGTCAACTCGTGACATCCGCCACCTTCGTGGCCGCCACCGTCGTGGCCAAAACAAACTCGTCCCAAACGGGGACACCCGGGTACAACACAACATGGGCACAAGGCTTATGGCCGCCTACCTGATCAGGGTAGCGCGCGCACATAACCTTCCCAAGTTGGAGGCACCGGCGAGAGGCATGACAATAGACCGCATTAGGGCCTCCCCATCCAGCCAAGTGTGGTTGCACTGGTGAGCTCGATTCGGTGGCAGCATGACTCAGCCAACAGATTTGTTCAAGTTCGATTAATGTCAGGTTCAACTTGAATGGTGATGAGCTGAGTCATAATGAAATGATAATGCATATGAGCATGATATCAACATGAACATGGATGGGTAGCATAACCACATAACAACAATAAATCATTTAGTCTACGGGATGCATATGAGCATGGCATAACGATGATCATGAATATCACAAGTATTTGCATAACAAACCCCAACTATTCATATGAGCATATTATTATCACTAGCATCTGAAATTATTAAAAGAATAAAACATGAGGATAAAATCATTAACATTTAATCATGTCACTCACTAGATGAAAATGAACATGGCATAAACATAGACATGGATCCACAAGCATATTCGAAGCATTCACAAAATAATTAAATGCACAAACAATTATTAAATATTCAAGTGGAAACCATGGCTACTGCAATGCCATCATGCAAGTGGCTGTTGTGGCAAGGGGATGGAGGATACACAGGGGAGAAGTGCGGAGACACTCGCGGAAAAATCGCCGGAAAAGTTTCCCTCTCGGAGGGGGCTGAATAAGGGCAGGGCGCTCTGGTAATGGAGGTGCTCAGGGCGATCCGGCGCATCCATCCATGGAGAAGACGGAGCTCGGGGAGGGCGGGAGCTCGGGTTCCCTCGACAATGGCAGACAGCGGCTCGGGCGGAGTTGGGGCTCGCGGACACGGGTCGAGCTAGCGCCAATGGAGTAGGGAGAAAGCTCCGCCTTGCTCTGGTGGTCTCTCTGGCGAGGAAATAAGGGAGAGGGGAGCTTCGGTTTGCTCTAATTTGAGCAGAGGACCGAGGCGGCCATGGCGACAATGGCGGCCGAGGGGAGCTCTTCGAGCTCGGGGAGGGCTATGGGAGTGAGGGAGTGTTGCTGGTGCGGAGAGACGCGGCCGGGAGTGGCTAATATAGCCATGCATGGCGGAGATGCTCTCGCCGGATACCGCCACGGGCGCTCGGGGAAACGCACTGATGCGTCCGCGTACGCGTGCGCACGCGCACTTACTCAGACGGTGACGGGAGAGGGGTAGTGGGATTGCAGACGCGGGCGGTGCGGTGTCCGGTCGGCCACCGGCCACTGTGCTCACGCAGTCGCGGCCACCGTGGCGCGAGGAGGGCGAATGAGGAGGGGGCCCGGGCACGAGCGGACGCGGGGGACTGTGGGCGACGCGGTAGACACGGTGAGACGAGCGAGAGCGGACGGGAGGGCAGTGCTCGGAGCTAGGCGACGCGCAGAGTGCGCCAACTGCATGCCAACGGCATGGTCACCGCGTGGCATGGCGAGGAGAGGACACGATGGCCTGCAAAAAGATGTCTACCGTGTTGTCCCTCCAACCTACAGCCCCACGGAAGTGATGGATCGACCAAAGTGACTGTGATATGATGGGAAGGATCGACTGAAGGTTGCTGTTGCAAACTTAGCCATGAAACTGTGATCAAGTTAGAGGGGGTAAGAGCTAACCAAGATGTCACTGAGGTTTCGGGTAGGAAGGACTACCATCCTGTGGATTTTGAAGGGGTTTGGACCAATATTTGTCATAGTTGCTTTACAACTGCCAAATCTGGTCCAGAAGCTAGATCAGGAAGTAGCACTCACATGGATGCTTGGATTGGGCTGAATTTTTTTGGAGTGTGGTCATTTGGGCATATGAAGATGCCATAAAAATTTCATCCCATTTGGATAAGTAAAAATGGTACTTCCTTCACAATGTTCCACACTGGACAGAAAATTGGGGGAATTTTCTGGGGAGAATGGCTTGCAAAAATAATGTGAGTTTTAGCATGCTCAGATTATTTAGGAATATTTAGGTCCTGGATTAATTTCAGAATTTTTGAAGCAATATAAAATATAGTTGCTTCACAAACTGGAATTGTGACCAGAAACCAAGATTTGAAGGTGTGCTCAAATATATTGTTGGATAGAGTTGAAATTGGGTAGAGAGTCATGATTTGATCATATAAATGATCTACCAAAATTTCAATTCATTTGGATAGGCCTAGCTAGTACTTCCTTCACAAAGCTTCTCTCTGGTCAGAAACTTTGGGAATTTGCTGAGGAAGATTTACTAGGAAAATGAAGCTGAATTTTGGCATGTGGCAATAATTTGGATATGAGATAGTGCCCAAAAATTTTGAGGGCAATCAAGAAAATACAAATAGCACTTCCTTCACAAAGTGCCATTCTGGACAGAATAGAAAATGAATATTCCTGAATTATTTTTGAACTAGGCAAGCAAGGATGGATTTTGGCATATTTGTGTAAGATATGATCCAAAGAATTTATGAGAATTTTGTGGGAATTTTGTGGAAGGCAGAAATATAGGTTGCTTCACAACCTAGGGCAAATAGGGTTATTTCTTTAATAGAAAAAGGAATATTCCCAATAAATAAATATTGGGATTGGGCTAAGATGGAAATGACATAGCCTTGGGATATATTTGAGAGTGACAAGCCACTAGGAAGTGGCAGGAGAGAAGATCTTCCCAGGTTTCCAGACCACCTAGCCACGGAAAAAAGGAACTCCAAATAAAAATACGAAGAAATCCAAAAGAAAAAGAAAGGGCCAAAAATCGGGGTGTTACAACGTCCAAGACAAGTAGACCGACTCCTGCCTACATCTACTACTATTACTCCACGCATCGACCGCAATCCAGCATGCATCTAGTGTATTACGTCCATAAAGAACGGAGTAATGCCTTAAGAACGATGACATGATGTAGACAAGATAAACTAACGTATGAATAAACCCCATATTTTTACCCTTAATAGCAATGATACATACGTCTCATGTCCCTTTCTGTCACTGGAATTGAGCACCGCAAGATCGAACCCATTACAAAACACCTCTTCCCATGGCAAGATAAATCAATCTAGTTGGCCAAACCAAATCAATAGATCGGAGAAGAAATTTGAGGCTCTAATAATCATGCATAAAAGAGATCAGAAAAGAGTCAAATATATTCATGGATAATCTGATCATAAACTCACAATTCATCGGATCCCAACAAACACACCGCAAAAAGTGATTACATCGGATAGAACTCCAAGAACATCGAGGAGAACATTGTATTGAAGATCACAAAGAGAGAAGAAGCCATCTAGCTACTAACTATGGACCCGAAGGTCTGTGGTAAACTACTCACGCATCATCGGAGAGGAAGCAAGGTTGATGTAGAGCCCCTCCATGATCGATTCCCCCTCCGGCGGAATATCGGAGAAGGCCTCCAGATCGGATCTCTCGAGAACAGAAATTTGCGGCGGCGAAAAAAGTATTTCGTGGACTCCCCTAAGGGTTTCTGATTTTTTTGGAATTTATAGTGGAAGAATTACGTCAAACGGCGCTCTGTGGGCCCCACAAGGTACCAGGGCGCGCCTGCCCCCCCAGGCACGCCCTGGTGCCTCGTGGGCACCCCCTGGGGCTTCTGGCCTCATCCCGAAGCTTCTAGTGTTTATCTTGTCCAGAAAAAAATCTCCAAAAAGTTTCGTGGCATTTGGACTTCGTTTGGTTTTGATTTTCTGTAAAACAAAAATAGGGCAGAAAACAGCAACTGGCACTGGGCACTAAGTTAATAGGCTAGTCCCAAAAAATGATATATAATTGCTGTAAATGCTTATAAAAACATCCAAGATTGATAATATAATAGCATGGAACAATAAAAAATTATAGATACGTTGGAGACGTATCAGCATCCCCATGCTTAATTCCTGCTCGTCCTCGAGTAGGAGAATGATAAAAACAGAATTTTTGATGTGGAATGCTACCCATCATATTTCATCACATATTATTTTCTTTTATAGCATGGACATTGGACTAGAATGATTCAAAGTAATAGTCTATAATTTGACATGAAAATATAAATACTCAAGCATGCTAACAAGCAACCATGCCTTTCAAAATATCAACGCTAAAGAAAGTTATCCCTAGCCCATTATGCTCAATCATTGATCCATTCATGAAACACACTCGAAATTAGCTACACACAATGCACAAGTATGACAATAGTGCTGTCTAGTTGGTGCTTTATAATAGAAGATGGAGACTCAAATAAAAATAAAAATTGCATAAAAGTAAATAGATTGGCCCTTCGCAGAGGGAAGGAGAGATTTGTCAAATGTGCCAGAGCTCAAAGCTTAAATTAGAGAGGTAAAAATATTTTGAGAGGCATGCTTTTCCTGTCAACGAAAACGACTGAGAATCCCAATTTCTTCCATGCTAGATACATCATAGGTGGTTCCCAAACAGAAAGTATAGTTTATTTCCTTTCCACCATTCTTTCACAAACCATGGCTAGCCGTATCCACGGGTGCCCTCCATACCATCACTTTCCAAGGAATTTTTTGTTATTAATTTTTGATTTCAATGTGGGACTGGGCATCCCTAATACCAACCACACTCTCGTGCAATGACAAGTGAATAAACACTCATTGTGAGAATAACCCACGTAGCATGGAAAATATTGGCCACTCCCTTCCACATCATGAGTGGTACGGGCACACAAAACGGTAAAATTATTTTGAAAATTTGAGATGGCACACGCAAATTTACTTGGAACGACATTGAAATACCGCATATAGGTAGATATGGTGGACTCATTTGGCACAACTTGGGTTTAAGGAGTTTGGATGCACAAGCAGTATTTCTGCTTAGTACAAATGAAGGCTAGCATATAGATTGAGAAGCAACCAACCAAAAAACAAAAACGGTCATAAACATGCATTGAACACAACTAACACTGAATAATGCACCATAAGTTGGATATAATTTCTTTGCATAACTATTGACTTGTTGTGCATGCATAGGGAATCACACGCCTTAACACTAATATTCTTACTAAATCACAATTACTCAGTAACATGACTCACATATTATCATTTCCATATCACAAAACTATTGCAAGGAATCACACTTATCATATCCAATGATCTATATGAAAGTTTTTATTATATCCCTCTTGAATATTCATCACTTTGGGACCAAATTCATATCTTGTGCAAATTACCGTTACTTTTATCAACTCTCAAAAAGATATAAGTGAAGCATGAGAGTGCACATATTTCTTCAAAAAAATTATCAACTCTCAAAATAATATAAGTGAAGCATGAGAGTTTATTTCTTAAAAATATAGCCACCACCCTGCTCAAAAAGATTTAAGTGAAGCACTAGAGCAACTGCCTAGCTCAATTTTTTTTGAAGTGAAGCACATAGAGTATTCTAATAAATTATGATGAACGTGTGGCTCTCTCAAATTGGTGTGTCCAGCAAATATGATTGTGACAAACTAAAAATAAAACAAAGCAAAGACTCATATAATACATGACGCTCCATGCAAAACACATATCATGTGACGAATAAAAATATAGCTCCAAGTAAAATTACCGATGGTTGGTAGAAGAAAGAGGGGGTGCCTTCCGGGGCATCCCCAAGCTTTGATGCTTGAATCTTCCTAGAATATTACCTTGGGGTGCCTCGGGCATCCCCAAGCTTAGGCTTTTGCTACTCCTTATTCCTTCATCCATCGAAATCTCACCCAAAACTTGAAAACTTCAATCACACAAAACTCAACAAAACCTTCGTCAGATCCGTTAGTATAATAAAATAAATCACTACTTTAAGTACTGTTGCAAACCCATTCATATTTTATTTTTGCATTATACCTACTGTATTCTAACTTCTTCATGGCTTATACCCCCCGATACAATCCATAGTTTCATCAAAACAAGCGAGCAACAAATCAAAAACAGAATCTGTCAAAAACAGAATAGTCTGTAGCAATCTATTTAAAAGCCATACTTCTATAACACCAAAAATTCTGAAAAATTAGGAAAACGTGGGAATTCATATACCAATACTGTGTAAAAATTTCAGATTTTTCTGACGCTCCAATACAGAAACAAAATTCCAGAACTGGACACAAAACTTTCTGTTTTCCAAACAGCATCAATTATACTATCTTCCAAATCATCCCAAAGGTTCTACTTGGCACAAACACTAATTAAAACACAAAAACACACTCATAACAGTAGGAAAACACACAATAACAGAAACAAAAAATAAAAATTTAATTTATTCATTGGGTTGCCTCCCAACAAGCGCTATTGTTTATAGCCATTAAGATAGGCTTTGAGATTTCAATGATGCTCACATGAAAGATAAGAATTGAAGCACAAAGAGAGCATCATAATACATGTGACAAACACATTTAAGTCTAACATACTTCCTATGCATAGGCATTTTATATGCAAACAAATTATCAAGATGAGAAACATCTAGCATATGCAAAGGAGAGGAATAAAACATTGACAATCTCAACATAACAAGAGGTAATTTAGTAACATGAAAATTTCTAAAACCATATTTTCCTCTCTCATAATAATTACATGTAGGATCATAATCAAATTCAACAATATAGCTATCATATAAAATTTCCTCTCCATGATCCACATGCATAAAATTCTTATAGTCTTCCAAAATAGAGGGATTATTTTTACCTAGAGTTGACACTCTTCCAAACCCACTTTCAATATTATTGCAAACATTATTATCAATAGCATATTCATCATGAGGCTTAAATGCATTTTCAAGATCATACACTACTGGAATCAGGGACTTTGCCATCTGCCAGCTCTTTGTTGTCTGCCAGTGGACGGCAAAGAAGGTCTTTGCCGTCTGCTTACAAAAAACAGACGGCAAAGAACCTGGTTGCCATCAGTCACCTCTTTGCCGTCTGCCAGCAGATGGCAAAGAATCTTTGCCGTCCGCTGGCAGACGGCAAAGAGATGAGTAGGTCCAGCCCACCGGCCCCACCTCTTTGCCGTCTGCCAGCAGATGGCAAAGAATCTTTGCCGTCTGCTGGCAGACGGCAAAGAGGTGCCCAGCAGACGGCAAAGACATGCCCCATCGTAGCCACCACGAACACCGGCCCGATCCACTCCCACCCCACCTCTATCTCTCTGATCCCAACTCTCACGAACTCACCCCCACCCCTCGGTCCACCCCACCCATGCCTGCCGAGCCGCCGCCGCCCAGGCCCGCGTGCGCCGCCGCCCGGGAGCTCCCGCGCCCCGCAGCCGAGCTCCGCCCGCGCCTCCCCGCGGCTCTGCCGCCAGGGAGCTCCCGCGCCCCGTAGCCGAGCACCGCCCGCGCCTCCCCGTGGCTCCGCCGCCTCCCTCCACGCCGGCCGGCGAGCCAACGCCGGTGACCGCGCCGCCAGGTCGCTCCTCAGCCGCCGCACCTCTCCTCCTCTCTCTATTGCTCTCTCTCTCACGTTTCCTCTCTCTCTCTCAAGCTCCAGCACCGCCATGCATGGGAGGGAGCTCGAGCCAGTCCCGCCGCCGTCCGATGCCTCCGCCGGCCGGATCCGACCGCCCGCTGCCGGATCCGCCCGTCCCGCGCCCCTGCCCGTCCTCCTCCGGCCTCCTCCGTCGTTGGCGCCGCTGCCATGGCCGGGCTCGGCCCGAGCTCGCCGGGATGGCCTCATCCCGATCCGCCTCGGGATAAAAAGGTTATCTGTTGCTTGCTGTTGCTGCTCGCCATGCCATTGCTGTTGCTGCTCGCCATGCCCTTGCTGCTGGCCTGTTAATGCTCGCCATACCCTTGCTGTTGCTGCTGGCCAGCTGCTTGACTGCTTCCCTATGCTGTTCAAGTGTTCATGTTCTTCTACTGCATATTGATTGCTACTGCTTGTTGCTCTTGCTTATTGCTGCTGCTGCTACTTGGTTCATTTTAGGGAACATTGCATCTGGGAGTGGCGCCACTGCTGGAACTGGAAGCCAATCATCCGTGGGTGAGAGTGCAGGAGGACAACCTGGACCTGGTGCTGTGGAAGCCAAGAATTTGCTGACTTTGCTCTATATTACATGGCATATTTATATTTATTTTTATGTATACTTGCCATGTCCCCGATGGGCTGTTTTGGGAAAATGCCGTATCCCGTGTCCCCGTATGCGTGTCGCCGTGTCCGTGTCCCCGTGTCCGTGCTTTTTAGCTTTTTTCTAAATTAATGTTCTCTGTAGTTTATATATGGCATATCTATATTATACAATATTCATAAGTTAGTTGTGCAAACTTCTTTGTTAGGTTCTTGCTGAATCTGAGTAAGCACCCGTGATTGTGGTTCGAAGCAAATCCGTGCTAGCCATCATATTGAAAATGGTGTGTGAATCTGATACAAATGAGTTGCTTTTTGAAGAGAAGCTTGCCTTTCTTTAGAAAACCAGACATGCTATTGTTAGGACTGATCCTTATAAATCTCGCCAAAATTTATAAAAATAAATAATTATTCCTTGATGCTTATGAACTTAACCCAATGACACTAAATTATACAAGATTTTGTGTGCATCCGACGTAGGTGTTCCACAAGGTGCTTTGCGGGGGTCTGCTCACAAATGAGGATTCCAACATCTCTGGATGAGGAGATCGATTCAGACTTGGTAATTTATTGCCTACTTTACATCATGTTATTTATAGTCTAATATTATGTAAGTGCTTGGGATAAATTTTGATTACACTGATTCGGTGTTCTTTGTTTTGTTTTGTAACACAGGGAAGTTTTTTTGCATCACAAAAAAAGTTGCGGCAAACAAAGAGATGAGAAATAACAAGTAATCGACTTAATTAGTTAGAGACTTAGTGGTCATATTTTTTATCAATTGAGTTTTCATATGAAATGTCAAGTGGTTTCACATGTGCTTTGTTGAAAGTTCTTGGTTTCACATGTGATGTTTCTTCATTGGAATTGATACTTCCTTTAGATGCGAACCTCCTAAACATGAAATTGATACTTCCTTTAGATGCGAACCTCCTAAACATGAAATTGATACTTCTTGGTTTCACAACGACGACCTTCCTGTTTTGATGCGGACCTCCTAAACATGAAATTGATACTTTTTGTTCCTGGGGCAAACAATAGGGTTTGGTCGCAGTTTTTTCATTTTCTTCTTTCATTCAAAAAAGTTTGGGTCAAGATTAAGGGAGTTGATATATAAGAGTGTGTGATATTTTAGGATTCAGATTGTGTAAAATGAGATTTTGCAATAATTCGTTTGTCAACCTGAATGTAGATGTTTAGGAATAAAATCTAGATACTAAAGTTTCATTAGATAGTACAGTTGTGAATTAAGTCCACACAAAATGTTACATTGTGAACTAACCAATGTGATAAGTCGTGTGTTGAGAATAGAGTTCTGAACTTGTGTGCATATAGTACAGAGATCATATGAAGTTATGGAAACTGTTTAGTTCAACTGGTTTTGAAAAGCAACAAGTTTATCCAGGAATATACATATTCCTTCCTTTTGTGATTCTTGGTTCCTGATGGCTCAGGCTTCTATGGGGCGTCATCGTAGCCGATCCGGGCTGTCCTCTTCCCATGTATGGCTGATCTGCTGCTGCTACTTCATCTGGTAGTGGGCGTGGTAGAGGGATCCAGGGTGATGTTGTGGCTGTCATTTTGGGTTGTTCGTGCACGGGTGCGAGGGGCCTTGCCATGGAGCTGCATCTGCTGCCAGCGGAGGTCCCTGTAAGACCATCATGTTCTTCTCCGCGTGTTGCGCATGGGCGAGGCATCGTTTTAACAAAAAAATAACAAGGTATACAAGACCAGACCATATTTTCATGTATTGCATCAGTCGAAACTTCGTTATGATAATGCAACTGTGTGTACTATTTTCAGTCATTGGACACCACTGAAACTTTGCAAGGATACAAAAGACTTATGCTAACGATCCTCCCATGAGCTCCAAGCCAGAGAACAGGTCGGTATAAACAAATCGTAATGAATGAGACAACAACTAAAAATTCTGCTGGCTCCTACAGCATTGCATTTCACCAAGTGAAATGCTACATTTCTACTCCTAACCCATTCTCTCTTTCTTAGTGTTTTTGTTATGCAGGTTGGAAGAAAAGAAGAAGATCCAGAGAAGATCTTAGTAATAAGATAGTTTTTAGGAAAATAGATATTTAGTTTTAGGTCATTTCTTGTAATTTCCGAAATGTAAATTTAATTACTTAATCATTTCTGATTCTTTATAATATGACTTTGTATTACCTATTTCAATTATTAATAAAGTTTTTAATTTACATGTGTTCATGACTATTGGTAATATGTGTTGGATATGCTATATTGGTCATATATATAATTTTCTGTGTAAATAAATTGATATAAGGTAAAAAAAAGGGGCTATAAAGCCACTTTAGCCTATTTGGCCTCTTTGCCGTCTGCCAGCAGACGGCAAAGAGCTTGCTTTCTTTGCCGTCCGCTAGCAGACGGCAAAGTACCCTTTGCCGGCAGCCGTTCAGCCGGACTGTTTGCCGTCTGCTATGGCAGATGGCAAAGTGCCTGATTCCTGTAGTGATAAGAAGCATTATCACCCCAATCATGATCATTGCAATAAGTAGTGGATATAACAAAATTGGTATCCCCAAGCTTGTAGTTTTGCATATTATTAGCACAATTCACATTAATAGAATTTATAGTAACATTATTGCAATCATGATTTTCAATCAAGGAGCTATCATGAATCACTTTATAAATTTCTTCTTCTAACACTTCGTCACAATTTTCAGATTCATGATTTTCAAGCAAAACTTCATAGAGAAAATCAAGAGCACTCAAATCACTAGCAATTGGTTCATTATAATTGGATCTTTTGAAAAGATTAGCAAGTGGATGAGGATCCATATCAATAGATTTTTAGCAAGCGAAGATGCAAGCAAATAGAAGGCACATGGCACACAAGCAAGGAAAGCACACGAACAAAAAAATTGCAAACGGAAAATATTTTTGTATTTTTGTAAAAACTTTTTTAGAAGTGGGGGAGATGAAAACGAGAGGCAAATGCAAATAAAAGGTAAATAAAGTAAATGCAAGGAGATGTAAGTTTTATGCGAAGGTACTTGATAGATGTTGATGATGTCTCCCCGGCAACGGCGCCAGAAATTTTTCCTGCTACTTGTAGCTTGCGTTGGTATTTCCCCGACGAGGAAGGGATGATGCAGCACAATAGAGGTAAGTATTTCACTCAGTTATGAAAACCAAGGTTATCAATCCAGTAGGAGAATCACACAACACCTCGTTAGCAGTACCTGCACACAAACAACAAATCCTTGCACCCAACGCAAACGAGGGGTTGTCAATCCCTCGGCGGTAAGTTGCAAGATTAAATTGTATGTGATAGATAGATAGATTAAAACAAAAATACAAAATAAAATAAATAAAGAAAAAGTGCAGGAATATTTTTAGGGTTTTAGTAATATGATTTTCATAGACCCCAGGGCCATAGTTTTCACTAGAGGCTTCTCTCATAGAAAATAGCATACGGTGGGTAGACAAATTACTGTTGGGTAATTGATAGAAAAGCAAATAATCATGACGATATCCAAGGCAATGATCATGTATATAGGCATCACGTCCGAGACAAGTAGACCGACTCCTGCCTGCATCTACTACTATTACTCCACACATCGACCGCTATCCTGCATGCATCTAGTGTATTAAGCCCATAAAGAACGGAGTAAACGCCTTAAGAACGATGACATGATGTAGACAAGATAAACTCATGTATGAATAAACCCCATCTTTTTACCCTTAATAGCAATGATACATATGTGTCATGTCCCTTTATGTCACTGGGATTGAGCACCGCAAGATCGAACCCATTACAAAGCATCCCTTCCCATGGCAAGATAAATCAATCTAGTTGGCCAAACCAAATCAATAGGTCGGAGAAGAAATACGAGGCTATAATAATCATGCATAAAAGAGATCAGAAAAGACTCAAATATATTCATGGATAATCTGATCATAAACTCACAATTCATCGGATCCCAACAAACACACCGCAAAAAGTGATTACATCGGATAGAATTCCAAGAACATCGAGGAGAACATTGTATTGAAGATCAAAAAGAGAGAAGAAGCCATTTAGCTACTAACTATGGACCCGAAGGTCTGTGGTAAACTATTCACGCATCATCGGAGAGGCAGCAAGGTTGATGTAGAGCCCCTCCATGATCGATTCCCCCTCCGGTGGAGGACCGGAGAAGGCCTCCAGATGGGATCTCTCGAGAACAGAAACTTGCGGCGGCGGAAATAGTATTTCGTGGACTCCCCTAAGGGTTTCTGATTTTTTGGGAATTTATAGTGGAAGAATTAGGTCAAACGGAGCTCTGTGGGCCCCATGAGGTACCAAGGCGCGCCTGCCCACCCCCCCCAAGCGCGCCCTGGTGCCTCGTGGGCACCCCCTGGGGCTTCTGGCCTCCTCCCAAAGCTTCTAGTGTTAATCTTGTCTAGAAAAAAATCTCCAAAAAGTTTCGTGGCATTTGGACTTCGTTTGGTATTGATTTTCTGTAAAACAAAAACAGGGCAGAAAACAGCAACTAGCGCTGGGCACTAAGTTAATAGGTTAGTCCCAAAAAATGATATATAATTGTTGTAAATGATGATAAAAACATCCAAGATTGATAATATAATATCATGGAACAATCAAAAATTATAGATACGTTGGAGACGTATCAGTCATCAACCCCTACCTACCGGATGTGATGAAACACCCTCAAGCCATTGAGATGCGTGAGGGGGTGCTTCACATCTGGGATGTTCAAGGACCCAAGAGGACCGGGAGCGTGGAGTCCAGGCTCGAAGCGGTGGAGTAGGAGATCTTCAAGTGCCAAGGGATGGTGGAACGTGGACTCAGCGCCAACCAGTCCATGATCACGGAATTCACCCGTGAGCACAAGGTGGAAGGCCAATCGATGGGGGACATCACCTTCAAGCTTAATGAATGAATCGACTATCTCCAAGGCCAAATCTATGATCTTCAAAACCAAAATTATGAGTATGAGGCAAGGTTCAAAGACGGAGGACAAGCCCACCGCTTCATCACCACCACCATCACCGAAGAAGGAACTTTGAGTACATGGGTATGGGCACTCCCCTTGCCTTGTGCCAAGCTTGGGGGAGGTGCCCCGGTATCGTATCACCATCACTTTTATTATCTTTACCTATTTTCAGTTCGATCCTTAGTGATTTCGTGATTTAGTTGAATAAAAGTTTTGTATGATCTATTTTCGAGTGCTAGTTTCGTGATCTATCTATCTATGTAATCGAGTTGAGAGTTATATAATAAAGAGTAGTTTGAGTTTTTGCTTCTCTACTTTCATGTTTTAATCCTAGCAATGAAAATAATGAAAAAGATCATATGCTAATCTTATGGAAAGTAATGACATTACATAAAGAAAAGTATAAGTGGTAAAATTTATTGGAAGTTAACAAACATAACATTGGTCAATGATGCAATTCATGAAAAAATTAATAGGGAAGAGAAGATTCACATGCAAATACACTATCTTGGACATCTTTTATGATTGTGAGCCCCCATTAAGTATTTTAGGCCAAATTGTTGACGTTGGACAAGGAAGACAATGTAATGAATTATGTTTGCTTATATTCACATAGAAGTTATATTGTTATAGATCCTCCAACATCTGGTGCTTGCTCAATATCTTTGCTAG
This sequence comes from Elymus sibiricus, assembly GCA_039707655.1. Lineage (NCBI taxonomy): Eukaryota > Viridiplantae > Streptophyta > Magnoliopsida > Poales > Poaceae > Elymus > Elymus sibiricus. The sequence goes on along the minus strand of CM077676.1, from coordinate 53,056,116 downwards.
CCACAAATCCGCACCAAGTAGAGATACTACTTGTGCATCAAAAAACCCTTAAACCCAGTTTCATGTCATGAGAGTCCACTATATCTACCTATGGATTGAATAAGATCCTTCAAGTAAGTTGTCATCGGTGCAAAAAGCAATAAAAATTGCCTCTAAATGTGTATGAACTTTTATTGTAAGGGAAAATAAGCTTTGTACGAACTTGTGATGGTAAAGAAATAAAAGCGACGGACTGCATAATAAAGGTTGCTATCACAAGGGGCAATATAAAGTGATGTTTCTTTGCATTAAGAGCTTGTGCATCCAACAACAAAAAGCACATGACAACCTCTGCTTCACTCTGCGAAGGGCCTATCTTTTACTTTTCTGTATTTACTTTTTTGTATTTACTTTTTATGCAAGAATCAATAGTGTTCTCCTCTATTCCTTTTTATTTTTCTCTTTTGCAAGTATCATGTGGTGGGGAAAGATCTAGGCATATATATCCAGTTGGATATGAGTGATCATGAGTTATTATTGTTGACATCACCCTTGAGGTGAATAAGTTGGGAGGCAAAACTATAAGCACCTATCTTTCTATGTGTCTGGCTGAAACTTTTTGTTCCATATATATGTTCTGAGTGTTAGGAATCATAGAACACTATATGATGGTTGAGTATGTGGACTTACTAAAAAGCTCCTACATGAGACCCTTCCTGAAAATATGATGAATTGCAATTGCATTGTTGACTGAGAACATAGTTTGTTAGTTTTCAAGAAAGTTTATGCCTTATACTTCGTTGTTGTGATGAATTGTTACTTGCTCATCAGAAGTCTTATGATAATGAATATTGCTGTTATAATAATGATCATGATGCTACTATGTCTGTATTTTGTTTTTATCGACACCTCTCTCTCTAAACATGTGGACATGATTATCGATATCGGCTTTCGCTTGAGGACAAGCGAGGTCTAAGCTTGGGGGAGTTGATACGTCCATTTTGCATCATGTTTTACTACTGTTATTTATAGTGTTTTTGATCAATATAACACTTTGTGGAGCAATTCTAATGCCTTTTCTCTCTTAATATGCAAGATTTACACAAGGAGGGAGAATGCCGGCAGCTGGAATTGTGGACCCGAAAAATCTATGTCAGAGATACCTATTTTGTACATCTCCAAATGAGCTGGAATTTCATGACGAATTATTTTGGAATAAATAAAAAATACTAGAATCAAGAAGTACCAGAGGGGGCCACCCAGGTGCCCACAAGGCACCAGGGCGTGCCACCCCCCCTCCCAGGCGCGCCCTGGTGGCTCATGGGGCCCCTGGCCAGCCTCTGGCCCCCATTTTCTGGTACATAAGCCCATTTGCCCTAGAAAAAATAAGGAGAAGACTTTTGGGATGGTGCGCCGCCATCTCGAGGCGGAACTTGGGCAGGAATACTTTTGCTCTCCGGCGGAGCGATTCTGCTGGGGATACTTCCCTCCGGGAGGGGGAAATCGTCACCATCGACATCACCAATGATCCTCTCATTGTGGGAGGACCAATCTTCATCAACATCTTCACCAGCACCATATCATCTCAAACCCTAGTTCATCTCTTGTATTCAATCTTTGTCTCAAAACCTCAGATTGGTACCTGTGGGTTGCTAGTAGTGTTGATTACATCTTGTAGTTGATGCTTGTTGGTTTATTTGGTGGAAGATATATGTTCAGATCCAATATGCTATTTGATACCCCTCTGATCATGGACATGAATATGATTTGTGAGTAGTTGCTTTTGTTCTTGAGGACATGGGAGAAGTCTTGTCATAAGTAATCATGTGAATTTGGTATTCGTTCGATATTTTGATGATGTGTATGTTGTTGATTCTCTTAGTGGTGTTATGTGAACGTCGACTACATGACACTTCACCATCTTTGGGCCTAAGAGAATGCATTGTGGAGTAGTAATTAGATGATGGGTTGCTAGAGTGACAGAAGCTTAAACCCTAGTTTATTCGCTACTCCGTAAGGGGCTGATTTGGATCCATATGTTTAATGCTATGGTTAGAATTATCTTAATTCTTCTTTCATAGTTGCGGATGCTTGCAAGAGGGGGTAATCATAAGTGGGAGGCTTGTCCAAGTAAGGGCAGCACCCAAGCACCGGTCCTCCCACATATCAAATTATCAAAGTAGCGAACGCGAATCAAACCAACATGATGAAAGTGACTAGATGAAATTCCCATGTGTCCTCGAGAACGCTTTCCTTACTATAAGAGATTGATCCAGCTTGTGCTTTGCTACAAAAAGGATTGGGCCACCTTGCTGCACTCTTTGTTACTATTGCTACTTGTCACTTGTTACAAATTATCTTGCTATCAAACTACTCGTTACCGATAATTTCAGTGATTGCAGAAAACACCTTTTTGAAAACCGCTTGTCATTTCCTTCTGCTCCTCGTTGGGTTCGACACTCTTACTTATCGAAAGGACTACGATTGATCCCCAATACTTGTGGGTCATCAATCATATTACCATCAATATTCATAACATACATCCCATCCATGATGGAAGCATGGCCTTTATGTTATTCATGATACCGAACAACAATTGTTCTTTTATGAACAACCCTCTTGCAACAAACATTGTGCAATGGGCTAGAGTGTATAAAACTCTAAAATGAGTTATGAAAGTAAACACAGAGGTAATATTTATCAATATTCATAACATACATCTCATTCATGATGAAAGTATGGCCCTTATGTTATTCATAACACCGAACATCAAAAGTTCTCTTATGAACAACCTTCTTGCAACAAACATTGTGCAATGGGCTAGAGTGTATAAAACTCTAAATGAATTATGAAAATAAATACAGATGGTAATACACCGATGGAAGGTATAGTAATATTTACTATGTTCCCATCGTGTATCTAAACCTCATTCCCGGCAAGTCTTTTAGGCCGTAGTAGTTATTGCATCGAACTCCAACGGAAAGCAATCGAGCGGGTATTCCAGTGATCAATTTTCAATCATAATACCCAAGAATTAGTGATTAACATGTTTAATCATAATTCCCAAGAACTATTTCTTTGACCAGCCTTCTATACATCAATAACTTGTATGACATTCATACATGAGCTGGACATTCCAGTCTTCTTTCCTTTTTGCCTTTATACTTCTAACAGTTTAACTTTCAGTATTTCTCCTACTCTCAGAAGAAGCACCCAACATAAGAGTGGCGTTAGCCCTGGACTTCCTAGGCGTGTAGTTTTACCGACACCCTTTGGACACTTCCTTTCTCTTTAAGTTGTTGTTTTATTCACCTTCATTACATGACAGGCGTTCTTTTGGATCGCTCTCTTATTAGTCTAATGCATAGTAAACACTTTACTAATGTTTTGCAAACAAACATTTCTTCGGATATCTCATATCTTTCAGTCTTTGTTTGTATCTGAAAAACAATTTTCAGTTCGATGATTATCAGATAACTATTCCAAACTTTTGAAGTTCGGGTTTCATGGAAGCAAACATATTGCACTTGACCGTAATGGAATTCTAGCTTTTGGACCGAAGGACGAGAGTCACATCATCCATAGCATCAGCGGGAGAATACCGAAAGCATGTGATAGGACAAAATCCTTCTCAGCACTCTTGAGGACAATCCTCACATTACATTACCAATCATAAAGCTTTAACCAGATATTTAACAGCTTATTCAATTTTAATAGGGAAGGTGGAAACACGAGCCATTATTCTATAACTATTATGCAAACACGAGCCATTACTCAAATCAATATCTCTCATAATTGATTATGAGTGATACAAGACCCATATTACAATTCAACGCCAAGGATGCCTCCATCTCGAGTGATGAGAATTGCAATCGGTAGGGCAACTTGCCAATCACATCTCTATGTGATTCTTGTTAATCTTTCGATGGGCGTGTTCCGAGCTCAGGATGATCAAGCCAGAACGTCAAGACAACCAAGTGAACTTGCTGGGAGGTCTCAACTCACCCGCCTCACACTTCTCTAATCGTTTGTACCCATGCATCCATGTGATACCCCGAAGAGATAGGTGCCGTGACGGTGCTACACTTGGGAGAACACTAACTACTTGATATTTTTGTGAGAGATCACCCTAATAAAAAGCAACTACCGCACAATCTAAAGGGTGCATCAAAGGGATAAACATCTCAAGCAATTCATAATAGCATGATATGGTATAGCCCTTTCTGACGAAGAAGTCTTTTATTTCTTCATCTTCGGCATTCGCGTCGGTGTTCACCTTCGCGAAGATTGCCACCACCTTGTCGATGCACCATATGATATTGCTATCTCTATAGCTAATAAAATAAGTGCATTACATAAGGTTGACACGCTGGTCATTAAAGTGACAATCATATGGTTCTAGCCATCATGCCGAAACATGACACGTAGGTCGATCATGTTAATTTACATTATATAGTCATCTCATACATAATCAAATTAAATATGATGAATTCTATACCACATCTCATGCACATCTCATGTACATCTCATGTCATCCTGCAAAACCAAGTTAGACGCCTCTAATCGGTTTATGCAAAATTTTATTTTACGTGGCTTCTAAGGTTTCGAAACAAACCTAAGCTACCTACGTCCATCATCAAGTATGATTATTCAAGTCGCTAGATTAACTTTACGGGGTGTATGAAACACGAGATAATAAAATCTCGAGCCCCATACTGAACTTCGTCATACGCATGACCCCCGTGCAGATCATATCTGCATTGCCCTTTTGTCTGCGAAACATCCATCTTTCTTTAACTATGGTGGAACCAGAAGACACTAAAGCACTTCGTTGATCTGTCAATCTGCATACTCAGGAGCAGCATGAAAGGATCGCGGATTGCCAGAACTTTGTGAGATTCCACCATGCCATCAAGATCAGGACTACGCAAATTAAAGGGAAGCAACAGGAATATCGGGTAACAGATTTCATCTGCTACCCACACAAATAATTTTCAGTAATAGAACTCATCTACTACAAATTATATTGTGCAACACCCATACATCTCTATGTATTCTAGATCGTAACCTGCATCTACGCATAGCACGGCTCATGATGCCACTGTAGGGGAACGCGATAGAAAAAAAAAATTCCGATACTGCGAGCACGCCCAGGATCACTATGGAGATGCATACAAGGTTTTTGATCTGATCGTTACCGACTTGTAGCGCAGCGGAAGTAGAGTTGATGAAGATCGTTGGTGCAGATCCCCGTAGCTAGGACTTACAACCTCCCAACCGCGAAGATGTACTCCCTCATCTGCCCCTTGGACAGGCCCCCGGACAGCCCTCCAGGAGGCAGTCAGATAGTCCCTCGGACGGTGTCACGGACAGCCCTTCGGGAGGACCCTCGAAACTCGGACGGTCACTCGGACAGCCCTTCGGGAGGACACTCGAACAGCCCCTCAGGCAAAAGATCAAACCTACGACCTCTCTACGGGGTTGCACACATACGGTGTCAGCTATCCGGCAGGGCTTCGCCGTCCAGAACTAGTTCCCACCGGAACCTAGACAGCCTTTCGGCTCTACGAAACCATTTCGCTGGGAGGGAGAGAGAAGGCCAGATCATGCATGGCATTTGTATGAGAGTAAGGAGTGAGTGTGGAGAGCTCCTCTCCACCTCCTTATATATGCCAAGGCAAGGGGTGGGGTGGTACCTAGAAATACCAAAATACCCATGAGGTGAGCCCTTCACAAGGGCATAAATGGAAAGCAAGTGGTGCTCCATGGGGAGCACCACCTTGGGCTGCCACAACCTTGTCCCCCCCCATGGGGGGGGCCAACAACCCACCAACATGCCTCCACAAAACAAGGATGCTCCCTAGACAAAAAGCCTCCAAACAAGCTGCCCACGATTCGTGGGATCTTGTCCCCTCGCGCTGGGACAAGATGTTTTCCGCGATCGTTTTTCCTAAAAAAATTCCGGAAGGTCCAGAACATTTCCAGCACCCTCTAAAATAATTCTGGGCACATTCCGAAACATTTCTGGTATGGTGGTTTAATTTAGAAACATCTTCGTTTACACCGAAACAATTCCGGCAGCTCCGAAACACTTCCGGTTTTCTCTCCGAAACTTTTCCGTCGTCTCCGAAACTTTTCCGCGACTTTCTCTCAGACTCCCTGCCTAGTATTCAATAGATAGATGACCCTTAAGCGTGTGACCCTATAGGTTCGGTGAAGTATAGACATGACCGGAACACTTTCCGATCAATGATCAACATCGGAGCCGTGGACACCCATATTGACCCCTATACCCACACAAATAAATATTCGTGTGAACCTCCAGTTGCCATGTGCTATTCCTGTTGCTTCACGATATGTTACAAATACCCGAGGTGAGATTTATCGGCATCCCCGTGAATCAACACTTTTCCACTATGCCAGTTACCTCGTTACCGATTTTGTTCTCTTTTCTCGTTTCCGCGTTACGGCATCCCTGTGATCAAATCACATTGTGTCTGGCTAGACGATGATGGATACCATAACACCGAGAGGGCCCAAAGAATATCTCTGCTTTGTCGGAGGAGCAAATCCCAATCTTGAGCTATCAAGTCCCTTGTCATACTTTTCCATGAACCCATAAGCCGCCGTAATAGCCAACCATTTACGGATGACGTTTAACAAACCCCAAAGTTCATGAAGCAAGCATGAAGAAACTTGAAACTCTCATGGTCTAAGGAATTATGCAAACGTTAACTTTCTTTGTGTTATTAACCATTAACTTGTGACGAATGTATCTCATAGCATTACATCAATTGGGGTAGATTCAACACAAATGTTCTTCTAACATTGTGCCCTCAAAGTTGCCGGCATAGTCATGCCCATGATCAGGAAAACAGAACCATCATGCAACACTTGAGCTAGTCTTAGAGGACAGACTAGGAATACATTTTACCGTTTATTATTCCACACGTGCATATTAGTTTTCCACCGAGCCTCATGGTTATTGCAGACTCGAGAACCATAGCAGTTATAGCATGGAACATAAACATAATTATGATCACGAAGATAAATAATAACATTTGTTATTGCCTCTAGGGCATATCTCCTACACGGTCTCCTTCTCCCACGACGTCGATCGCGGGATCAGTCGGGCACATGGCCGGCGGCCACACCCCGGCTGAGATCACGACGGAGGACGTGATCGCATATGGAGGGATTCTGGACCCGATGTCCGGTGACAGGCGAGTAAGCCACCGGATTCAGGCCCAACCTGATGCTGATGACCTCCAGTTGGGGCGTGCTGTACGGGCAGCCAAGCTTCGTGACATCGAAGCGACTACAGGTATGTCCGTTAATATGAGCTGTTCCATTCTACATTTTTCAAAGCATGATATTATTAGTAATGCGGGCAATTTAGGGATATCTCTCAGTAGTAATGGGAAGGAAATAGCAAAATCAGTAAATGACTTGTTAGACTTAGAAGCTGAGAGGGCCATGGAGATGATTCGTGCTATTGCGGCAGGAAAACCTATGAATGATGCTGAAATTAATAATCTTGGGGTAACAGCATTAGAGAGTTTATGTGGGCACCTTGTACCCACATCGGAGGTAGAGGCCGAGGAGGATGAGATGGTTTCAGTGGGGTATGTGGCTCCTCTGCGGCCGGAGAGCACTACACAACCTTCCCCCGGTCATGAGGACGTGGAGGTGGTGCAAGATAAACCAAAATGTTCCTGGAAGAGGAAGGTTTATCCTGCATCAGCAGTACGTAGAAATGCGAGGATCAAATTCAAGAAAAAAATTCATGATGAGAAATGAAAGGGATCTTTTGGAATAGCAAGGGTCTAGCGGACTTGGCTAAAAGAAGGTTCCTCGCGGAAGCATCAGTAGAGCACAAACTCGATTTCATTGCCTTACTAGAAACGGGTAGGGACAATTTCACTTCGCAATTCCTCGCTACCATATCAGTTGGCACAGATTTTGATTGGCACTGTCTACCCCCAAGAGGACGATTCCGAGCGATATTACTTGGGGTCAAGTGCGAAACGCTAGAAGTGGTAAATTTCTGATACGTCCATTTTGCATCATGTTTTACTACTATTATTTATAGTGTTTTAATCAATATAACACTTTGTGGAGCAATTCTAATGCCTTTTTTCTCTCAATATGCAAGATTTACACAAGGAGGGAGAATGCCGGCAGCTGGAATTCTGGACCTGAAAAAGCTATGTCAGAGATACCTATTCTGCACATCTCCAAATGAGCTGAAATTTCACGGAGAATTATTTTGGAATAAATAAAAAAATACTAGAATCAAGAAGTACCAGAGGGGGCCACCCAGGTGCCCACGAGGCACCAGGGCACGCCACCCCCCCCCCCCCCCCAAGGCGCGCCCTGGTGGCTTGTGGGGCCCTTGGCCAGCCTCTGGCCCCCATTTTCTGGTATATAAGCCCATTTGCCCTAGAAAAAATAAAGGAAAGACTTTTGGGACAGTGCGCCACCGTCTCGAGGCGGAACTTGCACAGGAGCACTTTTGCCCTCCGGCGGAGCGATTCTGCCGGGGATACTTCCCTCCGGGAGGGGGAAATCATCGCCATCGACATCACCAACGATCCTCTCGCTGTGGGAGGACCAATCTTCATCAACATCTTCACCAGCACCATCTCATCTCAAACCCTAGTTCACCTCTTTTAATCAATCTTTGTCTCAAAACCTCAGATTGGTACCTGTGGGTTGCTAGTAGTATTGACTACATCTTGTAGTTGATGCTAGTTGGTTTATTTGGTGGAAGATTATATGTTCAGATCTATTATGCTATTCAATACCCCTCTGATCATGGACATGAATATGATTTGTGAGTAGTTACTTTTGTTCTTGAGGACATGGGAGAAGTCTTGTCATAAGTAATCATGTGAATTTGGCATTCGTTCGATATTTTGATGATATGTATGTTGTTGATTCCCTCAGTGGTGTTATGTGAACGTCGACTACATGACACTTCACCATCTTTGGGCCTAAGGGAATGCTTTGTGGAGTAGTAATTAGATGATGGGTTGCTAGAGTGACAGAAGCTTATACCCTAGTTTATGCGCTACTCCGTAAGGGGTGGTTTGGATCCATATGTTTAATGCTATGGTTAGAGTTATCTTAATTCTTCCTTTGTAGTTGTGGATGCTTGCGAGAGGGGGTAATCATAAGTGGGAGGCTTGTCCAAGTAAGGGCAGCACTCAAGCACCGGTCCACCCACATATCAAATTATCAAAGTAGCAAATGCGAATCAAACCAACATGATGAAAGTGACTAGATGAAATTCCCATGTGTCCTCGAGAACGCTTTCCTTACTATAAGAGATTGTTCTGGCTTGTTCTTTGCTACTAAAAGGATTGGGCCACCTTTCTGCACTCTTTGTTACTATTGCTACTTGTCACTTGTTACAAATTATCTTGCTATCAAACTACTCGTTACCGATAATTTCAGTGCTTGCAGAAAATACCTTTCTGAAAACCGCTTGTCATTTCCTTCTGCTCCTCGTTGGGATCGACACTCTTGCTTATCGAAAGGACTACGATTGATCCCCTATACTTGTGGGTCATCAAAACTCTTTTCTGGTGCCGTTGCCGGGTAGTGAAGCGCCTTTGGTGAGTGGAATTTGGTAAGGAAACATTTATATTATGTGCTGAAATTTACTGTTACTTGTCACTATGGAAAGTAATCCTTTGAGGAGTTTGTTCGGGGTATCTTTGCCTCGAACGGAAGCACCAATAGTTGCTCCTCAACCTACTGCACCTACTGAAAATATTTATAATGAGATTCCTCTGGGTATGATAGAGAAACTACTAGGTAATCCTTATGCAGGAGATGGAATGGTACATCCTGATATGCACTTGATCTTTGTGGATTGTTTGAGCTTGCAGGTTTATCCGGAGCGGAAGCCAAGAAGAAAGTATTCCCTTTATCTTTGGAGGGAAAGGCATCGATATGGTACATCCTGATACTGATACATGGGACTGGAACCGATTGAAGCTAGAATTCCACAAGAAATTTTATCCTATGCATTTGGTTCATCGTGATCGGAATTTTATATATAATTTTTGGCCTCGTGAAGGAGAAAGTGTAGGAGATATGGCCTAGAGGCAATAATAAATGTTATTGTTTATCTCCATGTTCATAATTATGTTTATGTTCCATGCTATAACTGCTATGGTTCTCGAGTCTACAATAACCACGAGGCTCACAGGAAGACTCATATCCACGTGTGGAATAATAAACGGTAAAATGTATTCCTAGTCCGGCCTCTAAGACTAGCTCAAGTGTTGCATGATGGTTCTGTTTTCCTGATCATGGGCATGACTATGCCGGCAAATTTGAGGGCATAATGTTAGGAGAACACTTGTGTTGAATCGACCCGAATTGATGTTATACTATGAGATACATTCGTCACAAGTTAATGGTTAATAACACAGAGAAAGTTAACGTTTGCATAATTCCTTAGACCATGAGAGTATCGAGTTCCTTCATGCTTGATTCATGAACTTTGGGGTTTGTTAAACGTCATCCGTAACTGGGTGGCTATTACGGCGGCTTACGGGTTCATGGGAAAGTATGACAAGGGACTTGATAGCTCAAGATTGGGATTTGCTCCTCCGACGATAGAGAGATATCTCTGGGCCCTCTCGGTGTTACGGTATCCACCATCGTCTGGCCAGACACATTGTGATTTGATCACAGGGATGCCGGAACATGGAAATGAGAAAAAAGAACAAAACCGGTAACGAGGTAACTGGCATTGTGGACAAGTGTTGATCCATGGGGATGCCGATGATTCTCACCTCGGGTATTTATAACATATCGCGAAGCAACAGGAATAGCACACGGCAAACTGGAGGTTTACTCGAATATTTATTCGTGTGGGTATAGGGGTCAATATAGGTGTCCACGGCTCCAATGTTGATCATTGATCGGAAAGAGTTCCGGTCATGTCTATGCTTCACCGAACCTATAGGGTCACACGCTTAAGCGTCATCTATCTGCTGAATACTAGACAGGGAGTTTGAGAGAAAGTCACTGAAAAGGTTTCGGAGACAACGGAAGAGTTCCGGAGAGAGAACACCGGAAGAGTTTCGGTAAAACTGGAAAGTTGTTTCGGAGTGTACCATTAAGTCAAATTGGTTTCGGAACACGCCTGGAAATTCTTGGAGGGTGCCAGAATTGTTCTAGGAAATTCTGGGATTTTTCCGAGGAAAAAAAGGGGAAATGTTCCGGAGCTGCCGGAACCGCTTTGGTTGCTTTTCGCTGATGAAAATCATTGATCTGAAAATGTTTCGGAACGTGTCCAAAATTATTTTAGTGGGTACTTGCTACTTGTAGCTTGCGTTACTATTTTCCCCGAAGAGGAAGGGATGATGCAGCATAGTAGAGATAAGTATTTCCCTCAGTTATGAAACCAAGGTTATCGAACCAGTAGGAGAATCACGCAACACCTCATTAGTAGCACCTGCACACAAACAACAAACCATTGCACCCAACGTAAACGAGAGGTTGTCAATATCTCGGCGGTCAATTGCAAGATTAAATTGTAAGTGACAGATATATAGATTGAAACAAAAATACAAAATAAAATAAATAAAAGAAAATGGCAGCAATATTTTTAGGGTTTTAGTAATATGATGTAGATAGACCCGGGAGCCATAGGTTTCACTAGAGGCTTCTCTCAAGAAAATAGCATACGGTGGGTAGACAAATTACTGTTGGGCAATCGATAGAAAAGCAAATAATCATGACGATATCCAAGGCAATGATCATGTATATAGGCATCACGTCCAAGACAAGTAGACCGACTCCTGCCTGCATCTACTACTATTACTCCACACATCGAACGCTATCCAGCATGCATCTAGTGTATTAAGTCCATAAAGAACGGAGTAACGCCTTAAGAACGATGACATGATGTAGACAAGATAAACTTACGTATGAATAAACCCCATCTTTTTACCCTTAATAGCAACGATACATATGTGCCATGTCCCTTTCTGTCACTAGGATTGAGCACCGCAAGATCGAACCCATTACAAAGCACCTCTTCCCATGGCAAGATAAATCAATCTAGTTGGCCAAACCAAATCAATAGATCGGAGAAGAAATATGAGGCTATAATAATCATGCATAAAAGAGATCAGAGAAGTCTCAAATAATATTCATGGATAATCTGATCATAAACTCACAATTCATCGGATCCCAACAAACACACCGCAAAAAGAGTGATTACATCAGATAGAACTCCAAGAACATCAAGGAGAACATTGTATTGAAGATCAAAAGGAGAGAAGAAGCCATCTAGCTACTGCCTATGGACCCGAAGGTCTGTGGTAAACTACTCACGCATCATTGGAATGGCAGCAAGGTTGATGTAGAGCCCCTCCGTGATCGATTCCCCCTCTGGCAGATTACCGGAGAAGGACCCCAGATGGGATTTCTCGAGAACAGAAACTTGCGGCGGCGGAAAAAGTATTTCCTTGACTCCCCTGAGGGTTTCTGATTTTTCCTGAATTTATAGTGGTGGAATTAGGTCAAATGGAGCAAAGGGGGGCCCACGTGGCACCAGGGCGTGCCTGGCTCGTGGCCGCCTCCTGGGTCTTCTGGCCCTCTTCCGAAGCTTCTAGTGTTTATCTTGCCCGATAAAAAATCTCCAAAAAGTTTCGTGGCATTTGGACTTCGTTTGGTATTGATTTTCTATAAAACAAAAACAGGGCAGAAAATAGCAACTGGCACTGGGCACTAAGTTAATAGGTTAGTCTCCAAAAATGATATATAATTGCTGTAAATGATTATAAAAACATCCAAGATTGATAATATAACAGCAAGGAACAATGAAAAATTATAGATACATTGGAGACATATCAGCATCCCCAAGCTTAATTCCTGCTCATCCTCGAGTAGGTAAATGATAAAAAACAGAATTTTTGATGTGGAATGTTGCCTATCATATTCATCACATATTCTTTTCTTTTATAGCATGGACATTGGACTTGAATGATTCAAAGCAATAGTCTATAGTTTGACATGAAGATATATATACTCAAGCATGCTAACAAGCAACCATGTCTTTCAAAATATCACCGCTAAAGAAAGTTATCCCTAGCCCATTATGCTCAATAATTGATCCATTCATGAAACACACTCAAATATTAGCTACACACAATACACAAGTATGACAATAGTGCTCTCTAGTTGGAACTTTATAAGAGAAGATGGAGACTCAAAGTAAAAATAAAAATTGCATAAAAGTAAATAGATAGGTCCTTCGCACAGGGAAGCAGAGATTTGTCAAATGTGGCAGAGCTCAAAGGTTAAATTAAAGAGATAAAAATATTTTTAGAGGCATGCTTTTCCTGTCAACGAAAAAGACCGAGAATTCCCAATATTTTCCATGCTAGACACATCATAGGCGGTTCCCAAACAGAAAGTAATTAAAGTTTCTTTCCACCATTTCTTTCACAATCCATGGGTAGCCGTATCCATGGGTGCCCTCCAAACCAACACTTTCCAAGGAATTTTGTTGTTATTAATTTTTGATTTCATTGTGTGACTGGGCATCCCTATTACCAGCCACTCTCTCGTGCAATGACAAGTGAATAAACACTCATCGTGATAATAACACACCTAGAATGGAAAATAATGGCCACCCCCTGCCGCTTCATGAGCGGTACGGGCACAAAAAACGGAAAATTATTTTGAAAATTAGAGTTGGCACACGCAAATTTACTTGGAACGGCATTGAAATACCGCATATAGGTAGATATAGTGGACTCATTTGGCACAACTTGGGTTTAAGGAGTTTGGATGCACAAGTAGTATTTCCGCTTAGTAGAAATTAAGGCTAGCATAAGATTGAGAAGCAACCAACCAAAAAACGAAAACGGTCATAAACATGCATTGAACATAACTAACACCGAATAATGCACCATAAGTAGGATGTAATTTCATTGCATAACTATTAACTTAACGTGCATGCATAGGTAATCACAAACCTTAACACTAATATTCTTACTAAATCACAATTACTCACTAACATGACTCACATATTATCATCTCCATATCGCAAAACTATTGCAAGGAATCACACTTATCATATCCAATGATCTAAATGAAAGTTTTTATTATATCCCTCTTGAATATTCATCACTTTGGGACCAAATTCATATCTTGTGCAAATTACTGTTACTATTGTCAACTCTCAAAAAGATTTAAGTGAAGCATGAGAGCGCAAATATTTCTTCAAAATTTCAATCTTGTCAATTCTCAAAATAATATAAGTGAAGCATGAGAATTCATTTCTTCAAAATTTCAATCTTATCAACTCTCAAAATAATATAAGTGAAGCATGAGAGTTTATTTCTTCAAAATTTCAATCTTATCAACTCTCAAAATAATATAAGTGAAGCATGAGAGTTTATTTCTTCAAAATTTAGCCACCACCGTGCTCTACAAGATTTAAGTGAAGCACTAGAGCAACTGCCTAGCTCAAAAAATTTAAGTGAAGCACATAGAGTATTCTAACAAATTATGATAACGTGTGGCTCTCTCAAAATAGGTGTGTTCAGCAAAGATGATTGTGCCAAACTAAAAAGCAAACAAAGCAAAGACACATATAATACAAGACGCTCCAAGTAAAACACATATCATGTGACGAATAAAAATATAGCTCCAAGTAAAATTACCGATGGTTGGTAGAAGAAAGAGGGGATGCCTTCCGGGGCATCCCCAAGCATTGACGCTTGACTCTTCCAAGAATATTACCTTGGGGTGCCTCGGGAATCCCCAAGATTAAGATTTTGCTACTCCTTATTCCTTCATCCATCGTGATCTCACCCAAAACTTGAAAACTTCAATCACACAAAACTCAACAAAACCTTCCTGAGATCCGCTAGTATAACAAGATAAATCACTACTTTAAGTACTGTTGCAAACCCATTCATATTTTATTTTTTCATTATACCTACTGTACTCTAACTTCACCATGGCTTATACCCCCCGATACAATCCATAGATTCATCAAAACAAGCAAGTAGTGCATCCAAAACAGAATCTGTCAAAAACAGAACAGTCTGTAGCAATCTATTTAAAAGCCATACTTCTATAACACCAAAAATTCTGAACAATTATAACAACGTGGGAAATTCATATACCAATACTGTGTAAAAATTTCAGATTTTTCTGACGCTCCAGTACAGAAATAAAATTCGGGCACTGGACGCATAACTTTCCATTTTCCAAACAGCATCAATTATACTATCTTCCAAATCATCCCAAAGGCTTTACTTGGCACAATCACTAATTAAAAACACAAAAACACATTCATACCAGTAACATAAGTATGAAAACACACAATAAAATAAAAAAATTATTTTATTCATTGGGTTGCCTCCCAACAAGCGCTATTGTTTTATGCCCCTAGCTAGGCATAATGCATAGTTTCAAGTATTGTCATCTTTCAAGTTGATTCCATAAGTGGCCCTCATATGTAACATCCCCACATAATAGCTACAGTGATCAGCTTTTGATAATGCCAAGTCAACAACTTCAACAGTGCTTGATCATCATTGCATCATATCTCATTTCAAATTCCAACTCAAATTAAAATTCAAATCTAAAGTGAAAATAAAAGTTATTCCAATTTGGAAACTAAAATGTTCATTAAATAGCAAATAATTCATAACTAATTATGTTAAGAAAAGCAACATCACCTAATATACCTAGATGAGCCTAACACCCTAAAACAGTAACAAAACAGCAACTTTTAATACCTTTTTATTTAATTAAAATTCAAATGAAAACATATGGGCTCCAAACCAATTTCTGGCAGTAGATAATATTGCATTGTAATTATTGGGCTAGGTCACCTATTTTACAAAAGCCAAGTGGTAGCCAAACATTTTGCAAAAGAGAAATGAAAGCAGAAAATAGAAAAAGAAAAAGAAAAGGGAGAGAACGCACTGGCGCGCTAGGCCTTGAGTGCACAGTGCAAATCGGCCCAGCCCACCAGGGCCTTCTCCTTCCTCGCGCTGGCCGAATGCCATGGCGCTGGCCGCACGCGCGCGCGCCGTCCACTCACCGTTTGCCTCGCTGTCGAGCATCCAGCGGTACCCTGCGCCGGATAAGATCCCCCACAACCCCCCTGGCAAACCCTAGTCACCCCACTCCCTCTCCCTCGCCCTCTTCTTCCCCACCCGAACGGCGCCATGATCAGCCGCCGCTAGAAATCGCGGCCACCGCCTCCCGATCGCCGCTCCGTCGTGTCTAGCGTCACCGCCGACCTCGACTACGCCTTCTACCCCGACTGCTTCGAGCTCGGAGCCACTGCAGCGTCCTCCCTGAGCCCTTCTTCCTCCTATGGCCGCCGTCGATCGCCGCCCCGATTCGCCACCGCAAGCCTTCCCCGAGCTCCTTTTCGCACACCTACAAGGCCACTGTGAGCTGCCGCGTCGATACCTCCTCTCCCTGCTCTCTCTCCGCAGCCGTAACTACCGTCCTCATCGCGCCCGAGCTCATCGCCGCGGAGCTCATCGCCGGCGAGCTCCCGGTGACCTTTTGGTCACGCGGCCGTGCCCGTCGTTCTCGTCGCGTCGCGTAGAGCCTCCACAGCCGCTTTATTTGCCCGCTAGCACGCCATAGCGCCGAACCCGAGCACCACCCGAAGCCGCCGCCGGCCGATTCCGACCTCCCCAGCCGCCGTGACCCTCACCAGCGGACGCGGCCTAGATTGCTTGTTCCAGAGAGCCATAGCACGCGCGAAATGGTGCCCTACAGAACGATTCCGAGCTCGCCGGAGTTGCCGCCACGCTCGGGCTCGCCGGAGTAGCTCCGGTGGCCGGCGTCCAGCGTGGCGCCGATGTGGCACGCCCTGTGCCGCTGACTGCTGGGCCCCGCGGGCCAGTTGACCCGGTCAGCTGCTGACTGGACTGGCCCCGCCACTGACATGTGGGGCCCCGCCGTTTAAAATGTTTTAAAAATAAATAAAACGTTAGTTAAAAAGTTAATTAATTAACTAGTTAGACACTGACTGTGGGTCCCACTAGATAATTAGGTTAATTAGTTAATCTAATCTTCTGTTAAATTAGTCTAGCCTATGACAGGTGTGTCCCACCTGTCAGGTTGACCAGTCAACAGGTCAGTTGACTGCTGACGTCACACTGGCGTCATGCTGACGTCACCAAATACTGTTTCGGATAATTCTAATTAAATTAATTCCAGAAATTACAGAAAATGATTAAAACTTTGAAAATTAATATAAAATAAACCGTAACTCGGATGAAAATAATTTATATATGAAAAACGATCAGAAAAATATGAAGGATCCGAATATGCCACCCACATACCTGCCACACCCCTCTAACCTACCGAACATGGAACTTTTTGCCCGTATTCGCTAAATGAATAGTGCATAACTTTAATGAAATAAATCTAAATAAATTCCGATAATAACTAAAGCAATTAGATAGGCATTATATCACCTCTGCATAACATTTACGCATGTCATGCATCCCTGTTGCATTATTGTCGTGTATTTATTGTTTCTTCCCCCTCCTTCCCTCCCGATAGCCCCCGAGACTGCCGATGACACCGCAGTGTACGATGACGTCGCCGACGACCAGACCACTTCCGCAGAGCTTCCAGGCAAGCAAAACCCCCTTGACCATAAGATATCGCCCATTCCTTCTTTCTTATTCTTGCATTAGAATTGCCCCTGCTACTCTTCCGATAGCTCCTATTCTGATGCATAGCCTGATTTTGTCGCCTACTGTTTATACCTACCTGTTGTCCCATGATGCTTAGTTAGCTATGCATTGATTCTTCTGTGGCCCTTCACCCTTGTTCGTATGCCATGCTTGTTATCGGGTCGTGATCACTCAGCGTGAGGATCATGGAAATGTTTACATTACTGCAATACTTAAACTGTTAAAGTCGGGCTGGCCCCAAGGGTGCCCGTGAGAGAATACTATCAAAGACGGGTCGGCTCAAAGAGCACCCGCGCGACATGGATTTCCAAGTCGGAGCGACAGGAACCCTGTTCGTTTCTGCGAGTTACTAAACATGCTTAACGGATTTGGGTATTTGATCTGAGTGGGTCGTTGGCCCTATACGCACTACCACCACATGGAATAATGGTTATGGGACCCTCTACGTCATATGTATCAGCCGAAAGCTCTTCAGACGTCGCAGCTCAGAGATGCGGGCTGATCGTTGGGGTGGGCTGGTTACGTCACTGGTGTATTCAGTGTCGCGCCTGGGCCCTGACCAGCCACGTAACGTGCAGGAGTGCGGAGGGCGATGGCCCAAGACCCCTTCGTGCTTAGGATTTAGACCGGCGTGTTGACCTCTCTGCTGAGCCTAGGTAGGTCTGCGTCGTGTCGATTACCCAAGGCCGGGTATTACCCAGCAAGTGTCCGGCCAGATGTAATCGAGCGTGCTGGGTAACAGTAGTGCACCCCTGCGGGGAAGTTATCTATTCGAATAGCCATGTCGACGGTAACAGGACGCTCAGAGTTGTATCTTGATCTGCTACAACTACAAATCGATACTGTCACAATACTAAACTGTTACTACTGCTCTCGGGATCACTTTCTCGTAGGGTAGTCGAGGAAGGATCTCAGGGTTTTACTAAATATGATTGGTTATATAT
Source organism: Elymus sibiricus (assembly GCA_039707655.1). Classification (NCBI taxonomy): domain Eukaryota; kingdom Viridiplantae; phylum Streptophyta; class Magnoliopsida; order Poales; family Poaceae; genus Elymus; species Elymus sibiricus. The sequence continues at coordinate 53,037,476 of CM077676.1, read as the reverse complement.
TGTCTTGCTCTACTCTCTTCTGATTCTGCAAGATTGCTTCAAGAAGCTAGTCTTCGATAGGCTAGGCTTCTCCCCCACTATTCTGGCATTCTGCAGTTTAGTCCAAAGATATAGCCCCATTCCTTTGATACCGATGCATAATTAGTATAGTTCTGATGTTAGTCTTGCGAGTACTTTGGATGAGTACTCATGGTTGCTTTGCTATCTTTTTCCCCATACCCGATTGCTGAAATCAGACGATGGAGCCCCGGAGCCAGACGCCACCGTAGGAGACTTCTACCAGGAGAGTCCTGGAGGCACGTACTATGAGGTTGAGCCAGCCGACCAGGAGTAGTTCGGAGGTTCCCAGGCAGGAGGCCTGCGCCTCTTCGATCAGTGTCGCTGTTTGTACTTGCCTTCTTAAGGCAACTTGACTAACTATGTCTGTACCCAGATATTATTTGTTTGTATGACTTATGTATTCGGGTCCTCGTGACCCCTGGCATGTAATATGAGATTTATGTTTAAATTTGAGTTTAGAGTTGTGTTGTGATATCTTCTCGTGAGTCTCTGATCTCGAGCGTGCACGTTTGCGTGTATGATTAGTGCACGGTCGAGCAGGGGCGTCACATCATAATTGATTCATGGTGCTTTAATTCATTTCCTAGGGAAATGCTCCATACCCTTCTTTAATGGAAATTGAAATTTTATATTCCCTTCTTTCATCTCAATAACGGCACCTATGGTTCGTAAGAACGGTCTACCAAGTATTATGGGTCAAGAAGAATTGCATTCAATATCAAAAACAATAAATTCAACGGGCACATAATTTCTATTTGCAAGAATAAGCACATCATTAATTCTACCCATTGGCTTTTTAATAGTAGAATCCGCCAAGTGCAAATTAAGAGAACATTCATCTATATTGGTGAAACCTAGCACATAATATAAAGATTTTGGAATTGTGGAAACGCTAGCACCCAAATCACATAAAGCATTGCACTCATAATTTCTAATTTTAACTTTAATGGTGGGTTCCCATTCATCATATAATTTTCTAGGAATTGAAACTTCTAGTTCTAGCTTTTCTTCTAACGCTTTCATCATTGCATCTATGATGTGTTTAGTAAAAGCCTTGTTTTGCTCATAAGCGTTGGGTGAATTTAGCATGGATTGTAACAAAGAAATGCACTCAATCAAAGAACAATTATCATAATTAAAATCTTTGTAATCCAAAAGAGTGGGCACATCGCTATTTAAGGTTTTTACCTCTCCAAACCCACTTTTAGCAATTTTCTTATCAAGATTTTCACCCTCCGAATTATGGGGACGCTCTTTAGCTAAAGTTGACTCTTCTTCAGTCCCCTTTTCATCAAGTTTTCTATTGCTAAACAAAGAATCAATAGATGAAACTCCAATCATTTAAATATCCTCATCATTACTACAATAAAAATCAGGAGGAATCACTTTTTCTAAAAATTCTCATTTAGCTTTTAGCATGGCGGTTCTTTTCTTACTCTCATCCATGGAGACATATAAAGCTTTATTTGATTCATTAATATCAATTTTAGGTGGCAAAATTTTAGTCTTAAGATTTTCCACATCATGAATAATTCTATCAATGCTCCTAGACATATCATCAAGTTTACTCAATTTTTCTTCCATCGTAGTATTGAAAACTTTTTGAGCATTAATAAATTCTTTAATATTACTTTCAAGATCAGAGGGCAACCTATTATTATTAATATGAGAATTACCATAAGGATTGCCATAATTATTAGAGGAATTTCCAGGAAACAGTCTAGCATTGAAATTACCTCTATAAGCATTATTATTAAAATTGTTTCGCGAGATAAAATTCACATCTACGGGATCATTATTTTGTTCAATCAAAGTGGACAAAGGCACATCATTAGGATCAATATGAGCATTTTTACTAGCAACCAATTTCATAAGCGCATCAACTTTATCACTCAAAGTATTAATTTCTTCAATAGAATTCACCTTTTTACTAGTAGGAGTTCTTTCAGTATGCCATTGTGAATAATTTGCCATAATGTTATCAAGAAATTTAGTAGCTTCTCCCAAAGTAATTTCCATAAAGGTACCACCCGCGGTGGAATCTATAAGATTTCTAGAAACAAAATTCAATCGCGCATAAATTTTTTGTATGATCATCCATAAATTTAAACCATGAGTAGGGCAATTTCTTATCATTAATTTCATCCTCTCCCAAGATTGGGCAACATGTTCACGATCAAGTTGCTTAAAATTCGTAATTTTATTTCTAAGAGAAATAATTTTCGCGGGAGGAAAATAATTAGTAATAAAAGCATCTTTACACCTATCCCAAGAATCGATACTATTTCGTGGTAAAGATGAAAACCAAATTTTTGCATGATCCCGTAACGAGAATGGGAATAATTTTAATTTCATAATATCATTATCCACATCTTTTTTCTTTTGCATGTCACACAATTCTACGAAAGTGTTAAGATGGGATGCGGCATCTTCATTAGGACTACCGGAAAATTGATCTTTCATGACAAGATTTAGCAAAGCGGCATTAATATCACAAGTCTCCGCACTAGCGGCGGGAGGAGCAATCGGAGTACGAATAAAATCATTATTATTAGTATTGGAAAAATCACACAATTTTGTATTTTCTTGAGACATCATGACTACACAAACAAGATAGAAAACAAGCAAGCAAGCAAACAAGAAAAAGGCAAACGAAAAATATTTTTGTATTTTTGTAAAAACATTTTAGAAGTGGGGGAGATGAAAACAAGAGGCAAATGCAAATAACATAAATAAAGTAAATGCAAGGAGATGAGAGTTTATCCAAAGGTACTTGATAGATGTTGATGATGTCTCCCTGGCAACGGCGCCAGAAATTCTTCCTGCTACTTGTAGCTTGCGTTGGTATTTTCCCCGAAGGGGAAGGGATGATGCAGCACAGTAGAGATATGTATTTCCCTCAGTTATGAAACCAAGGTTATCGAACCAGTAGGAGAATCACGCAACACCTCGTTAGCAACACCTGCACACAAACAACAAACCCTTGCACCCAACGCAAACGAGAGGTTGTCAATCTCTCGGCGGTCAATTGCGTTGATAGATATATTGAAACAAAAATACAAAATAAAATAAATAAAAGAAAATGGCAGCAAGATTTTTGGGGTTTTAGTAATATGATTTAGATAGACCCGGGGGCCATAGGTTTCACTAGAGGCTTCTCTCAAGAAAATAGCATACGGTGGGTAGACAAATTACTGTTGGGCAATTGATAGAAAAGCAAATAATCATGACGATATCCAAGGCAATGATCATGTATATAGGCATCACGTCCAAGACAAGTAGACCGACTCCTGCCTACATCTACTACTATTACTCCACACATCGACCGCTATCCAGCATGCATCTAGTGTATTAAGTCCATAAAGAACGGACTAACACCTTAAGAACGATGACATGATGTAGACAAGATAAACTCACATATGAATAAACCCCATCTTTTTACCCTTAATAGCAACGATACATATGTGTCATGTCCCTTTCTGTCACTGGGATTGAGCACCGCAAGATCGAACCCATTACAAAGCACCTCTTCCCATGGCAAGATAAATCAATCTAGTTGGCCAAACCAAATCAATAGATTGGAGAAGAAATATGAGGCTATAATAATCATGCATAAAAGAGATCAGAGAAGACTCAAATAATATTCATGGATAATCTGATCATAAATTCACAATTCATCGGATCCCAACAAACACACCGCAAAAAGAGTGATTACATCGGATAGAACTCCGAGAACATCAAGGAGAACATTGTATTGAAGATCAAAAGGAGAGATGAAGCCATCTAGCTACTGCCTATGGACCCGAAGGTCTATGGTAAACTACTCACGCATCATCGGAAGGGCAACAAGGTTGATGTAGAGCCCCTCCGTGATCGATTCCCCCTCCGGCAGATTACCGGAGAAGGACCCCAGATGGGATCTCTCGAGAACAGAAACTTGCGGTAGCGGAAAAAGTATTTCGTGGACTCCCCTGAGGGTTTCTGATTTTTCCTGAATTTATGGTGGTGGAATTAGGTCAAACGGAGCAAAGGGGGGCGCACGAGGCACCAGGGCGCGCCTGCCCCCCCCCCCCCCCCAGGCGCGCCCTGGGGGCTCGTGGCCACCTCCTGGGTCTTCTGGCCCTCTCCCGAAGCTTCTAGTGTTTATCTTGCCCAATAAAAAATCTCCAAAAAGCTTCATGGTATTTGGACTTCGTTTGGTATTGATTTTCTGTAAAACAAAAACAGGGCAGAAAATAGCAACTGGCACTAGGCACTAAGTTAATAGGTTAGTCTCCAAAAATGATATATAATTGCTGTAAATGATTATGAAAACATCCAAGATTGATAATATAACTGCATGGAACAATCAAAAATTATAGATACGTTGGAGACGTATCAGTACAGGAATTATTCTAAGACCCAATAAAATATTTTTGGATTAAACGGTCGCGGAAAAATGTTTCATGAATAGTGGAAACTCTATTCTGAATAATGGAAACACTATATTTATATAGTGGAAAAACTATTGTAAATAGTGGAGAGACTATTAGGGGATGATGCAGGCATGGTGATGTAGGCATGGTGATGCAGGCAACACTATTTGGAAGCCTCCCCATTATGCCCTTGTGAAGGACACCTTTCATGGGCATTTTGGTATTTTTGGTGCCAACCTGCCCCTTGGGTTTTCCTATAAATAGAGGTGGAGAGGCACTCTCCACACTCACTCTTTCTCAGATACAAATGCCATGCGTGATCTGGCTTTCTCTCTCCCTCCTCGTGAAATAGTTTCATAGAGCCGAAAGGCTGTCTGGGTTCCGGTGGGAACTAGTTCTGGATGGCGAAGCCCTGCCGGATAGATGACACCGTATGTGTGCAACCCCGTAGAGAGGTGGTAGGTTCAATCTTTTTGCCCAAGGGGCTGTTCGAGAGTGCCTCCCGAAGGGCTGTCCGAGTGACCGTCCGAGTTTCTGTGAGTGCCTCCCGAAGGGCTGTCCGTGACACCGTCCGGGGGACTGTCCGACCGCCTCCCAAAGGGTTGTCCGAGGGGCTGACGAGGGAGTACATCCTCGCAGTTGGGAGGTTGTAAATCCTAGCTGCGGGGATCTACACCGACGATCTACATCGACTCTACTTCCGCTGCGCTACGAGTCGATAACGATCGGATCGAAACCTTTTATGCAGTCTTCATAGTGGTCCTGGGCTGGTGCGTAGGTCAGAATTTTTTTGTTTTCTGCTACATTCCCCTACAGTGGCATCATGAGCCATGCTATGCGTAGATGCAGGTTACGATATAGAATACATAGAGATGTATGGGTATTGCACAATATAATTTGTAGTAGATGAGTTCTATTACTGAAAATTATTTGTGCGGGTAGTAGATGAAATATGTTACCCGATGTTCTTGTTGCTTCCCTGGAATTTGCATATTTCTGATCTTTATAACAGCATGGTGGAGTTTCAAAGTTCTGGCAATCCGCGATCCTGATTGATCAACGAAGTGCTAACAGTTCGTTGAATTCCACCATAGTTAGAGAGAAAGATGAAATTTCGCAGACTAAATGGCAATGCAGATATGATCTGCACGGGGGTCATTGTTGACACCAGTTTTTGGCACGAAGCCAAAACACAATTAAGAAGGCCTCAAATGAAAAAGTACTCAAAGTGAGAAAGTTCTGTATCATCGAAAGGAGAAACTTTGAAGTTTGGGCCATAGCCATCCGATCTCATCTCTAAGGCCGAAGTTGTGTTCGAAGTACTGGGATTTTGTAACCAGAACACTATTCGGCTGATTATGTCCTCAAGATGATCTCATATGAGAAAACTTTCTACATGAATTGTCTTCGTCTCGTCGAATCGGTCGATTTTCATATAAAAATCGTCTCAATCCGAGTTCGTATGCAAAAGTTAGAGCTATCTGAATGCAGCCCTGTCAAGAGGCGAAATATCGCGCGCCCCATCAGACACATGTCTGATGGGTGTCTGATGCAATGCGTGAGCAATTAGCCTTTCAAGATGGCCTCGGATCGAAAAACGTTCAACATGAAAGTTGTTCGTCTCGTCGAAACGGTCAACTTTGCTTTTGGAGTCATCATCATCCGAGGTCGTTTACTGCCTCAAAAAAGACCCGCAAGGTACAGTCAGAAAGCTTGCCGGGATAGAAACCTTGCCGGGGAAATCTTGCCGGGATGGAAACCTTGCCGGGGTGAAAGCTTGCCGGGATAGAAACCTTGCCGGGAAAATCTTGCCGGGATGGAAACCTTGCCGGGGTGAAAGCTTGCCGGGATGGAAACCTTGCCGGGGTGAAGCTTGCCGGGGTGCTTGCCGGGAAAAGCTTGCCGGTGTGGAAACTGTCAAATCCGATCAGAAGCTGAAGATGGGCTCAAATAATTATCTAGATGGCCTCAGATGAAAAAGTGTTCAACATGAAAGTTGTTCGTAACGTCGAAACGGTCAACTTTGCTTTTTGAGTCATCATCATCCGACATAGTATACGACCTGCAGAGACGCTACAAGAGTCGGACGGTCCAGTCAGCTACATGAACGAGTCCGACTCGAAATTAAAGATGACCCCGTGGAGTATTCAAGATGGCCTTATTTGGAAAAGTGATCAACATACGGATTGTCGGCCTCGTCGAAGCGCACAAAATTGGTATTTGAATCGTCTCCATCGGAAGTCATATGCAGATTCCACGGCCCACGCAAGGAGCAAGATAGAAGATTGGACCAGATTTGGGCTGAATCCGAGTGGGACCAGAACTAGGACTCTAGGACGTGAATTGATGTAATTTTCTTGTAAGGAAAGCCTAGATGAATCCTTTGCTTGTACGGGAAGTCCAGCCGCCTCTTATATATGTTTTGGGTGACGGCCGATTGAACAACACACAATCGAACAAACACATCTACATCTTTTTACGCTACTTTTATCCCTCTCCCTTGTATCTTTCTTCTCGTTCTTCGTTCGTTCTTCATTTTGAAGTGCGGCGATCCTCGAGGCCCTAGGGGCGAGCGAATCGACCTAGGGCAGCCCATCGTCCATCCGCGACTCCTGACGGGTTCCATCCCGGAGAAGCGGTGCGTCGGGTCTACAAAAGCGCCTGCCGGATTGTCTTGCGTACCGTGCTTCCGGCAGGCCTCCCTCGACGTGAGTTGCGGTGCATCACCCCCGGCGTCGAGGGTACGCGTGACGCGTTCGTGTGTCAACACACTTTTTGGCGACTCCGCTGGGGACGAAAGATCAAGAATCATCATCAACCATGTCAAATCTTCCCCAGCCCTCAGAAGTTAGCGCCGATAACATCATTAAGCCCGGTCTTGATGAGCTATCGGAGGAACATCGCCAGGCCTACGAAGCGCTCAAGAAAAAGCGTGAAGAGGCTTTTGAGGCGCTCAAGAAGAAGCGCGAGGAGGAGGATTTGGAGGCGTTTCTTTCAAGTTTCAAGAAGGACCGCCAAGGCAACATTACTCCGATTGGAGAAATCAGGTTACCTCCTCCCATTGATGAACAAGATGAAATCACTATGAGCAAAGTTTTTTCTCCTGAGCAACTGGCTGTGATTGAAAGTCTTGTTAGTAAGGGTAATGTGATGGCGTACAATTCTTTCGTGGCAAATACCAATGCTCAGAAAAATATGCCGCCGTCATCTAGTGGTAATGTTGGTGTATCCAGTAGCCCAGAAAAACCTAATCCAACTTTACCTATTTCATCGGCACCTCCCATGCAACAACATTACAATTTGACGATGAATTTTTATCCTAGCCAAACCAATCAACTTGTGACCGCACCTGCATACCCTAATCCTATTATGAGTGTGCCCAATTCGGCGTCTACGCCGAATTACTTTGTCACATCACCTATGAATACAAGCATGTTTGGTCTCCCGCCGAATTATGTTTCGGCGCCTACTCCACAAGTTGCATCACTAGCTAGTTCCCAAGTTGCTCCTATGTCATTGCCACAAGCATCTTCATCTACCTCGGATCCAATTTTAGCCAAATTAAGGGAGGATTTGCATAAGATGTTTCAAGAAACTTTCGGAAACGAGCCAAAAATAAAGAGTCGTGTGTATCAAAAGCCTTATCCTGAACACTTCGATGCAGTTTTGTACCCTCCAGGTTATAAGGTTCCTGATTTTGTCAAATTTAGTGGAGAGGGCACAAAAACAACTTGGGAGCATGTGAGTCAGTATCTAGCACAGTTGGGTGAAGCAAGTTCCATAGAAGAATTGAAAGTGCGGTTATTTCCCTTATCTTTAACTGGCACCGCATTTTCATGGTTTGCTGCTTTGCCACCTAGCTCAATTCTCTTATGGTCGCAACTAGAGCAAAAGTTTCATGATCATTTTTATAGTGGCGACAATGAGCTTAAGTTATCGCATCTTACATCGGTTAGGCAAAAGCATGATGAATCGGTCACCGATTATGTCAAAAGATTTAGAGATATAAAAAACCGATGCTATAGCTTAGTGATAACCGAAAGAGACTTGGCGGATCTTGTCCTTAATGGTTTGAAAACTCACATTAAGGAGAGGCTAGAAAGTTATGAATTTTTAAATATTAACCAAGTCTTGCAGAAAGCTTTGGCTCAAGAAAGCCGAAGTAAAGAGATTCATAGGTCAACAACCGATCGTCCTAGAATGCATATGCTTGATTATAATGATGAATATTCGGACGATGAGGTTGATGTCTGCACCACTGAATTTGTTTGGTCCTCAAAGGCCAAACCCTATGCATGCAATGCTCTTAAGCCGATTCATAAGAATCGTGATGAGGAGATGAAATTTACTTTTGATATATCCAAGTGTGATAGAATATTTGATGCTCTCTTGCAAGAAAAGATGATTAGAATATCACACACCATACCGCCGTTTGAGGAGCTGAAACGGCGTGCTTATTGCAAATATCATAATTCATTTTCTCATGCTACTAATGATTGCAATGTTTTTCGGAGACAGATACAATCGGCCATTAATGACGGACGATTGAGTTTTTCTGAGATGCAAGTTGATAAGCAGCCCTTCCTAATGAATACCATGACTTTGGAGGGGAAGAAAATGTTAATTCGGCCTAACATAGCCGAATCAGCTAATAAAAACAATATTGTCATTGGTGAGCCCAGGAAGAACAAAGATGGCGACAAGATCTTGGGGAGGCAAGTAGTGCTTGAGAAGCAATCCGATGGTGGAGAGGTAATCAAGATCACCATAAAAAATCCTGCACTCGGGGGGCAACCGCAAGTACAAGAGGATACTCATGTTAAATTTATCAAGCCCAAGAATTCAGAAGTTGGCAAGCGTAAAAGGAGTGAAGCTAAGCACAAGCGAATCAAGCCAACTTTCGATATGTTGCTATCTAAATATGCAAGTCAAGCGGCCGGTTCTAGCTCCAATCGGCCATCATATTCAAAACGTCCAAGATCACCTCCGAAGCAAGAATTTCGACGCTATGCAAGGCCATATGGGTCATGGGCACCGGCACCATGGATGTCGCCACCCCCCTATGCGCCATATTACATGGGAGACTTCAATGGAGGATGGGGGCAGCCCCCAATGGCTCCTTATGCTTTTCATATGGGGTGGACAACACCTAGAAGGCCTGCTCACAAAAAGCTTTATTATCCTACACAAGGCCGTTCAAGCCATGGTGCTAATCGGCCAACAAAAAATTCTCCAAGCGAAGCAGAATATAGGGATCCCAAGTATATTCAACCTAAGTGGTGTCCTCCCGGTCTGTCCAAGACACAAAAAAGGAGATTACAACGTATGAGGAAACGCGAGAAGGCGACACATGAAGTAGAAGAGCAAAAGGACGAATTGTTCAATAAAATTCGGCCCGTGGCGCCCACAAAACAAGTATGGAGGCCTAAACAAAAAGGAAACGCAGATGTCTCTACACTAGCTACAACAGCACCTACGCCACCAAAAAAGGATGATGCAGCCCTTATTACATCGTCCACGCAACCTGAAACATCCCCTTTTATTGAGGAAATTTTAAGTCCAATATACACATTGGGAGATGAAGATGAGATGGAGGATTTTGAATCTACGCCGGTTCGGGATGGTGGCAATCGACTTCAAGATATATACTTGTCATCCTAAACACAAACATGGCCGATATATGATTATCGCCCTAAGAATATAAATGGCCGATGGAGTGTTGACATCGTCCTTAGAACCAATGTGGTACAAATTATTTTTCGGCACACAAGTTTTGCCGAAAAACAGGGGGGCATGTGTTGACACCAGTTTTTGGCACGAAGCCAAAACACAATTAAGAAAGCCTCAAATGGAAAAGTACTCAAAGTGAGAAAGTTCTGTATCATCGAAAGGAGAAACTTTGAAGTTTGGGCCATAGCCATCCGATCTCATCTCTAAGGCCGAAGTTGTGTTCGAAGTACTGGGATTTTGTATCCAGAACACTATTCAGCTGATTATGTCCTCAAGGTGATCTCATATGAGAAAACTTTCTACATGAATTGTCTTCGTCTCGTCGAATCGGTCGATTTTCGTATAAAAATCGTCTCAATCCGAGTTCGTATGCAAAAGTTAGAGCTATCTGAATGCAGCCCAGTCAAGAGGCGAAATATCGCGCGCCCCATCAGACACATGTCTGATGGGTGTCTGATCCAATGCGTGAGCAATTAGCCCTTCAAGATGGCCTCGGATCGAAAAACGTTCAACATGAAAGTTGTTCGTCTCGTCGAAACGGTCAACTTTGCTTTTGGAGTCATCATCATCCGAGGTTGTTTACTGCCTCAAAAAAGACCCGCAAGGTACAGTCAGAAAGCTTGCCGGGATAGAAACCTTGCCGGGGAAATCTTGCCGGGATGGAAACCTTGCCGGGGTGAAAGCTTGCCGGGATAGAAACCTTGCCGGGAAAATCTTGCCGGGATGGAAACCTTGCCGGGGTGAAAGCTTGCCGGGATGGAAACCTTGTCGGGGTGAAGCTTGCCGGGGTGCTTGCCGGGAAAAGCTTGCCGGGGTGGAAACTGTCAACTCCGATCAGAAGCTGAAGATGGGCTCAAATAATTATCTAGATGGCCTCAGATGAAAAAGTGTTCAACATGAAAGTTGTTCGTAACGTCGAAACGGTCAACTTTGCTTTTTGAGTCATCATCATCCGACATAGTATACGACCTGCAGAGACGCTACAAGTGTCGGACGGTCCAGTCAGCTACATGAACGAGTCCGACTCGAAATTAAAGATGACCCCGTGGAGTATTCAAGATGACCTTATTTGGAAAAGTGATCAACATACGGATTGTCAGCCTCGTCGAAGCGCACAAAATTGGTATTTGAATCGTCTCCATCGGAAGTCATATGCAGATTCCACGGCCCACGCAAGGAGCAAGATAGAAGATTGGACCAGATTTGGGCTGAATCCGAGTGGGACCAGAACTAGGACTCTAGGACGTGAATTGATGTAATTTTCTTGTAAGGAAAGCCTAGATGAATCCTTTGCTTGTACGGGAAGTCCAGCCGCCTCTTATATATGTTTGGGGTGACGGCCGATTGAACAACACACAATCGAACAAACACATCTACATCTTTTTACCCTACTTTTATCCCTCTCCCTTGTATCTTTCTTCTCGTTCTTCGTTCGTTCTTTGTTTTGAAGTGCGGCGATCCTCGAGGCCCTAGGGGCGAGCGAATCGTCCTAGGGCAGCCCATCGTCCATCCGCGACTCCTGACGGGTTCCATCCCGGAGAAGCGGTGCGTCGGGTCTACAAAAGCGCCTGCCGGATTGTCTTGCGTACCGCGCTTCCGGCAGGCCTCCCTCGACGTGAGCTGCGGTGCATCACCCCCGGCGTCGAGGGTACGCGTGATGCGTTCGTGTGTCAACAGTCATGCGTATGACAAAGTTCAGTATGGGGCTCGAGATTTTATTATCTCATGTTTCATACACCCCGTAAAGTAAATCTAGCGACTTGAATAATCATCCTTGATGGTGGACGTAGGTAGCTTCGGTTTGTTTTCGAAACCTTAGAAGCCACATAAAATAAAATTTTGCATAAACCGATTAGAGGCGTCTAACTTGGTTTTGCAGGATGTGCATGTGATGTGGTATAGCAGTTCTCATATTTAATTTGATTATGTATGAGATGACTATATAATGTAAATTAACATGACCTGCATGTCATGATTTGGCATGATGGCTGGAGCCAAATGATTGTCACTTTAATGACCTGCGTGTCAACCTTAAGTAATGCACTTATTTTATTAGCTATAGAGATAGCAATATTATCTGGTGCATCGACATGGTGGTGGCAATCTTCACGAAGGTGAACACCGACGCAAATGCCAAAGACGAAGAAATACAGGACTTCTCCGTCAGAAAGGGCTATACCATATCATGCTATTATGAATTGCCTGAGATGTTTATCCCTTATGATGCACCCTTTTTGATTGCACGGTAGTTTCTATTATTAGGGTGATCTCTCACAAAAATATCAAGTAGTTAGTGTTCTCCCAAGTATAGCACCGTCACGGCACCTATCTCTTTGGGGTATCACATGTATACATGGGTACGAATGATTAGAGAAGTGAGAGGTGGGTGAGTTGAGACCTCGCAGTGAGATCACTTGGTTGTCTTGATGTTCCGAAGGATCGTCCTGAGCTCGGAACATGCCCATCGAAAGATGAACAAGAGTCACATAGAGATGTGATTGGCAAGTTGGCCTACCGATTGCAATTCTCGTCACTTGAGATGGATACATCCTTGGCGTTGAATTTCAATATGGGTCTTGTATCACTCAAAATCAATTATGAGAGATATTGATTTGAGTGGGAGCGCACTATAGAATTAACTTGTTTTATTCTCTGTGCAATTAATTATGGAGACTGTCTAAGTGTTATATGCATAATAGTTGTAGAATAATGGCTCGCGTTTCCACCTTCCCTATTAAAATTGTATAGCTATTAAATATCTGGTTAAAACTTTACGGTCTGTAATGTAATGTGAGGATTGTCCTCAAGAGTGCCGAGAAGGACTTTGTCCTATCGCATGCTTTCGGAATCCTCCCGCTAATGCTATGGATGATGTGACTCTCGTCCTTCGATCCAAAAGCTAGAATTCTGTTACGGTCAAGTGCAATATGTTTGCTTCCATGAGACCCGAACTTCAAAAGTTTGGGATAGTTATGTGATATTCATGGAACTGAAAATTATTTTCAGAGACACACAAAGGCTAAAAGATATGAGATATCCAAAGCAATGTTTGTTTGCAAAGTATTAGTAAAGTGTTTATTTGGCATTTGACTGATGAGAGAGGGATCCAGAAGAACGCCGGTCATATGATGATGGTGAATAAAACAAAAACTCAAAGAGAAAGGAAATGTCCAAAGGGTGTTAGTATGACTTAAACGCCTAGGAAGTTCGGGGCTAACGCCACTCTTAAAGTTGGGTGCTTCTTCTGAGAGTAGGAGAAATACTGAAAGTTAAACTGTTAGACGTATAAAGGCAAAAAGAGAGAAGACTGGAATATCCAGCTCATGTATGAAAGTCATATAAGTTATTGATGTTTGGAAGGCTGGTGAAAGATATAGTTCTTGGGTATTGTGAGTTGATCACAGATATACCCGCTCGATTGCATTCTGTTGCGACTCGATGCAAGAATGACTAAGGCCTAAAAGACTTGCCGGGAATGAGGTTTAGATACGCACTGGGAACATAGTAAATGTTACTATACCTTCCATCGGTGTATCACCATTTGTATTTATTTTCATAATTCATTTAGAGTTTCATACACTCTAGCCCATTGCATAAAGTATGTTGCAAGAAGGTTGTTCATAAGAGAATTTTTGATGTTCGGTGTTATGAATAACATAAGGGCCATACTTTTATTATGAATGAAATGTATGTTATGAATATTGATAATAATATATTACCTCTGTGTTTACTTTCAAAATCCATTTTAGAGTTTTATACACTCTAGCCCATTGCACAATGTTTGTTGCAAGAGGGTTGTTCATAAAAGAACAATTGTTGTTCAGTATTATGAATAACATAAGGGCCATACCTCCATCATGGATGGGATGTATGTTATGAATATTGATGGTAATATGATACATCCATAACACTGACACTAAATGTCGCAAGACTAAAAGAATACCACACATGTGTGGCACTGCATTTGGTCACATTGGAGAAACCCGCATGGAGAAATTCCATAATGATGGATTTTGAAGTCGTTTGATTATGAATCATCTGACACTTGCAACTTTCCTCTGAAAAGTGAAGTGACTGAAATTCTGTTCACAGGCCATAAGGAACGAGCAACGAACTTATTGGTGATCATACATTTTGATGTATGTAGTCCGATAAATGTTGTTGCTAGTAGTGGATTTATCTATCTTCAGAAATGACTCAAGTAGATATATGGATATTTACTTGATGAGACGTAAGTCTGGATCTTTTGAAATCATTCAAAAGGTTTTCAAAATGAAGAAGAAATTATTGTAACAAGAAAATTATGTTTCTGCAATTGGATTGCGGAAAGAAATTTTGAGTTACAAGTTTAGCGAATGTCTGATGAGTTGTGAAAAGAGTTTCATAACTTACACCTCCCGGAGCACCACTTTGAGTGGAATGTCCGTGAAGATGTAATCAAACCATTTATGACATGATAAGATCAAAGATGACATAAATCAATTAACCATTATCCCTTTTAAAGTAATGCTTTAGAGACTGCGTCTTTTACCCTGAAAAGAGCGCCATCAGATTTGTTGAAATGACGCCATGGTATGGTACACCCAACCATGTTATATCTTTTCTTAACATTTGGAATATGGGGCTTGTGTAAAATATTTACAAACCTATGACACGAGGCACCAGGGCGCGCCACCCCCCCCCCAAGCGCGCCCTGGTGGCTCGTGGGCCCCTTGTGAGCCTTCCCGACTCCGTTTTTCTTCTGGAATACTTGTTTTGCAAGATAAAAATTCTTTATATATACTCCCAGACATTTTGACCACCGTATCGCAGAAATCTTCTCTGTTCTTGTTTCGTGCTATTTTTCTGACAGATCTAGATCTCCATGGCTCCCCAAAAGCTTTATGCCAAGCACCGTATTGTGCAACCATCGCCGGGCAAACGCCCCTACAGCGAGGTTTACTATGAGTTGTCGTCGAGAGAGGAGGACAATGGTAAGGAGGACAAGGTCGAGGAAGTAGCGGGAGGCCAAGCTCCAGAAGGAGGGCAAGCTGTTCCCTTGGAGGAGAACGCGGAGAAGGGAGATATACTTCAACCCTTATATGATCATCTCTCCCCATCCGTAATTGAAGCCCTAAGAGTCTTTGAAATAGTTTTTGTTCAGAATACATCTCTCACTCGTGAAGTTATTTTGTTGGAAGAACAAAACATCGCCCTTCGGAGCATCAACCGTAGATTGATGTATCTGCTATAGTTGAAGGACAAGCCCACCACTTCATCACCACCACCATCACCGAAGAAGGAAATTTGAGTACATGGGTATGGGCACTCCCCTTGGCTTGTGCCAAGCTTGGGGGAGGTGCCCCGGTATCGTATCACCATCACTTTTATTACCTTTACCTATTTTTAGTTCGATCCTTAGTGATTTTGTGATCTAATTGAATAAAAGTTTAGTATGATCTATTTTCGAGTGCTAGTTTCATGGTCTATCAATCTATGTAATTGAGTTGAGAGTTATATAATAAAGAGTAGTTTGAGTGTTTGCTTCTTTACTTTTATGTTTCAATCCTAGCAATGAAAATAATGAAAAAGATCATATGCTAATCTTATGGAAAGTAATGACATTACATAAAGAAAAGTATAAGTGGTAAAATTTATTGGAAGTTAACAAACATAGCATTGGTCAATGATGCAATTCATGAAAAAACTAATAGGGAATAGAAGATTCACATGCAAATACACTATCTTGGACATCTTTTATGATTGTGAGCCTCCATTAAGTATTTTATGTCAAATTGTTGATGTTGGACAAGGAAGACAACGTAATGAATTATGTTTGCTTATATTCACATAGAAGTTATATTGTTATAGATTCTCCAACATGTGGTGCTTGCTCAATATCTTTGCTAGCCAAAAATCCGCACCAAGTAGAGATACTACTTGTGCATCAAAAACCCTTAAACCCAGTTTCATGTCATGAGAGACCACTTTATCTACCTATGGGTTGAATAAGATCCTTCAAGTAAGTTGTCATCGGTGCAAAAAGCAATAAAAATTGCCTTTAAATGCGTATGAACTTTTATTGTAAGGGAAAATAAGCTTTGTACGAACTTGTGATGGTAAAGAAATAAAAGCGACGACTGCATAATAAAGGGTGCTATCACAAGGGGCAATATAAAGTGACATTCCTTTGCATTAAGAGCTTGTGCATCCAACAACAAAAAGCGCATGACAACCTCTGTTTCCCTCTGCGAAGGGCCTATCTTTTACTTTCCTGTATTTACTTTTCTGTATTTACTTTTATGCAAGAGTCAATAGTGTTCTCCTCAATTCCTTTTTATTTTTCTCTTTTGCAAGCATCATGTGGTGGGGAAAGATCTAGGCATATATATCCAGTTGGATATGAGTGATCATGAGTTATTATTGTTGACATCACCCTTGAGGTGAATAAGTTGGGAGGCGAAATTATAAGCCCCTATCTTTCTATGTGTCTGGCTGAAACTTTTTCCTCCATATATATGTTGTGAGTGTTAGCAATCATAGAAGACTATATGATGGTTGAGTATGTGGACTTGCTAAAAAGCTGCTACATGAGACCCTTCCTAAAAATATGATGAATTGCAATTGCATTGTTGACTGAGAACATAGTTTGTTAGTTTTCAAGAAAGTTTATGCCTTATACTTCATTGTTGTGATGAATTGTTACTTTCTCATGAGAAGTTTTATGATAATGAATATTGCTGTTATAATAATGATCATGATGCTACTATGTCCGTATTTTGTTTTTATCGACACCTCTCTCTCTAAACATGGGGACATGATTATCGATATCGGCTTTCGCTTGAGGACAAGCGAGGTCTAAGCTTGGGGGAGTTGATGCGTCCATTTTGCATCATGTTTTACTACTATTATTTATAGTGTTTTTAATCAATATAACACTTTGTGGAGCAATTCTAATGCCTTTTCTCTCTTAATATGCAAGATTTACACAAGGAGGGAGAATGCCGGCAGCTGGAATTCTGGACCTGAAAAAGCTATGTCAGAGATACCTATTCTGCACATCTCCAAATGAGATGAAATTTGATGGAGAATTATTTTGGAATAAATAAAAATACTGGAATCAAGAAGTACCAGAGGGGGCCACCCAGGTGCCCACGAGGCACCTGGGCGCGCCATCCTCCCCCAGGCGCGCCCTGGTGGCTTGTGGGGCCCCTGGCCAGCCTCTGTCCCCCATTTTCTGGTATATAAGACCATTTGCCCTAGAAAAAATACAGGAAAGACTTTTGGGATGGTGCGCCGCCGTCTCGAGGCGGAACTTGGGCATGAGCACTTTTGCTCTCCGGCGGAGCGATTCTGCCGGGGATACTTCCCTCCGGGAGGGGGAAATCATCCCATCGACATCACCAATGATCCTCTCACTGTGGGAGGACCAATCTTCATCAACATCTTCACCAGCACCATCTCATCTCAAACCCTAGTTCATCTCTTGTATTCAATCTTTGTCTCAAAACCTCAGATTGGTACCTGTGGGTTGCTAGTAGTGTTGACTACATCTTGTAGTTGATGCTAGTTGGTTTATTTGGTGGAAGATTATATGTTCAGATCTATTATGCTATTCAATACCCCTTTGATCATGGACATGAATATGATTTGTGAGTAGTTACTTTTGTTCTTGAGGACATGGGAGAAGTCTGGTCATAAGTAATCATGTGAATTTGGCATTCGTTCGATATTTTGATGATATGTATTTTGTTGATTCCCTTAGTGGTGTTATGTGAACGTCGACTATATGACACTTCACCATCTTTGGGCCTAAGGGAATGCATTGTGGAGTAGTAATTAGATGATGGGTTGCTAGAGGGGCAGAAGCTTAAACCCTAGTTTATGCGCTACTCCGTAAGGGGCTGATTTGGATCCATATGTTTAATGCTATGGTTAGAGTTATTTTAATTCTTCTTTCATAGTTGCGGATGCTTGCGAGAGGGGGTAATCATAAGTGGGTGGTTTGTCCAAGTAAGGGCAGCACCCAAGCACCGGTCCACGCACATATCAAATTAGCAAAGTAGCGAACGCGAATCAAACCAACATGATGAAAGTGACTAGATGAAATTCCCATGTGTCCTCGAGAACGCTTTCCTTACTATAAGAGATTGTTCCGGCTTGTCCTTTGATACAAAAACGATTGGGCCACCTTGCTGCCCTCTTTTTTACTATTGCTACTTGTCACTTGTTACAAATTATCTTGCTATCAAACTACTCGTTACCGATAATTTCAGTGCTTGCAGAAAATACCTTGGTGAAAACCGCTTGTCATTTCCTTCTGCTCCTCGGTGGGTTTGACACTCTTACTTATCAAAAGGACTATGATTGATCCCCTATACTTGTGGGTCATCAATGTCGTACTTGGATACTATGCCGTCAAGTTTCGTGTGAGGTCGAAAATTGATGGGTTCAGATGGGCATTGGTTGCTGTTTATGGAGCAGCTCAACCTGAGTTTAAACCTAATTTCCTAGCCGACCTTGTGAGGGTCTGTGGGGATGAAAGGTTACCGATCCTAGTAGGAGGAGATTTTAACATCATTCGGAGAAGAGAAGAAAAAACAATGACAACTTCAACGGAAGATGGTCATTTATGTTTAATACGATCATTGAGAGCCTTGATCTGAGGGAGATTGACCTCACTGGAAGACAGTTCACGTGGGCAAACTCACTGCAGAATCCAACATATGAGAAGTTGGATCGGGTTCTTACCAGTGTAGAATGGGAACAAAAATTTCCTCTTGTAACGGTGCAGGCGTTATAGAGGGCAATTTCTGACCATACACCGCTACTGGTCGATTCAGGGGAAGCGACTGATACGTCTCCAACGTATCTATAATTTATGAAGTACTCATGCCATGTTTATTATAGTTTTGTATGATTTTGGTGCACTTTTATATGGATTTTATATGATTTTCATGGACTAACATATTGACCTAGTGCCCAGTGCCAGTTGTTGTTTTCTGCTTGTTTTTGGTTTTCCAGAAAATCCATATCAAATGAAGTCCAAATGCAGCGAAACTTTTTGGCTATTTTTTCTGGAATGAAACAGACCCAGGAAGCTTCGGGGGAACAACAGAAGACCCACAGGAACCCCACAAGCCACCTGGGCGCGCCACCCTCCCAGGCACGCCCTGGTGCCTCGTGGGCCCCCTGTGGCCCCTCTTTGCTTGATTCCAACGCCAAAAATTCTTATAAATACCAAAACCCCCAGAAATAACCCAAGAACTTTGACTCCACCGCCACAAGACTCTGTACCTCCACGATCTGATCTACAGCCCTTTTCCGGCACCCTGTCGGAGGGGGAAATCATCACCGGAGGCCATCTTCATCATCCCGGTGGTCTCCATGACGAGGAGGGTGTAGTTCACCCTCGGGGCTGAGGGTTTTTACCAGTAACTATGTGTTTTATCTCTCTCTCTCTCGTGTTCTTGATTTGGCACGATCTTGATGTACCGCGAGCTTTGTTAACATAGTTGGATCATATGGTGTTTTTCGCCTCTCTATCTTGTTGTGATGAATTGAGTTTTTACCTATGAGGTTTCACTATTATCGGATTGAATGCTTTTATGGATTTGAGAGCACTTGATATATGTCTTGCATATGAATACCCGTGGTGACAATGGGGTATTATATTGATTCACTTGATATATGTTTTGGCACTCAACTCGCGAATTCCCGAGGTGACATTGGGTTAATCTATGTATAGGGGTTGATGCACGTTTTCGTCCTAGTTTCTCCGGTAGAAATCTTGGGGCACTCTTTGAAGTTCTTTGTGTGGATTGAATATTATGAATCTGAAGTTGTTTGATGCATATCGAATAATCAACTCACGGATACTTGTGGTGACATTGGGGTATCTAGGTAACATTAGAGTTGGTTGATGCGTATCATATGGTGTTATTTTAGTACGAACTCTAGGGCCGTTTGTGACACTTATAGGAATAGCACAATAGATTGATCGGAAAGAATAACTTTGAGGTAGTTTCGTACCCTACAACAATTTCTATCTTATGTTCTCGGTGAATAAGAACTTTGGAGTGATTCTTTGTCACACGTTGAGGGATTGTTATATGATCCAATTATGTTAGCATTGTTGAGAGATTGCACTAGTGAAAGTATGAACCCTATGCCTTTTTTCAAGCATTGCAATACCGTTTGTGCTCCGTTTTATCACTTGCTACCTTGCTGTTTGATTGCAGGGTTGTTTGAGAGAGACCATCTTCATCCTACGCCTCCCACGGATTGATAAACCTTAGGTCATCCACTTGAGGGAAATTTGCTACTGTCCTACAAAACTCTACACTTGGAGGCCCAACACGGGTCTACAAGAATAAAGTTGCATAGTAGACATCAAGCTCTTTTCTGGCGCCGTTGCCGGGGAGGTGAGTGCTTGAAGGTATATCTTTTGATCTTGCAATTGAATCTTTTAGTTTCTTGTTTTATCACTAGTTTGGTTCATAAAAGAAAACTACAAAAAAAATGGAATTGAGGTTGCCTCATATTATTCGTCTTTATAATGTTTTTGTTGAAAATGATGGAGTGGAAAATTGTGCTCAATTGATAGAAGAAGAATTCAATAAAATGTTTGGCATAAAATCTTTGAATGATGAGCAAGATTGCAATGTTGTTAGTATGAATTCTATGAATATCCAAAATACTAAAGATGATTGCACTAGTCATGACAAAAATGTTT
This sequence comes from Elymus sibiricus, assembly GCA_039707655.1. Classification (NCBI taxonomy): domain Eukaryota; kingdom Viridiplantae; phylum Streptophyta; class Magnoliopsida; order Poales; family Poaceae; genus Elymus; species Elymus sibiricus. The sequence continues at coordinate 53,016,557 of CM077676.1, read as the reverse complement.
CTTATAAGCATGTCAATTTTTGTGGAGTGCATAAAGTTTGTGAAGACATGCCTTGTAGGGATGATAGATTTTGTAAGAAGCATAAACATGATAGAACCAATTTTTTTGCTCCAAAAAAGTGATAGATGAATTTGCTACAAAATTATGTTCTCTTTATCCTATTACTTGTGAACTTTGCAATAAAGTTGGTCACCTTAATTTCCAATGCATGCTTTTTCATGATCGAATTGTGTCCAAATATTGTAATGACTTGATCACCCTTGAATTTATAATGAACTTTGTTTATTTTTTAGGTGTGAAGAATTGACATATAAAAATAGTTGGTTTGAAGTATTCATTCTCATAAAAAACATTGAAAATAATTTAGAGGAAATCTATATGTTTTGTGTGGTAAATTGTAATGAGAATGCATATAGCCAACTATAGAAAAATGGGAAAACAAATAGAATATAAAAGAAATACTAATGGAAGGGTAAAGATTCCCCCTTTCCCTCCTATTTCCTCTCATGATGAAACAGGTAATGAGGAGGAGCTTCCTATCCAACCAATCTCTTCAATAAGAAGCTCGAAAGAATTAAATAAGCCCACACATAATGTGGTAAAGAAAAAGAAAAGAAGGAAAAGTAGAGGTAAAGAGGTATCTCTCCCAAATAATGTTGCTCCTATTATTGTTGTACCTCATGAGAATGAATCAAAAAATATTGTGGAAGATGATACACTTGATGATGATTTTGTTATGCCTTTTTCTTGTTGTGATGATTATGATTGGGAAGATAATGATACTTCTTATGATCTTGAAAATCTTTATGGCACCAACTTGGAGGAATATGATAATAATTGTTATACTATTGGTGCTATTCATACTATTGATGATAATAGTGATAATGCTAATGATATGCAAACCAACAAGCTTGGGGATGCTATGTTTCATTGGAATGATATGTTTGAGAATTTATTTGCTGCAAATAACGTTTGCCCTAAGCTTGGGGATGCTATGCTTAATGAAAATGATCTTTTTATTCCCCCTACTTTTGATGAGCAAATTTATTATGATGATGAGATGCCTCCTATCTATGATGATTATTGTGATGATACTTATGTTATTAAAAATAGTGATGATTATTATTATAATACTTGTTATAATTATGAAAATCCTTTTACTGAACATCACTCTTTTAATGTGGAAACAATTTATAGTATTCAGGTTTCATACGATGCTCCCACTATTATTGATGAGAACAAATTTGCTTATGTGGAGAGTAATAAAATTTCTATGCTTGTAGGTCATGAAAAGAATGATTTATGTGATAGTTATATTGTCAAATTCATTCATGATGCTACTGAAAATTGTTATGAGAGAGGATCATATGCTTTTAGGTGTTGCAATAATATCAAATTTCCTCTCTTTATGTTGAAAGTTTTGAAGTTATACTTGTTTTCCCTTCCTATGCTAGTTGATTCTTGCTCCCATAAATTATTTGCTCAAAAAATCCCTATGCATAGGAAGTGGGTTAGGCTTAAATGTTCTAGTCATATCCTTCATGATGCTCTCTTTGTGTTTCAATTCTTTACTTTTATGTGAGCATCATTGAAATCATCATGCCTAGCTAAAAGGCATTAAAGAAAAGCGCTCGTTGGGAGACAACCCATTATTTATACCTACTGTTTTTATTGTGTCCACATGATTAAGCTACTGTATTAATCATGTTTTATATGATTTCTTTCAATAATGTGCCAAGTAAAGCCTTTGGGATAGTGTGGATACTTGTTGATCCAATTCTGTGCAAAAACAGAAACTTTTGCGTCTAGTGCTATAATTTATATTCTGTACTGGAGAGTGATAAAATTCTGAAATTTTTACAGAGCATTGGGTTACAAATTGTTTACGTTGTCCTAAATGTTCAGAATTTTTGGAGTGACATAAGTATAGTTTTTAAATCGCTCACTACATGCTGTTCTTTTTTTGACAGATTCTGTTTTCGGTGCATAGTTTGCTTGTTTTAGTGTTTCCATAGCTTATATTGAGTAATATAAACTGTGGAAATGATAGAATACAGTAGAAATTATGTGATAACAATTATTAATCTTGTCTTGACAGTACCTAAGTGGATGATTTATTTTTATCATACTAACCTATCTCACAAGTTCCGTTAAGTTTTGTGTGATTGAAGTTTTCAAGTTTTGGGTGAGATATCGATATGAGGAGAATAAGGAGCGGCAAGACCCTAAGCTTGGGGATGCCTGTAACACCCCAAAAATTTAACCATGTTTTTATTCAGTAAAATTTGGCCAGAAATAAAATTTTGGAATTTTATTAGGTCTTTTATTATTTCAGAGTATTTTCTGTTTCAGTTTTCCAAAATTCTTCCCTCCATATAGAAAATTTTGGGAAAATATTGTGGGATTTGGTAGTTTTCTTAAATAATTTTAATTATATTTTAATAACAGTAGGAAATATTTGCATAATAAAATTTTGCCCAAGATAATCATTTTTATAGCATTTTCAATTCTTTAATTGCCTCTGTTGCACTACAACTATTTTAAATAATTCTTTAAAAATTCCACAAAAAATTATGAGAGGTCATGTGATGCCTATAGATCACTTTTATGCAAAAACCCAACTTGGTCTTTTGAAAATTTTGAGTGAAACATCCTCTTTTCCTTTCTGGTCCAGATTCAGCTTTGAACTACAACCTCAATGTTTCTTGCTCCAAAAATTCTGCAATTATTCCATCTTATAGTCCTTCCAACCAAACCCTTAAGTCCAGGAGATCACCCCCAATCTCATCATTTTAGCCCACCAAATTATTCCCTACAGTTTCTGTCCAGAACTGAATTCTGGTAAAATTTGCACTATCAAGTTATTCTTTTTGCCAAACCAACTCCACCATCATCACTCTCATCCAAGGAGACACCAACCTGCCAAGTCTCACATCCAAATATGTTCCCTAGATAGCCCTAGCATTTCATCAGGCACCCTGTGAGCATGACAAAATTTGGCAACTTCCTAAGCTATCACATGGAACTTGATCCTCCTGCCAATTGAGCATGTCCACGAGCTTTGCCATACTCAGTAACCTACTCTTGTTAAGTCTGTCTTGCAACAAGCCTCTCTAGGGCCCTCTGGCATTGCGTCGAACGCCTAACGTGCACGTCCAGCGCATGAGCAGAGCGCCCGGACTGCAGCCGCTGGCACCCGCGCCCCTGCCGCCCCTGCTCCTCTCTTCGCCCGTCCTGATCCTCTCCTGGATCACCAAGTCACGCCAGAGCCTCGCCGACACCCTCCCTGGCTGCTAGCGCCGCCGCCACCGAAACCTTTTCGGGCACGGCAAACCCCGAACGCCAGCTCTCCTGCGCAATAACTTCTGACCACCGCCCCCTCGCCTACCTCAGCTACGTCCTCACCGGCCTCACCCACCGCCATGAATGGCCGCCGTCGTGGTTATCTCCTGGAAGCAGCGAACCGCCTTACCCCGCCTATAAAAGGCCACCGTGAGCCCGCCCTCGATCATCACCACCTTCCCCTCTCCCTCTGTAAGCTCCCCGTGGAAGGAAAATGACCAGAGCGGTCGTCGTCTTCATCTCCGACAACCACTGCCGCCACCACATCCGCGAAGCTTTCCACCTCTCCAGTACCTCCCCCTCTCCACTAGCTACACCAGGAGCCTCCTCACGGTCCCGCATATCCTTTCCGCGCTCCAATTCCTCCTCTCCGAGGCTGAGTTGAGCTCGGCAAATCCACCCATAGCCGCTTCCGCCATGATTGAAGCTCTGCTCAACTCAGAGCCCCCCGGCGACCACCTTCACCTTCCACGGATGCGGCACCTCCCTCTGAACCCATCCATGTGCCGAGCGTCGCTGGAGATGCCCTACAACACCGGCAATCGCCGCCGGCATACGCTCTGTCCACGCGCGTGAGGGAGAAGACAAACCCGACAGGTGGGTCCCACCTGTCGGTGAGTCATCCTCCTCTCCAGAAGCGCATCTCTGCGGGTGCGTTTTCCCTGCGGGGGAAACGTACTGCAGGGAGTACGCCTTCGACGCTGCCATCTCCCCGCGGGCTAGGAGCTGGGCCCGGCCTAGTGACGCCGTCCGGCTATGCAGCGCTCAGGGCGCGCCTCTGCCTCTTTACCTTTTTCTTTTCCAGCATATTTCAAATATTTCCACAGAGTCCAATTCAAATCAAAATTTGATGATTCAAATTTCTGAAGACTTCTAAAATCAAGCTCTATTAATCTAGCTAGGGTGAACATTTTTGATAAGTTTAACTCTACTGGATTTACTAAATAAGTCCAATTCTGTATTTCATTCAGCTTAGTAATTCCCTAAGTAAATCATATGAACTCCAAATAATTTGATTCTTTTTCTGAAATTCCTCATTTTTCATCTAGTTTATTTTAGTATTTATTTCAAAAAAATTCAATCAACTTTTTATTACTGTTTTTGCTTTGTGTGGTAATTTCTATATTTTTGAAAATACGAAATGGAGGGAAGATAAAATTTTCAAAACTTTTGGAGTGCACCCAATATTTCTGCATGCTCAAGGCAAGCATCTTGAACACTTGATATGGTGATTGCATGGTTAAATGTTTGCAAGAATAATTGAATCATGCATATGTTGAATTCAAATAAAATTTGCATGCATGTAGTATTGGCATGTTTCCTCGTACTGTGCAATGTGTGCTTGTCATGACTAACTTGCAGGAGCAGGTATAAGAGAAATACCGTTACCGGCAGAAGGGTGATCACGTTGGAGCGTGATCATGCCTTGTTGGTTATGCATGTTGGGACATGCAAGGGCTGTGGCCCTGTTTTGGTGTTACTGTTGAAAGAACACTTTATTGTGCTAACCACTGCAGGAAATACATAAGCCTTCTGAGCCGACCGTAGATCGAGTCTTGTTCCGGTAACCCCCAAACTTGAACCGTGCTACCACATGTCCCTGCCACAGGTAGGGTATGGTTCAGTAAGTTGCTAACCCCTTTCTTGCACACACCGTACAGAGAGGCCATATTGAATGATACCACTGGCCCTGGTAGTCATGTCACTTGGTCCGGGGGCATGAGTGGCCGGTCTGGGACCGAAGCTGAACGCTCATGCTAGTGGAGGCCGTTGTATGAGGCCTTCCCACTTAGAGTTTTATTTTACCGCTGCTTTGGGTGATTCCTGTCCCGGGAAAAATTAAGGCTGGTGCGTGCAGGTTAGGTGAGTTTTCAACCCAAAGACCGTAATGGGAATTAGTCAGCGTCTCGGTGCTGACTAAAGAAATCCTTTACTTGTGCGTAAAGAGTACACCCTCTGCAGAGTTATACCTATTCGAATAGCCGTGTCCGTGGTTAAGGACTACAGTCTGGGTTGGTCAAGTGTCGGTCTTAGTGTCGGTCTCTGGAGGAAATAATTAAATTGAGCATAACTTATTTTTGCAGGATAATTATTGCCACTACTGATATTATCATGAATATTATTGATGATATGAATATTATTGTGGACTAACCCTGTCATTTTTTTTTCTGAGTGTCTCATGGGCTGGCTAGACTACCCGGGCACTCAGTTTTATTTTCAAGACCTCTCGAGGCGTCGCTGGAGTTCTCGGGCGGTCCTGTCTCGCCCGATTCTCTTTTAGACACCTGTTAGGCATTTCTTTTCAAGACCTCTCATGGCGTCGCTTGAGTTCTCGGGTGGTCCTGTCTCGCCTGATTCTCTTTTAGACACCCGTTGGCATTTCTTTTCAAGACCTCTCGAGGCGTCACTTGAGTTCTCGGGCAGTCCTGTCTCGCCCGATTCTCTTTTAGACACCCATTTGGCATTTCTCTTGGATACTCGGGCGGTCTTGTCTCGCCCGATTCTCCACTTTACATTTTCTTTTGGATTCTCGGGCGGTTCTGTCTCGCCCGATTATCCACTTTTAACTTTCTTTGTTTGTCACTAACACTTCATATTTATTTTTCAGCACCGTATTAATATTCATCATGGCATGCTTTAATTTCGTTCAGCATATGCATATAATTTAACCCATCATAATCATATGCACTCGGTATACCTTTTGTTCATTATGTTTGCAAGTACATTCAAACATACTCACAGGCTTGTCCCTGGCTATTTAATTCGCCAGGTCAGGAGTTCAACGAGGAGTACTTCAACGACGTCCATGCGGAGCCTAGGGTAGCAGCCACGCAGGATAGGAATTATCCTGGTCAGCCGTTCTTGTGGGAATGGAGCCCCATCGACGTTGGAGATGCACGAGTCGCTTCCGTCATCCTCACTAGAAATCATTGTTGTATCATTAGACCTTTATGGTCTAGTATTCAATCCTTGTAATTGCTTGGTAATCTGTAACAAGGATTTGTCCACCAGTAACAGCAATCCTGGGCTGGTGACGACACGAGGGGTTAATTTTTGGGATATCATGTCCCGGAAATCCGGCACCGACAATGCCCAAGGCACCCCAAGGTAATATTCAAGGAAGACCTAAGCGTCTAAGCTTGGGGATGCCACGGAAGGCATCCCCTCTTTCGTCTTCAACATTATCGGTAACCTCACTTGGAGCTATATTTTTATTCGTCACATGATATGTGTTTTGCTTGGAGCATCATTTTATTTTAGTTGGATTTGCTTGCTGTTATTTAGAATAATGTTTTGTATCTTTTATTTCAATAAAATGTCAATTATAGCCTTTATCATGCTCAGTTTGCAAGTTCATGTGTTGCTGTTTGAAAACAGAAAGTTTTCTGTCATGTCCAGAATATTCCTGAATAGTAAGAACATGATAAAAATCTGAAATTTTTACACAGTAAGCATGCATAAGTTCTCTGTCACGTGGTAATTTTTCAGAATTTTTGGAGTTAGGGAAGTATGAATTCTTATTCACCCTTTACAGAATGTTCTGTTTAGACAGATATCGGTTATAGTTACATTGTTTGCATATGTTGCTTGTTTAATGTTTCTATTTGTGGATAGGAGTATTAAATATGCAGAGGAATTTAGTATGCAATGTTCAATTATAATTTTAGTGATTTGTTACAGTAGAGAATGTTAAGGTTTTGAGTTGATTTATACTAACTTATCTCATGAGTTCTTGTTGAGTTTTGTGTGGATGAAGTTTTTAAGATTTTGGAGAAGCCATGATATGAGAGGAATTAAGGAGATACAAGAGCTCAAGCTTGGGGATGCCCAAGGCACCCCAAGATAACATTCCAAGAAGTCTCAAGCAACTAAGCTTGGGGATGCCCCGGTTGGCATCCTACCTTTCTTCATCAACACCTATCGGTTAGCCTAAGTTTTTGCTTCTTCACATGAGATGTGCTATTCTTGGAATGTCATTTTATTTTGTTTTCTTTGCTGTTTGAATAAATTACTTAAGATCTGAAATTTTCAAATGAGAGAGAGTCCTCACATAGCTACCAATTTGCTTAACTACTCATTTGATCTTCACTTATATCTTTTTGGAGTAGTTTGCCATTTACTCTTGTGCTTCACTTATATCCTATGAGTAAATTGTTGAATGAATTTAATATCATAAAGTTGAAATTATATGTGCTTCATATGCTTGTATCATGCCTAGTAGTAATTTCACATTTGGTTTAGAAAGTTAAATCTATTGAAGCTTGATAATCACAATATTGGTCATACAAGCAATTCATGAATGATTAGTATAAGGACGGGAACTTTCACATATAAATATATTATCTTGGACATCTTTTATGATTGTGAATACCCATTAATTATTTTAAAACTTGAGCAAATTTGTTGAAGTTGGACAAGGAAGACAACGTAATGAGTTATGTTCGGGTATATTTGCATAGCAGTTATATTGTTATGGATCCTCCAACATGTGGTGCTTGCTTAGGATCTTTTGCTAGCCAAAAATTCGTACTAAGTAGAGATACTACTTGTGCATCCAAAAACCCTTAAACCCAGTTTCTTGCCATGAGTGTCCACCATATCTACCTATGGATTGAAAAATATCCTTCAAGTAAGTTGTCATCGGTGCAAAAAGCAATAAAAATTGCTCCGAAAATATGTATGATCTTTTATTGCAAGGGAAAATAAGCGTTGTACGAACTTGTGATGGTAAAGAAATAAAAGCGACGGACTGCATAATAAAGGTTGCTATCACAAGGGGCAATATAACGTGACGTTCCTTTGCATTAAGAGTTTGTGCATCCAAAAACAAAAAGCGCATGACAACCTCTGCTTCCCTCTGTGAAGGACCTATCTTTTACTTTTATGTATTTACTTTTATGCAAGAGTCAATAGTATTACTTCTCATTTCAACCTTAATTATTCTCTAGTTGGCAAGCATCATGTGGTGGGGAAAGATCCAGGCACATATGGCCAGTCAAATATATTTGATCATGAATTATTATTGTTGACAATTATCTCTATGATAAATAAGTTGGGAGGCAAAACATTAAGCCCCTATCTTTCTCTGTGTTCGATGGATGCCATTTGTTCTAAAAATATGCATTGAGTACAAGCAATCATAGAAGACTAAATGATAATTGAGTATGTGGAGCTCTTACTTAGACTTTGTTGCAAATAAGTTGAATTGCAATTGTTTGGTGACTAAGAACATAGGTTCTTAAGTTTCAAGAGAATGCACTGTTTAAACCATAACATGTGAATTGATTGCTACTTTATCATGATGAGTTTTATGAGAAAGAGTTGCTGTTATGCTGCTTGGAAAAGTGATTGAAATTATCATTGATCAAACTTATGCACTATGCTAGCATTCACACTTCATAAATTATTTATTTTATCATTTACCTACTCGAGGACGAGTAGGAATTAAGCTTGGGGATGCCGATACGTCTCCAACGTATCTATAATTTATGAAGTATTCATGCCATGTTTATTATAGTTTTGTATGATTTTGGTGCACTTTTATATGGATTTTATATGATTTTCATGGACTAACATATTGACCTAGTGCCCAGTGCCAGTTGCTGTTTTCTGCTTGTTTTTGGTTTCCCAGAAAATCCATATCAAATGAAGTCCAAATGCAGCGATACCTTTTGACGATTTTTTCTGGAAGGAAACAGACCCATGAAGCTTTGGGGGAACAGCAGAAGACTCACAGGGGCCCCACAAGCCACCTGGGCGCGCCACCCCCCGAGGCGCGCCCTGGTGCCTCGTGGGCCCCCTGTGGCCCTTCTTCGCATGATTCCAACGCCAAAAATTCTTATAAATACCAAAACCCCCAGAAATAACCCTAGAACTTTGACTCCACCACCGCAAGCCTCTGTACCTCCATGATCTAATCTACAACCCTTTTTCGGCACCCTGCCGGAGGGGGAAATCATCACCAGAGGCCATCTTCATCATCCCGGCGGTCTCCATGACGAGGAGGGAGTAGTTCACCCTCGGGGATGAGGGTTTGTACCAGTAGCTATGTGTTTTATCTCTCTCACTCGTGTTCTTGATTTGGCACGATCTTGATGTACCGCGAGCTTTGTTAATATAGTTGGATCATATGGTGTTTTTCCCCTCTCTATCTTGTTGTGATGAATTGAGTTTTTACCTATGAGGTTTCACTATTATCGGATTGAATGCTTTTATGGATTTGAGAACACTTGATATATGTCTTGCATATGAATACCCGTGGTGACAATGGGGTATTATATTGATTCACTTGATATATGTTTTGGCACTCAACTCGCGGTTGATGCACGTTTTCGTCCTACTTTCTCCGGTAGAAATCTTGGGGCACTCTTTGAAGTTCTTTGTGTTGATTGAATATTATGAATCTGAAGTTGTTTGATGCATATCGAATAATCAACTCATGGATACTTGTGGTGACATTGGAGTATCTAGGTGACATTAGAGTTGGTTGATGCGTATCATATGGTGTTATTTTAGTACGAACTCTAGGGCTGTTTGTGAAACTTATAAGAATAGCTCAATAGATTGATCAGAAAGAGTAACTTTGAGGTGGTTTCGTACCCTACAACAATTTCTATCTTATGTTCTCCGCGAATAGGAACTTTGGAGTGATTCTTTGTCGCACGTTGAGGGATTGTTATATGATCCAATTATGTTAGCATTGTTGAGAGATTGCACTAGTGAAAGTATGAACCCTAGGCCTTGTTTTCAAGCATTGCAATACCGTTTGTGCTCCGTTTTATAACTTGCTACCTTGCTGTTTTTATATTTTCAGATTACAAAAACCTATATCTACTATCCATACTACACTTGTATCATCATCTCTTCGCCGAACTAGTGCATCTATATAATTTGCCATTGTATTGGGTGTGTTGGGGACACAAGAGATTTCTTATATTTGATTGCAGGGTTGTTTGAGAGAGACCATCTTCATCCTACGCCTCCCACGGATTGATAAACCTTAGGTCATCCACTTGAGACAAATTTGCTACTGTCCAACAAAACTCTGCGCTTGGAGGCCCAACACGAGTCTACAAGAATAAAGTTGCGTAATAGACATCAGCGACCCATGTGGGCAACAAGAACATCTTCTCTTTTGAACTAGGTTGGTTTGAGAGGGAGGGTTTCAATGATCTCATTGCTAGAGAATGGGCTAAGGACACTGGTGGGCATTCGAGTGTCGAAAGATGGCAAAATAAGATTAGACACTTGCGACAGTTCTTAAGGGGCTGGGCTAAAAATGAGAGTGGGATTTATAGAGTGGAAAAAGAAAGACTTATCCAACTTATAAATGAGTTAGATCTGAAAGCTGAATCTAACCTTCTCCACGTGACCGAGCAGGCCGCTAAGACTGAGGCCAAGCAGAAGTTATGTGCTCTTCTTAGAGAAGAAGAGCTGAAATGGGCACTTAGAGCTAAGGTGAGAAAGGTCATCCAAGGGGATGACAACACTCAGTTTTTCCATATGATTGCAAATGGGAAACATAGAAAGAAGAAAATTTTATAGCTCGAACAGGATGAGGGTACGATTGTAGGGCATGAGAACCTAAAGTTGTACATCTCAAATTACTATCAAAAACTCTTTGGGCCTCCCAAGGACAATTTTGTGTCACTCGATGAGCTCGCAGTTGGGGATATACCTCAGCTCAGGATGGACGAAAATGAGATTTTGTCTGCGCCGTTTACAGAGAAAGAGGTGTTTGAGGCAGTAACACAAATGAAACAGAATAAGGCACCTGGACCGGATGGGTTCCCATCAGAATTTTACAAGAAATGCTAGCATATTATTAAGGGAGATCTCATGCCTATGTTCCATGACTTATTCAACGGCCATTTGCAGCTTTTCCACCTAAACTTTGGAACTATAACGCAGTTGCCAAAGAATGAGGAGGCTGTGCGTATCGAGCAGTTCAGGCCGATTTGTCTTCTCAATGTGAGTTTAAAAATCTTCACTAAAGTCGGCACAAATAGGTTGACGCGGATTGCCCATTCGGTGGTGCAACCAAGTCAGACCGCTTTCATGCCAGGGAGACACATCCTCGAGGGGGTTGTTGTCTTACATGAAATCCACTCGAAGAAACTGGATGGGGTGATCTTCAAAGTGGATTTCGAGAAAGCGTACGATAAGGTCAAATGGCCCTTCCTCCAGTAGGCTCTGTGCATGAAGGGGTTCGATGAAGCCTAGAGGAAGCAGGTGGACTCCTTCATTCGAAAAGGTAGCATGGGGATTAAGGTGAATGATGACACGGGTCATTATTTTCAGACACATAAAGGGCTTAAGACAAGGAGATCCGATGTCTCCTATTCTGTTCAACATAGTAGCAGATATGTTGGCAGTTCTTATCAGTCGGGCCAAGGAGAACGGCCAAGTAGGAGGACTCATTCCGCATCTTGTGGATGGGGGGTGTCCATACTACAATACGCTGATGACACTATCATTTTCATGGAACATGATCTGGCAAAGGCTAAAAATATGAAGCTAGTACTTTGCTTATTTGAACAGTTGTTGGGATTAAAAATCAATTTCAACAAGAGCGAATTGTTCTGTTTTGGGAGAGCCAAAGAGGAACAAGATGCATATAGACAATTGTTCAGTTGTGAGATGGGTTCCTTACCATTTAGTTACCTAGGAATACCAATTCACCATCGTAAATTATCTAATAAGGAATGGAAATGCATTGAAGATCGATTTGAAAAAAAAACTAAGCTGCTGGAAGGGTAAGCTTATGTCTTATGGAGGTCGGCTTGTGTTGATAAATTCGGTATTAACTAGTATGCCGATGTTCCTCCTGTCTTTCTTCGAAGTACCTGTAGGGGTACGGAAAAGGTTAGACTTTTATTGATCTCATTTTTTCTGGCAATGTGATGAAGTTAAGACGTAATACAGATTGACCAGATGGGATATTATTTGTAGACCCAAAGACCAAGGTGGGCTTGGGATTGAAAACTTAGAGGCCAAGAACAGATATCTGCTTAGCAAATGGCTATATAGGCTTTCGGTTGAGACCGAGGGTATGTGGGCTCAGATTCTGCGTAATATGTACCTACAATCTAAGTCATTAGCCCAGGTTACCGTAAGACCTAATGACTCGCCCTTTTGGAAGGGGTTAATGAGGACGAAAGAAACTTTTTTCCACAGGGTGAAGTTTAATATTGGAAACGGTAGAACGACCAGATTCTGGGAAGATACTTGGTTAGGGGAGATGCCTTTAGCCGTACAGTATCCCTCGCTCTATAATATTCTACAACATAAGGAGGCTTACATTGCTACTGTATTACAATCGGTTCCTTTAAACATCCAGTTCAGGAGGTCTCTGGTGGGGGGTCGTTGGAGTTCCTGGCTGCATCTTGTGCGGAGGTTCATGGATGTTTAACTATCCGATCAGCCAGACTCGCTTCACTGGAAGTTAACTAGCAACGGTGTTTTCACGATGAAATCTATGTACCTGGACCTAATTGACTCTGGCCCAATCCCGGAATCAATTCATCATGTAACAATCATATCCTAGGGCGACACAGAACTAGCTCCAATTTATCAATGTAATGTAGGCATGTATTCCGTATATAGTCATACATGCTTGCGATAAGAACTTGCATGACATATTTTGTTGCGGGGTTCATAAGGAAACTAAGGGATATTAAGGCCTCCTTTTAATAGAGAACCGAAACAAAGCATTAACACTTAGTGAATACATGAACTCCTCAAACTATGGCAATCACCAGAAAGAATCCCAATTATTGTCACCTTGGGGTATGCGGATCATAACACATAATAGGTGCGTATAACTTGCAAGATTGGATCAAGAACAAAAATATATTCATGAAAACATAAAGGGTTCAGATCTGAAATCATGGCACTCGGGCCCTAGTGACAAGCATCAAGCCTAGCAAAGTCACAGCAACATCAATCTCAGAACATAGTGGATACTAGGGATCAAGCCCTAACAAAACTAACTCGATTACATGATAAATCTCATCCAACTCATCACCGTCCAGCAAGCCTACGAAGGAATTACTCACTCCCGGCGGTGAGCATCATGAAATTGGTGATGAAGGATGGTTGACGATGACGATGCCGGAAGATCCCCCTCTCCGGATGTGGCACCCCGGCTCAGAGAACCGGTTTACCAGTGTTTCCAGCCCAGAGATCATGTCCTCTGGAAACACCCAACAACTTGGAACAGAACAGAACTGAACTTTATTAAAATACCTCGAGTACAAGCTCATAATTTACATCGATAGCGAGGCCGGAAGCACTACAGGTGCTGAGAACAATATCCACATTATTTATGGAACATGGCAGGGCCTCGATACTACTGGGTAGTCTACGGCGTAGCGGAACATAGCGCGGGAAACTCCATCCACAGGGACACTGCTGTGGACACGGCCTAGTTACCGTAGCACGAACCTTTGGGACATCCGTCCTCGGCTTATCCTGCATCTGGCATGATACGCCAGGTGAGTACTTGGAATGTACTCGCAAGCTCATGGAAACCAAAAAAATGCAGCAAACAATAGCATGGCAATTAACAGATTAAGAGATTAGGTTGCTCACTTACTGGTACCCAGTACCAACTTACTCCAATCTGGGTTGTCCCACAACCCTCGGAATGCTCACAAGCCACAGAGCACTTCCGAACATAAGATAGTTCTTCCATCATTATTATCATTATGGTTGATCATCCTAGAGAGGCCTAAACGGACTGTCCAATACCGTGGACGCGGCTATTCGAATAGGTTTTAACACTCTGCAGAGGTTGCGCACTTTACCCACACTATGGAGTACCTGGCCTCGTGATCCCATTCGGGTGGACCGATGGTGCTCCAACGAAACCTGCCTGACCCGTGACCCCTCTATCGTACCACCGACAATCATACCCTCCCAGGGTCATGTCCTGGGTGGCCCCTATGTCACCCCGTGACACCTGCCACCGTCGTGGCCAAACAAACTGTCCCAAACGGGGACGCCAGCAAAATAAGTCAACTGGGCTCACAGGATTATGGTCGTCTACCTGATCAGGGCAGCACGCACGCATAACCCTCCCTAGTTTGGTGGTACCGATAAAAGAGCACAAAGCCAGACCAAGTCAAGGCCGTCCCATACCGGTAAATGTGGCTGCACGGAAAAGTCCGGGTAGGTGGCTCTTGATCAACCAACTAAGTTTAATATAGCCAAGCATTTAACCAGTATGGATATTTGATTGCAAGTCAATTATCATGGCTATGTATTTAAATAAATTACTATGGATTATCACATATTGAAATAATGCATGAAATTCAATTAAATAACCAACACTATTGAAATGTTGTATGCAATGGATGACATGGCTTGCCTTGCTCTGTTGGGTTGTCCACACACTCCTGGGCTTCAAATCCAAAATTATTTCCCTCTGAAAATAATTGTAAAAAGCAAATGAAAATGTCACATACTACTGTTCTGTTCACTAGAAATTTTGTGAACAAGACAAAATACCAAATTTGGCAAGCAAATAGAGGTGCTCAAGACAAACCAGATGCAAAAAGAATCAATTGATTTGGACTTATGGTTTAAAAGTTATTGATGGTCAAAGTTCTGGTCAAAATCTGGATTTTAAATAGAAATTAGAAAATCTGCCAGGGGGCCACGTCGAAGGCATAAAGTGGAGGGGCGCCTCCACTTACCGCTTCGGCGTGTCGCTGACAGGCGGGCCCCAGTGTTAGATTTAAAAGGGGGAGGAGGGAAACAGAGAGAGGGCGGGACTCCGGCGATCATCGCCGGCGATATAGACGGCGGCGAGGTCCGGTGAGTAGCGGAATGGATAGAGCTCAACGAGACGAACTCGCACGTACCCGAGGCTTGGCGAACGGTGGCCGGACGGCGTCGTCCCCTTCGTCTCCGGCGGCGACGGCGCTCGGGTGTCCTCGGCGACGGCGACTCCAGCAGCGATTCGGCTCGGGAGGGGCTCAGGCGAGGTCATAGGAACGAGCTGAGCTCGATGACGTGGTCAGTCGAGCTCGGGGAGGAGTGGAACGCGGGAAGACAGAGCTCGGGTAGCGGCGATGCTCCGGCGAGATTCGAGGCCAGAGGGCCTCTCGGCCGTGGCTCGTTGCTCGGGGGCTCGTTAGGAGGCGGAGTGAGGTGGGTGATGAGCTCGGGAGAGGCCGGGGAGGGCTATTTATAGGAGGGGGAGGAGCTCAGGGGAGGTCTCTGGAAGTGGAGGGATTCGGCCACGTCGCCGGCGCAAGGACGGCGAGCTGGCTGGCTGCTTGCGGGCGACGAGACGGGAGAAGGCAGGGAGGAGTTATTGCAGGGCGCCAGCTAGCGGAGGAAGAAGACGCGCCGCTAAGCCACTGTGTCCGCACGGGCGGCACAGTGCGCGCATGCGTGGCGGCCGGCAAGGGCGATTCCGGCGAGGGCCACGCTCCAGGACGGCCAGGTGGACGCAGGGGAGGATGTCGGCGCAAAGAGACGAGCTGCTGCGGCGCGGGGCAGGCAGACGCGACGGATCCAGCACGGGCGTGATGAAGAGCGCGCGCAGTGGCATGCCAGTGTCGTGTTCACCATGAGCAAGGGTGTCTAGAGGCCTCGCGAGCCTGGCATTTCTTGTCTGGCACGTCGACCCTCGATCCCTTAGTCTCTCCATGCCTCTGGTTCGACCAGGTTCACTCTGAACCGAAGTGTAGCTTCAGCTACAGCCTCTGACAGCAAACTTGAGAGGGATCTAGAGGAGTGGTGAGATGGAGATGGAGCCAATGGAGATGTCTGGGGTGTTCTGCTTTGGAAGGACTAGGAGCTGGCCAAGTTTGAAAGGATTTGATCAAGATTTGGATATAGTTCATGTACAACTGCTGTACTGAACCAGAAACTGAGATGAGCTTGATGCACTCATCTGGTTGATTTTCTGGAGCTGAATATTGGTGTAGGAGAGTTATTTGATGAGGACAATATGCCATAAAAATTTCAGCTCAATTGGGTACCTCTAGCTGGCACTTCCTTCACAGAGGTTCCAACTGAACAGAAACTTGGCAGAATATTGGTGGTGAAAATTTGTACTGGACAAGATGATATTTTTGGATATTGTGGAAAGATAGGTTCCCTAATAACTCAGGGAATTTTCTGGGAATTATTTGAGTAGGGAAAATATGAGCTCCTTCACAAATGACCAGTACTGTATAGAGAGCTAATGGAGTTTTCTGGAATAAACTTTGTACTGGACCATGAGATGTTTTTGAAGATTGTGGAATTAGATGATGTCAATAAGGTCTGGGATTAATTTGGGATTTTTCTGATCACCAGAACTATAGGTTGCTTTGCAACCCATAGTGATGACAGATTTTCCCAAAGGAGGAAAATGAATATTTGAGAAGAATGAAGAATTGGAAATTGATCCAGATGGTGAGTGACAAGGTTTTGGCAAGATGCTGATGGCTTTGGATCACTGAGAGGAATTCATAAGTCCAAAGTCAACTGAAAAGGTTCAAAATTCAACCAGATTGCAAATAAAGCCAGAAAGAATTCGAAAAGAAAAAGTTGCCAAAAACCAGGGTTTCACAAACCTACCCCCCCTTAAAATGAATCTCGTCCTCGGGATTCGGTTGCTCAGGGAACAAGTGTGGATTTGCTGATCTCAGAAAATCCTCTCTTTCCCAGGTAGCTTCTTCCTCAGTATGATGATCCCATAGTACCTTGTAAAACTTAATTGTCTTACTCCTGGTAGTCCTTTCCATCTCATGCAATACTCTGACAGGTCTTTCCTCGTATGTCAGATCTTTGGTCAATTCCAGCTCACTCATATCTGCCTGCTTAATCGGAGGTGCAATGCACTTTCTCAGCTGTGATATGTGAAAGACATCGTGAACGTTTGACAACTCTGGTGGTAACTCTAGCTGATATGCCACTCTGCCTCTTCTAGCCATGACTGGAAAGGGACCGATATATCTCGGTGCAAGCTTTCCTTGGGTGTGAAGCCTCTTTATTCCTTTCATGGGGGTAACTCGGAGATACGCATAGTCTCCTGGTTCAAAAGTTACTTCCCGATGCTTTGGGTCATAGTAACTCTTTTGACCGGACTTGGCTGCTCGAAGACACTCCTGGATATCCTTGACTTGTCTCTTAGCCTCGAGCATCAAATCCGTGCCGAAGATACGGCTGTCTCCTATCTGAGACCAATTTAAAGGAGTGCGGCATTTCCGTCCGTACAAAGCCTCGAACGGTGACATCTTGAGACTTGACTGATAACTGTTATTGTAGGAGAATTCTGCATAAGGTAGGCTATCCTCCCATTTGGGTCCATGGGCGAGAGCACAGGACCAAAGCATATCTTCCAATATCTGATTCACACGTTCTGTCTGTCCATCTGTCTGTGGGTGATATGCCGTACTATGCCTTAGCACAGTTCCCAGGGCTTGATGCAGTCGCAACCAAAATGCTGAGGTAAATAGGGAGCCTCTATCTGATGTGATAGACTTGGGTACTCCATGAAGGCTGACTATCCGGGACATATAGAGATGTGCGAGCTGATTCGCATTGAAAGTGGTCTTTACTGGAAGGAAGTGAGCCACTTTTGTAAGTATGTCCACGATGACCCAGGTAGCATCATGGCCTCTTGTTGACTTGGGTAGTCCGACAATGAAGTCCATGCATATGTCATCCCATTTCCACTGGGGAACTGGTAAAGGTTGCAGTAGCCCAGCGGGTTTCTGATGTTCAGCCTTGACTCTGTTGCAGATGTCACAACAAGCGACATAGTATGCTATGTCTCTTCTCATGCCTGGCCACCAAAAGGTTTCACGCAAGTCCTGGTACATTTTTGTTCCTCCCGGATGGATAGAATATGCAGATTCATGTGCCTCTCTGAGTATTTGCTGTCTCAACCTCTCTTGATCGGGCACACATATTCGGTTCTCAAACCATACTGTGTCCTGGCCATCAATTCGGAAGGACTTGGCCTTCCCTAGCGGAATGCTCTCTCTGATCTCTTGTATTTCTTGGTTTGATTTCTGAGCTGCTTTAATTTCTTCCATAAGTGTCGGGGTAATTTCCATCGTATCTGGGCTGATTGGGCCGCATAACACCATATTCAGCTTGGCAAACTCTTCCTGCAGCCTTGGATGCATTCCCTCCATGAGTGCATTGAGGGTACCTTGCTTTCTGCTAAGGGCATCAGCGACCATATTGGCTTTTCCCGGATGATAATTTATCCCAAGGTCATAATCCTTGACCAATTCAAGCCATCTTCTCTGTCTGAGATTGAGATCATGCTGAGTGAAAATATACTTGAGACTCTTGTGGATGTCTGGAAGAACTAAGACAAGGGCGGTGGTTAGCCTTGTCTTTAGCTCCATGAAACTGCTGTCACATTCTTCTGTCCAGGCAAATTTGTGGTTCTTCTTCAACAGTTCTATCAATGGCTTGGCTATTTTGGAGAAGCCTTCGATGAAGTGACGGTAGTAGCCTGCCAATCCCAGAAAGCTACGGACTTCCGTTACCGTGGCTGGGGTCTTCCAGTTTAATACAACGGTCACTTTGCTGGGGTCGACAGCCACACCTTGCTCTGACAGAATATGACCCAGAAATCCCACCTCTCTTAGCCAAAATTCACATTTGCTGAATTTGGCATACAAGCGATGGGTCCTTAGTCTTTCCAGGATAGTACGGAGATGTTGTGTGTGCTCCTCTTCATCTTTGGAGTAGATGAGAATATCATCGATGAATACCACCACAAATTTGTCCAGAAAGTCCATGAAGACTTTATTCATCATGCTCATGAAATATGCTGTAGCATTTGTTAGTCCGAACGACATGACTGTGAACTCATACAGACCATATCTGGTAGTAAAGGCTGTTTTGGGGATATCCTCTTTCCTAATTTTTAGCTGATGATACCCCGTTCGGAGGTCAATCTTAGAAAATACCCGGGCTCCGTTCAACTGGTCGAGCAGATCATCAATGCGAGGGAGCGGATATTTATTTTTGATGGTGACCTCATTTAATTGGCGATAGTCTACGCACATTCGTAGGCTGCCATCCTTCTTCTTGACAAACAGCACGGGTGATCCCCACGGTGAAGTGCTTGGACGAATATACCCTTTTTGCAATAATTCATCCAACTGTTTCTTCAATTCCACCAGCTCTGGGGAAGGCATGCGGTAATACTTCTTGTATATTGGAGCAGTTCCAGGAACAACCTCAATAGCAAACTCTAGTTCCCGGTCAGGTGGCATTCCCGGTATCTCTTCTGGAAATACGTCCGGAAATTCACTGACTACCGGAATCAGACTTATGTCTGTAGCTGTGGCTTTGAATGCCATTCCTTTCTTTGACATTACTCTGCTGGCAATGAATTGCACCGTTTGGCCCGCCGGGTTAACCAGTGTCACCTTCCTGGTGGCACAGTTGATACACACCTGGTGTGGTACCAACCAATCCATTCCCAATATTATATCCAGTCCCGGGGATTCAATGGCAACAAGAGTAGCTGGAAACTTCACATCGTGTATCAAAATTTCCAGATTCTTGTATATCACATTTGTTCTGAGCATGGAGCCAGGGGATTGTACCACCATGATTTTGTCCAAAAGGGAAGGAGAAAATTTGTGCAAGGTGGCAAAACTTCGCGAAATAAACGAATGAGAAGCCCCAGAATCAAATAAAATTATTGCAGGTATGTTGTTAACAGAAAACATACCAAGGACCACATCTGGTGCTTCGCGGGCTTCTTCAGCGGAGATATGATGGACTTGGCCGCGATAGAAGTTCGGATTGGGGCGGCGTCCAACACTGTTGACTTGTGGCTTGAAGTCGGATGGTGGCTTCCCATTTCTTGCGGGGCATTGCTTGGAGTAGTGCCCGCTCTGGCCGCAAGTGAAGCACGTGTTGTTGCGGCGGCAGTCCTCCAGCACTGGCTGTTTGCCGAAGGTCTTGTCCTGGCTGACAAGCTTGTTGTTGTTGTTGCCATTGTTCCCTGCAGGCTTGTATTCAGATGAACTTGGTTGCCAGATACGCGGCTTCTGCACAAACTGCTCACGGTTGTCCTTCTTGGGTTCAAACTTCCTCTTAGGATCATTATATCCTGACTTATGCTCTCGTTCAGCTATGAAGGCCTTGTTTACCAGAGTCTGGGAGTCTGGAAAGTCCAGCATACAAAGCTGACAGCGGAGGGTATGGTTCAGCCCTCCGAGGAATCGGTCAATCTTCCTTTCTTCTGTAGACACATCATGGGTAGAGTACCGTGTCAGATTATTGAACTTGTTTAGATACTCACCTACTGACATATTCCCTTGAGTAAGAGCCAGAAATTCCCTTTGCTTCACCTTCATTATGCCAGTAGGAATATGATACTTGCGGAATACCTCTTTGAATTTTTCCCAAGAAATATCCTCTCCAGAAGGCCATAACATTTTGGTATTGTCCCACCATATAGCTGCTGGTCCCTCCAGGTAGTGAGTAACGAAAGGAACCATTATCTGCCTCATCACAGCGGGCTATGTCCAATTTCTTTTCCATAGTCCTCAGCCAGTCATCAGCCTCCATAGGATCCACGGCTTGACCAAAACTGGGTGGCTTGGTCCGCTGAAAATCAGACAGCTTAGAGTGTGTCCCATTGTGGTTGTTCTGACCCACCATAGTCTGCATACTTTTCAGAAATTCCATAAGATCTTGGTTTCTTTTCTCTTCGAACATCCTCATAATCTGATCAGTGGTAGGTGACTGTGGGGGTGGAGGTGGCAAATCTTCTGGTGGTTGTCCTGCCTATCTGGCGGATAGACGAATGGGAGTTCCATCGCCGCCTTGAGTACTAGACCTCTTCATCCTAAATTTTGTTCCCATTGCAAAATACCGAATCGATGAGGAAAAGCAGGGTAGTGTGACACCAGAAAAGAAGCCTAATAAAAAGAGCGAATAAAGAAAGCAACATAATTATACAAGGCAACCCAACACCATACATGAGAAGCTAGTAGGGGGATGATCATGACTAGACTGCTCAGACGGCAGTTGACATATGCAAGGATGCTATGATGCATGCACTGAAACACGAGTCTCCGCTCTAGTGACGCCGGTGGCACGAACACTGGTACACTGAAGACACCTCGTCGTCTGACTCTGACTCGGAATCTGAGCTGATGATGTGCACCTCGGCCTCCGGATCAAAGGAAACACGACGACGCTGACGGGAAGGTTCTCCCTCAGAAGGAGAAGAAGCACGACGCCGCAGCATCGGAGCAGCTGGAGTAGCTAGGAGTGAGGCCCACTCTGGCGGGGTCGCACGTCGGTTACCAGACGAAATGCCTGGCGGTCCGAACGAACTAAAAGGAGTGCCGGAAGTTGGAGCGGGTGGAGTGTATATAGGTGAAAACGGAGGGGAGGAGGAGACTGTGCTGCCGCAATAGCAGCGAGTGCCTCACGGGCAGAAGTCAGCTCCTCGGCTAGAAAAGTGATCATACAGTAACTGACGTGCAGATAGCGAGATAAAACACCAGTAGCACGATCACTCGCCGGATCAACTGGTGCGAAAAGGACTCGCCCTGTCGTAAGCGACAGGGTGGGGTAGTGAAAGAAATCTGGATGAGTCTGCATCTCGACCTCGTGAAAGCGCAGGTCGGTGAGAGCCTCCATCGCAGCAAACTGGATCGCCAACTCCGGAGTAGAAGCAGTTCCGCCCTTGGAAGAACGGGAGTAGCTGCCGATGTCTGAACTCGTAGTGAGAAAGGCTTCTGCGCGATACTCGAATATTGAACCAGCGAGTTTCTCTCGAAACACCTGGAACACTGGGTCTTCGCCGTTGGGATACAGCCGAAGCCAGATGTTACGAAGCAGTACTGGAAAAGTGAACGGTGTCGGCTCATGGTTGTAGTGGTACGGAACCGGTGCCATCTACACTCATCAAACCAGCAGTTAGTACAATAAGAACTATATGCATGCCATGCAATGCAAGCACTCAAATGCAACAATCAGATGCAGCAGGCAAGACACACCAAGACTCTAAACTACTCGCGGTTCTAGCGCAGGGTTAACTAGGGTGTCCTACAGTCAGCGCGGCTCTGATACCAAGCGTTGTGGCACGCCGGCTCAGAGAACCGGTTTACCAGTGTTTCTAGCCCAGAGATCATGTCCTCTGGAAACACCCAACAACTTGGAACAGAAGATAACTGAACTTTATTAAAATACCTCGAGTACAAGCTCATAATTTACATCGATAGCGAGGCCGGAAGCACTGCAGGTGCTGAGAACAATATCCACATTATTTATGGATATTGTATAGCGGAACATAGCGTGGGAAACTCCATCCACAGGGACACTGCTGTGGACACGGCCTAGTTAGCGTAGCACGAACCTTCGGGACCTCCGTCCTCGGCTTCTCCTGCATCTGGCATGATACGCCAGGTGAGTACTTGGAATGTACTCGCAAGCTCATGGCAACCAAAACAATGCAGCAAGCAATAGCATGGCAATTAACAGATTAAGAGATTAGGTTGCTCACTTACTGGTACCCAGTACCAACTTACTCTCATCTGGGTTGTCCCACAACCCTCGGAATGCTCACAAGCCACAGAGCACTTCCGAACATAAGACAGTTCTTCCATCATTATTATCATTATGGTTGATCATCCTAGAGAGGCCTAAACGGACTGTCCAATACCGTGGACGCGGCTATTCGAATAGGTTTTAACACTCTGCAGAGGTTGCGCACTTTACCCACACTATGGAGTACCTGGCCTCGTGATCCCATTCGGGAGGACCGATGGTGCTCCAACGAAACCTGCCTGACCCGTGACCCCTCTATCGTACCACCGACAATCATACCCTCCCAGGGTCATGTCCTGGGTGGCCCCTGTGTCACCCCGTGACACCTGCCACCGTCGTGGCCAAACAAATTGTCCCAAACGGGGACGCCGGCAAAACAACTCAACTGGGCTCACAGGATTATGGTCGTCTACCTGATCAGGGCAGCACGCACGCATAACCCTCCCTAGTTTGGTGGTACCGATAAAAGAGCACAAAGCCAGACCAAGTCAAGGCCGTCCCATACCGGCAAATGTGGCTGCACGGAAAAGTCCGGGTAGGTGGCTCTTGATCAACCAACTAAGTTTAATATAGCCAAGCATTTAACCAGTAGGGATATTTGATTGCAAGTAAATTATCATGGCTATGTATTTAAATAAATTACTATGGATTATCACATATTGAAATAATGCATGAAATTCAATTAAATAACCAACACTATTGAAATGATGTATGCAATGGATGACATGGCTTGCCTTGCTCTGTTGGGTTGTCACAAACTCCTGGGCTTCAAATCCAAAATTATTTCCCTCTAAAAATAATTTTAAAAAGCAAATGAAAATGTCACATACTACTGTTCTGTTCACCAGAAATTCTGTGAACAAGAGAAAAATACCAAATTTGGCCAGCAAATAGAGGAGCTCAAGACAAACCAGATGCAAAAAAGAATCAATTGATTTGGACTTATGGTTTAAAAGTTATTGATGGTCAAAGTTCTGGTCAAAATCTGGATTTTAAATAGAAATTAGAAAATCTGCTAGGGGGCCACGTCGAAGGCGTAAAGTGGAGGGGCGCCTCCACTTACCGCTTTGGCGTGTCGCTAACAGGCGGGCCCCATCGTCAGATTTAAAAGGGGGGGAGGGAAACAGAGAGAGGGCGGGACTCCGGCGATCATCGCCGGCGATACAGACGGCGGTGAGGTCCGGTGAGTAGCGAAATGGATAGAGCTCAACGAGACGAACTCGCACGTACCCGAGGCTTGGCGAACGGTGGCCGGACGGCGTCCTCCCCTTCCTCTCCGGCGGCGACGGCGATCGGGTGTCGTCGGTGACGGCGACTCCGTCAGTGATTTGGCTCGGGAGGGGCTTAGGCGAGGTCAGACGAACGAGCTGAGCTCGATGGCGTGGTCAGTCGAGCTCGGGGAGGAGTGGAACGGCGGGGAGGCAGATCTCGGGTGGCGGCGATGCTCCAGCGAGATTCGAGGCCAGAGGGCCTCTCGGCCGTGGCTCGTTGCTCGGGGGCTCGATAGGAGGCGGAGTGTGGTGGGTGATGAGCTCGGGAGAGGCCGGGGAGTGTTATTTATAGGAGGGGGGGGGGGAGCTCAGGGGAGGTCTCTGGAAGCGGCGGGATTCGGCCACGTCGCCGGTGCAAGGACGGCGAGTTGGCTGGCTGCTTGCGGGCGACGAGACGGGAGAAGGCAGGGAGGAGTTAATGCGCGGCGGCAGCTAGCGGAGGAAGAAGACCCGCCGCTAAGCCACTGTGTCCGCACGGGCGGCACAGTGCGCGTGCGTGGCGCCCAGCGAGGGCGATTCCGGCAAGGGCCACGCTCCAGGACGGCCAGGTGGACGCAGGGGAGGATGTCAGCGCACGGAGACGAGCTGATGCGGCGCGGGGCAGGCGGACGCGACGGATCCAGCACGGGCGCGATGCAGAGCGCGCGCAGTGGCATGCCAGTGTCGTGCTCACCACGGGCAAGGGTGTCTAGAGGCCTCGCGAGCCTGCCATTTCTTGTCTGGCACGTCGACCCTCGACCCCTTAGTCTCTCCATGCCTCTGGTTCGACCAGGTTCACTCTGAACCGAAGTGTAGCTTCAGCTACAGCCTCTGACAGCAAACTTGAGAGGGATCTAGAGGAGTGGTGAGATGGAGATGGAGCCAATGGAGATGTCTGGGGTGTTCTGCTTTGGAAGGACTAGGAGCTGGCCAAGTTTGAAAGGATTTGATCAAGATTTGGATATAGTTCTTGTACAACTGCTGTACTGAACCAGAAACAGAGATGAGCTTGATGCACTCATCTGGTTGATTTGCTGGAGCTGAATTTTGGTGTAGGAGAGTTATTTGATGAGGAGAAGATGCCATAAATTTTCAGCTCAATTGGGTACCTCTAGCTGGCACTTCCTTCACAGAGGTCCCAACTGAACAGAAACTTGGCAGAATATTGGTGGTGAAAATTTGTATTGGACAAGATGATATTTTTGGATATTGTGGAAAGATAGGTTCCCTAATAATTCAGGGAATTTTCTTTGAATTAATTGAGTAGGGAAAATATGAGGTCCTTCACAAATGACCAGTACTGTCCAGAGAGCTAATGGAGTTTTCTGGAATAAACTTTGTACTAGACCATGAGATGTTTTTGAAGATTGTGGAATTAGATGATGTCAATAAGGTCTGGGATTAATTTGGGATTTTTCTGATCACCAGAACTATAGGTTGCTTTGCAACCCATAGTGATGATAGATTTTCCCAAAGGAGGAAAATGAATATTTGAGAAGAATGAAGAATTGGAAATTGATCCAGATGGTGAGTGATAAGGTTTTTGCAAGATGCTGATGGCTTTGGATCACTGAGAGGAATTCATAAGTCCAAAGTCAACTGAAAAGGTTCAAAATTCAATCAGATTGCAAATAAAGCCAGAACGAATTCGAAAAGAAAAAGTTGCCAAAAACCAGGGTGTCACACCGGAGCCCCGAACTGACTCCAGATCTGGCCTCCCGATGAAGAACAGGAGGCGGCGGCGGCTCCATATCGTGAAACGCAATAAAACTTCCTCTCTTATTTTTTTCTCCAAAATTGTGAATTTATAGGCCTCAGATTAGGGTCAGTGGAGCCACGTGGGCCCCACAAGCCATCAGGGCGCGCCTGGGGGGGGTGGCGCGCCCTAGTAGGTCTTGGCTCTAGTATTTTTTATATATTCCATAAAAATTCTCCAAAAAGTTTCGTCCAATTCCAAGAACTTTTATTTCTGCACAAAAAACAACACCATGGTAGTTCTGCTAAAAACACCATCAGTCCGGGTTAGTTTTATTCAACTCATGCAAATTAGGGGCCAAAACAAGAGCAAAAGTGTTTGGAAAAGTGGATACAACGGAGACGTATCAGAGCCTAGGTAGGACTACGGCGTGTCGATTATCAGAGGCCAGACATTACCCGGAAAAGTGTGTCCGGCCAAAGGTAATCGGTCGTGCTGGAAAACGCGGTGTACCCCTGCAGGGAAGATAATCTATTCCAATGGTCATGTCCACAGTAACAGGACACTCAGAGTTGTATCCCGATCTATTACAACTAGAACCGGATACTATAATATTACTTAACTAATATACTGCTCTGGGATCGCTTTCTCGCAGGGTAGTCGAGAAAGGATCTCAGGGTTTGACTGCCATACACCTGTTACCATATTATATTATACGCTACTCTCTTCTGATGCTGCAAGATGCTAGCCTTCGATAGGATAGACTCTTTCCCCTCTGCTCTGGCATTTCTGCAGTATAGTCCAAAGATATAGCCCCATTCCTTTGACACCGATGCATACTTAGCATAGTTCTGATGTAAGTCTTGCGAGTACTTTGGATGAGTATTCACGGTTGCTTTTCTACCTCTTTCCCCTACCTGGTTGCTGCATTCAGATGACAGATCCCAGGAGCCAGAGATCCCCGACGGTGCCTACTACTACGTGGAGACCGGTGACCAGGAGTAGTTCGGAGGCCCCAGGCAGGAGGCATGCGCCTTTTCGACCAGTTGTCGTTGTTATGCTCAGCCTTCTTAAGGCAAACTTGTTTAACTATGTCTGTACTCAGATAATATTTGCTTTCGCTGACTTATGTATTCGGGTCATCGTGACCCCTGTCTTGTAATATAAACACTTATGTTTATATTTGTGTCTTAGAGTTGTGTTGTGCTATCTTCCCGTGAGTCTCTGATCTTGATTGTGCATGTTTGCATGTATGATTAGTGCACGATTGAGTTGGGGGCGTCACAAGTTGGTATCAGAGCCGACTGCCTATAGGAAGCCCCTTTCGAACTCCTTGATCGAAGTTGAGTCTAGTCATTGAAAAACTATTTTACTAAAAGTGTTGTGTGGCTTACGGGCCCACATCGCAAATGGATGGGATTAGGATGTTTTATTCCGCTCCTTTACTCTGGTTCTGATCTCTCTTCTTTTCGGGTTAAAGATCTTACTAACTCTAACTCTAGGTTCTTGTGACCATACACTCCTGGAGATCGAATCGTCTGCAGTTGTTTCTTTGCTTACCTGCTACAAAATTCAATCACAGTCATTTGACACTTTTTGGAACCTCTTTTGTTTCAGATGCGTCCCGCAACTCAGCTCGTATGCCAGACTATGGCTGTTGATGCGACTGGATTCCCTGCTATCCTGGTCAACCCCTTGACCAGATTGGGTTATCGTTGGTACCCCGAGTACACTGTTTATGAGGACTACCGCGAGTTCAACCAGGAGCAGTACCATGCTGTTGTTCGTTTCTTTGATCGACAGACGAACTCCATCACTGAGTTGCACACCTTTCATGGTGCTGGAGTGACTATTGGCATGGCAGTCCATGATGCTTCCTATGCTGCTATCGCACATCTTCGTGGACAGCGTAGTCACTTGGATGATTCTCAGTTCAGATACATCCCTTATGCCCCTAGTGGAGATGAGAGTGGATACTACACTGCTATCTATACCCCTTATGTGCGACGTCGTTATGATCCGCAGGTTTTGATCCAGTACACTGAGGTTCTGGATCGCACTGCCCGAGCTCTTGCCATTGAGTTGTATGCCACTCGTGCTCGACTTTACGACGCTCTGACACAGTTGCTGCCAGCTGTTAGCACCGGGAGGCATCCTCAGCATATCCTTTACCCACGCAGGACAGAGATGCCACCAGGCCTCGAGTGGCGTGCTGTTGGAGGCTACACCACTCCACATGGACCTCTTCTCCCAGTTTAGGACCAGGTTCTGCATCAAAGTGTTCATATAGCGCAGGATCCTTATGTCGAGGGCACCCTGCGTCGTCACCTACAGATGCCTGGCTTCAGTGGTTTTCTCCGACGTTGATGTAGCCTTTGCTATGTCCTGTTGTTGTATCCCTCCACCACGTGCCTGCGTGCCGCCTAGCATGTCTAGTTATTATCTTTCCGAACTCGTACTACTGGCTTGTAATCGACTCTATGTATGGATATGTATGTCATGAGTGACCACTGTTATGTACCTAATGCACCTCTTGTTCATTGTGCACGTTACATCATGAATGACTCCATGCATCTGCAATTGCTTGTTACTAAACTAAACAGCCAGACTACATGGCCGCTATGATGCAGCAATTTGAACTGAACCGTCAGTTTATGATCGGGATCGTGGCCCAGTTTTCGAACCAGAATGCTCAACATTAGTTTGCCCCAATAACTCTGCAAGACTTTGTGCACCTCAACCCTGCCATCTATCGCAACTCAACTAGTCCTTTGGATGCTGATGATTGGCTCCGCGACATCACTTATGAGATGGAGTCTTCTAATGTCGCCCCTGCCAACTTTGTCACCTTTGCGTCGTACTTTCTGAAGGGTCCCGCTGCTCAATGGTGGGACAGCCACAGGCGTTCACTGCCTCCTGGAACAGTTGTCACCTAGATAGAGTTCCAAGCTACCTTCCGTGCCCGTCACATTCCCCAGGGAATTATGGACAGGAAGAAGAAAGAATTCCGCAACCTCACCAAGGGCAACAAGACCGTGGATGCTTATCAGCGGGAGTTCATTGAATTATCTCGCTATGCTGAAGATGATGTTGCCACTGATGCTCGTAGACAGGAAAAGTTCCGTGATGGACTACACCTAGATATCAAGCTTGCACTTGCTGTTCATGACTTCCCCGACTTTGCCACCCTCGTGAACAAGGCTATCCAGCAAGAGACCAGTCTGATGGAACACAAGGAGTCGCTTGAGCGCAACCACGATGTTGTTCATCTTCGGGCTCGTCAGGACAGAAGCGTCGGGTGTGGATCCCGCACAACGTGTACCGCCAAGCTGCCCCTGCACCAAGGCCTTCATATGTCACACCTTGTCTGCCTCCTCCCCCATCGAGACAGCCGAAGTTTCAAGCTGCTCCACCCAATGCTGCTGCTCCCCGTCCCAATGATCGATTGTGCTTCAAGTGTGGCCGCCCAGGTCACCGTGCCAGAGATTGCCATCAGAACCTGAACCAGCTAGCCCTTCCGTCAACCGGCTATGGCAATGGCCGTGGTTACAACCAGCCCCGCAACTATAATGCCAGACCCCCTGCTTATGATCGTGGCCAGGCTAATCACGTTGATATTGAGGAAGTTCAGAATGAGCCTGCTACTGTGATGGGTACCCTTCTTGTTAACTCAGTACTAGCTTCTATTTTATTTGATTTGGGAGCATCGCATTCATTCATCTTTGAAGAATTTGCATTCATGCATGACATAACATATGAAAAGATGCATACCCCCTTAGTAATTAACACTCCCGGATCCCAGTGTCAAGCCTCCATGATTAGCCACAATGTCGCCGTTGAAATTGAAGGATTGGAATTCCATGCCTCTCTCATTGTTCTAAAATCTTCCAACATAGACCTTTTTCTAGGGATGGATTGGTTGAAAGCTCAGGTCGCTTCAATAGACTGTGCCACAAAAATCGTCCAGCACCTACACCCTTCCGACCAGATAGTAAACTACTCTGCTCGAGTTATCCAAAATGCCGAAGCCCAAATATATGCTTTGAATGCATTGAACGCTTCACCTCTTGAGGGAATCGAGAACATTCCAGTCGTTCGTGACTTCCAAGATGTCTTCCCAGAAGAACTTCCAGGAGTACCCCCTGTTCGAGCTGTCGAATTCGTCATCGAGTTGAAACCAGGCACTACTCCTATTGCTAAACGTCCCTACAAGATGCTGCCGCATGAACTCCTTGAACTTAAGGAGGAAATCGACAAATCACTTTGAACGGGATTGATTCGCCCAAGTTCTTCCGCTTGGGGAGCCCCTTCTCTCTTCGTCAAGAAGAAGGATGGAACGAATCAGTTGGTCCAAGATTATCGGCCTATAAACCAGGCAACCATTCAGAACAAATACCCGCTTCCCAGAATCAATGATCTGTATGATCAACTCGCCGGTTCCTCTGTGTTCTCTAAACTCGATTTCAGGTTAGGATACCACCAGATCGGAGTTCGTAAAGAGGATATTCCAAAGACAGCCTTCGTTACTCGTTATGGTTCATACGAGTACACTGTCATGTCTTTCAGCTTAACCAATGCCCCAACCACCTTCTCTCGATCGATGAACTACATCTTCATGGATTACCTCGACAAATTCGTCGTGGTTTATCTGGATGATATCCTTGTATATTCCAAGAATGAAGAAGAACATGCCAAACACCTTTGGCTTGTACTGAAGAAACTACGAGAACATCAACTATATGCCAAAATTTCTAAGTGCGAATTCTGGTTATCTGAGGTGACCTATCTTGGACACATGATTTCCAAGGATGGTATTGCTGTTAACCCAGAATGAGTTCAGGCTATTCTTGACTGGACTCCTCCGAAGAATGTCAAGCAAGTCAGAAGTTTTTTCGGACTCGCCAGCTATTGCCGCCGTTTCGTCGAGAACTTCTCCAAGATTGCGAAGCCATTTGACTGGTCTGCTCCACAAGGGCAAGAAGTTTGAGTGGACATCAAAGTGCCAGGAAAGTTTCCAGACCATCAAAGATAAGTTGACTACTGCCCCAGTGCTTCCTCCTCCAGATAGTCGCAAGGAGTTTGTGATCTATTGCAACGCATCCCGTCAAGGATTAGGCTGTGTCTTAATGCAAGAACGCAAGGTGATTGCTTATGGCTCTCGACAGTTGCGTCCTCAAGAAGAGAAATATCCAACACATGATCTTGAACTAGCAGCGGTTATCTATGTCCTAAAGCTATGACGACATTACCTCCTCCGTAATAATTGCGAGATCTACACGGATCATCAAAGTCTGAAGTATCTGTTTGCTCAGCCAGATTTGAATATCCGTCAGCAACGATGGTTGGAAACAATAGCTGACTATAACATGGATATCTCATATACCCCTGGCAAGGCTAATGTCATGGCTGATGCTTAAAGCCGCAAGTCTTACTACAACAACCTCGTGGTTCAGCAACTCAACCCCTTGTTTATGAAGAACTTCGCAAGTTGAACCTCCATATTGCTCCTCAGGGTTCTCTTAATACCCTGGTTGTTGAACCAGATCTCGAGCACCGCATCAAGAAAATCCAGTTGTTTGACACTGAAGTCGAAAAGATTACGCGTTATCTTGCAGGAGGAAGACACTCATTCTTCTTTGTTGATGCAAATGGTACCTTATTCTTCAAAGGTCGCTTAGTGGTTCCTTCGAAAGACAACCTGGACATGACCAAGCATGTCATGAAAGAAGCGCATGACACACCTCTGACAATTCATCTGGGTAGTACCAAGATGTACCAAGACATCCGTCAGAGATTCTGGTGGCCTAATATGAAGAGAGACATTGCTCGATATGTTGCTGAATGCGATGTTTACCGTTGAATCAAAGCAGAACATCAAAGGCCTGCTGGAACTCTGCAACCACTCGCTATTCCTGAATGGAAATGGGGACAAAGTTGAAATGGACTTTATTACTTGTTTTCCCAGATCGCAGAAGCGTCATGATGCTATTCTTGTCATCATTGACCGGTTCTCCACGGTTGCTCATTTCCTGCCTGTCAAGGAGACAATCACTGCTAGTCAGTTAGTAGACTTGCATGTATCCAGAATTGTGTCACTCCACGGTGTTCCGTTGGAGATTAGTTCGGACCGTGGCAGCCTCTTCACCTCAAGGTTCTGGGAAAGTTTTCAAGAAGCTATGGGAACTCATCTGTCCTTTAGCACGACATTTCACCCCCAGTCCCAAGGTCAAGTTGAACGAGTCAACCAAGTGCTTGAAGATATGCTTTGAGCCTGTGTCATCTCATTTGGCAAGAAATGGGAGGAATCTCTCCCGTATGCAGAGTTCTCGTACAACAATAGCTATCAAGCTAGCTTGAAGATGGCACCACTTGAAGTGTTGTATAGACGAAAGTGCCGAAATCCTCTAAACTGGTCAGAAACTAGGGTACAGCCACTCTTCGGTCCGGATATTATCCAACAAGCTGAAGAGCAAGTTTGTATTGTTCGTGAACAGTTGAAGACAGCTCAGTCTCGTCAGAAGAGCAATTATGACCGTAATCACAAAGTAATGGTCTATCAACCTGGCGAACAAGCTTACCTTCGTGTCACTCCGATGAAGGGCACTCACCGCTTTGGAATCAAGGGCAAGTTAGCTCCTTGCTACATCGGCCCGTTCTGTGTTCTCGCCAGACATGGAGAAGTGGCATATCAGTTGCATTTACCACTGAACCTTTCTCAGGTTCACAATGTTTTCCACGTGTCACAACTCCGCCGCTGCTTCAAGGATCCAATTCGAGCGGTGGATCATGAAGTGCTTGAATTGCAAGATGATCTCTCTTATAAAGAGCATCCAATCCGCATTATTGATCAAGCTGAACGTTGAACCCATCAGAAGGCATTCAAGTTCCTTAAGATTCAGTGGTCAAATCATTCTTAAGATTCAGTGGGAACGTGAGGATCGTCTTTGTGAAGAATACCCTGATCTCTTTCCTTCTACATCCTAAATTCTCGGGACGAGAATTTCTTTTAGAGGAGAAGAATTGTAACACCCCCTATGTGATGAGCTACAGTAATCCATCATGAAAATGCCAAGTCATCTTGATTTGCAGTGCTTGATCACTATTGCTTCATATCTCATTTCAAATTCCACTTCAAACTATAATTCAAATTGCAAGTGAAAATAAAAGTTGTTCAAATTTGGAAACAAAATAGTTCATAATTTTGGATGTATTCTATAGTAAATAATGTTAAGGGAAACAACATCACCAAGTTACCCTAGATGACTCTAGCATCATGAAAACAGTACCTAAACAGCCACATTTAAATCATTTCTATTTAAACCAAATTCAAATGAATTCAAATAATCCCCAAACGTTTTGTGACAGTGCAGAATATTGCATAGTATTTATGTCGCTAAGTTCCACATTTTACAAAAACTATTTGGTGCAAAAATTAATGGCAAAATATAAACTGGAAAACAAAACAGAAAAGAAAAAGAGTAAAACTCACTATGCACTTAGGCCCAGTGGAACAGTGCCAGGCCCAGCCCATCCCCGGTCGTCTCCTTCCTCTCTCTCCTCCCCGTGTCGGCTTCGCGCGCAAGCGCCCGAGACAGGTTATCGTTCCCGCCGCGCCATGCCGCCACCCGAGCCGCTACAGCGCCGAGGAGGGGATAAGAACGTCGCCGTGGACCTCGGGGACAGCCTCGGTCCTTATCCTCCTGGCTCCTCGCACCGCTCCCTTCCTCCCACACCATGGCTGCCCCTGCCGTCGCCGTCGTCGTGCCACCCGCATAGCCACCGTCGCAGGCTCGCCTCACCACCGTGTCCAGTAGCTCCGCCGTGCTCAGCTGCTGCACCTGGTGCCCCCCATTCTAGTCGGGCGCCTCTGCATCGAGCTCGGCGTCATCGTCTTCCACCTTCGGCCACCGGAGATCGCCGTCGCCATTCTGTCTGCTCCAGGCCTTCCCCGAGCCCGCTTCGCACATCTGCAGGACCGCCGTGAGCCCCTCTTCCTTTCCCCTCTTTTCCCCGCGTCGATGGCTTCCTCTGGCCATCGATTCAATGACTGCTCGAACGTGCCGCCGCTCGACCTGATTGCCGGCGCAGCTCTGATGACCAAATGGTCACGCACGTGTGTCCGTTTGCTTCGCCCATTTGCGTGCTGCTGCTGCTAGTCCACAACCACCCGAGCTGATGCCACCTCCGGCCACGCCACCACCACAGATCGACGTGGCATCGTCTCCCCGTTCGAACGCGCCTAGCCACGCTCCTCCCCGTGCCATGTGGGCGATTTTTGACGCCTGCCTGTGGCAATCCACCACGTTTGAGGTCGCCGGCGCGTTGCCTCCGGTGCGCCACCACCTCTGGGTCGCCGACCGGTGGGCCCCAGGCATTTAGCCACTAACCCAGCCCCTGATCACCCTATGACAGGTGGGGCCCCCACTATAGCTAATTAGAGTAATTAAAATAAACCTAATAATAAAATGTGACACTGACAGGCTGGGCCACTGCCTATTTAAACCCTGATTAAAATTAAAAACCTGTTTAACCCTACTAAGTATGACATGTGGGGCCCAGCCACTATTCAAATGGATAGGGCTGATTCAGTCAGTTGCTGACTCAGCAGCTGGCTCCACCAGTCAGCCTCTGCTGACTGGGCAGTTGACCCAGTAAATTGGGCCCACTGTCAGCCCCTCTTTGAACCTGTTGGGTACACTTTCGGGTGTATCTAGCAATTTCCATTTATTAATTTTCGAAATATAAATGATCCAGAAAATTCAAAAAATCCTTTAAACTTTGAAAAATCATAGAAAATAAACCATAAGTCGAATGAAAATAATTTATATATGAAAAATGATCAGAAAAATATGATGAATCCGAATATGTGAACAAAATGCTTGACCATCACTCCTATCATGATGAACCTGGAACCTTCCACGCCAGATCGGTTCATCGGATAATACTCGGAGCTGGAAAAATATTCCCGGATATTTTTCTCCTTCGATTAAAATGCTTAGTAATGCATTAGGTCACATCGTCAACTCATTTTGCCATGGCATGCATTGTGATTGCATTTGTATGCTTTATATTTATTGTTTCTTCCCCCTCCTTCCTCTCTAGTAGACCCCGAGACTGCCGACGACACCGGGTACGACTACGCCCCTGACGACCAGTTCCCCTCTGTAGAGCTTCCAGGCAAGCAAACCCCCTTGATCATTCAGATATCGCCCATTCCTTTCCCTCTACTTCATGCATTAGATTTTGCTTCTGTTGATGATCCGGTACCTCCTATTCTGATGCATAGCCTGCTGTTGTAGTCTGTTGTTGATACATTACCTGCTATCGTATGATGCTTAGTTTAGTTATGCTACGGTTCCGCCTGTTGGCCCTACACCCTTGTCCGTGATGCTATGCTAGATTATCGGGTCATGATCCCCTCTAGGCGGTGATCACAGTTATGCTTACACTATTATATTCCATTAATATTCCGGGGCTGAAGGGCAGGTGCTACCATACAGTAAGAGATGGACCTGAGTCCCGACAGCTCCTGATGTTAAAGACGGGTCGGCCCCAAGTGTACCCGCGAGCGATATTGTGGTGGAACAACAGGGCACAGGTGGACACCACCTAGGAGAGAGGTGGGCCTGGTCCCTGGTCGTAGTTCGCGAGTTACCAAGACGGAGCTACAGGAGCTCTATTCTTGTCCGCGAGCTACTAATAATACACTAATGGATTGGGTATTTGATCTGAGAAGGTCGTTGGCCTACAAACGCACTATCCCCCATGCAGGATAATGGTATATGGGACCCTCGGGGTCGTACGTTCCTCCCAAAAGTTCTGTCAAACGTCACAGTTGAGCGGCGCGCGCCCGGGTGAGCTGGTTACGTCTGTTGGTGTTTCCACAGTCGTGCTTGGTCCCGGCTGCATTCGCAACACGTAGGAGTGCTTTGGGCGATTGCCCATGACCCCTTCGCGCTTAGGATGCATACCGGCGTGCTGACCTCTCTAGAGAGCCTAGGTAGGACTACGGCATGTCGATTATCAGAGGCCGGGCATTACCCGGAAAAGTGTGTCCAGCCAAAGGTAATCGAGTGTGCTGGAAAATGCGGTGCACCCCTGCAGGGAAGATAATCTATTCGAATAGCCATTTCCACGGCAACAGGACACTCGGAGTTGTATCCCAATCTATTACATCTAGAACCGGATACTATAATATTACTTAACTGATATACTGCTCTGGGATCGCTTTCTCGCAGGGTAGTCGAGTAAGGATCTCAGGGTTTAACTGCCATACACCTGTTACCATATTAATACGCTACTCTTTTTTGATGCTGCAAGATGCTAGCATTCTATAGGATAGGCTCTTTCCCCTCTACTCTGGCATTTCTGCAGTATAGTCCAAAGATATAGCCCCATTCCTTTGATACCGATGCATACTTAGCATAGTTCTGATGTAAGTCTTGCGAGTACTTTGGATGAGTACTCACGGTTACTTTGCTACCTCTTTCCCCTACCCGGTTGCTGCATTCAGATGACGGAGCCCAGGAGCCGGAGATCCCCGACGGTGCCTACTACTACGTGGAGACCGGCGACCAAGATTAGTTCGGAGGCCGCAGGCAGGAGGCCTGCGCCTTTTCGATCAGTTGTCGTTGTAATGCTCAGCCTTCTTAAGGCAAACTTGTTTAACTATGTCTATACTCAAATGATATTTGCTTTCGCTGACTCTTGTAATATAAACACTTATGTTTATATTTGTGTCTTAGAGTTGTGTTGTGATATCTTCACGTGAGACTCTAATCTTGCTCATGCATGTTGGCATGTATGATTAGTGCATGATTTAGTCGGGGGCGTCACATAATCCATACCTTTCCAATGGCATATCAAACGCATCGTTTCGACAAATGGTTAAAATATTAGAGCAAAAACAGTACTGAAAAAACCGCATGCAGTTCCCTGTGTCGACATTGCAGTGTTGTTTTCCGTCTGATGCAATTCACTTCGTCGATTTTGGATCCGCGAAAAAATAGTGTCCGTGTTTCTGTAAATTCAAAACTGCTCTTAAACCGTAAGGAATTAGAGAGGGTGTTCTACATGAAAAAGTTGCGCCTCATCGATATCTTTCCAACGGCGTATCATTTGCATTATTCCGACGAGCGGTTTGAAAACAAATCACGTAAATACGCTCGCTGCCACTCGTCAGGCGCCACACCATTTTCAAAATTACCCTTAAACCGTAAAGAATCTTGAAAAGTGTTCAATATGAAAAAGTTGTGTCTAATTCATAGCTTCTCAATGGTGTATCATATGCCTCATTTCGACAAACAGTTAAAAAATTGGGTCAAAAAGCAGTACTAAAAAACACGTGCAGTTTTTTTGCGACAAGCAGTTCCCTCGTCTAGCATTGCAGTTCTCTTGCTTCAAAATGCAGCGCACTTCCGTTGAGCATGCAGTTTGGAAGTGTTAGCAGAATATTATTCTGCTAATGTGCGCAGAATAGACCGGTTGTGTGTGTGTGTGTATATATATATATATATATATATATATATATATACACATGCGAGCTATTATGTTTCGTGAAACAGAATATTATTCTGTTACTATTCTCGAACTGACAACTTCGAGCGGTTGTACAGATGCTGTCATTTCGTCGAACTGATCGCCTTCGAAGTTCAAAAAAAAATTGTGATTTTTTTTGTCGGAACGGGGCGTGTAATATACCGTTGGAAACTCTTGATAGCACGATTAGAAGTCAAATTGAACTTTTTTACAAAATCCTCACGGTTTAAGAGCAGTTTGAAAAAACCATTTTTTAAAAGTCAAAAATGTGAATCGTATTTTGGACTTCATTTTCAAATAGTTTGTCAGTATTGAGCAAATGAGATGGCATTGGAAAGCTGCTGAAAATCCGCTCCTTTTATCTATAGAAAGTTTTTTCAAATTTTTTACGGTTTAAGAGTAATTTGAAAAACGATGAAATTCTGGGCTAAAAGTATTTTCACTTTTTTTGCAAACGGTTCATTGGATTAATTCAAATGATATGTTGTTGAAAATCTATGGAGAATGCGAAACTTTTCTATATAGAAAGTTTTCTCTAATTCCTTACGGTTTAAATTCAAATCTCAATACGGTGAAATTTTGTTTTGAATGCGATTTTTTTTAAAAGTTTGACAGAATGGGTCAAATAATATGCCGTCGGAAAGCTATCGAGAATGCGAAACTTTGTCATGTTGAACGTTTTCTCAAATTCGCAACCGTTTAAAAGTAATTTTGAATACGGTGAGACCGGTCGTGCTGGTTTCCCGTCCGAAAAACAGAGTACTCGAACTGATCTACGTGCGGGTTTGTACTGATCGTGTTTTCATATGGTGGACTTTACTTTGATTTTCGGTACTGTTTTACTCATAACTTTTCAACGGTTTATCCGAATTGAGCAAATAATATACCATTGAAAAGCTATTGAAAAGGCACAACTTTTTCATATTGAATATTTTTGCAAATTCACCACGGTTTAAGAGCAGTTTTGAATTCGGTGAAATTCATATTGGACGACGTAGCTTGAACTTTTGAACCGTTTCTCGGAACGGAGCATGTAATATACCGTTGGAAAGCTGTTGAATAGGATCAACTTTTACATGTTGAACTTTTATTTAATTCATAATGGTTTAAGAGCAGCTTTGAAAACGGTAGAAATATCAAACATTTTGTTTCCCGAAATCCCAAATCAACAGCGGACTGATTTGAATGAACATTTTGAACTGATTCGGGGTGAATACGTGAACTTTTTTTTTTTAGAAAATGAACACATGAACTTACATAAGTGATTTTTTTAGTTTTTCCGAACTTGTAACGTTTATCTACAATGTCATCATCTCTGAACTTGTAGCGTTTATCTACATGAATTGACAGAATTTTTCTTCATCAAAGGTTATAGGGATAACATACAAATTCCCAAAATTATGTGGATTTATCAACATGAAAAATTATTTCCGAACTGACTGTGTCATAGTCTCCAAACTTGTGTTTGGTTATCAATTATTTTCATGTGGATTTGTGTTTTTATTCTACCGTGAATTTTTTGAACTTTTGCTCAATGGCCTTTCGTGAATTTCGGGAAGTGGATTTTTTCACAACATATGTGAACTCCTCTTTAACCAAACATATGAACTTATCAGACGTTGATATTTAAACTTCATTGTGATTTATTTTACAAAGATAACATACAAATTTTCAACTAGGAACGTTTGCACAATGACGAGTTTCATTCGGAATCACTTGAATACTGTAAAACCAATGCGTACCACCAAATTACACAGCTCAGAGCAGCAAACCGATGCGCCAACAAAAGTTCAACCAGCCCAAAGCTAAAAACTGGGCGAAACCAGTACCACGCAAAGCAAACATGACACTTTATGAGCAATGAAAGAAAAAAAATCTTGCGTGTACGGGCAGAGCACCCGCGCTTCAAGAATGGACCTGCCCAAAGCGAAGCTCGCTCTCCCACTGATATGTACCCCCATATGATGGGTCAACTTGGACGGCGCCTAGTGCTCGACTTGGACGACGACAAGTGCTCGACTTGAACGAAGGAGGTTGTCGTTCTTTTGGCCATGAATGCTTATGAAGAGACACTGGGAATTGCTTCAAAACTGCTTTATACTTTGTATTATCTCTGATCACAATGAGCAAAGTATTTAGAACTGAAGTATATATGAGACTAGAACAATACTTTTTGTGGTAATCTATAAGTTTGCAACTTTCATAAGCTATCTTACAGGAATCTTTAGAGCTCATTTTCTTGTGGAGAAAGTGGAAGAAGGATTAACTAATGTTGATTGTTCTTGGCACAGTTAATATAGTTGAACTGAGATGATTTAACTAATTGAACTAAGACAATTTTAACTAGTTGAACTGAGACGATTATTTTATAACACAAATACAGATACAGTTTGCAGTTATGTTATTATGTTGAAACCATTTTTTTTTAACTTCTCTTGATGCCATTACCTCCATTTTTTTTATTGAATTGAACTAAAAATAAGAATTGAACTGAACTAAAATTAGAAATTGAACTTAAGTAAGATTTATAAACCGAACTTCAATTTTTGCTGGAACTTGAGCATCGACGGCTGGAACTTGAGCATCTTGTAGTCGACGAGGCTTAGCTTGATTAGGAAGAAGGAGAGCAGCTCCAGCTGATACAAAAGACAGCAGCATTTGTGTCAGAACAAGCAAGACAGGCAACACACTCATAAATTATACAAACACAGCAATGCTAATATACAAACGCTCCAGCAAAAACTGAACTGAGTTGGAAAAAAAATATGAATAGAACTGAGTTGGATTAAAAGGGTGAACAGTGAAGAGTGAGCTGTGAGAGGATTAGCTAAGAAACAAGTAAAGTATAATTTTCTACGTCTCTATCTCTCTGATCTTTCCCTTCCCCAAGTTATTCTTCTTCTACCCCTGCACTCTCTCCTTGTATCATGATCCAGACCAGGTCTGGTCACACTAGAAGGTTCACGCAAGTGCACGTTTGTTTCTGTTGTATAATCTAGAGTACATACAAACACGAACCGATATCCATCCACGAATGGAAAAGCTCTGTATAATGCATGGCACTACAAACCGGATCGGCAACTACCTAGACGCCATGCTCCGAAGAGACCTTGGACTTTGGCTCGTCACGCACGCGGCCGCATGACGGCGACGCCGCCGCTGGACGTACGTACGTACGCTGGCCGCCGATAAGAAACTGACGGCTGCATGCATCAGGTCAGCCGGATCCCGAGCTTTATTAAGCAGGTCCTATAAGGAGGTGACGGTGATGCCGCTGATGACACCATGGCACTTAGTCTACATCTCAGTTAATTAGAGTAATTGTAAGCAGGTGGTGCCCTGCCCTGCCTGCCATGGCCTGACGTTGTTTTCCACTGATGAGCTGAAAAAGCAATCTAAGGTGAACAGAAGAACCACCAAATGTAGAACTGAATATACAGAGAAGGACCATGAATGTCCTGGGGGAGATGGGGAAAAGCTGCGACGGGTGCATCTTGCCGGCCACACGATCGTCGGGGAGAACTGCAAGGGACCTCTGTCGGGGGGTGACGTTCATCGATGTAGTGGCTCCAGGAGCTCGGCCGGCGGCAGGCATAGCGAAGGCTGCCGAGGCGTCGCGTGGTCCGAACTTCTCAGGATGTGTGAGGATCTATGAACCTGCCCCGATGATGTTTTTGAACTTCATTTTTGTTAAGGGCATGTGTGAGGATCAGGAAGAAATAAATTGAAACAAAAATCTATGAGAAAGAAACATAAAGCATTAGAGGAAGAAAAACACATTCTATCTCACGCACATTTTAGCAAACATACAGCATGCACAGAAATGAAGATTGTCCATGGCTTCATGGCGAGGAGGTGCCAGAGGAGAGGAAAGAGAGGAGTCGCAGGAGGTTATGGAGAAGAGGAGGTGCCAGAGGAGAGGGAGGAGAGGAGTCGCCGGAGGTTACGGATGGCCATCGACGAGCAGACACCGGTGCGGCCGTGGTCATTTTTCACACTGTGTGTGCCCAGTGCCGTAGCCAGGATATGGCCACGCCCTGGGCCA
The DNA here is from genome assembly GCA_039707655.1 of Elymus sibiricus. Classification (NCBI taxonomy): domain Eukaryota; kingdom Viridiplantae; phylum Streptophyta; class Magnoliopsida; order Poales; family Poaceae; genus Elymus; species Elymus sibiricus. The sequence goes on along the minus strand of CM077676.1, from coordinate 52,975,144 downwards.
GCTTCGTTGGAACAGTGATTACTGTAGCTACAGTAAGCTCTGTGGCTACAGTACACGAAGGATTTCACTCCCACGCCCCAGGCCATGGCCCGGGCAGCCCAGGGCCTGGCTACACCCCTGTGTGTGCCCCTGGTCCACGACAAGCTTCTCCGGCGGCGAGGTGAGAGGCGGTGTGATGGAGGAGGAGGCGGGCAGCATGGTGGCTGGCCGGCTGGATCAGCGCGGCGGTGAGGTCGGAGGCGGCTCGGCAGAGGAGGAGGCGGGCGGCGTGCTGGTTGGCCAGCAGGATCCACGTGGCGGTGAGGTAGGAGGTGACGCAGCGGCGGAGTAGGCTGGCAGCGCGGTGGTTGGCCGGCTGGAGCCCCGCGGTGGCGAGGTGGGAGGCGGCGCAAGGACGGTAAGGTTGGGGACGACCGCAGGGGTGGGCGGGGCAATGCGTTTGTTTGGGCCATTGATGGGCTTTTCTACTTTTGATGCCGTTCAGGAAATCACCGCATCGCGTCTATATAGGGGCGGGAGTAATAAATATTATTATGTTTCCAGAAATAGTTCTGTCATATATATATATACTAGTAGACCGCCTATGCGTTGCCACGGGCCAACAAATGGTCTATCACAAGCCCCTCAACTTCAGCTCTTTGATCATTGTGTTACTTCACTATGTTGTCACCCCACTCTAAATTCGCTTGGTGTTCCCTTCAATTCTATCAAATTGTTGAGTCCCATCATCCCTAACAATTGGATCAACAAGCTGCTTGTTAGCTTCAGCTCCACTCATATGAACCCTCCTACATCATGATTAAAATCACCCATACAAAGGAAAATAGCTAGAATCGTATCATATGCCAATAATGATCAAGGTGTAGCACTTGTGTTGTTGAATTAGCTATTATAAAAACAATTTGTTTCCGCTTTTGTCCACTACAAATCACATGAAACAAGTTCTTCTCACTTGAATTGATGACTCAACCTATTTGTATTCTGTTATGCGAATGATTGCATGCATCGTCGTCCGTCTAGCTGGCTACTGTGAAACATCGTCGTCCAACTGCACTTCGCCCTTGGCCTCCCTGCCTCGCCCAGCTCCTCCTCCTCCCCGTCATTGGTCGCCGTGGCAAGGAGGCTGCAGCCAAAGAGGCGCTGTTCTTCAAAGGGATAGAGGCGGCGACCTGCAGCGGTGGCTAGGAGAGCTGGAGCATGAGGCGATGGCGACCAGTGAGGTGACATGCTTTGGAGGGTTGGAGGCGTCGTGTGGCGGCCGCAGTGTGGTGGAAGACAACCATGGCGTGCTGCGTGCATTATAGATACCAAGAATCAATGCCATGCCGGTGTTCTTGATAGTAATGCTACCAGTGCCCTATAAAAAATGTGGACAAAAGGTAACAGTAAATATTTCTTTTTGTGAAAAAAGGAAATAAACTAATCAAACAAACAGTGCAGAAACACATATACATTGATGAATAGTAGTTTTTCCTTGCAGGGAATATAAAAAAAGAAGTAAACTTCAGTAAAATGGAAACCCACAAATGGAAATCTAGCAGTACTTCTACTAATTGACAATCATACTGTTTAGTTAACAGGGGCAGGTGTGATTTTGCTGATAGATAGAGCAAAGGTTGAAAAATCTTGAACAACTGCATGCTATTTTAATCTAGAAAAATCAAGCAAAGCTCATGTGTGAGTATAAGCTATAAGGTTCAAAACTGTTAGGACACGTTTGTAAGATTTGTCAATTTGTTACAATGCTAGCTATTTTTTTAACAGCCATATGCAGATAGATACAACAATAAAAAAACAAAAGCATTCATTTTTTGAATCTGACGTTAAACTAATGATGTATCTCACAGTACTTAGTACCACTTTTGCCTTTGTAAATCCGGGTATATAATCTCATAGATCATAAATTAACTTAATATACTGCATGCACAAGATACCATCAGTTTCAGAATTAAAAAAAGTATATGTGTCATTATAATTTCCGTTCTGAACGGCAATCGGTAATATATTTGGAATGGTCATGAGGAATTGCACACGAACCATTGTTCATATTATAGGCATACTTTGCCTACTGAAAATTATTTCTCATATCATGTGTAAAAACAGGTAGAGTATCTAGAGCAGAATGAACAAAATGAAAGATAAATTTCATCATCTAGCAAACTACTTTGACAGAAAGCAAATTAACCAGATAAAAATGACAGTGAAGACGGATCACTAAGAATCGTACATGTACCACTCGCATCCTCGCTCAGCCCCATGGCCACCAACAGCACCAGCAGTGTGTGTGTCTGTGCGTGTGCGCGCGTCGCTGATGCTCCTTCGACGTCTATGCGACGGCTGCCACACAACGGTCGTGCCACTGTACACTGCCGCTGCCTCGCTCATTGTTATCTTGCCAGATGCTGCCACTGGCCTCCACCATGCCTCCCCATCTACCCATCTCAATTGCCACACCGGGATCGCATCAGCTCGCGCCAACAAATGCCCGTGGGCGTCCTTCCTCTCCACATGCTTTGGGCCCTGTCTGGGGTACACCCTCATAACCTGCAATATTTCCTGTGCTCAAAGCTGCCTGCTGCTACATTTCACAATGCCCATGATGCCTCCTAAATAAGTTGTCCACAAATTTGAAACCATAAATCATATACTGTAGTATGCATCACTAGATGAGGTAAACTTGAACCAGCAAATGAAAGCATACCTTTCTGAGAACTCTATTCTCACACTTCTCACACATTTTATGAGACTTGATAAAGCTTTGATCTGAGAATAATATTTAGTTAATACGTAGAAACTATAACTAATGATGAAAGAATCAAGGTGCTGTTAAATAAATCGAGATAAAAGGATGATTAGCTAACCTGTGATATTGTTTCCAACAATTAGGATTGAGTCAAACCATATATACATCTCCAGCTACAAGATTCCCTAAACAACGAAGAACTCAATTCAATATACAAGCATCAATTTGCCTGTCTTGTAACATCATAGAAGCTGCCCTGCAGTAAAAATCATATTATATACACTCTTGGATGTTTATACACAGTGCAGAATATCTACAGCAATTGAGGAGAAAATATCCTTATAGAACAACTATAGATTACAATTGCAAATCATTATCAAGACACCTAAAAAAGCTTGTCTCTATATAGCCATTACCTCCTCATTGTTACATTTGTTATCAAATTGACAACCATGCTGTACCCAGGTGATAAGGTGAGTTTGCTCGGGGGTAATAAATAAGATGAACATTGTCAGAAAAAAACATGGGAGGAAAGGTTTTTACCGCAGAAGAAGCTGACACAATGTTGGGCACACTGAACAAAAGGAAGATGATGGTGATCCAGTAGAAAATCTGGGCCATCCAGCCGCCATGGTGGAGCTTGTCGCGAGGGTCCTTCTGGTCCTTGATGCCGGCTAGGATGGTGAAGCAGAGGAAGTCGCCGAGGCTGAAACATACTATATCGAACACACTATATCGAATTATAAAGCACTATCATATTATATATTTTTCCAGCACGATACTGCAGTACCATTTTAAACAACCACACTATTGCTAGTCCATTAAAAAAACAAAGGGGTACACACTGCAAAGAAAAACATGTACGAAAGTGAAGTAGCTTCATACTGAAGCTTCCCATATGTAGTGTTGCAAGGCCAGAAGAAACTTGATTGTTTGGATGGCGATGTAAAATACCATGGAAGTGGATAAATGAAATCAAGTTAACATACATCAGTGCTATGTCCTAGAAGCAGAGCTCGACGATGTGACCACAACCTTCCTCATACCGGCCACACTGCTGACGAGGTGGCACTGCTTCCTGTTTCCAGGAGTGACTCGATGCATCTTCGAGGCTGCCCTTCTGCATCACCATCGTTCACGCGGACGGTCACAATAGATCAGATTGAACACCCTTGGCCAGAGGGATAGGGGATCGGGCGTGACCCCGGGAAGAAGAACGGCCATGCGCGGAGTGGTGTGGTAGAGGGAGAGGGAGGAGGAGCGAGCACACCATGGTCAGGATCTCGGGCAGCGGCGACGACGACGGAGGTGGGCGTCATTCATCGCCGTGGTTGTCGTTGGGTCAGATCCCACATGGCCACACCCCATCGGTCGGGAGGAACTACGCGGTTGGCGGTTGCGGAGTAGAGGAACGCCTGGCTTGCGGGCTAGGTCGGAGGAACCCTAGCCGGGTCAGGGCTCAAGATGGAAAGAGCGAAAAGACTGATTGTTGTTGTATATCTGATTGCGACATGATTTGCTTGCTGTTGTTTATGGAAGGTTTTTTTTGGGCACGGGAGGTGTGAGATGGAAATGATCCCATGGTATGGAAGTTTTTCTTGGGCACGGGAGGTGTGACATGGAAAGTTTGATTGAGCGATTTATGGAAAGGTTAATTAATTTAGATTTGATATTTAGAGATTGACAGTGATTGATTCTTTCACATAAAGACATTACAAAATAACTTTCGCCTTGTAGGGGAACGCGACAGAAAACAAAAAAAAATCAGTACAACGAGCACGCCCAGGACCACTATGAAGACTGCATACAGGGTTTGATCTGATCATTACCGACTCGTAGCGCAGCGGAAGAAGAGTCGGTGTAGATTGTCGGTGCAGATCCCCGCAGCTAGGATTAACAACCTCCCAACTGCGAGGATGTACTCCCTCGTCGGACAGCCCTTCGGGAGGTGGTGGGACAATCCCTCGGACGATGTCACGGACAGCCCTTCGGGAGGACCCTCGAAACTCGAACGGTAACTCGAACAGCCCTTCGGGAGGACTCTCGAACAGCCCCTCGAGCAAAAGATCGAAACTACGACCTCTCTACGGGGTTGCACACATACGGTGTCAGTTATCCGGCAGGGCTTCGCCGTCCAGAACTAGTTCCTGCCGGAACCCAGATAACATTTCGGCTCTACGAAACTATTTCGTGGGAGGGAGAGAGAGAGAGCCAGACGAGCATGGCATGTGTATGAGGGCAAGGGGATGAGTGTGGAGTGCACCCCTCCACCTCTATTTATAGGAAAGCCATATGGGAAAAATACCCAAAAAACCCATCACATGGATCCTTCTCAAGGGCATAAAAGGAAGGCAAGTGGAGCTCCATGGAGGAGCTCCAACTTGGCCGGCCACTCCTAGGGGGCCCCCCAACATGGGGGTTCCTTGCTCCCCAATCCCTTCTAGAATCCTTTTGGGAAAAGCCCTAAAAGGTGGCTTTCCAAAAAGTTAACCATAAAGTGATTTTCACTATTCACGGAACCAATTTTCCGCGACCGTTAAATCCGAAAATATTTCTGTGGGTCTTAGAATAATTCCAGTACCCACGCAAATGATTTTGGACGCGTTCCGAAACAATTTCGGATTAGTGATTTTCATCTGCGAAAAGCAACCAAACCGGTTCCGGCAGCTTCGGAACATTTCCGGTTTTTATCGCGGAAAAATCCCAGAAGTTTCCAGAACAATTCTGGCACCCTCCAAGAATTTCCAGGCGTGTGCCAGAACCAATTTGACTTAATGGTATACCCCGAAAAAACTTTTCAGTTTTACTGGAACTATTCTGGTGTCCTCTTCGGAACGTTTCCATTGCGTCCGAAACTTTTCCGGTGATTTTCTCTCAGACTCCCTGTCTAGAATTCAGCAGATAGATGACCCTTAAGCGTGTGACCCTATAGGTTCGGTGAAGTATAGACATGACCCGGAACACTTTCCGATCAATGATCAACATCGGAGCCGTGGACACCCATATTGACCCCTATACCCACACGAATGAATATTTGAGTGAACCTCCAGTTGTTGTGTGCTATTCCTGTTGCTTCACGATATGTTATAAATACCCGAGGTGAGATTTATTTGCATCCCCGCGGATCAACAACTTGTCCACTATGCCAGTTACCTCGTTACTGGTTTTGTTCTCTTTTCTCGTTTCCGCGTTCCGGCATCCCAGTGATCAAATCACAATGTGTCTGGCCAGACGATGATGGATACCGTAACACCGAGAGGGCCCGAGAATATCTCTCCATTGTCGGAGGAGCAAATCCCAATCTTAAGCTATCTCGTTACTTGTCAAACTTTTCCGTGAACCCGTAAGCCACCGTAATAGCCACCCAGTTACGGATCACGTTTAACAAACCCCAAAGTTCACGAAGCAAGTACGAAGGAACTCGACACTCTCATGGTCTAAGGAATTATGCAAACATTAACCATCTTTGTGTTATTAACCATTAACTTGTGACGAATGTATCTCATAACATAACATCAATTCGGGTCGATTCAACACAAGTGTTCTTCTAACATTGTGCCCTCAAAATTGCCGGCATAGCCATGCCCATGATCAGGAAAACAGGATCATCATGCAATACTTGAGCCAGTCTTAGAGTCAAGACTAGGAATACATTTTACCGTTTATTATACCACACGTGCATATGAGTTTCCCTCCGAGCCTTGTGGATATTGTAGACTCGAGAATCATTGCAGTTATAGCATGGAACATAAACATTCATTACAAACTCGGAGATACAAAATAACTGTTATTATTGCCTCTAGGGCATATCTCCTACACGCCCGCATGGAAAGTTCTGATCCGTTTAGATTTTTTTTGTGTGCAGGAGGTGAGGCGAAAATAAACCGGTGAGAGGGGGTGGTGGGAGGGGTGACAAAAGAAACCAGACGAAAGTGGGGGGACGAAAAAAGACCGTGGAGGCTAGCCTACCAAGTGAGACATTAGGAGTAGAGATATATAGGATGGGTCTATCCTACTAACACCACTTAAGACCTTATTCTACTAACAAAAACGTTATTCTGCAAACACCCTAACCCGCACTGAACCGACCCGAACCAAAAAAACCCACCCCACCCCAGCCCACACGCACGCACCCACCTTCCCCCTTGGCCTCTCTTCTTCCCCAATCCCAACCACCGTCCACCGCCCTCTGCCCTCGGACCAGCAGCTTCCTCCCCCGCCGTTGGCCGCATGCCGCTCCATGCCTATCTCCACGCGCCGCCCAATGCCTTCCTACTCGCGTCCTACTAACTGCACCCCGACCCGCACGCCTCCACGCCACCCAGTGATGTGGACAGATAGCATAGATACGTCTACAAATATTACACAACATATTTTTCAGGTAATTTCTATTGATAATTGTATGATATTATATTTTTTTATCGGGGGAAAAAATCCTACACATTTTTGTGCTTTATGCAGAAATATTGGAAACACGTATATGCTACGTATTAAAAGACAAGATTATATTGAAGATTTTGAAGCACAAGAGTATGTAAACCTTATAAGCCAGTGCTACATCAAAAACCATCAAGGAGCTGCCACGGACATGCGCCAAGGTCCTGGGCTATTGTTGGTCAATTCTACAAAGAAGAAGGTGGGGCCCATACTAGTCAAAGCCATCATGCATGCATGCATTACACGGCCTTGGCCCATGAGAAGCACGTCTCGTGCACAAGGCATGGGCTGCCTAGCTTTCGTCAGAGCGCCGGACTCCGAAGACAACACGAGACATCCGGTCGTCGTCTCTGTAGTTAATAAATAGCAGTCTATCAATTCGGGTTAGACTCGGGTTTTGTTTAGAGAAGTTTAGCTATTGCTACTTTTATTTGTCTTCGCTCGTAGCGGCTAGTGCGACCGTCAAGACATCCTATCGGAACCCCATCTTGTGAGATTTAGTTCATCTAGCATATTCGCAATTTCAGATTGCTTGGCTATTTTTTTTTGCATGTTCTTCCATTTGCTTGCAGGAAAAATCCTTCGTGTATTGGTCGATCGCGCCGTTGGCTCGGTCGATAATGCCGTGAAGTTGGTTCAGCGATTGCCGTGGATATCAGTCGTGTACGGTTCTTCCTGTACGGTTGGTAGCCGGATCGTGAGGGTCAAATCCCACAAAATCGTAGTTATCCTCTCTCATCGAAAGATCGGGTCCGCAGTTCATATCAAGTGGTATCAGTTTTCAGATTCATCGGTGTGAGATTTACAGTTTTATTAGATTAGATTGTTTTTCAATAATACAACCCATAGAAAAGCAAAAAAAAATTTGATTAGTTCATCCGCTGCACCCATCTTTTTAGCCTTTAGCAATTTGCATCTTGTATTTGCTTTGTTGAATTTTTGGTTGCATTCATCCTAGTATTAGTGCTGGTTTAAATTAGTTTGGGAGAAAATTATCTACCAGATCAAACTTGTTTCTTTTTTCTACCCAAAATTTCTGCCGCAAGTTGGTTGTTCATCCGGAGAAAAATATTGAGAGATCTTTGTCGGTTACGTGACCATCACATAGCTTCATCGCCTGCCGCACATCACGCACGCCATCTATATCCAGATACTTGCCTATCATTTTTTTTTCCGCGTCATCCGCTGTCTCTCTGTGCCGTCCAGCGCCGCTGTTCCCTCTGCCTCCTTGCTGCGTTGCTGCTTGCTAGTAGTAATTATTGCTCGTTTGGAGTTCCCTAGTCTACACGTACCCCATTGATCTCTTCTAGTGTCACGTACATCACCCTGAGCTTCTAGTAGCACTCGACTTGGTAACATTTTTTTTTCTGTACTCATCCACGCGTGTATACTTGTCTGGTACCGGCCTGGTGAAAGGAAAAGAGAGACAGACAAAAAAAGACAAAAAAAAGAAAAAAGTAAAAAAAAAGAGAAAAAAAGGAAAAAAGAAAGAAAAAGAAAGTAAAAAAAAAAACAGATCAGGCCGGCTAGCATCTCTTTTCAACTGCTTTGTTCTATTTGCTACTCAGGACATTTATTTTTGCTGCTGGTTGATTGCCACTTCATCTTTCATCTATTTTGGAGCTTTGTTATAAACTGTGTTTATACCTCATTTATATCTAGCTACTTAGAGCTATCATATTTTCATCGGTTTTCACTCCTTGATTCAGTATCTGGGCTTAGATTGTTTTATCTCTTACTAGTCGACTGCCAACACTAGTTAGGAGTTTGAGCAATTATTCAACTTGCATTGCTTTTTGCTAAATTGTGCCACTAATATTATGAGTTGAGAAGCCTTTGCCAAGCTACACTTTTCCTACCTATAAGTACAGGTCCCGCCTCTACTGATTTCTGGTTATCGCTCCATCCAATCTTCATCGGTAGTTTGAAGCCAACACCAACGCGCCGTTCACCACCTGTTGCATTGGTAAGAACAAGTAAGAATTTGACACTAAGCTTGAGTGTGAGCGATTTTTTTTCTCCACCACGTCCTACTAGTTGATAGGGATTATACACTGTGTATTTTTTTCTCTTTCGCTAACAATGGCAGAGAATCAACCCACACTTGAGGGCCTCACCTGTGACGCCCCCGACTTAATCGTGCACTAATCATACACGCAATGCACACGATTAAGCCTAGGGACTCACTTGAAGATATCACAACACAACTCTAAACACAAAGTAAAATAATACAAGCTTTATATTACAAGCCAGGGGCCTCGAGGGCTCGAATACATAAGCTCGATAACAAACAAGCATCAGCGAAAGCATCAGATATCTGAGTACAGACACGAGGTTAAACAAGGTGCCTTAAGAAGGCGAAAACAAACAACGACTCTGATCGAAAAGGCGAAGGCCTCCTGCCTAGGGCCTCCGAACTACTCCTGGTCGTCGGGGATCTCCATGTCGTAGCAGGCTCCTCCGGGGATCTTCTGCTCCTGGACTCCATCGTCTGGTCGCAGCAAACGGGTATGGGGAAAAGAAGTAGCAAAGCAACCGTGAGTACTCATCCAAAGTACTCACAAGACTGACATCAGAACTAGTCTAGATATGCAACATTTTCAAGGAAGGCTGTATATGTGGACTTGACTGCAGAAATTGTCAGAATAGAGAGAAAGGCCTAGCCTATTGAAGACTAGCATCGTCAGCGGTCTTGCAGCATAAGAAGAGTGCGGATTAGCATATTATTAAGTATCAAACATGTTGAAGCAAAGCCCAGAGATCCTTCCTCGACTCCCTGCGAGAAAGCGATCCCGGAGCTTACAATTATTTAACAGGTATCCAGTTCAAGTAGTAGTAGATCGGGATACAACACTGAGCGTCCTGTTACCGTGGACATGGCTATTCGAATAGATAACTTCCCTGCAGGGGTGCACTACTGTTACCCAGCACGCTCGATTACATCTGGCCGGACACACTTGTTGGGTAATGCCCGGCCTTGGGTAATCGACACGACGTAGTCCTACCTAGGCTAAGCAGAGAGGTCCCCGCCGGTCTACATCCTAAGTGCTCAGGGGTCTTGGGCCCATCGCCCATTGCACTCTGGGTCGTTGTGTGCAGGGTTAGATCCAGGCACCACCTCTGTCATGGATGGCGCCGATCCTGCCGTGCCACAATGCTGAACTGGACGTCTGACAAAGCTTTCGGCTGATACATACGACGTAGAGGGTCCCATAACCATTATCCCACGTGGTGGTAGTGCGTATAGGGCCAACGACCCACTCAGATCAATACCCAAATCCGTTAACGTGTTATTAGGAGCTCGCGGTGACGATCAGTACTCCTATCGCCCCGTCTCGAGGAAGTGCAACAAGGGCCAGGCCCATCCCTCTCTGGGGCGGTCTCCGCCTGCCCGGCCGCGCCTCGTAATTATCTCGCGGGTACCCTCACGGTCAACCCGACTTCACATCTCTCGCGGGTACCCCTCGGGGTCGACCCGACTTTTCCCGGGGACGGTAGTAAAAGTAAAGTATCCGTGTGTTCATCACATCAAAAGGGAATCTGAGGAATCACCCTCGATGGATTCCTACTCGATGTGTCCGACAAGGTGAATCCGGAGGAATCACCCTCGATGGCATTCACACTAGCGGGGTTGTATGACAAAAGCTTCTCCGGAGGTGGAGGCAGAGGTATCACCCTCGGTAATCCACGTCCGACTAGCTATACTACAGAAACATCATCGGGAGTGAGTTAAGAGGTATCACCCTCGTCACTCGAGGACAACTCTGAAGAGTCGAACAACTTAGGGGGTGTGCGGTGCTGTGCTGGTCTTAGCATGACGATTATATCGATCGGAGCTCTAGTAGCTAAGCGGGGCAACTAGAACAAGGGAGGGGCCACAGATGGGTTTTCATCCAGCCTATACTAAGCATTTTGGATAACAGGCAAAGTATCAACAGAAGTTACAATAAACAGGCTATGCATCAGAATAGGATAAAACAATAGCAGCAGCAAAGTCTAATGCAAGCAGGAGGGAGAAGGAAATAGGTGATATAGGCATGCGTCAAGGGGGGTTTGCTTGCCTGGTTGCTCTGCGGCAAAGGCGGGGTCGTCAGCGATGAAGTTGGTCTACTGGGCAGCGTCAGTCTCGGAGGCTATCGGAAAGAAAGAGGGGGCAGAAGAAACACTAAATCCACGGCAAAAATGCAATCACTATGCATGACATGCCTAAATGATATGCAGAGCTGTTTTACTGCCTAACTAAATGTTTTAGTTAATTTAGGAATTTATTTGGATTTATTTTATTAAAGTCGAGCACTATTCATTTATCGAAATCAGTCAAAAAGTTCCATGTTCACCTAGCTAGGAGTGTTGGACAGGCATTTTGATTACATATTCAGATTCTTCATATTTTTCTGATCATTTTTCATATATAAATTATTTTCATCTGACTTACGGTTTAATTTATATGAATTTTCAAAGTTTTATACATTTTCTGGAATTATTTTAATTATTTAAATTGGAATTATCCGAAACAGTAGTGGGGTGACGTCATCATGATGTATTGCTGACGTCAGCAGTCAACAGGATGGTTGACTGGTCAAACCTGACCAGTGGGTCCAGTGGGTCCCACCTGTCATCCTCACAGTAGTTATTTTGGTTTTAATTAAACTAATTACAGATTATATTAGGGGTGGGGCCTACTGTCAGTGACTAATTAACTAATTAATTTAGTTTTAAATTTAATATGGATTAATTTGTTGCGGGACCCACACGTCAGTCACAGTGGGTGAAGAGTAACCCGCGTTGACCAGGTCAACGAGGTCAACGTAGGCCAGGGCCCACTTGTCGGTGTCATAGGGTGGGGCCTGCACGGCGACACGTCGGACGCCGGCGCCGAAACAGGATCCGGCGAGCCGTTCACGGCGGCCGAACGCCGGAGACGGCCGGAACTCGGCTGTGGTGGTCTATTTAGACCGCGGTTAGGCGCGTTCGACGCGGCCCGACGTCGCGCGCGCGATGGAGCTACCGGTTGGACTCGGTAGTGGCCGGAATGTCGCCGGCGTCGAGGTTTGGCGGAGGCCGAAATCCGGCGAACTCGCGCGCGTTGATACAGAGGCCAAAACGGACGGCGAACTACTCCTACGGCATCTACTCGGAGCCACGAACACGTTGGCGAACTCGGTGGACCGTGACGGCCACTACCGCGACGGCAGCGAGCTCACCGGCGGAGCTCGGCACGGCCATGGCGGAACCGGCCGCTCCGGGCGCGTTGGATAGCAGAAAGAGGAGGGAGGAGGACTGGAGCTCACCGCAGCGGCACAAGGTGGCCCGTGGGAGCTTAGTAGCGCAGGGGAGACGACGGAGTCGACGGCGATCGCCGGAGACAGTGAGATGATGCCGAGCTCGATCCCGGCGATGTGGTGGTGCAGAGCTCGGTCCAGCGGTCGGAGAAGAAGGAGAAGAGGCAGGCGGAGCGATTGAGCTCGGTCTCAGGCGGCGAGGACGGCGGTAGCCACGGCATTGAGCTCGGCCATGGCGGCGACTTCGGGCGCCAGCTCGAGGAGGACGAAGACGAGCGAGGGAGGAGGATCTGTGGGGGTTAGGGTTTCGGGGAGAGGGGAGAGGAGCTCGGGGTGCCCTTAACCTAGCCGGGGAAGGGGCCGATGCGCGACAGCGCGGCGTCCGGCAATCGGATGCGCGCGCCAGGCGACAGCGAGGCAGAGGAAGGGGATGACCGTGGTGGGCTGGGCCGCGGGCTACTGTGTAATCACGGCCCAGTGCGACAGTAGCCCCTAACCGTTTTCTTTTTCTATTTCTATTTCTTTTATTTACTCTGTTTTGCAAATTGTTAGACTACTAATTGACTTTTATAAATTAGGTGACTGGGTCCAAATATTATAGTGTAATATGCTCTACCATCAGAAATTGGTTTGGGCAAAATATAATTTCATTTGTAAATTGGATTGAATAAAATGTTTTAAAATGTGATGTTTGGCTACTGTTTGAGGTTGTTAGAGTCACTTAGGCATTTTTAGTGATGTTGTTTTCCTGAACACAATTAGCTATTAATTATGTGCTATTTAATGAACATTTTAGTTTCTGGTTTGAACAACTTTTATATTTCACTTTAAATTTGAATTGGAATTTGAAATGTGTTATGATGCAAATGATGATCAAGACTAGTTAATCCTGCTGACATGGCATTAACAAAAGGTGACCACTGTGGCTAATTACATGGGGTGTTACATCACCGCAGATGTGAAGGTCACCAGCGAGCGCCTCGCTCAACTTGAGGGTGCTCAGATTGTGGCAGAAGAGAGGCTCAAGGCCATAGAGGATGCACAAGGTGTTGCCAACACACATCTACAGGACATCTTGTCATGTCTGGACGGGTTGCAGACTGCACCCCGCGTCAACAACAACGCTGCTCCTCACAACTCCACGGGTGTCGCCGCTATTTCGCGAGCTCGACGTGTGCCTGTGGGTCATCCACAACACCCAGCTGTGCTGCCACCATAAACCAGCACCAACAAATTCCTCCCCGCGTCACCGAGGAACATGGGGACAACTACGAGGATTATTCTGGTGACACCGAGGACGACCAAATGGTCAACCACCACAATGACTGTGCTCATCGACAACTGTGTTTCAACCGTCATGGTATGGCACGTGGTCCACATAGGTATGATGTTCGAGATTATGACAACTCTCTAGTGCTAAAATTGAATTTACTATGCCTGCTTTCAATGGTAAATATAATCCTGATGTTTATCTTGATTCAGAACTTTCCGTTGAACAAACATTTGCATGTCATGATATTCCTGAGAACCAACGAGTTAGGGCAGCCACTAGTGAATTTACAAACTTTGCTTCTATTTGGTGGAGTGAATATTGCCGTATTAATGCGAATAATATACCTACTACTTGGGATGCTTTAAAACGAGCTATGCGACAATGTTATGTTCCTTCATATTATGCTCGTGATAAACTAAATGAATTGCAACGTTTAAAACAAGGTAGTATTTCTGTAGAGAATTATTATCAAGAATTACAAACTGGTTTAATGCGATGTGGATTAGTTGAAACCAAAGATGCTATGATGGCTAGATTTTTAGGTGGTTTGAATCGTGATATTCAGGATATATTGGACTATAAGGAGTACAATTCTATTACTCGTTTGTTTCATTTTGCGTGTAAAGCTGAAAGGGAAGTACAGGGATGACAGAACAAGGGACGAGGTAACACCCACCACTTCGTCTGGACGCAGAAGGGACATGAAGTGTCATATATGCAAAGGTGGCGGGCACTTGATGAAGGAATGCCCAAATGAACGTACATTCATTGTGCGAGAAGATGGTGAGTACTCCTCTGCTAGTGATTTGGATGAAGGGACACATGCTATGCTTGCCACTAATAATGCAGGTGACACTGAGGAGCATGACATGGAGGAGATACATATTAATGCTGAGATGGCAGATCAATACCCAAGCCTGGTAACCATGCGAGTACTTAGTGCCCAGGTGGGGCATGCCAAGTTGCATCAATGCCATAATCTTTTTCAAAATAAATTTGTTGTCAAAGGGCATTCAATTCGTGTGATCATTGATGGGGGAAGCTGCAATAATTTGGCAAGTATAGAGATGGTAGAGAAGCTTTGCCTCACCACTACAAGACATCATCATCCATATTGCATCCAATGGTTCAATGACTGTGGTAAGTTGAAGGTTACACGACGTGTGAGAGTGCATTTTACACTTGGCTCGTATCATGATTATGTTGACTGCGATGTCGTACCTATGCAAGCTTGTTCTTTATTGTTTGGTTGACCTTGGCAATATGACAATAGTGCTATTCATCATGGTAGAACGAATTCGTATACTCTCATGTTTGAAGGAAAAACTATTAACTTGCTACCCATGACTCCAGATGAGATAGTAAAAGATGAGAAACCTAGAACTCAAATGTGTAACGACAGAAACAATAAATTTCAGCAAGCATCTAGTAGTAAACAAGCTGACGTTGTGCATGTGTTGCTCGCTTTTAATTCTATTTTTTATGATTTTGGCATGCCAATCGATGGTGATATATCTACTGGACCCACCACCAGGTTGGATTGTATACACAAGAACAGTGTTGATCTAAGTGCACATGATATTCATGCTATTTCATTTATTATACCTGTAGCACCGATGGTCCACTATTACAAATCATTTTATCAGGGGACATGGTTCACTTCTATATGCACATCTAGTAGCTTGTTTTGCCCTGCTTGGTTTGCTCGGTTTTATAAATTGCAGCTAATGGAAAGCCGAGAACGGCTTTGTTTTCAAGAAAGGGAGGATGATGTGGACATAGATACCATAGATACGTCTACAAATATTACACAACATATTTTTCAGGTAATTTCTACTGATAATTGTATGATATTATATATTTTTATCAGGGGAAAAAATACAACACATTTTCGTGCTTTATGCAGAAACATTGGAAACATGTATATGCTACATATTAAAAGACAAGATTATATTGAAGATTTTGAAGCACAAGAGTATGTAAATCTTATAAGCCAGTGCTACATCAAAAACCATCCAAGGAGCTGCCACGGACATGCGCCAAGGACCTGGGTTATTGTTGGTCAATTCTACAAAGAAGAAGATGGGGCCCATATTAGTCAAAGCCATCATGCATGCATGCATTACATGCATGTGCAGGCACGGGCTTGGCCCATGAGAAGCACGTCTCATGCACAAGGCATGGGCTGCCTAGCTTTCGTCAGAGCGCCGGACTCCGAAGACAACACGAGACATCCGGTCGTCGTCTCTATAGTTAATAAATAGCAGTTTATCAATTAGGGTTAGATTCGGGTTTTGTTAAGAGAAGTTTAGCTATTGCTACTTTTATTTGTCTTCGCTCGTAGCGTCTAGTGCGACCATCAAGACATCCTATTGGAACCCCATCTTGTGAGATTTAGTTCATCTAGCATATTCGCAATTTTACATTGTTGGTTATTATTTTCTTGCATGTTCTTCGATTTGCTTGCAGGAAAAATCCTTCGTGGATAGGTCGATCGCGCCGTTGACTCGGTCAATAACACCGTGGAGTTGGTTCTACGATTGCCGTGAATATTAGTCGTGTACGGTTCTCCCTATACAGCTGGTAGCTGAATCGTGAGGGTCAAATCCCACAAAATCGTAGTTATCCTCTCTCATCAAAAGATCGGGTCCCCAGTTCATATCACCCAGGCAACAGATCAGGCCCCGCCGCGCCGCCTAGGCGTCGGATCCGAGCGCTGCCGCTCCCCAGCACCATCCCACGCGACTGCTCCCAGCCCCCGCCAGCTCCCCTCATCCTCGCCCCTGTGCAGCAACACGGAGGTTGCCGCGGGGAGCGCCGTGGGCAAGACGCAGTTCGCCGACGAGCAGTGCGGCATCGGCCCCGTGCTCATCTTCTCCATCCCCGCTCTGGCCTGGATCTGTCCTCCGCCGTCGGCTACCACCTACACGACGACACAGGAGCCACCACCAGCAATTTTTCTGGCCGAAGCCACCAACGGCCGCGGTGCAGTCCACAACAACTCGCGACTCCGGTGGCTGCTCGCCAAATCAACCGAGACGCCCTCCCTCTGCATGCCTACCACCCCGACTCCCGCATGTGTGCTGCAGCGAGTGTGACACCCTGGCTTTCGCTCCTTGTTTTTTTTCCTTCACGGGATTTGGCTCCGGTCTTTTTTTCGAGGTTATCGGATTTTCTCTCGCTCTTGGGTATATGAAGATGGTCATTTAGCCTTGCCTTTCCTATCCAACCAGAAATTCTCTCCAGTCCACCTTGCCATCCAAGATTTATTCTCAGGATTTTTCCGCCGAAACCCTACTCTCCGATCTACCGGAAGGGAAACCCTAATTCCCTCCGTTACAAAGGAACCCCACTTTCCTTTGATCTGTTGCCTCCCAAACTTTTCCCGGTGATCATCCCACATCTATAAACCCTGGATATGCAAAAATATTGCCAAGTCATTTGCAATATTTTTCATTTAAAATTAATTCATTTTTCTGCCAGTTAAAGGAATTAAATCCAGGAAAATATCTTTCCATCTCCAAAGTTCATGAAAACTTGTGGAGATATTCTTTGTGATCATATTGAGCTCCCATAAAAATATTGGCTATAATTAAATAAGGGAAATTGCATTTTCCTATTTAAAGCCAATATTGTATTTTGGGCACTTTCCAAAGGAGCTACCATTTTGGTAGCCAGGAAAAATCCAAAATAATTTGTGGAGCTTCTCCTATCCATATGTTCACCATTCCATCAATAACCCAAGTTCCATAGTTCAATTTTTTAGCACATCTTCCAATTCTTGTTTCTGGACTAATTCTGAGGTTGTGAAGCAACTATATTTTATATTGCTTCAAAACTTCTCATATTAATCCAGGACTTCACATTCCCTCTATGATGTGACTATGCAAAAATTCACATCATTTCATCTAGCCAATTTCTC